>BSUD01000007.1:126447795-126557977 GCA_033239045.1 Fagopyrum esculentum
TTTTTTTTTTGAAATGGTACGTTTCCGGTTCGGCTTCGCCTACGTCCGGATAGGGTATTTACTGTGGCCCATTAAGGGGATACCCTCCCAATACCAATTTTTCCATACATGTCTCCCGGAGGATTCGAACTCGAATCTCCGGGCTAACACTTAAGGAGTCTAGCACCACAACCACTAGACCAACTGAGTATTGGTCATACTCCTCCAACTTCCTTTTGTTGGAGAGTATCTCTTTCAAAAACTTGCCATATGCCGGCATTCCTAGAATGGCATCCATGAACGGAATGTTAATATGTAATTTGGACATTAGTTCAAGGAACTTACCAAAGTGATTGTCCAAACGAGCTCTTGCTCTTGATTGTGGAAACGGTAGTGGTGGCTTGTATGGAGGCGGTGCCACATAGGTTGGCTCTACATCCTTGCTCTTGCCTCCATCTTCTTGCAATCTTCCCTCTTCTACCACTACTTGCTTTCCCTTTGCATTGTCCTTGGGTAAAGGATCCTTCATACTCAACCCACTCCTTGTTGTGATAGCCAACACTTGTCCTCTTGGGTTGTCTTCGGTTCTTCCGGGAAGCTTTCCCGGATCTCTATGGGCTTCACCCGCCTTTTGGAACACTTGTGCTTCCAAAACCTTTTGAGCTTTAGAGATTGAAGTCACGGTGCTCTCAAGACCACTCAACCTTCCAAGCAATTGTTCAAACATCATTTCGGTCCTATCCTTTGGAGGTTGAGTAAATCCGGGTGGAGGTTCTTGTGAAGCTCTTTGTGGTGGAGTTGTGCTTGAGGAAGCGGGAGGGTTCAAGGCTCCATCCGGATTAGAATAAGAAAATCCGGGGTGGTTATGGTTGGGCCGGTAATTGTTGAATTGCCGGTTGTTGTTGAAACTCCTTGGACCTTGGTAATTGTTGAAGTTTCCCCTTCCCATATAATTCACATCCTCCTCCTTGGAAGATAAGTTGGCTTGTGGAAGCACTTGAGGAGTTGTTGGTTCTTCAAATTTGTAGCACACAACTCTCTCAAGGACTTCAACTCGTTGTTGATGGTGTCGAGCTTGAAATTGCTCATGGTGACTTCACTCACCTCATATGCTCCCGCCTTTCTTCCTTCACTCTTCCTATGGGAGTATTTCTCAATCACTAGAGCTTGCTTCTCCACAAACTCCCAAGCTTCATCAACATGCTTCTCCATAAAAGTCCCACCGGAAAGAGATTGGAGCTTGAATTGGCTATCTTCATCAAGTCCTTTGAAGTAGATCTCCAATAGCTCAATTTTTGGTATGCCATGGTGTGGACAATCAAGGAGAAGATCTTTGAACCTCTCCCAAGACTTGAATAAACTCTCTCTATCCTTCATTACGAAGGCATTGATCTTCCCTCTTAATTCGGTGGTCTTGGAAGGTGGGAAGAACTTAGTCAAAAACTCGGTTGTCATTTCCTCCCAAGTACCAACTCGCCCTTGTGGAATAGATTGATACCAAGCCAAGGCTTTATCCTTAAGAGAGAAGGAAAAAGCCCTAAGCTTATGGTTGTTGCTCTCCAATCTCGGCGGTCTAAGAGTCTCCATCAAGATCTCATAATTCATCAAGTGTTGATGAGGAGACTCTCTTTCCATCCCTCCAAATTGATTATGCCGGATCATTTGTAGAACTTGAGGGCGGAGCTCATAGTTGTGGGTAGCGGGATCTCCTAGGTTCACACCCGGACGGTGTGCTCTTTGTGCCGGATCCATGCGCCTCCCTAGGGTTTGTGGCTCCTCAATGACAATAGGCTCAACCCTAACATTAGCCGCCGGCTGCGGTTGTGGTGGAGGAGGTGGAGGTTGTCGGCGATTAAGCTCTCCTTCAACAAGGGCTTGCCTAATCTCCTCAATCTCCCTCCTAGTTTCCTCTTGCCTCTCATTGGCAAGTCTCCTTTCTTCCTCCAAGAGCTCATCTCTTAGCCTTATTTGCTCTAAGGCTTCATCCAATTCAGCTTGGAGGTTTCTTCCGGCCATCTCTCTCTCTTTTCGGATGTTCTTAGATCTAGATTGAAGGGTTTTCTCCGGTTCGGGGTCGAATGGAGCTAAATCCTTTCCACGAGATCTTCGCATACACCTAAAGAGTAATAGATGTCCTGAAAAGCAAAGACATAAACCAAAAAGAGATCAAAAGCAACAAGAAAGATCTACACTAGAAACAATCACAAAAATAGACTCAATCTAGACCTAGTCCCCGGCAACGGCGCCAAAAACTTGTTACGCTAAGATCGTGATGCGCAATTGGGTTTTAAATTTATAACTCGAACTAAATCCTAACTACCTAGCGAAACCCGCAGTGTACGGGACGTTTGTAGAAGGGTTAGCATTCCGAGGTCGAACACAAAGACTAAGGTGAAATTGATTCGATTTGTGATTGAGTTTAGTAAAGACCTAAGTTGAAAGAAAGAAAGAAATAAAGAAAAGAAAATCTCAAATGTTTTTGGTTGGTTTTTGGTGATCAATCAAAGATCGCAATTCATGCAAGATATACAATCAACTAAACTATAAATCAACACAAATAAACAAGATATAGATCAAAGAGAGAAAAGACGGATTCTAGGGGTTAGAAGTTCCGGTTATGGCATAGGACTCAAGCTATCATTTCATTCCTTGGATTAACTATGTTGGGATTAAGTGTTTCTAGATTGGAATCAATCACCGGGTAAGTCTCATGACCCACTAGTCCATTCCCTAGATCTCATCACCGGGTAAGTCTCTAAGAAGCTAAGGGACGGATTTCTACACAAACCGGATTATTGTCTAGAGGTCTTAACCTATCCTTACCGGGTAAGTCTTGGAAAGGGAAGTCCTAAACAACTATCCTAGCACACTTAATCCAATGGCGGCTTATTAGGCTCACCACTACCTAAGGGTTGTTATCTTAGGAATCTAAGAGTAAGGATTACCGGGTAAGTCTCTCCTAACACTTAGTTGCTAACACTAGGTCACCCTAGGATAGATTTAACTCAACAAACACTTAGGATTTCAACATTCTAATAATCTAAGACAAGATCATCGAACCTAGGAAAATCACGGTTTGTTCTACCTGAACCACGGCCGTGGTTTGGCAAGAACTACCCGTGATTTCTAACAGGGGCTACGTCCATGAATACAAGTCATCCAAAGATAAATCTAAGTCCGTCCTATCATAGCCCTAGCCACAACCTTCCTTTCCTTACCCTAGAATCACATCTATTTAGCCTACAACATTCATAATAGAAATCGAAACAAACAAACACAAGATCATAACATCCATTGCAAGAAAATGAAGGAAAAGAGATGAACAAGTGAACTTAAATCAAACCAAGCTGAAAATAGAATTAGAGCAACTTACAACCCTTCCAAAAGAAGGTTCAAAGGTTCATACAATTCTAGAAATAGAATCCGGAATTCTTCACTACAACAACTAGCAAGAGTGGCAATGGTGTGTGTGCTTCTTCTTCTCTTCAATGGAGTTCTTCTTCTTCCTTTTTGACACTTTCCTTCCTAGAAAATCTTCTTCTTGAGAGAATATTTTTGTTAGAGGAAATGGATAATGTATGAGCTGCTCCCCAATGCTCCCAGCTGCCTCTCACAGCCCATGAAGGACCACTTTTATAACAAACTTGCATGAGCTGGCCATGAGAGTCGTGGCACAGCTGTCACAAGAATCTGGCAAAATCCACGGTTGATTCCACGGCCGTGGAGTGTCAGAGAACCGTGATTTTGTGCAGAAACTTCGCCTTTGATCATTTTGCTGTGATTTGGTGCATGGCTAGTGTTGACAAGGTTCCATGAGTCCTCTTTAGCCCTTAGCTTGTGTCCCAATGAGTCCGAGAGTGCGTCATCTAGATGAACGATCCTTAAACGTATCGTTTAAGCTCCTAAATCTCCCGAAATACCTATAAAGCAAGCAAAAGTCCGCGTAGACGTCTATCTCGACAAAATACGTGAATTGAGTGCAAAACGTCGTGAACTAATGCTAAACCATGCATGAACTAATGAGAAATCTATCTAAATGCCGTCCTAAAACTATGCAATAAATTGTGTTATCATTAGTCATGACGATGAGTAACTCGGCACCATTCACATAGCCGGGTGTTTGTGTCTTGCCAAAGTCGGATTGATTGATAGTCCTAACGAGTCATGGTATGTGCATCAAGGTTTGAGGCATCTCGAGAAATTGAGATTTGTTGATCTCCATGGCTTCGGTTATTGTGCACCTCTGTCCATGTAACAAGTGAAAAGTAAAGAAATATGCGAAAAAGAAGTGAGAAAATCTTATTGATGGATGTTGAGTTGAGTTTGAGAGTATGTTGTTTGACTTTGTGGTTTAAACTGGATTATCCATGGTTGATTTTGATGAATATGATTTGCTACACATTCTATGATTTCATGTGAAGTATGATTGGCTTTCTTATATCCATAACTTGTTTTGATCATATATTGATTCTTACTAGCTATAAAGCATTCTCTAAGGGTGATTTATGTGTAGAAGCACAAAGCCAAAAGTTTTTGCGAGGTTTCATTGATTTGAACTGATTTATAATTCATATTATCTTGTATCTTAGATTTGAACCTTGCTTGGGACCAAGCAAGAGACAAGTATGGGATATTTTGATAACTTGAATTATAGTCTATATATTGGCAATAGTTTTGGCATTTTCTCATCATTATTCTACATGCATTGATATATATTCTTGATGATTATGTCATTATTTGTCTACTTTGCAAGAATCGAGGTCTCCACCTAGTTTGATTATAATTGTAGGGAATAGGACATATTTTGGATCAAAAAGGGACATTGAAGTATAAGGAGACCATTGAGCTACATTACGGAGCACTTGGAGCTACAAGAAGGAAAGCAAGAACCTCAGGAAATGGATGAAAGAAGAATTCAGGAGAAGATACAAAGAAAAGTGCGTGACTAATTAGAGATCTCTGACTAAGTACAAATCTATCTCAACTGAGATAGCCTACTAGGCTTGATCGAGGTCGACGGCCCACAGCCCAAGAAGAAATAAATATTTGACCTAAAATTCTTCTATAAAAATGGAAGGTGAATATTGAGGAAAAGATCTTTTTCAATCCTTTTCAATCTTTTCAATCTCTGGATTTTTGGGAAGACGACTAATTGACGCATCATTTACGAAGGGAGATCTAAGAAAGATTACTTGGAGATCAAGATTCAAGGTTGAAGAAGAAGAGAAGATACTTTGTAAGGTTTTCTTGGAGGAATCTAGTGAGTTATTATCATCTTTTCGAACACGTACTTATTGACGGATTATTGGATTGTTTTACATTATTGATAATTGAGAACCTTTTGTTGAGTGTTTTATTCTCTTTTCTTGATATCTTGATTACTTATACCTTGATTTCTTTGAACATGATGATTGTTGGCTAAAACCCCTGCGATTCTAGGGTGATTAGTTGAAGGTTGTGGTATATAGACGATGAAAGAATAGACCTTTATCGCGAGTGCACCCTGAAAGCTTGAGTTTTACCTAAACCTAACCCTCTCGCGCTGTTCTTGGAACATCTCGACCGAGATCAGGCAAGAACTGCACGAGATTGCCCACTGCATGTCCGATCGTGAGTTGACCGGGGGTATTTCTATGGTCATCTATACCCAATCAAAAGTAAATCCCAACTTAGCACTGAGAACAAGTATAGTGAGTAAGTAAGGGTCGAACCCAAGAGAGTTGAGGTGTTTTAGATGCAATTATTGATTATAATGACAAGTGACACAAAGGGGGGGGGGGGTTGGTTGAATTGATGCACAAAAACTTATGAAAACGATGAATACGACAAGTAAGACAATAATGGGTGAATCTACACTAGGTTGATTCTAAGCATGCAATTGCTACTTTGGTGTATTCCTTTTTCAAGTTTTTAAGTAATCTCCCATCTCGATCATACATATGTGTTGAGCCAACCGGCATCAACACAACTTAACCTATTAAAGTTCCGTAAACCTACAAGAATAAATAATAAGTTAGCATTCAAACAAAGACAAAGGGATATAAAGAGAAGATTAAAACCGTTAAACTTATCTTTATATTTGTGTTCCTTTTCTTCAAGTAATTACAACCCGTTATTACTTAAAGTTGCTACTAGATTAAAGACCCGAACCCGGAACCTATTAATCCTAGTTGTTTACATGCACTTTAGAACCTAAGGTGATCAATCTCAAGTAATAGTTAACATGCAATTAAACAATGGAGATCAAGGAAACATAAAGCATTACTGAATAAAAACTTATATTAAAAGGACTTACAACCAAAGCAACAAAGCAGCTTCAAACCAACCCAATGTAGCAAGGGAGTTAGCAACTCATTACAATGGAAAACTCAAATCTAAAAATGGATTTTGTGGGGAAAAACATGGATCATTCTAGCAATCAGCCATGAACTATTTATACTACAAAAGACACTTAATTAGGAGTAAATAGCCGGCCTAAAACAGCCACCTTTAATGCCATAAAGGTGTTGTAAACAGCCGAAGTAAAGCTTCTGGCGTTACACTGCAGGGGTAGCCTTCAGGACCCACAGGGGCGGTTTAGGCAGAATCGGTTGATCTTCTTCATAACCGCTGGGGCGGCTACACAACTCCACTGGGCGGATCTTTAATGCACTTCAACGTCTGACCTTTCGCCTTCCTGACGTTTCTGATGTCAAGGCGCAGGGGCGCCTCAAGGCCAACGCAGGGGCGGTGACACAGACTCTTCGCCTTCCAGCTCCCAAGGCGAGGCGCAGGCAGGGCGCAATTGGAGGCGCAGGGGAGCTGGCCTTCGTCTCGTCAGGGCAAGTAACCGCAGGGGCACCGATGGGTGGCGTAGGGGCGGTGATCTGCATCTTGGCCGGTGCTGGTGAAGGTGTTGGGAGTGCTTCAGTGGGAAGTGTCACCCGCTGGGGCGGCTGCAAGGGCCCGCGGGGGCGGTGGAGCAACAGAAACTTTGCTTCTTGATCGATCTTTACTCCTAAGTGCTTATAACTCCTTCCTTAGCTTCTTTTGATCTTCTTCTTCTGAACCATGGAGTTAGTAGCATAAACCGACACTAATGCAATAAAAAGACTCTAAAAACTAACCTAAATGATAGTGATTCCATCACCTATCAAACTTCCCATACTTAGACCTTTTACTCGTCCCGAGTAAAACAAACAACAACCATTAGACTCAAGGTCTCAAGAAGGAAGGGAAAGAAAGAGAAATAATGGAAAACAAGAGAAAACCCAAGAAAGGAAAAGAGAGGAAATGTGAGAAAAAGAGAACTACCATCCTTATTGCTCCAAGAGTGGCCTACCCGGACAACCTCCTTATGACTCCCCTTCTTATGTCGCCAAAACGCCGGAAGGGAAACCTACACTCCGTGTCGCTCATCTTGCCAAGGCGCCCTTTCGGGTTTTCACCTTACCACTCTTCTTCTTTTTTATCTTAAGCTCACATCCCTCAAGTCCATTTTTGCACCAACCTAAGGTTGGTCGGACTACCTTATTTTTACCTAAACCGCCCTTTTGAGTTTTTGGTTTATCTAAGTATTTTCATACCTTTTTTTCACTTCTTTGGCTTTTTTTTTCGAACTGATTTCAATAATGCAAAACAAAATGCCAAAAATAACTAACAAACTGTACAAGCAATGATATATATCCCTCCCCCATACTTGAAGTGCACTTTGTCCTCAAAGTGAAAATGAGTCAAAGATAAATGTGGGAGAAGGGAAAGAAATGTACCCCTCACTGGGGTGGTCCGGATGGACCACCAGGACCCTCCTCCGGTGGGTAGGGGAAATGGCGGAAGAAGTGCTCCTGCCGCTGGTAGATATCATCGATGCGGTCCTGCTGGGCAGTCATCTAACGCCCAAAAGATGTCTCAAAACTAGTCTGCCAGGCCAGCTGCTAGGCCTCCAGCCGCTGCTGTTGGGCTGCCTGTTATGCCTCCTGTCTCTGGTCGAAGTGTGAGGTCATGGAGGTGGCAAAGGTGTCCTGCCAGCTCTGCTGCTGCTCCAGTATAGTCCGCTGGTAGTCGGACTGCCAAGCCCGGTGCTGGGTCGTCATGGCCGCCATCTAAGCCTAGAGGCTCACAAAGGCCGCGTCCTCCTCTGGTGCCGCTGTGGGCATCTCCTCGTCATCTGGGACGGGCAGGTGCTCCTCTTGATGGGCCCAGCTGGAGCTGGCGGCATGCCTCTCCACAATGGCCACTAGTGGCCTACTCGGCACGAAAGGATCTGCCGGTATGTAGAGCCCGGAGAGCTCGCCACCTAGGGGTAAAGGTTGGGGAGGTAGGTGAGGTGGCTCCCATATTCAAGGGAGATCCAAAACAGGTTCTCCCCGTCCCTCCGAAGGAGCTTGCACCTCCTAAGCATCCCCTCAGTGTAGAGAGAAGCTGCCATCCCATCCTCTAACTCGGACAGCTCCATCACTTGTGAGGCGATCAGAAAGATCACCCCACCGCCGACAATATCCCTCGGCTCATTCCTCCTAATCCGCTTTAAAGCGGCGAGGAAGAGAGAGGACCAATCCATCAGCTGCGGGCTTTGTGGAAGGCAGGAGTAGAGCAGTGGAAGGTCCTTGAGAGCGACCTTGTTTTCCTTTTTGTGTACACAGAAGACACTCATGAGGTTCTTGGAAATCAACCTCAAACTGGGGTGAGTGAGTTTGTTGGAGTACTTACCCCCAGCATGGAACTCCGATCCTGTAGCTGCTCGCCAAAACTCACATAGGTCCGTGGCCGGGACAGGATCCCACCAGTTCTCAGAGGGGTTTAGAGTTACTCCAAAAGCTTCCCGTAGATCATTGTAGTCAAGCGTGTATTTCACCTTGTTGAACTTGAAGGTGAGGCCGGTACACACGTGATCTTCCTTTTGCATGGAGAACGTGGCAATGAATTGTCTGCTGAGCTCCGGATATGTCGGAGCACTCTTTTGGAGGAAGTCTCCGAGCCCAGCATTCGCCAAAAACGTTTGCATGCTCTCTAGCATGCCCAATTTCTCCAAGGTCGGAATATGTAGAAAACGAGTTGTATACACAACTCGATCCTGCACAATCCGATAATGGTCCTTCTCTATTTCCGTCATTTTGTATTTCCTTAGGGCTTCCATTCTTGCAAGGAATCGAGCAAATGATTAGTGAATGTTTGGAAAAAGGAAAAGAGACAACCGTTTTGTTGTGATTTCCGCAGGGGCGGCTGTGCAGGCGCAGGGGCGGTGAGGCGCAGGGGCGGCTTCTTGCAGGCGCAGGGGCGGGAGAACAGCAGAAGGCGATTTTTGCGAGTGCTTTGAAGGTGGTGGCGTCTTGGAGTGGCTCCGGTGGTTGTTTTGCTGGTGCAGGTGACTTTGAAGGTGGCGCAGGAGTGGAGAATAGATGCAATCGAAGGGAGGTAGCGTTTGGCACGAGGCTGGTGGCACAAGGGCGTTGGGGGTGTGCGTTCTTGGTGTTGGTGGCGCAGGGGCGTCGGAGAGGGTGGTTGGGTGGTTGCTCTGGTGGCGCAGGGGCGTTCGCAGCTTTGAGAGAGAGAGGGTGCGAGGAGAGGTGGTTGTGTTTGGTGAGGAGGGTTGGTGGGTGGTGCGTGGTAGGTATAGGTGTTTTTTCGAGATCCTATTTTTTTTCTTTTCTGGATAAACCCGCAGGGGCGGGGGTTGGAAACCGCAGGGGCGGTGACAAGGGGGAGGAGCACGCAGGCCCAGCGCCGGGGGCGCGCTGGCAATCTGTGTCAGGGATGGCCACCCCAGGGGCGTGGGGATGTCACCGCGGGGGCGGTGACCGGCGTGGTGCAGGCGCAGGCCAAGCGTCGGGGGCGGTGCTTGCCTGAGTGTCGCCGCAGGGGCGGTGTATCCAACCGCAGGGGCGTGTTTCTTGATAGAAGCTCCTCTTCTTATTCCTTCAGGTTGTCTCCCGAATTAGCGCCTTTGGTTTACGTCGTTGGCTCGACGTAAGATCTCTACTTCCCTGATTGTGCCTCCTCTAGTACCATCTCGTCAATCGGATCGTCCTTGACTCCTTCAAGGTAAAACTTTAGCCTTTGGCCATTCACCTTAAACACCTTGTGCGTCTGCGGGTCATAGAGATCCACAGCCCCGTGAGGGTATACCTCGGCTACTATGAACGGCCATGTCCATCTTGAACGCAGCTTACCTGCAAAGAGTTTCAAACGGGATTGAAAGAGAAGTACATTATTACCTACCTTGAAGTCCTTCCGGAGGATATTCCGGTCATGTAATGCCTTGGTCTTTTCTTTGTATGTGGTAGCATGGTTATATGCATCTAGCCTTAGTTCCCCCAACTCTTGCAATTGGATCTTCCTGAATTCTCCTACTTCTTCTATGTTCATGTTGTACTTCTTTACCGCCCACCAAGCCTTGTGCTCTAATTCCACCGGTAGGTGACAAGCTTTCCCAAACACGAGCCTAAAAGGAGACATTCCGATGGGAATTTTGTAGGCTGTCCGATATGCCCATAGGGCGTCATTTAGCCTTGCACTCCAATCCTTCCGCCCGGGAGAAACCGTCTTTTCAAGGATGATCTTTATTTCCCGGTTGGATACCTCCGCTTGGCCGTTTTTTTGAGGATGATAGGTTGTTGATACTCGTTGGTGAACATGGTACTTCTTAAGGAAAGCCGTGATCGTCTTGTTGCAGAAATGGGTACCCCTATCACTGATTAAGGCTTTCGGAATTCCAAATCTAGCAAAGATATTTTCCTTAAGAAATGCTGCAACCACTTTTGAATCATCAGTTTTGGTGGCCTTTGCTTCCACCCACTTGGAAACATAGTCCGCCGGAAGCAAAATATATGTGTTCCCGAATGACGTAGGAAATTGCCCCATGAAATCAATTCCCTAAACGTCAAATATTTCACAAAATATAAGAGAGGTTTGGGGCATTTCATGTCTCCTTGAAAGATTTCCCACCCTTTGGCATCTATCACACACTTTACAAAACGCAAAAGCGTCTCGAAAAATGTGTGGCCAAAAGAAACCGGCATCCAAAACTTTTCTTGCAGTTTTGTTTGCTCCAAAGTGTCCCCCACATGCTTCAGAATGACAAAAAGTTAGGACGGATTGTACCTCATTGTCCGGAATGCAACGCCGGATTACTTGATCACTACAATGTTTCCAACGGTAAGGATCGTTCCAAACGTAGTGTCGAGCCTCAACTTTAACTTTCTCTCGTTGTGCCTTGGTGAAGTCTGGAGGATACTCCTTCCTGACAATAAAATTCACAATGTCAACAAACCAAGGCTTAAAAGATTGAAGCTTAAGACAAACCTCTGTCGACAATTCCGCAGGGGCGCCTAGACAGAGCCGTAGGGGCGGCTGGCCGCAAGGGCGGCTGGTGTGAGGCGCGGGGGTGGTTACACAACAGAGAGTTGTGTAGAATGTGTCGTCCGGAAAGCTTCCGGCTATCTCTATTTCTTTCCCTGGTTCTTCCTCCTCTTGCACTAGTCTGCTCAAATGATCTGCCACCAGGTTCTCAGCTCCCTTTTTGTCCCTTATTTCTAGGTTAAATTCGCTTAGGAGGAGCACCCAACGGATTAAACGTGGCTTTGCCTCCTTCTTTTCCATGAGGTACCTAAGGGCTGCATGGTCAGTGAAAATAATTACCTTTACCCCCAATAAATATTGCCTGAACTTCTCAAGATCAAAAACTACCGCCAACATCTCCTTCTCGGTGGTGGAGTAGTTCCTTTGTGGTCCATTTAGTGTCATAGACGCATAATGGATCACATGAAAGGCCCTTCTGTCTTTTTGTCCTAAGACAGCTCCGACGGCGTAGTCACTGGCATCACACATGATTTCAAAAGGTTTCTCCCAATCCTGAGAACGGATGATCGGAGCGGTGGTGAGACATGACTTCAGAGTGTCGAAATCCTTCTTGCAATCCTCATCCACTATGAAGGTTACATCTTTCTTGAGCAATTCACACAGGGGAGCTGAGATCTTTGAGAAGTCTTTGATGAACCTTCGGTAGAAACCTGCATGACCAAGAAAAGATCGGATCTCCCGAACATTAGTAGGATAAGGTAAATTTTGAATAACATCAACCTTTGCCCTATCTACCTCTATCCCTTTTGAGGATATTACATGTCCTAGCACAATTCCTTGTTCGACCATGAAATGACATTTTTCCGAATTAAGAACTAAGTTGGTTTCAACACATTTTTCAAGAACAAGTTTTAAATGCCCTAAACATGCGTCAAAACTGTCTCCATGGACGGTAAAATCGTCCATGAAGACTTCAATGAAATTTTCTATGTATTCGGAGAAAATACTTATCATGCACCGTTGGAAAGTGCCCGGCGCGTTGCAAAGTCCAAAGGGCATTCTGCGATATGCAAAAGTGCCAAATGGGCGAGTGAACGTCATCTTCTCCTGATCTTCTGGTGAGATGGCTATTTGGAAATAACCCGAATATTCATCCATGAAACAATAGTATTTATGACCTGCAAGACGTTCCAACATTTGATCAATAAAAGGTAGTGGGAAATGGTCTTTTCGTGTTACCTTATTGAGCTTGCGGTAGTCAATGCAAACTCTCCATCCAGTTTGTGTTTTGCTCGGGACCATCTCTCCATGTTGATTTTCCACCAAGGTGATGCCTCCCTTCTTTGGAACTACTTGGGTTGGACTAACCCAAGTGCTATCCGAGATAGGAAAGATCATGTCCGCTTGGAGGAGTTTCAATACTTCCTTTTTGACCACATCCATCATTGGTGGGTTCAACCTCCTTTGAGGTTGCCTAGAGGGCTTGGCCTCGTCCTCAAGCAAAATCCTATGCATGCATGTGGAAGGACTTATCCCCTTGATGTCCACAATAGTCCATCCGAGGGCCGTCTTGTGCTCCTTTAGTATGTTTACCAACTTATCTTCTTGTGGTGGTCAACTTATTCGAGATGATCACCGGCAAGGTATTGTGTGCTCCAAGGAAAACATACTTGAGGTGTGACGAAAGATCCTTCAATTCTATTTCCGGTGCCTGCACTATGGATGGAACAAGCTTTTCGCTCGGGGTTAGTAAAGTGGGCCCAATGGCCAAATTGGAGATAGGTAGTGTTACGCTAGAAACGTGTAGCACAAAAAGCTTTAAATTTATAAATTCGATCTAATCTCCTAAACTACCTAGTGAACCCGTAGTGTACGGGGCGTTCGTAGTAAGGAAAGTATTCCGAGGTCGAACACAAAGACTAAGGTGAGATTAATTCGACTTGTGATTAAGTTTAGTGAAGATCTAGTTAAGAAAAGAGAAAGGAATAAAGAAATAAAAATCCAGATGTTTTTGGAGATTTTTTAGGTGATCAAGCAAGGATCACAAATCAAGCAAGATGTCAAAACAATCTAACTACTCAAGATAGCAAGGTAAACAAGTAACACAAGCACAAAATATGTGATAAAAGAGAGAAAAGTGGATTCTAGAGGTCAAGATTTCCGGTTATGGCATTGGACTCAAGGTTCTAAAGATTCTAAGGATAAAGCTGCGGTGTTGGGAAAGGTGTTTCACTAATGGAAGCAATTACCGGGTAGGTCTCTCACTTCACTAGTCCCGCATCAAACTCCTATTACTGGGTAGGTCTCTAGGGGTTAAAGTAGGGAATTCTACACAAACCGGACACTACTTAAGGGGCAACCCTCTCCTTACCGGGTAAGTTTCGGAATAGGGAAGTCTCAAGCAATAATCCTAGCACACTCGATCCAATAGCGGCTTATGAGGCTCACTACTACCTAGAATTCATCATCTTAGGTATCTAAGGTCGGAAATCATCGGGTATATCTCTTTCCTCACTTAGGTTGATAGCATTAGGTGTTCCTAAGCTAAATTAGGCTAAATAAACACTAGGATTTCAACACCCTAACACCCTAACATACAGATTCATCAATTAAAGAGCAACAGAGAAGAAAATCGGGTAGATCTTATATAAATCGGCCGATCTATCAGGATGAACAACCCGATTTTTCTCTCTGGAATGGTGTTCGTGCATACAAATCATTCTAAACTAACATATAGGTCCATCCTATCATCACCCTAGCCATAACCATCAATCCATCACTCCAGAATCACAATAAACTAGCCAATAATATGCATATCAAGATCCAAAATCATCATACAAGCATACATGGTTCTCATAGATGAAAGATGAAAGATGAACAAGTAAAATCAATAAATCTCAGCTGAATCTAAGTTTTAGTAAGACTTACAACCCTTCAAATGAAGTTCCAAAACGTTCCTAACAATCCTTGCAATAGTTCTTCAATCCAAAACTCCAAAAATCACTCAAAATCACTCAAAACCTCACTATCACTCTATGTTTGGTGTTCTTCTTCCTCCTTCAATTTGAGAGAGTTGTTTTTCTTCTTCTCCAAGGCTCTCCCAATGCAATGAGTTGTGAATGAGAATGTGAGAGAGGATAGATGCTCAACAACAGCTTGCAGGCCCACTTATATTCTCCACCAAGAGCAAGGACGGATCAAGAGATCGTGGGACACGTGGCTTAAGCTGTTGAAGGCAGGAAAATCGACCCAACAGGATAAATCGGCCGATTTTCCTGGCAGTTGGTCCGATTTTCTTCAGCAGAAACATGCTATGATCGTCTAGCCATGAGTTGCTCCATTGCTTGCACCAATAGTGGTCTTTGTGTCCTTTGTTGCTCCAATTATGCTCCTTCCAAGCTTTGGGTGTGTACCACCATGAGGCTTGGTCCTCGAATGCATCGGTTAATGTCCAAAAGACCCCCGAAATACCTACAACACCGACAAAAGATCGTGTAGACGTCTTTTCTAGAAATACGCATGAATTGAGCGGAAACGTCATGAACCAATGTCAAACCGTGCATGAATAACGGGAAAAATTATCTAATTAAGTGTCTAAACTAACGTCATAAATCACGTTATCAAAATACCCCATACTTAAGGTTTGCTCGTCCCCGAGCAAATTCCCATCCATAGACTAAGAGAAGACATGATTTATGAATGCAGAAAAATGGCAAAATCTTTTTGGAGTTGTGCTTCTAACATTGGATCACCTTCATAGTCATGTTTCATGGCAAAGGACAATCAATCATGCATCAAATGAATGAAGGCATGGAAAGACAATTGTACTTAACTAGAAAGCATGCATGAGAGGTGAAAAATGAAGAAGTCAAGATAATCATGAGTATTTCCAATCTAGATCACTAAGTCTCACACACATGCAATTAGGTCACAAGGACTTGTGAAATAGAAGGCCAAGAAACGTTGTGATTAGGCGGGAATTTTCTAGGCTATGTGATACTAATCCGGGAAAGGAACTAAACAACCACAACTTTTGCATTTATACTTCATCCACCAAAGTGTATTTTTCTCCTTCTTTTCTTTTCTTTTCACTTATTTTTGAGACGATGGCATTGGTGTACAAAAGCCGAAACCTTGGTGATTAGCCGTCCTTGGGCTTTTTCTATTTTTTGAGGTGCATCCACACCGGACACACATACCAAAGCTCGTTAGGACTTATCGGTTTATTTGACTTTGGCAAGGCCCCAACACCCGATCATGTGAAGTGTGCCGAGTTACTTGTCATTTAAACCGATGTCCCCAAACCTATATTTTTGGCTACACTCTCACAATAATTTCAGCACTTCATTCATGACATTCTTTTCATCAACAACTTCACCCCACACTTTCTTTTCACACACATCAGCACACTAGCATGCTCTTATTCCCGGATGGGTCAAAAGAGGTAAAATTTTTCATCAATTGAGGTGCTCAAACAACATGATCAAGATGAGAAGTAGATAAAGATGAATTGCCTCATTCATTCCTAAATGATGTGCAAGAACTAGCGTGCAATTTCGACTTTCAATACTCAATTCAATCAAGGCAAACATTCATGATCACAAATCATTCATGGGATTCAAGATAAGTACTTCATGTCCACATATACATTCATCTATTCAACACATAAAGCCATCCATAGCCAATTCACAAGACAATTTTCATCATAAGGGTCATTCCCAAGCTTTAGAAGCACTAAAAATTTTTAAATTTTCTGATTTTTTGGATTTTTTCGAAATATGTATGTACAATGTAAGACATAATGAAACATGTGACAAAATTAAACTATCCTAGATGCTAATCATGCAAGTGATCATGAAAACCCCACCCCATACTGAGAAACACATTGTCCCCAATGTGTAAACTAAATAAAGAAGTGAAAGAGAGTCCTCACAATGTAAAATTGGTGATGCTTTGGTATTTCGGTTCTCATCGAATGATGATGATGGATGATCGATCAAGGATGGTGGAGAGCTCTTGATGTTCATTAAGGTGTCGGAACTCGCGCTTGGCACCGCAAGCCGTCCAAGTTCCACGTCCGCTCCACCCATGCTTGATTGGAGATCATCACTTTCCTTTATAGAGGAAAAATCGCCCCATAGCCCAGGAAAATCGGCCGATCTGTCTGAAGAACAGGCCGATTTTTCTGGGTGCTTTCCTCCTCGTCCATGTGCTTGGATCTTGTACTTGCAACAGGTCCATGAGGCTTTCACATGACCTCCAACATCTCATAACTCATGACAATCAACAAGATCTAGTACCCAAAAACACAAAAGAAAAACAAAGCACACCAAGAGTGAGATCAAACAAAAGCAAGAAGAACAAAAGGGAAAAATATATACCAATGGGTTGCCTCCCATTAAGCGATTCTTTAAGGTCATTAGCTTGACCAAATTCAGGAGCGTTTTACTGAAAGTGAAGTGGGGCAATCACTTCCATCGGGGCTTCCGGGATATATTTCTTCAAATGGTGCCCATTCACCTTGAAGTTACCACAATGATCTCCTCCTATCTCTACCGTTCCATGAGGAAAGACCTTCATCACAACATAGGGACCGGTCCATCTCGACTTGAGCTTTCCGGGGAAAAGCCGCAGCCTCGAGTTGAAAAGAAGGACAAGGTCTCCTTCACTCAACTCCTTGGGGATGATCCTCTTGTCATGCCAACGCTTGGTCCTCTCTTTGTAGATCCGGGCATTCTCATATGCATCCAACCGGATCTCCTCAAGGGCATTCAATCAAGCAATCTCTTCTCGCCGGCCTCCTTGAGGTCAAAATTCAGCCACTTAATGGCCCAATGTGCTCTATGCTCCATTTCTACCGGAAGGTGGCAAGACTTGCCATATACCAACTTGTAAGGAGTAGTGCCGATTGGGGTCTTGAAGGCGGTTCTATATGCCCACAAGGCATCATCGAGCTTCATAGCCCAATCCTTTCTTGTCCTCGATACCGTCTTCTCAAGAATGACCTTGATCTCCCGGTTGGAGATCTCCACTTGGCCACTAGTTTGGGGATGGTAAGGTGTTGCCACCTTATGAGTCACCCCATACTTAGCCAAAAGTGCTCCAAAGTTCCTATTTGTGAAGTGCTTCCCTCCATCACTAATGATCACCCTTGGTGTCCCAAACCTAGGGAAGATCACTCGGTTGAAGAACCGCACTACAACCTTGGCATCATTTGTGGGAGAGGCGATTGCCTCCACCCATCTCGACACATAATCCACCGCCAATAGGATGTAGAGATTGCCGCATGAAGAAGGGAATGGTCCCATGAAGTCCACACCCCACACATCAAATATTTCGACTTCTTGGATGTTGTTCAAGGGCATCTCATTCCTCCTTGAGATGTTGTCCGTCCTTTGGCAAGCATCACATGCCGCTACAAAACCTTGCACATCTCTAAACAAGTTAGGCCAATAAAATCCGGATTGCAATACCTTTGCACACGTCTTGTGTGAGCTAGCATGACCTCCACATGGTAAGGAGTGACAATGCCGGATCACACTCTCCACTTCATCCTCCGGTATGCATCTTCTAAACACTCCATCCGGGCCTCTTTTGAACAAAAGTGGCTCACTCCAATAGTAATGCCTTACATCATTGAAGAACTTCTTCCTTTGGGCATATGATAAGCCGGGAGGTACTTCCTCACACACAAGGTAGTTCACAATGTCGGCATACCATGGCTCGCTTCCTCTAGACACTTGGAATAGGCACTCCTCCACCATTTGCAATTGCTCATCACGGAAGGAGTCATCAATCGGGATGTCATCTCTCTCAATCTCTAATGGAGGTAGTCTACTAAGGTGATCCGCCACTGAATTTTCGGACCCCTTCTTGTCCCGGATTTCCAAGTCAAACTCTTGAAGAAGAAGGATCCACCTAATGAGTCTAGGCTTGGCATCCTTCTTCGTAAGGAGATAACGGATCGCAGCATGATCCGTATACACTATGACCTTCGCTCCAACAAGATATGAGCGGAACTTCTCAAATGCATACACCACCGCTAGCAATTCCTTCTCGGTCGTGGCATAGTTAAGTTGGGCATCATCTAGCGTCTTGTTAGCATAATAGATGGCATGAGTGCGCCCATCTTTCTTTTGTCCCAAAACAGCCCCAACGGCCACATCACTTGCATCACACATCACTTCAAATGGTAAGCTCCAAACCGGAGGTTGCATGATGGGGGCGGTGATCAAAGCGTTCTTCAATCTACAAAATGCTTCAAGGCAATCTTTGGAGAAAACAAATTCAACGTCTTTCATTAGTAGGTTAGTAAGAGGCTTTGAAATCTTAGAGAAGTCTTGAATAAACCTCCGGTAAAAACCGGCATGCCCTAGAAAGCTCCTTACCCCCTTCACCGAGGTAGGTGGTGGCAATTTCTCTATCGTTTCAATCTTGGCCCTATCAACCTCAATGCCGCGGTTGGACACCAGGTGTCCTAACACAATACCTTCACTTACCATGAAGTGGCATTTTTCCCAATTCAAGACAAGATTTGTCTCCTCACATCTTTGCAATACTAATGACAAGTTAGCCAAGCAATTATCAAAGGAAGAACCATAAACAGAGAAATCGTCCATGAATACTTCCATGATATTTTCAATGTATTCCAAAAAGATAGCCATCATACACCTTTGGAAGGTGGCGGGTGCATTACACAACCCAAATGGCATTCTCCTATATGCAAAAGTTCCCCATGGACATGTAAAGGTGGTTTTCTCTTGGTCATCGGGGTGGATAGGGATTTGGAAGAATCCACTATACCCATCTAAATAGCAAAAATGAGAATGTTGAGCTAACCTCTCTAGCATTTGGTCAATGAAAGGGAGAGGGAAGTGATCTTTCCTAGAGGCCATGTTAAGCTTCCTATAATCAATACACATCCTCCACCCGGTAACCGTCCTAGTCGGGATTAGTTCATTGTTCTCATTGGTCACTACGGTCATCCCACCCTTCTTAGGGACTACATGAACGGGACTAACCCACTTACTATCCGAGATAGGGTAGATAATTCCCGCATCTAGCAACTTAATGATCTCTTTCTTGACTACCTCTTTCATTATAGGATTCAATCTTCTTTGATGTTCAATAGAGGGTTTATGGTTATCTTCCATCATTATCTTATGCATGCATAAAGAGGGCTTAATGCCAACAAGGTCATCAATGGTGTATCCTATTGCCTTTCTATGCAGTTTCAATTCATTCAACAATCTATTAAGCTCATCATCATTCAAAGATGCATTCACAATCACCGGATAAGTAGAATTTGAACCAAGGAAGCATACTTTAAATGAGAAGGAAGAGGTTTAAGATCAAGTTGAGGAGGACCTTTTTCGGTTGGAGACGATCCATACAATGTAGGTTGAGATGATTGCAAAGCCATGGAAACCTCCTTGAAGTCCCTTGATGATAGCTCAAAAGCACTTGGTTGATGCTGAAAAGACTCAGGAAAATCGGCCCAGTCAGGAAAATCGGCCGATTTTCCTGGCAATGGGTCGATCTGAGTTTCTGTTTTTGCTGAACTGGCTGAAATTTCAGCACAAGGACAAAAATTGGCCGATCTGGTCCCTCCAGTCCGATTTTTCTGCCTACTTCTCTCTTCTTCTAGCACTTCAAATCCAACACTTGGTAGCTTTTCCAATGCATTCAAGGCCTTGATTATTTCATTGCTACTCTCCTCAACTCCTTCCTCCATCAAGCTTGAGCTAAGGACCTTCTCAAGTGGATCCTTGAGCAAGATTGAGCTCACAACCTCTCTAGACTCCTCTTCTTCAACTATGTTGAATACATCTTCATCAAGGGTTGGCCCTTTCATCATTGTGGACAGCTTGAACTTGATGTTTTCTTCTCCAATGTTGAAGGAGAGAGTCCCATTCTTGCAATCTACTAGACATCCGGAAGTAGCTAGGAAAGGTCTCCCCAAGATGATAGGAACCGGGTAGTCCGCCGGGATGTCCAAAACAACGAAGTCTATGGGCACATAGAACTTCCCTAGCTGCACCGGAATGTCTTCCAGAATTCCAACCGGATGAGTGATTGAGCGGTCCGCCATGTAAAGGGTCATCTTAACCGGCTTTGGCTCTCCTAGCCTAACCTTGTTGCAAAGTGCAAGCGGGATGATGCTTACACTTGCCCCAAGATCACATAGGGCGTCATACTTCACTTCCCCTACTCCGATCGGCACACAAAAGGATCCCGGATCCCTTAGCTTAGGAGGCATCTCCTCCTTCATCGTTTGAATCAACTCCGAGGATCTCTTTGTCATCCTTATCTCCCCATACTCCTCCAACTTCCTTTTGTTGGAGAGTATCTCCTTTAAGAACTTGCCATATGCCGGCATACCTAAGATAGCATCCATGAACGGAATGTTAATATGCAATTTAGACATAAGTTCAAGGAATTTACCAAAGTGCTTGTCCAGGCGAGCTCTTGCTCGTGATTGTGGGAACGGTAGTGGTGGCTTGTATGGAGGCGGTGTCACATAAGTTGGCTCAACATCCTTGCTCTTGCCTCCATCTTCTTGCACTATCTCTTCTTCTAATACCACTTGCTTTCCCTTAGCATTTTCCTTGGGCAAAGGATCCTTCATGCTCAACCCACTCCTTGTAGTAATGGCCAACACTTGGCCTCTAGGGTTGTCTTCGGTTCTTCCGGGAAGCTTCCCCGGATCTCTATGTGCTTCACCCGCCTTTTGGAACACTTGTGCTTCCAACACTTTTTGAGTCTTGGAAATAGAAGTCACCGTGCTCTCAAGACCACTCAACCTTCCAAGCAATTGCTCAAACATCATTTCGGTCCTATCCTTTGGAGGTTGAGTGAATCCGGGTGGAGGTTCTTGTGAAGCTTTTGGTGGTGGAGTTGTGCTTGTGGAAGCGGGAGGGTTCAAGGCTCCATCCGGGTTAGAGTAGGAAAACCCGGGATGGTTATGGTTGGGCCGGTAATTGTTGAATTGCCGGTTGTTGTTGAAGTTCCTTGGGCCTTGGTAGTTGTTGTAATTGCCCCTTCCCATGTAATTCACATCTTCCTCCTTGGAAGACAAATTAGCTTGCACTTGAACTTGAGGAGTTGCTTGGTTCTTCAAAGTTGTAGCACACAACTCCCTCAAAGACTTAAGCTCGTTGTTGATGGCGTCAAGCTTGAAATTGCTCATGGTGACTTCACTCACCTCATATGCTCCCACCTTTCTCCCTTCACTCTTCCTATGGGAGTATTTCTCAATCACTAGAGCTTGTTTCTCCACAAACTCCCAAGCATCATCTACATTCTTCTCCATAAAAGACCCACCGGAAAGAGATTGGAGCTTGAATTGGCTATCTTCATCAAGTCCCTTGAAGTAGATCTCCAATAGCTCAATTTTTGGTATACCATGGTGTAGACAATCTAGGAGAAGATCTTTGAATCTCTCCCAAGACTTGAACAAGCTTTCTCTATCCTTCATCAAAAAGGCATTGATCTTCCCTCTTAGCTCGGTAGTCTTGGAAGGTGGGAAGAACTTAGTCAAAAATTCGGTTGTCATCTCTTCCCAATGACTCACTCGCCCTTGTGGAATAGATTGATACCAAGCCAAGGCTTTATCCTTAAGAGAGAAGGAGAAAGCCCTAAGCTTATGGTTGTTGCTCTCCAATCTTGGCGGTCTAAGAGTCTCCATCAAGATCTCGTAGTTCATCAAGTGTTGATGAGGAGACTCTCCTTCCATCCCTCCAAATTGATTATGCTGGATCATTTGTAGAACTTGAGGGCGGAGCTCATAATTGTGGGTTGCGGGATCTCCTAAGTTCACACCCGGACGGTGTGCTCTTTGTGCCGGATCCATACGTCTTCCTAGGATTTGTGGCTCTTCAATGGCAATGGGCACAACCCTAGCATTAACCGCCGGCTGCGGTTGTATCACCGGTGGAGGAGGAGGTGGTGGTTCTTGGCGATTAAGCTCAACTTGGACAAGAGCTTGCCTAATCTCCTCAATCTCCCTCCTAGTTGCTTCTTGCCTCTCATTGGCAAGTCTCCTTTCTTCCTCCAAGAGCTCATCTCTTAGCCTAATTTGCTCTAAAGCTTCATCCAACTCAGCTTGGAGGTTCCTTCCGGCCATCTCTTTCTCTTTTCGAATGCTCTTGGATCTAGATCTAAGGGTTTTCTCCGGTTCGGGATCGAATGGAGCTAAATCCTTGCCACGAGATCTTCACATACACCTAAAGAGTAAGAGATGTCCTGAAAAAGCAAAGACACAAACCAAAGAGAGATCAAAAGCAACAAGAAAGATCTACACTATTAACAATCACAAAAATGACTCAATCTAGACCTAGTCCCCGACAACGGCGCCAAAAACTTGTTACGCTAGAAACGTGTAGCACAAAAAGCTTTAAATTTATAAACTCGATCTAATCTCCTAAACTACCTAGCGAACCCGCAGTGTAGGGGACGTTCGTAGTAAGGAAAGTATTCCGAGGTCGAACACAAAGACTAAGGTGAGATTAATTCGATTTGTGATTAAGTTTAGTGAAGATCTAGTTAAGAAAAGAGAAAGGAATAAAGAAATAAAAATCCAGATGTTTTTGGAGATTTTTTAGGTGATCAAGCAAGGATCACAAATCAAGCAAGATGTCAAAACAATCTAACTACTCAAGATAGCAAGGTAAACAAGTAACACAAGCACAAAATATGTGATAAAAGAGAGAAAAGTGGATTCTAGAGGTCAAGATTTCCGGTTATGGCATTGGAATCAAGGTTCTAAAGATTCTAAGGATAAATATGCGGTGTTGGGAAAGGTGTTTCACTAATGGAAGCAATTATCGGGTAGGTCTCTCACTTCACTAGTCCCGCATCAAACTCCTATTACCGGGTAGGTCTCTAGGGGTTAAAGTAGGGAATTCTACACAAACCGGACACTACTTAAGGGGCAACCCTCTCCTTACCGGGTAAGTTTCGGAATAGGGAACTCTCAAGCAATAATCCTAGCACACTCGATCCAATAGCGGCTTATGAGGCTCACTACTACCTAGAATTCATCATCTTAGGTATCTAAGGTCGGAAATCATCGGGTAGATCTCTTTCCTCACTTAGGTTGATAGCATTAGGTGTTCCTAAGCTAAATTAGGCTAAATAAACACTAGGATTTCAACACCCTAACACCCTAACATACAGATTCATCAATTAAAGAGCAACAGAGAAGAAAATCGGGTAGATCTTATATAAATCGGCCGATCTATCAGGATGAACAACCCGATTTTTCTCTCTGGAATGGTGTTCGTGCATACAAATCATTCTAAACTAACATATAGGTCCATCCTATCATCACCCTAGCCATAACCATCAATCCATCACTCCAGAATCACAATAAACTAGCCAATAATATGCATATCAAGATCCAAAATCATCATACAAGCATACATGGTTCTCATAGATGAAAGATGAAAGATGAACAAGTAAAATCAATAAATCTCAGCTGAATCTAAGTTTTAGTAAGACTTACAACCCTTCAAATGAAGTTCCAAAACGTTCCTAACAATCCTTGCAATAGTTCTTCAATCCAAAACTCCAAAAATCACTCAAAATCACTCAAAACCTCACTATCACTCTATGTTTGGTGTTCTTCTTCCTCCTTCAATTTGAGAGAGTTGTTTTTCTTCTTCTCCAAGGCTCTCCCAATGCAATGAGCTGTGAATGAGAATGTGGGAGAGGAGAGATGCTCAGCAACAGCTTGCAGGCCCATTTATATTCTCCACCAAGAGCAAGGACGGATCAAGAGATCGTGGGACACGTGGCTTAAGTTGTTGAAGGCAGGAAAATCGACCCAGCAGGATAAATCGGCCGATTTTCCTGGCAGTTGGTCCGATTTTCTTCAGCAGAAACATGCTATGATCGTCTAGCCATGAGTTGCTCCATTGCTTGCACCAATAGTGGTCTTTGTGTCCTTTGTTGTTCCAATTATGCTCCTTCCAAGCTTTGGGTGTGTACCACCATGAGGCTTGGTCCTCGAATGCATCGGTTAATGTCCAAAAGACCCCCGAAATACCTACAACACCGACAAAAGGTCGTGTAGATGTCTTTTCTAGAAATACGCATGAATTGAGCGGAAACGTCATGAAACAATGTCAAACCGTGCATGAATAACGGGAAAAATTATCTAATTAAGTGCCTAAACTAACGTCATAAATCACGTTATCAGGTAGCCTTTTATGCCCATCTAATTGGGCTAGGACCTCTTTCATGCTAGATGTTAACACATAATCTGATTTGAAACCATCAATGTCATGCTCAATCACATTTCTCAATTCATCCACGTCAGAGTTATCAAAAACATCTTGCACAAAAGGTTCAACAATGTCAATAGTACATAGAGAATGATCATCGCTAGGAAATTTCATTGCATCATAAATGTCAAATTCCACTACTTCTCCATCAAACTCCATGGTCAATTTACCACTAATATAGTCAATTTTAGTCCTAGCCGTTTTTAGAAATGGTCTACCTAACAGAATGGGTGCAACATGCGAGTCATTTTCCATATCCATTACAAAGAAATCAGCAGGAAAAATTAGGTTGTCTACCATTACTAACACATCTTCAATTATCCCTTTCAGGTACACATTAGATCTATCAGCAAGTTGTACTACAATTCTAGTTTCCATGAGTGGCCCAAGGCCGAGTGATTTGTAAATTGAATATGGCAAAACATTAATAGAAGCACCGAGATCAAGCATTGCTTTGTCAAAGCGGGTTTCCCCTATAACACAAGGAATGCTTACCATGCCCGGATCGCTGCATTTCTTGGGCATTCTCCTTTGGAAGACTGCCGACACATGCTCGCTCACTTACATTTTTTGTTTCCCCTTTAGCTTTTGATTTCTTTTGATAGTGCAAAGTTCCTTCAAAAAACGAGCATACTTAGGAATACTTTTCACCAACTTAAGGAGGGGAATGTTTACCTCACATTTAGAGAAAGTCTCAAAAAGGTCCTTGTCCTCTATGATTCTTCGCTCCTTTAATGCTTTAGGAAAAGGGGCTGGTGGCTTTTCGGAGTACAGCGGCGGAAAGTTAGGCCGGACGTAAGTATCCTTTTCAGCAGGACCTTCTGTTGTGTTTTCCGCAGAGGCGTCGACTTGAAGGCTCAGGGGCTGTCACCGTAGGGGCGGGGGCAACCAGCCGCAAGGGCGTCCTTTCTTCGGGGCTTGGCACAGCTGCAGCCGCAGGGGCGGCTGTGGGTGCGGAAATAACGACAGAGGGTTCGCTTTGTGGCTCTTTTGTTGGTTCTTGTCGAATTTTTTTCCCACTCCTTAATGTTAGGGCACTAACATTCTCCTTGGGGTTTATAAACATCTGGGAAGGCAATCCCCCGGAAAGCCTTGATTCGGTCCTTGAGATAGCTTCCGCCATTTGACCAACTTGCTTCTCAAGGTTCTTGATGCTTGATTCTTTTGTTTGGACATGAGTAGCAAAGTGTTTAGTCAAAACCTGCAACATATCTTCAGTTGAGTGATACTTACCTTGGCGGGGCTGCTGTTGTTGGTTTTGTTGATCCCTCCAACGAAAATTTTGTTGGTCACGCCAATTTGGCATGAAATTTTGTGCATAGGGATCGTTCCTAGGTCTTTGCTGCTGTGGTTGTCCATAACCCATTGCGTTAACTTCAGCATCGTCATCTTGAACTTGTGGACACATGTCCGTTGGATGATATGGGTCAGCACAAACTCCACAAGTCTTGAGCTGTTGCGGTGTTCCCATAAGTGTTAGCCTTTTCACCATTTCCTTCAATTCCGCTAGCTCGGTGGAAATCTCGTTCTTCCCGGAACTCACGGCATGAACTCCTTTCTTAGCCGGGGTCCTTCCAAAGTTTCGAGTCCCTTCCGCTAGTTCCTGTATCTTTTCCAAAGCAAGGTCAGGACTAGAGTTAAGAATATTACCTCCGCAAGCCGCATCTACGATCCTCCTTTCATTGTCTAGCAAGCCATTGTACAAGTATAAAACTAGATCTTGAGTTGAATATCCATGGAAAGGACTAGAGGCGTGCAAACCTTTCGAAGTACTCATAGAGAGTTTCGGTTGCTTCTTGCTCGATGTTGCTTTATAGCTTTCTTCAAGCTATTGGCCTTTTTAGCTGGAAAGTATTTCTCCAAAAACGCTTTGTGGAGGTTTTCCCAAGTGTCAATGCTCCCGGATGGAAGGTGGTAATACCAATCATCCGCCGAATCCTTGAGTGTGAAGCCGAATGCCCTCATCTTGATTTGTTCTTCGGTAATGTTAGCCGGCTTCATGCTCATACAAACGGTGTGGAACTTCCCAAGGTGCTTGATGGGGTCTTCGCCACTTAGCCCATGGAAGGATGGAAGTAAGTGAATAAGGCCCGGTTTGAGCTCAAAGTTGACTCCTTCCCCTAGTGCCGGTATAGCGACCGCAAGAGGGTTTTGAGCCAAAGTGGGCTGCATAAGTTGACGAAGAGTACGGTCAATCATCTCTTGTTGTAGTTGTTGTTGTCTTCGTTGCCGAATGTGCGTCCTCTCAATTTCTGGATCAAAAGAAGCAAAGCCGGAATTAGTAGCACGGGTTTGAACCATAAAATGGTTCAAACCAATAATCAATAATAACAATAAAACACAAAAACTCCCCGGCAACGGCGCCAAAATTTGCCCGGGGGTATTTCTATGGTCGTCTATACCCAATCAAAAGTAAATCCCAACTTAGCACTAAGAACAAGTATAGTGAGTAAGTAAGGGTCGAACCCAAGAGAGTTGAGGTGTTTTAGATGCAATTATTGATTATAATGACAAATGACACAAAGGGGGGGGGGGGTTTGGTTGAATTGATGCACAAAAACTTATGAAAACGATGAATACGACAAGTAAGACAATAATGGGTGAATCTACACTAGGTTGATTCTAAGCATGCAATTACTACTTTGGTGTATTCCTTTTTCAAGTTTTTAAGTAATCTCCCGTCTCGATCATACATATGTGTTGAGCCAACCGGGATCAACACAACTTAACCTATTAAAGTTCCGTAAACCTACAAGAACAAATAATAAGTTAGCATTCAAACAAAGACAAAGGGATATAAAGAGAAGATTAAAACCGTTAAACTTATCTTTATATATGTGTTCCTTTTCTTCAAGTAATTACAACCCGTTATTACTTAAAGTTGCTACTAGATTAAAGACCCGAACCCGGAACCTATTAATCCTAGTTGTTTACATGCACTTTAGAACCTAAGGTGATCAATCTCAAGTAATAGTTAACATGCAATTAAACAATGGAGATCAAGGAAACATAAAGCATTACTGAATAAAAACTTATATTAAAAGAACTTACAACCAAAGCAACAAAGCAGCTTCAAACCAACCCAATGTAACAAGGGAGTTAGCAACTCATTACAATAGAAAACTCAAGTCTAAAAATGGATTTTGTGGGGAAAAACATGGATCATTCTAGCAATCAGCCATGGACTATTTATACTACAAAAGACACTTAATTAGGAGTAAATAGCCGGCCTAAAACAGCCACCTTTAATGCCATAAAGGTGTTGTAAACAGTCGGAGTAAAGCTTCTGGCGTTACACCGCAGGGGCGGCCTTCAGGACCCGCAGGGGCGGTTTAGGCAGAATCGGTTGATCTTCTTCATAACCGCTGGGGCGGCTACACAACTCCGCTGGGGCGGATCTTTAATGCTCTTCAACGTTTGACCTTTCGCCTTCTTGACGTTTCTGATGTCAAGGCGCAAGGGCGCCTCAAGGCCAACGCAGGGGCGGTGACACAGACTCTTCGCCTTTCAGCTCCCAAGGCGAGGCGCAGACAGGGCGCAGTGGGAGGCGCAGGGGAGCTGGCCTTCGTATCGTCAGGGCAAGTCACCGCAGGGGCGCCGATGGATGGCGCAGGGGCGGTGATCTGCATCTTGGCCGGCGCTGGTGAAGGTGCTGGGAGTGCTTCAGTGGGAAGTGTCACCCGTTGGGGCGGCTGCAAGGGCCCGCGGGGGGGTGGAGCAACAAAAACTTTGCTTCTTGATCGATCTTTACTCCTAAGTGCTTATAACTCCTTCCTTAGCTTCTTTTGATCTTCTTCTTCTGGACCAAGGAGTTAGTAGCATAAACCGACACTAATGCAATAAAAAGAATCTAAAAACTACCTTAAATGATAGTGATTCCATCACCTATTATGAGTTTAGGTTATAGTTTGTCAAATCGTATCCTTGTTGCACCTTTCCTGGTTTATATTCAAGCCTAGGAAGAGAATTACCCGGTAATTTCTTTGCTTGTTTACCTAAGATGATGAGTGTTAGGTAACAATGGTTTATCGTTTCTTAGGGTTTGAGTGTGTCTCATCCTATCTTTGAGAGTTAACCTGAGACTTACCCGGTAAAGGTTAGTTTTATTCCCTTAGGTTGTGCTTTGGTTTGTGAGTATAATTCCTTTCCTTAGTTCCTTGAGACTTACCTGGTAATAGGATCTTTGGTCTGGGATAGTGGATGGTCAGACTTACCCGGTGATCTATCCCGTCTTAGAAACACCTTAAATTTGCAACCTCAGCTTTGTCCGCGCTTATCTTTAGAATACTTGAATCGAAACCACAACTAGATACTTTGATCTCTAGAATCTGCATTCTTTTATCTGATTATCATATATCTTGTTCTTTGTTGCTTGAGAATTGCATACCACCGTGAAGATTATATACCGTTGCTTGATTTCTCCATAGTCCTTGTGTTCGACCCTGGAATACTTGTTTGTATTGCAATTGATCCGTACACTGCGGGTTCCCTATTATTTGCTTGATTCTTGGTATAAATTTAAGGCTTATTTGCACACGATTTGGAGCGAACAATCTCCAATATGGACAAATGGTTGTCAAAATCCGGAAAGTGGATATTCATCTCTATCCATGCTAAGTCTCGCTTTAACTGAGGTTGAGCTGTCAGCCGAGCGATCTTCATCTCCCAGGGAGTCTTCATACTTGACTTAAGGTATTTCTATGGTCGTCTATACCCAATCAAAAGTAAATCCTGACTTAGCACTAAAACAAGTATAGTAGTTAAGTAAGGGTCGAACCCAAGAGAGTTAAGGTGTTTTATTAGATGCAATTATTGATTATAGAACAAGTAACAAAGGGGGGGGGGTTTGGTTAAATTGATGCACAAAAACTTATGAAAATGAATAACGCAACAAGTAAGACAATAATGGGTGAATCTACACTAGGTTGATTCTAAGCATGCAATTGCTACTTTGGTGAGTTCTTTTTACAAGTTTTCAAGTAATCTTCCGTCTTGATCATATATATGTGTTGAGCCAACCGGCATCAACGCAACTTAACAGGTTAATGTTCCGTAAACCTACAAGAACAAAATAACAAGTTAGCTTTCAAACAAAGACTAAGGGTTATAAAGAAAAGATTAAAACCATTAAGCTTATCTTTATATTTGTGTTCCTTTTCTTTAAGTAATTACAACCCGTTATTACTTAAAGTTTACTACTAGATTAAAGACCCAAACCCGGAACCTATTAATCCTAGTTATTTGCATGCACTTTAGAACCTAAGGTGATCAATCTCAGGGGCGGCCCAAAACAGCCACCTTTAATGCCATAAAGGTAGCAAGATACTCTAAATGGGATAAGTGGATAATTTGTTGGCTAACAAGATGGATCATTCTAACAACCAACCAAGGACTATTTATACTACAAAAGACACTAAATAGGAGTAAATGGCCGGCCCAAAACAGCCACCTTTAATGCCATAAAGGTGGTGTAAACAGCCGGAGTAAAGCTTCTGACGTTAAACCGCAGGGGCGGCCTTCAGCTCCGCAGGGGCGGTGAAGGCAAAAACGCTTGATCTTCTTCATGGCCGTCGGGGCGGCTAGGCAATCCCGCAGGGGCGGATCTTCAATGCTCTTCAAACGTCTGACCTTTCAACTTCCTGCCGTTTCTGATGCCAAGCCGCCGGGGCGTCCCTATGTCAACGCAGGGGCGGTGACACAACCTCTTCATCTTCCAACTCTCAAGTTGAGGCGCAGGCCGAGGCGCAGGGGCGCTGGTCTTCGTTTCTTCAGGGCAAGTCACCGCAGGGGCGCCAAGGAGTGGCGTAGGGGCGGTGACACACCTCATGGCTGGCGCTGGCAAAGGCGCAGGGAGCGCTCCGGAGTAAGGCGTCACCCGTAGGGGCGGTGACAAGGCTCCGCTAGGACGGTGAGGCAACTGAATCTTTGCTTCATGAACGATCTTCACTCCTAAGTGCTTATAACTCTTTCTTTAGCTTCTTTTAGTCTTCTTCTTCTGGACCAAGGAGTTAGTAGCATAAACCGACACAAATGCAATAAAAAGACTCTAAAAACTATCCTAAATGATAGTGATTCCATCACCTATCAAACTCCCCCATACTTAAACCTTTTACTCGTCCCGAGTAAAACAAATGACATCAACTAGACTTAAAGGCCTCAGGAAGCATGGGTAAGTAGAAAAGACAATGAAAACAAAAGAAAAGCCAAGAAAGAAAGAAGGAAAAGAGAAGAGATGTGAGAAAAAGGTGAGAAACTACCATCCTTATTGCTCCAACAGTGGCCTACCCGGACAACCTCCTTATGACTCCCCTTCTTATGTCACCAAACGCCGGAAGGGAAACCTACACTCGATGTCGCTCATTTTGCCAAGGCGCCCTTTCGGGTTTTTGCCTTGCCACTCTTCTTCTTTTGATGATCTCACTTGAACTCACATCCCTCAAGTCCAATTTTTGCACCAACCTAAGGTTGGTCGGACTACCTTCTTTTTGCCTAAACCGCCCTTTCGGGTTTTCGGTTTATCCAAGGATTTTCATGCCTTTTTTCATATTCTTTGGCTTTTTTTTTTGTGAATTTCATACTGAATTCAAAAGCAAAATAACTCAAAGGAAACTGTACAAGCAATGATATGTCCCTCCCCCATACTTGAAGTACACTTTGTTCTCAAAGTGGAAATGAGGCAAAGATAAATGTGGGAAAAGGGAAAAGAAATGTACTCCTCATTGGGATGGTCCGGATGGACCACCTGGACCCTCCTCAGGTGGGTAAGGAAAATGGCGGAAGAAGTGCTCCTGCCGGCGGTAGATGTCATCTATACGGTCCTACTGAGCCGTCATGCGACGGCCAAAAGAGGTCTCAAAGCTGGCTTTCCAAGCCAGTTGCTGAGCCTCCAGCTGCTGCGGCTGGGCCGTCTGCCAAGCCTCCTGCCTCTGGTCGAAGTGGGAGGTCATGGAGGCGGAAAATCTCGTCTGCCATCTTTGCTGCTGCTCCAGCATATTCCTTTAATTTGGTAGTCGGACTGCCAGCTCTGGTGCTGGGTGGTCATAGCCGCCATCTGAGCCTGAAGGCTCGCAAGGGCCGGATCCTCTTCTGGTGCTGCAGTGGGCATCTCCTCGTCGTCTGGGATAGGTAGGTGCTCCTCCTGATGAGCCCGGCTGGAGCTCACAGCATGCCTCTACACAATGGCCACTAGTGGCCTCCTCGGCACGAAGGGATTTTCCGGAATGTAGAGCTCGGAGAGCTCATCCCCTAATGGTAGAAGTCGAGGGAGGTAGGTGAGGTGGCTCCCATCTGCAAGGGAGATCCAAAATAGGTTCTCCCCGTCCCGTCGGAGGAGCTTGCACCTCCTAAGCATCCCCTCAGTGTAAAGGGGAGCCTCCAGCCCGTCCTCTAGCCCGGACAGGTCCATCACCCGTGAGGCAATCAAGGAGATCACCTCACTGCCGACATTGTCCCTCGGCTCGTTCCTCCTAATCCGCTTCAAAGCGGCAAGGAAGAGGGACGGCCAATCCATCACCTTCTCGCTCATCGGAAGGCAGGAGTAGAGTAGTGGGAGGTCCTTGAGGGTGACCTTGTTTTCCTCTTTGTGTCCATAAAAGACACTCATGAGGATCTTTGAGATGAGCCTCAAGCTAGGGTGAGTGAGTTTGTTGGAGTACTCACCCCCAGCATGGAACTCTGACCCGGTAGCTGCTTGCCAGAACTCACACAGGTCCGGGGTCGGGATTGGATCCCACCAATTTGCAGAGGGGTTGAGAGTTACCCCGAAGGCCTCTTGTAGATCGTTGTAATCAAGTGTGTATTTCACCTTGTTGAACTTGAAGGTGAGACCGATACACACATGATCTTCCTTCTCCATTGTGAAGGTGGAGATGAATTGTTTGCTGAGCTCGGGATATGTTGGAGCACTCCTCTGTAGGAAGTCTCCGAGCCCAACATTCGTCAAAAAGAATTGCATGCTCTCCAGCATGCCAAGCTTCTCCAATGTCGGAACGTGCAAGAACCAATTTGCGTACACAACTCGATCCTGCACGATCATATACCTCTCTTTCTCGGCTTCGGCCATTTTGTATTTCCTTTGTGGCTCTATTCTGGTATTTGAATTAACAAAGGAATCAGAACTTTCAAAAATTTAGAGAGAAAACGAACCCTCTGTTGTGTTATCCGCAAGGGTGGCTGCGGCAGGTGCAGGGGCGGGAAGGCGTAGGTGCGGGGATTGTAGGCGCAGGGGCGGGAGAAGTGCAGATGGCGAATTTTCGGGAGCGAAGAAGGTGGTGATGTTGAGGCCGTTCCGGTGGCTTCCTTGTTGGTGCAAGCGTCGCCGGAGGTCGAGCAGGGGTGGGTTTTGGTGGTGGTTGGTGATGAAGTGTGTAGTAAGGGGAGAGAGTTTGGAGGGAGGGAGGTGGAGATTGTGAGGATGACGCAGGGGCGTCGTAAGGGTTTGGCAGTCGTCGGAGGTGGCGCAGGGGCATCACAGGGTGGCGGGTGAGTGGCTTTGGTGGTGGCGCAGGGGCGTTGCGGCTTGCGAGAGGTTAAGGCGAGGGAGACGAGGTTGTAGTTGGTGAGGAGGTAGAGAGTGGGTGGGTGGGGTAGGTGTAGGGGAATGTCTTTGCGATTTCTATTTTTTTCTTTTTTGGGTAAACCCGCAGGGGCGGGAGCTTGTCGCCGTGGGGGCGGCGACAAGGGAGAGGAGTCACGCAGGCTCAGCGCCGGGGGCGGCGCCGAGGATGTGTGTCAAGGATGGCCGCCACAGGGGCATAAGGATGTCACCACGGGGGCGGTGACTGACATGTTGCAAGCGCAGGCCCAGCGCCGGGGGCGGCGCTAGGCATGGGTGTCACCGCAGGGGCGGGGACACTAAGCCGCAGGGGCGGTTTTCTTAACAAAGACTCCTCTTCTTATTCCTTCGGGTTGCCTTCCTAGCAGCGCCTTTGTTTTAGGTCGTTGGCTCAACGTAAGACTTCTACTTCTCTTGGTGTGCTTCCTCCAGCACCATCTCGTCAATCGGATCATTCTTGACTCCTTCAAGGTAAGGCTTTAGCCTTTGTCCGTTTACCTTGAATACCTTGTGCGTTTGGGGATCATAAAGATCCACAGCTCCGTGAGAGTATACTTCGGCTACCATGAACGGCCCTATCCATCTCGAACGCAGCTTACCTGCAAAGAGTTTCAAATGTGATTGAAAGAGAAGTACCTTATTACCTACCTTGAAGTCCTTCCGGAGAATGTTTCGGTCATGCCATGCTTTAGTCTTTTCTTTGTATGTGGTAGCATGATCATATGCATCTAGCCTCAGTTCCTCCAACTCTTGCAATTGGAGCTTTCAGAATTCTCCCACTTCCTCTATGTTCATGTTGCACTTCTTTACCGCCCACCAAGCTTTGTGCTCTAGCTCCACCGGTAGGTGACAAGCTTTCCCAAACACGAGCCTAAAAGGGGACATCCCGATAGGAGTTTTGTAGGTTGTCCGATATGCCCATAGGGCGTCATTTAGCCTTGTACTCCAATCCTTCCGTCTGGGAGAAACTATCTTTTCAAGGATGGTCTTTATTTCCCGGTTGGATACCTCAGCTTGGCGTTTGTTTGTGGATGATAAGTTGTTGATACTCTTTAGTGGACGTGGTACTTTTTAAGGAGAGCCGTGATCGTCTTGTTGCAGAAATGGGTACCCCTATCGCTGATTAAGGATTTTGGAATTCCAAATCTTGCAAATATATTTTCTTTAAGAAAAGCTGCAACCACTTTTGAATCATCAGTTTTGGTGGTCTTTGCTTCCACCCACTTGGAAACATAGTCCACCGCAAGCAAAATATATGTGCGCCCGAATGAAGTAGGAAACGGCACCATGAAATTGATTCCCCAAACGTCAAATATTTTGCAAAATATAAGAGAAGATTGGGGCATTTCATGTCTCCTTGAAAGATTTCCTACCCTTTGACATCTATCACACACTTTGCAAAACGCAAAAGTGTCTCGAAAAATGTGTGGCCAAAAGAACCCGGCATCCAAAACTTTTCTTGCAGTTTTGTTTGCCCCAAAGTGTCCCCCACACGCTTCAGAATGACAGAAAGTTAGGACGGATTGTACCTCATTGTCCGGAATGCAACGTCGGATCACTTGGTCACTACAATGCTTCCAAAGGTAAGGATCGTCCCAAACGTACTGTCGAGCTTCAGCTTTTACCTTCTCTTGTTGTGCCTTGGTGAAGTCTGGAGGATATTTTTTCCTGACAATGAAGTTCACAATGTCAGCAAACCAAGGTTTAAAAGACTGGAGCTTAAGACAAACCTCTGTCGATAATTCTGCAGGGGCGCCTAGACTGAGCCGCAGGGGCAGCTGGCCGCAGGGGCGGCTGGTGTGAGGCGCGGGGGCGGTCACACAACAGAGAGTTGTGTAAAATGTATCATCTGGAAAACTTCCGGCTATCTCTCTTCCTTTTCTTAGATCCTCCTCTTCTTTCACTAGTCTGCTCAAATGATTGGCCACCAGGTTCTCAACCCCCTTCTTGTCCCTTATCTCTAGGTTAAACTCACTCAGAAGGAGCACCCATCGAATCAATCGTGGCTTTGCTTCCTTCTTTGCCATGAGGTACCTAAGAGTTGCATGGTCAGTGAAGATAATTACCTTTACCCCAAGTAGGTACTGCCTGAATTTCTCAAGGGAAAAAACCACCGCCAACATTTCCTTCTCGGTGGTAGAGTAATTCCTGTGCGCTCCATTGAGTGTCATAGACGCATAATGGATCACATGGGACGCCCGTCCGTCTTTCTGTCCTAAGACGGCTCCAACGGCGTAATCATTGGCATCACACATGATTTCAAAAGGTTTCTCCCAATCCGGAGAACGGATGATTAGTGCGGTGGTAAGACATGCCTTCAAAGTGTCGAAAGCTTTCTTGCAATTCTCATCCACTATGAAGGTGACGTCTTTCTTGAGCAATTCACATAGGGGTGCCGAGATCTTTGAAAAATCTATGATGAAACGTCGGTAGAAACCTGCAAGACCAAGGAAAGATCGGATTTCCCGAACATTAGTAGGATAAGGTAAATTTTGGATTATATCAACTTTTGCCCTATCTACCTCTATCCCTTTTGAGGATATTACATGTCCTAGCACAATTCCTTGTTCGACCATGAAATGACATTTTTCCGAATTAAGAACCAATTTGGTTTCAACACATTTTTCAAGAACAAGTTTCAAATGCCCCAAACATGCGTCAAAACTGTCTCCATGGACGGTAAAATCATCCATGAAGACTTCAATGAAATTTTCTATGTATTCGGAGAAAATACTTATCATGCACCATTGGAAGGTGCCGGGTGCGTTGCAAAGTCCAAATGGCATTCTACGGTACGCAAAAGTGCCAAATGGGCAAGTGAACGTCGTCTTTTCTTGATCTTCTAGTGCGATGGCTATTAGGAAATAGCCCGAATATCCATCCAGGAAATAGTAGTACTGATGACCTGCAAGACGTTCCAACATTTGATCAATAAAAGGTAATGGAAAATGGTCTTTTCGTGTTACCTTGTTGAGCTTGCGGTAGTCAATGCAAACTCTCCATCCGGTTTGTGTTTTGCTTGGGACCATCTCTTCATGTTGATTTTCCACCATGGTGATGCCTTCTTTCTTTGGAACCACTTGGGTTGGACTAACCCAAGTGCTATCCGAGATAGGGAAGATCATATCTGCTTGGAGGAGCTTCAACACTTCCTTCTTGACCACATCCATCATTGGCGGATTCAACCTCCGTTGAGGTTGCCTAGAGGGTTTGGCTTCATCCTCAAGTAAGATCCTATGCATGTAAGTTGAAGGGCTTATCCCTTTGATGTCCAAAATGGTCCATCCAAGGGCCGTCTTGTGCTCACTTAACACTTTTACCAACTTGTCCTCTTGACCGGTAGTCAACTTGTTGGAGATGATCACCGGCAAGGTATTGTGTTCTCCAAGGAAAACGTACTTGAGGTGTGCTGGAAGGTCCTTCAATTCTATTTCTGGTGCATGCACTATAGATGGAACAAGCTTCTCGCTTGGGGTTAGTAAAGTGGGCCCAATGGTCAAATTGGAGATAGGTAGCCTTTTATGCCCATCTAATTGCGCTAGGACCTCTTTCATGCTGGATGTTAATACATAATCTGCTTTAAACTCATCAATGTCATGCTCAATTACATTTTTCAATTTATCAACATTAGAGTTATCAAAAACATCTTGCACAAAAGGTTCAACAATGTCAATAGCACATAAAGAATGATCATCACTAGAAAATCTCATTGCATCATAGATGTCAAATTCCACTACTTCTCCATCAAACTCCATGGTCAATTTGCCACTAACATAATCAATTTTTGTCCTAGCTGTTTTCAGAAATGGCCTACCTAACAGAATGGGCGCAGCATGAGAATCATTTTCCATATCCATTACAAAGAAATCAGCAGGAAATATTAGGTTGTCTACCATTACTAACACATCTTCAATTATCCCTTTCGGGTACACATTAGATCTATTAGCAAGTTGTACTCCAATCCTAGTTTTCATTAATGGCCCAAGGCCAAGCGATTTGTAAATCAAATATGGTAAAACATTGATAGAAGCACCAAGATCAAGCATCGCTTTGTCAAAGAGGGTTTCCCCTATAACACAAGGAATGCTTACCATGCCCGGATCGCTGCACTTCTTGGGCATTCTCCGTTGGAAAACAGCCGACACGTGCTCACTTACTTGCACTATTTGTTTCCCCTTCAGCTTCTGATTCCTCTTGATAGTGCAAAGTTCCTTTAAAAAATGAGCATACTTAGGAATACTTTTCACCAACTTAAAGAGGGGAATATTTACCTCACATTTGGAGAAAGTCTCAAAGAGGTCTTTGTCCTCAATGATTCTTCTCTCCTTCAGAGCCTCAGGAAAAGGAGTTGGTGGTTTCTCAGAGTACAGTGGCGGAAAGTTAGGCCGGGTGTAAGAATCCTTCTCAGCAGAACCTTCTATTGTGTTTTCCGCAGGAGCGTCAGCTTGTATGCGCAGGGGCGGCTTAGGGGTTGTCATCGCAGGGGCGGGGACATCCAGCCGTAGGCCGGATGTAAGAATCCTTCTCGACAGAAGATTTTCTTTGTGATTCTTTTGCTGGTTTTTGTTGGATTTGCTTCCCACTCCTTAACGTTAGGGCACTAACATTCTCCTTGGGGCTTATAAACGTATGGGAAGGCAATCCTCCGGAAAGTCTTGATTCGGTCCTTGAAATGGCTTCTGCCATTTGACCAACCTGTTTTTCAAGGTTCTTGATGTTGGATTCTGTTGTTTGGACATGAGTAGAAAAGTGTTTAGTCAAAACCTGCAACATATCTTCAGTTGATTGAAACTTACCTTGATGGGGTTGCTGTTGTTGGTTTTGTTGATCCCTCCAACGAAAGTTCTGTTGGTCACGCCAGTTTGACATGAAATTATGTGCATACGGATCGTTCATAGGCCTTTGTTGTTGTGGTTGTCCATAACCCATTGCATTCACCTCAGTATCGTCATCTTGGACTTGTGGACACATGTCCGTTGGATGATATGGGTCAGCACACACTCCACAAGCTTTGAGCTGCTGTGGGGTTCCCATAAGTGTTAGCCTCTTCACTATTTCCTTCAGCTCCGAGAGCTCAATGAAGATCTCACTCTTCCCGGTACTTATAGCATAAACTTCTTTCTTGGATGGAGTCCTTCCAAAGTTCCGAGTTCCTTCCGCTAGTTCATGTATCTTTTCCAAAGCAAGGTCAGGAGTAGAGTTAAGAATATTACCTCCGCAAGCCGCATCGACGATCCTCCTTTCATTGTCTAGCAAGCCATTGTACAAGTACAAGACTAGATCTTGAGTTGAATATTCGTGAAAGGGACAGTTGGATCGGAGGCGTGCAAACCTTTCGAAGTACTCATAAAGAGTTTCGTTCGCCTCTTGCTCGATGTTGCTTATAGCTCTTCAAGCTATTGGCCTTCTTGGCTGGGAAGTATTTCTCCAAAAACGCCTTGTGAAGGTTCTCCCAAGTGTCGATGCTCCCGGATGGAAGGTGGTAATGTCAATCATCCGCTGAATCTTTGAGTGTGAAGCCTAATGCCCTCATCTTGATTTGCTCTTCGGTAATGTTGGCCGGCTTCATGCTCATACACACGGTATGGAACTTCCCAAGGTGTTTGATGGGGTCTTCGCCACTTAGCCCATGGAATGATGGAAGCAAGTGAATGAGACCCGGCTTGAGCTCAAAATTGACTCCTTCCCCTAATGCCGGTATAGTGACTGCAAGGGGGTTTTGAGCCAAGGTGGGCTGCGTGAGTTGACGAAGTGTACGGTCAGCCATCTCTTGTTGAAGTTGTTGTTGTCTTCGTTGCCGGATGTGCGTCCTCTCAATTTCTGGATCAAAGGTAGCAAGATCGGGGTTAGTAGCTCGGGTTTGAACCATAAAAATGGTTCAAACCAATAATCAATAATAACAATAAAACACTAAAACATCCCCGGCAACAGCGCTAAAATTTGACTGAAGGTATTTCTATGGTCGTCTATACCCAATCAAAAGTAAATCCTGACTTAGCACTAAAACAAGTATAGTAGTTAAGTAAGGGTCGAACCCAAGAGAGTTAAGGTGTTTTATTAGATGCAATTGTTGATTATAGAACAAGTAACAAAGAGGGGTTTTGTTTGGTTAAATTGATGCACAAAAACTTATAAAAACGAATAACGCAACAAGTAAGACAATAATGGGTGAATCTACACTAGGTTGATTCTAAGCATGCAATTGCTACTTTGGTGAGTTCCTTTTACAAGTTTTCAAGTAATCTCCCGTCTTGATCATATATATGTGTTGAGCCAACCGGCATCAACACAACTTAACAGGTTAATGTTCCGTAAACCTACAACAACAAAATAACAAGTTAGCTTTCAAACAAAGACTAATGGATATAAAGAAAAGATTAAAACCGTTAAGCTTATCTTTATATTTGTGTTCCTTTTCTTTAAGTAATTACAACCCGTTATTACTTAAATTTTACTACTAGATTAAAGACCCGAACCCGGAACCTATTAATCCTAGTTATTTGCATGCACTTTAGAACCTAAGGTGATCAATCTATATATACTACTAAACTAGACTACACTAATGCTGACGTGTCATTCTCACAAATTTTGTAGGGTTAAATCTTTTTTTAATTAACTTATTAAACCATAAAATTTTTTTATTAATCTAAAAATAAAACAAAATTTTGTAAAATTAACTAACAAGATCTCCTAAATATTTTAAAAATAATTTGGTTTACGTATTTCTTTTATTTTTAAGCCGTCGAAATTTAAATAATTTATTTATTGGGAAGATTTTTATTTTTTTCTTAATTTATTTTTGAAGGAATATAAGTTCAATCTATTTAGTTAAAAAATTTTACGCAATTCCCTATCCCACATCGATTATAATTAAGTCTGACAGTTAGATAACTTGTATAAATAGAGGGTTTGAAGATTAAACAAATCACACATTTCTTGGCATTTTGGCTAAACTTAAGTATAATTTTTATTCATAACGGATTAATATCTGTTTTGTGAGTCGTTGGTCTGTTGTTTTGTGGGTCGTTGACCTACTGTTTTGTGGGTCGTTGACCTATTATAATGTGGGTCGTTGGCCTACTGTTTTGTGGGTCCCTTGGCCTACTGTTTTGGGGCTAGCTAAGTATTTTCAGCGATTTTTGACTAATCTTCTATATATACTACTAAACTAGACTACACTAATGCTGATGTGTCATTCTCACAAATTTTGTAGGGTTAAATTTTTTTTTAATTAACTTATTAAACAATAAAAATTTTTTATTAATCTAAAAATAAAACAAAATTTTGTAAAATCAACTAACAAGATCTCCTAAATATTTTAAAAATAATTTGGTTTCCGTATTTCTTTTATTTTTAAGCCGTCGAAATTTAAGTAATTTATTTATTGGGAAAATTTTCTATTTTTTTCTTAATTTATTTTTGAAGGAATATAAGTTCAATCTATTTAGTTAAAAAAATTTACGGAATTCTCTATCCCACATCGATTATAATTAAGTCTGACAGTTAGATAACTTGTATAAATAGAGGGTTTGAAGATTAAACAAATCACACATTCTTAGCCTTTTGGCTAAACCTTAAGTATAATTTTTATTCATAACGGATTAATATTTGTTTTGTGAGTCGTTGGCCTGCTGTTTTGTGGGTCACTGGCCTACTGTTTTGTGGGTCACTGGCCTACTGTTGTTTTGTGGGTCGTTGACCTACTGTTTTAGCCTACTGTTTTGTGGGTCCCTTGGCCTACTGTTTTGGGCTAGCTAAGTATTTTCAGCGATTTTTGACTAATCTTCTATATATACTACTAAACTAAACTACACTAATGCTGACGTGTCATTCTCACCAATTTTGTAGGGTTAAAATTTTTTTTATTTAACTTATTAAACCATAAAAAAAATTTATTAATCTAAAAATAAAATAAAATTTTGTTAAATTAACTAACAAGATCTCCTAAATATTTTAAAAATAATTTAGTTTACGTATTTCTTTTATTTTTAAGCCGTCAAAATTTAAGTAATTTATTTATTGGGAAGATTTTTATTTTTTTCTTAATTTATTTTTGAAGGAATATAAGTTCAATCTATTTAGTTAAAATTTTTTACGAAATTCCCTATCCCACATCGATTATAATTAAGTCTGACAGTTAGATAACTTGTATAAATAGAGGGTTTAAAGATTAAACAAATCACACATTTCTTGGCCTTTTGGCTAAACTTAAGTATAATTTTTATTCATAACGGATTAATATCTGTTTTGTGAGTCGTTGGCCTGCTGTTTTGTGGGTCACTGGCTTGCTGTTTTGTGGGTCGTTGACCTACTGTTTTGTGGGTCGTTGACCTACTGTTTTGTGGGTCGTTGACCTACTGTTTTGTGGGTCGTTGACCTACTATTTTGTGGGTCATTGACCTACTGTTTTGTGGGTCTTTGGCCTACTGTTTTGGGGCTAGCTAAGTATTTTCAGCGATTTTTGACTAATCTATATATTTATATATACTACTAAACTAGACTACACTAATGCTGACGTGTCATTCTCACAAATTTTGTAGGGTTAAATCTTTTTTTAACTAAATTATTAAAACATAAAATTTTTTTATTAATCTAAAAATAAAATAAAATTTTGTAAAATCAACTAACAACATCTCCTAAATATTTTAAAAATAATTTGGTTTACGTATTTCTTTTATTTTTAAGCCGTCGAAATTTAATTAATTTATTTATTGGGAAGATTTTTATTTTTTTCTTAATTTATTTTTGAAGGAATATAAGTTCAATCTATTTAGTTAAATTTTTTTTACAGAATTCCCTATCCCACATCGATTATAACGGAGTTGTGCATTGTAATTTTTTTAAAATAAATTGTGCATTGTATAAGGATTAAATTTATGAAGTGTAGAATAATAAGAAATTCTTTATTTGTGACTATTTTTTCGTTTTGAGAATAATCAAATCCGAATCATTATTATAAAATTTCATAAATATATATTAAGTTCGTACAACTAATATTATAATGATACCCGCACAAGGTGCGGGCTATACACTAGTCTCAAGTAATAGTAAAAACATGCAATTAGACAATGGAGATCAAGGAAACACAAAGCATTATTGAATGAAAACTTATATTAAAAAAACTTACAACCAAAGTAACAACGCAGCTTCAAACCAACCCAATGTAGCTAAGGGATTTAGCAACTCATTACAAAGGTAGCAAGATACTCTAAATGGGAGAAGTGGATAATTTGTTGGCTAACAAGATGGATCATTCTAACAACCAACCAAGGACTATTTATACTACAAAAGACACTAAATAGGAGTAAATGGCCAGCCCAAAACGGCCACCTTTAATGCCATAAAGGTGGTGTAAACAGCCGGAGTAAAGCTTCTGACGTTAAACCGCAGGGGCGGCCTTCAACTCCGTAGGGGCGGTGAATGCAAAAGCGCTTGATCTTCTTCATGGCCGTCGGGGCGGCTAGGCAATCCGGCAGGGGCTGATCTTCAATGCTCTTCAAACATTTGACCTTTCAACTTCCTGCCGTTTCTGATACCAAGCCGCCGGGGCGTCCCTATGTCAACGCAGGGGCGGTGACACAGCCTCTTCATCTTTCAGCTCATAGGTTGAGGCGCAGGCAGAGGCGCAGTGGAAGGCGCAGGGGCACTGGTCTTCGTTTCTTCAGGGCAAGTCACCGCAGGGGCGCCAAGGAGTGGCGCAGGGGCGGTGATACACTTCATGGCTGGCACTGGCGAAGGCGCAGGGAGCGCTCCGGAGTAAGGCGTCACCCGCAGGGGCGGTGACAAGGCTCCGATGGGGCGGTGAGGCAACAAAATCTTTGCTTTGTGAACGATCTTCACTCCTAAGTGCTTATAACTCCTTCCTTAGCTTCTTTTCGTCTTCTTCTTCTGGACCAAGGAGTTAGTAGCATAAACCGATACAAATACAATAAAAAGACTCTAAAAACTATCCTAAATGATAGTGATTCCATCACCTATCAATATTGAGGGCGTTAGTTACCACATTCGTCTTCCCCGGGTGTTATAAAATCTCTAGATCGAAGTCCTTGATCAACTCCAAGCATCTCCTCTGGCGTTTATTCAACTCTCGCTGAGTGAAAATGTATTTTAGACTCTTTTAGTCTATGAATATCTGACGCGTGGCTCTGTACAGATAATGCCTCCGAATCTTCAAAGCGTGAATAACAACAACTAACTCGAGATCGTGGGTAGGGTAGTTTTCCTCATACGTCTTCAGTTGTCTCGACGCGTATACTATAACCTTACCCCTCTACATCAGAACACATCCCAAGCCAAGCTTGAATGCGTCGTTGTAAACCACAAAGTCCTCTATGCCCTCTAGCTGCGCTAGGATAGGAGCAGAAGTCAACCTCCTCTTTAGCTCCTCGAAACTCTGTAGGCACGTCTCGGACCACAAGAATCTCGTAGACTTCCTCAGCAAGGAAGTAAGTGGTCGGGCGATCACTGAAAATCCCTCCACAAATATCCGGCAGTAGCTTGCCAATCCTAGAAAGTTGCGTACCCCCTTAACGTTCCTAGGAGGCGGCCAGGATGCAACAAACTCGATCGTTGCCGAATCTACCTTGATCCCTTCGGCGGAAACAATGTGACCAAGGAAGGCCACCTCAGACATCCAAAACTCACACTTAGAGAGCTTAGTGTAGAGCTCTCTATCCTGTAGGACTTGAAGTACGATCCTCAACTGTCCTGCGTCCTCTTCTCTACTACGAGAGTATACCAGAATATCATCGATGAAGACCACCACGAACTGGTCTAGGAAGTCGATGAAGATTTTGTTCACAAACTTCATGAACACGGCGGGCGCATTCGTGAGTCTGAAATGCATCACTACAAACTTGTAGTGATCGTATCTGGTCCAAAATGTTGTCTTGGGTATATCCTACTCTCTCACCCTTAGCTGGTGATATCTGAATCTCAGAGCGATCCGTAAAAACACTGAAGTTCCGTGCAACTGGTCCAAAAGATCGTCAATACGGGGCCCTGGTACTTATTATTGATTGTCGCCTTGTTAAGCTCCCGGAAAACAATACATAACCTCATCGACCCGTCTTTCTTCCTGACAAAAAGTATTGGTGTGCCCCAAGGAGATACACTAGGGCGGATAAAGCCCTTCTCTGCTAACTCCTCGAGTTGCTTCTTAAGCTCAAGCACCTCGATAGGAATCATGCGGTAAGGAGCCTTAGAAATCAGTCTCGTCCCGGGCTCTAGCTCAATTCCAAAGTTCACTCTCTTGTGTGGAGGTAAACCTGATGGCTCTCCGAACACGTCGGTAAACTCGTGTACTACCGGAATCTCCTCCAATGCTGGACTCGTACTATCCTTCATGGCATAGCACGAGAAAGCCTCGCAACCCTAACCGATAAGTCTCGCAGCTTGAGCTGCGTTGATGAATGTACCGGTCTTTTCGAGATCCCATCCTCAGAAAATCTCTACATGGCCTGACTCTATAGTCACCGTAACTTTCCTCTTGCCGATGTCAAGAACCGTCTGATGTCGATCCATCCAATCCATGCCCAAAATCATTTCTTCATGTACTAAGTACATGACGAAGAAGTCAGCTGGTCAATCGCGACCTCTCAATCTAATAGGGCAATCGTGAATCTCTCGTGTACCCCTAATCTTACCTCCATCGGGTAACCTTATACAGAAAGGTCTCCCCGCTACGGTAACTAAGGTCAATCTATCTACACATGCATCGTATATAAAAGAATGCGTAGCACTGGTATCGAAAAGAACTTTGACAAGAAGTCATTAATATGAATGGTATATGTGGTCGTTGGAGCTGTCGGCTCCACTGCACTCTTCAGCTCGTAAACTCTAGCGCAGACACCTCTGGTGTCGGCTGTACAATCACCTCATCCTCTACCTCTCCCTTGTCTTTGAGCGGAACCCTGAGAAGTGGTATAACTAGGAACTCTCTGTTGTTGCTGCTGATACTGAGGCAGCCTCTGCCCACCTCCGGTGACGCTAGCAGATGACGAACCCTGCTGTGATAGCGTGTTGCCCTTCTCGGCAAAATGCAGCTCTATGTCCGGGCTTGCAACAAGAAAATCAAGTCACTGCATTCTTCTTACAATCAGCTCTCATATGTCCGACCCCTTCGTAGTTATAAGTTATAACACTATCGTCCTTTGTCGGAACTCTGCATAGTCTGCTGGAAACCAAAGCGTCTTGGCATCTGACTACTCCCAAATCTAAAAGCTCCGGCTCCAGTACCAGTTGGTCTATTCCTTTGCCTCTTCTCAGGACCTTCTGCCTGAGAAGCTCTCTTTTGACCCGGTCGGTCTCTCTCGTAAGCAGATGATCTATCCTGATAGTCCATCAAGAAGTCGCAATGGAAACCGGCAAGATAAGAGCGCGTAGACTCTCTCAACCTCCGACGGAAAAGTTATACATGCTGATCCTCGGGTGGTGCAGACGGACCCAACAAATACAACTCCTCTTGAAACTAGCTTACAATCTCAGTAATATATATATATATCCTCGAATCCAGCCTCGAGGAGATATTGTAGCCGATCTCCCTTCATTATTGCGGAAAATAGCAATCTCTAATTATCGTCTTCGTCTGCTCGTAACTCGTGGCCTTACTGCAGATGGTCCTCCACCAGTGATGAGTCTGGTCTCGTAGCAACGTATGTGTTATATCGACTCGACGACCCTCCGGGCAACGGATCGCCTCCATAGCAGAATCCACCTGGCCTAGCCAAAGCTCTACCTTCAATCTAGTCTTTCCTTTGAAAGAATGAGCCTTCAGTTGATTGAAAGACTTCAACCAACAATTGGGTCTTGGCTCTCTCGCCTCATCCGGTACTCTAGCAACCTCAACAACTCTAGCAAGTGCAGCAACCACCTGCGTCACTCTCTACAAAATGTCAGCTGATCTCGCAGGTACTGGCGGTTCTTGGGTAGGTCCTTCAGTCTTGATAGTCTCCTCGACTCTCTGTAGATAATCGCGATATGCAGATACTCCGATGGACACTCGACCGGACTCGGTCGGCTGTGCTATCAATGCTCCGGACCTAGAAGCGGCCTCATTCCCTTCTTCGGGAACAACACTCTCAGTGACCTCTTCAGCGAACGCCTCAGCGATAGGCGGATCAGCAACAGGGGCTTGGCCCCGACATCTAGCTAGTAGAGGTCGTACTGCACGTCCTCATCCACGGACTATAGGTGGAAGGGGTGGCCGACCCCTTCCTCGCCCCATAGCATATGTAACTCTAGTACGCACCATTTGCGATAGGGATATATATATATATATATATATATATATATATATATATATATATATATATATATATATATATATATATATAAGGCCATACTATCAACTATTGCAGAAATCCAAAAAAGCACACGAAAGTCCAACATGAAAGGAAAACTACGCTGTTGAAATCCGCGGAGGTAGTAGTAGTTGCCCGTACATCTATCCCATACCGAAAACTTTAAAAATAAGCCCCCTTTAAAAAAGTAGACCCCTTACAGGCTCTATTTATTTATCTATTTAACCTTCAGAAGATTTTGAGTGCCATTGTTGTAAACCTAGATCTCCGATACCATATTGTAACATCCCAAGTTCTGGGAACTCGAAGTGTTACGGGCTATGACCTCACAATGGGTCCCGACCCTCAAAGTAACAGCAATAACATCGGATCTTGCAACAAAGCACAAATAAATGAAAACCAAAACTTATATAAAACCGAAGGTTTAACAAAAGGAAACAAAACACTCACAGCCGAGTTCAACAACAAACTGAAAGTCAACAACAAAAATATAAAACTCAATCCGTCCTATAATGTACGGGAACCCCGGCTGACCACACCGTCCGGATCACTCAACAACATCTCTAACCTACAAGGCATATACAAAATCGGTATAAACCGTTAGCTAACATTATAGATATCAGAAAGAATTTAAAGGCACAAACACATATAAGAAAGTAAACATAACATGCTCGCACACAATCGGTTATTATCTTTTATTAAGTTAATTCATTTACTATTTCAACTTATGTTGTCACACGAGAATCACCATGATCTTGCCTCTGTTCCCTTTCACCAAAAGGATTAGAGGCAATGTATCCCGCTGTTACATGTGGAATGGTCACAAGAGCACCTTCTAATTTCTCCATTTTGAACTGGACAAGCGGTCACCGCCCTGTAATAATACACTTGGGTCAATTAAGGTATAAGGTCATCCTAGTCCGGTTTTCCGTTAAAACGATAAACAACAACACATACACAACCAATACGGTCAAACGAATATACAGAACGCAACTAAGTAAGTCCAAGGGACTTACCTCACTCGAAGGTAAACACAAGGGTCAACTATAGCTCAATTTCCCGAAGGAAATAAAGAATGCCTACTCAACAAGGTATAACAAATCAGAAAACACAAGGATCAGCTATAACTCAGCTCATGGAAAAGGAACGAGGAAACAAGGAAGGAAGCAGCTCACCAATGACGGGGGCTACTACAGAGGAAAATGTGGGGGCGGCAGAAAAGAGGCGCGGGGGTGGCGCTGGCTTGTAGCCGCAGGGGTGGAGCGATGTAGGCGCAAGGGTGGTTTTGTGACAGAACGGTCGTCGATGCTTCCTTTAGACAACAACTTCACAACATAGAGACCAAAGCTTGATCCTTTGATTCACAAAAGTAACTTCTCAACCAAATGAGCCTGGAAACACATACGTATCAACAACGGAAGATCAACAAGAATCAAGACTCGATCTTGATTCATGTGAAAAAGAAGGAGAAGAAACGAGGAATAGAAAGAGAAACAAAAAAAAAGAGAAGCATGCAACATGCTCATGAACGTGAGATGGATAAAAGGGAATGAAAACTTACATGTTCTGCAGAAGATCACAAGGAAAGACTGCAACATTGCTCGAGGTTGAAGAAAATGTAAGCAAGAAGAGAGAAACGGAAGGAAAGGCGAGAATAAATAGAGAACGGTTGGGAAAGAACGAAGGAAGGTCAGTTTTAGGGTTAGCAGATAGAAGGAAAGACGGCTCATATCTTATAAGATCGGATATTCTAAGAAAGAAAGGGAATAAAACGGACAAAAACAGATCGGGCGCGATGTGGAGTCAGCCGCAGGGGCGGCCCCCTTCACAGCGGGGGCGGTGAAGGCAAAAACACGGTTGTTACAAAACATGACTATTAGGCATCATCCTAGAGAGAAAGAACATAAGCAAAATGGGGGGCGGGGGGGCTGCCGGGTTCAAATTCATGGGTTGCCTCCCATGTAGCGCTTATTTTTTGTCATTAGCTCGACCCATGTGGATTACTCCGGAAGGAATCCCTCACCACCACGAATGAAGGTGCAAGAAAGGTGGGCGTCAACGAAATGGGGAAGTGAGCGGGGAAAAAGAGAAGTCCCTTTTATCATTGTGGGCGTGTGGAACGTTGTGCTTGAGGTGGAGGTGAAAAGGGCCATTTGTTGTTGACTGATGGGGTAGAGGAGGAGGGGGAGTTTCCATTATTTAAGTGGGTGGAGTAAGGAGGAGGTGATGATGGAGGTGAGGAATTGTTGGAAAGAGGTTTACTAATGTTGCTTGACTGGAGAGTAACATACGGAATTTTGTAATTCATCTTTTGGGACGGTGAAACATTTTCTGAACGGGGTGCAAACAACTTTGATGACCGTATGATGGCCGTTTGGAAAAGATATTTCGGAACTACCGTCTTCAATGGCTTGGAAAACGACCTTGCTGGCCATTTGCTGGGTCATATGTGGGTGTTTGGCAACTGTATGGTAGCCGTTCGGAACTAAATCTTGGTTACGACTTTTCGAATTAATTTCGACAAATTCTTGGACGAGTCTGAAACGGGATGCGAAATGGATTCTGGATGGCTTGGTTGACCGTTTTTACTTGTGACTTTTTTTAGTTAATTCAGCTGGATAATTTAAATTCAGCTTTTTCCATCTCTCTTGTGACGAAAGCAAGAGCATCCAATCTCTCAATAGCATCTTCCGCAAAAATACATGTGTTCTAGGTGAGTAATAAGCCCTTGTCATGTGTCATGTAACTCAAAAACTTGATATTCAGGAATTCATGGTTATCATGAAGTTCTCCGAGTTCTCGATCCAAAGTGTAGTTATTTTCCACAAGATCTTTCGCAATTTCTTTGAGCTAATGAATTGTAGTTCTCATCTCAATCTGGCCTTTGAGCACCTCTTTCAACATCAGTTCCATAGCAATAACCTGTGGAGTTTCTTGTATGGTGAAATTATCTAAAAAGGGGATGCCATCAATGATCATACACTCATAAAAAACAATTGAATTAGTTATAACTGATAGCATGAAATATGACTATATTTTAGGCACTTGTTTTGATTGTTTGTCCCTTCTAGATTTGTACATGGATATGAGTTTGAAGCATTTATGAGCACATTCACCTATTTTGTCGATATAGAGATCTACACAAGCTTTGTTATGTTTATAGGTGAATAAGGGCTTGAATTGGAGCATATATGAAGGGAATGGAGTATTAGATCATGCTAGATGTTAATGAGATGCTTTGAAGAAGCTAAGGAAGGAGCATGATTTGAGAACTTCACGAAACGAAGGCTTTCACAAAGGCTTTTGAGTTCCACGACCGTGGTTATACATTGAGTTCGTAGAAAGTGATTCTAGAGAACATCAGAGGATTCCACGCCCTAAACCACGGCAGTAGAATGTTACACTAGGCCGTGATTTCCATGACGATGCCACGTGTCTTATTCGCCACGTCAGCGACGGTTATTGGGCTTTCTCGTAACCCTATTTTTCCCTATAAGAAGGCTGAAGGAGGGAGAAAACGGGATCTTTGCTTGAGATGCTCGCATAGGGTTTTGCATTGACGGCGGTCTATACCCGAAGAGAGAGATTTTGGATCATTGCTTGGGAAGATTCCTGATAGCATGTATTATAGTCTATATTTTGGGGTTTGTTTAGACGTTTTATCTTAAATAATCTGCATGTTTGTATGTACATTGTGTGATTATATTACCATTTCATCTACCTTTGCGGGAATCGAGGTCTACACCTAGTTTTGTTGTAATCGTAGGTAAAATGGTACGTTTCGCATCAAAATGGAGCAAAAGGAGCTATGGAGTCATTGGAGCTACATGCAGGAACATAAAGGAACCTCCAGGAAGCATAGCCATGGATTAAAGATTCACTTTGGACCAGTTTTGAAGGATTTCACACTCAGTCGAGATTCACTTCGGTCGACCACAGTTTCACCTCGACCGAGGTGATCTAGAGAACTCGACTCGACCGAGGCAAGCACCTGGGACGCGGCGAGAATATTTTATTCTTGGCTGAGATCTTTTAATTTTGGAAGGAGATCTTATATTTTTGGGCTTGGCTCCTGGAAGGAAGAAGATATTCAGATTGTATATTTTACCCTTATTTATGGGAAAAGATCTTTCTAAGATATCTTATCTTTGGAGGGCTATTTTCCTATAAAAAGTTGGGGATGTCACTTGTGAAGCCTTATGTGATCTAGGAGCCAGCGTGAGCATCATCCCGCTGGAGCTATGTGTGAAGATCGGACTTGGAGAGCCCAAGCCGGTCAAGATTCGACTTTATATGGCGGATCGCTCCATCACCCATCCCGTGGGCATCTTGGAAGACGTTCCGGTCAAGTTAGGTAACTTCTATCTACCTATAGATTTTGTTGTACTTGACATTCCCGCAGATTATCCTGTTTCTATCATTCTCGGGAGGCCATTTCTAGCAACTTCGGGTTGCAACGTTGATTGTAAGAACGCCAAGTTGAAATTCAACATTGGTGGTGATGAAGTGGAGTTTGCATTGCTTGCTGCAATGAAGGGAGAGCAACTCAGCGATGATATCTTCAACATCTATGATGAAGAAGAATCAAGAGAATTGGTGAGCTCTATCCTTATTAACGATCCACTCGAAAGAGTTATAAGTTTTAGTTTAATGGAGGAAGGTATAGATGCTTCTTGTGATGCAGATATACGGAGCTTGAAGGCCCTGGAAGAAGATCCAGGAGCTAAAACTGAAAAACTACTTCAGGAGACGAAGATCTCCAGTTTCGGTTCCAGTTGCAGTACCTCGACCGAGGCACTTTCTGGACTGAGCGAGACGACTGAAGAACATCTCGGTCAACGCCTCTGCGCCTCGACCGAGGTCGAAGGCGAGACGACTTCAACTGAGACTTCCGAAAGTCCAGTTTCTGAATCTACTCCACTGGAAGGAGGAAGCAAGGATCCCCTCAGAAAGCACCCCCAGTTGTGGAGCTTAAACAACTCCCTAGTCACTTGAGGTATGTCTTTCTTGGACCGGATTCTACTTATCCCGTTATTGTTAGTGCTTCCCTTTCCGAATCTAAATTGACTAAGCTAATGCATGTCCTGAGAAAGCATCAAAAGGCTATAGGTTATACCACGGATGATCTTATTGGCATTAAGCCTTCTTTTTGCATGCATAGAATTCTAATGGAGGAAAATCATAAGACTTCACGGGAACCTCAAAGACGGTTAAATCCGATCATGAAAGAGGTTGTGAAGAAGGAAATTCTTAAGTTGTTGGATGCAGGTATCATATACCCTATCTCGGACAGCAAGTGGGTTAGCCCGGTGCATGTAGTTCCGAAGAAAGGAGGGATGACCGTTGTGACAAACAAGAACAACGAGTTGATCCCAACCAGGACCGTTACGGGCTGGAGAGTTTGCATCGATTATCGGAAGCTGAATACGGCCACACGGAAGGACCATTTTCCACTTCCCTTCATTGATCAAATGCTCGAGCGGTTAGCCCAACATTCACACTTTTGCTACTTAGACGGATATAGTGGGTTCTTCCAGATTCCTATCCATCCGGATGATCAGGAGAAGACCACTTTCACTTGTCCATGGGGGACATTTGCTTATAGGAGGATGCCATTTGGATTATGCAATGCACCCGCTACCTTCCAGCGATGCATGATGGCTATCTTTTCCGAGTACATAGAGGAGATCATGGAGGTATTTATGGATGATTTTTCTGTATATGGTTCCTCTTTTGATGATTGCCTATCTAACCTTTCTCTAGTGCTTAAAAGATGTGAAGACACTAACCTTGTTCTGAATTGGGAGAAGTGTCATTTTATGGTTAATGAAGGCATTGTACTAGGACACCTCGTTTCTAATCGAGGTATTGAGGTCGATCGAGCTAAGATCGAGACTATTGAGAAGCTCCCTCCTCCTTGTTCTGTTAAAGGTGTGAGGAGTTTTCTCGGGCATGCAGGTTTCTACAGGAGATTCATCAAGGACTTCTCTAAGATTTCTAAACCTCTAACTAACCTCTTGAATAAAGATGTTGTTTTTGAGTTTTCGCAGGAGTGTCTTGATGCTTTTTACAGGATTAAGGAAGCGTTGATCTCCGCTCCCATTATCCAGCCTCCGGATTGGACCTTGCCCTTTGAGGTCATGTGTGATGCTAGTGATGTAGCCGTAGGAGCGGTGCTTGGACAGAAGAAGGATGGCCGGACCACCGCCATTTACTATGCTAGTAAGACGCTAGATGTAGCCCAACGCAACTACGCTACCACCGAGAAGGAGTTATTGGCGGTTGTATATGCTTTCGAGAAGTTTCGTTCCTATTTAGTAGGGGCGAAAATCATTGTCTACACCGACCATGCAGCCATCCGTTACTTGCTTGCTAAGAAAGATGCCAGGCCACGCCTTATTCGATGGATTCTCTTGCTTCAAGAGTTTGACTTGGAGATCCGCGATAAGAAGGGATCCGAGAACTCCGTTGCGGATCACCTCAGCCGGCTACCGGAATCTTCACGCGAGACGGATAATCCACCCATAGACGATTCATTCCCCGATGAGCACCTACACTTGTTGAAGCGTTGGATAGACTTACTTACTTCACCCCACGATGGAGGTGAAGTATGGGGTGAGGGCACCTCCCATCACATATAGAGATGCATTATGGTCCAGCTAGCGACCTTAAATCAAGCGCTTTTTGGGAGGCAACCCAAGGTATTGCTTTCTTTTCCCTTTTTTTAGTCTAGCTTAGATTAGTTTGCTTTTGCTTTTGCTTTGCTTTGTTTTGTTTTTGGCGTCCTAGACAGATAACAGGTGACATCTAAGGAAGGAGAACAAATCAGGAGCATAACTGGAAGGACAGAAGTTCGAGAATTCGAGAAGACGAAGTCTGACTGAGACATCTCGGTCCAGTCGAGGCCACCTCGACCGAGATGATTCTTGAGCAACCGAGGCGACTAGGGTTTCTACAGAACCACCTCGGTCAGTACCACCTCGGTCCAGTCGAGACCACCTCGACCGAGGTGACAACAGTTCCAGAAACAGTATAAAAAGGGGAAAATTTTCTTTTTTTCACTTTTTACTCTCTTCGACTCGACCGCGGCGCTCTCTTCACCTCGCCCCTTCGATTCTTGCTCGTTTCGAAGATTTTCGCTTCCAAACTGCGATTAAGGCATAAAGGATCCCATTGCAAGTACAGATCTACAAGAAAATCGAACCGATTCGGCCGAATGAGGTAAAAACGAAACCGAAACCCTAACTCGTTTATTCGCTTCGATTTGGGCTTTGGTTTCCGTTGCATTTGCTGAGAAAAGGCTTAAGTACCCCATAGGAAGCAATTGTAGTGATTTTGGGGGAAAAGAGCTGGATTTCTGAGAGGTTGAATCGCGAACTGTTTTCGCCTCGGTCCAGTCGAGCTGTGCCTCGGCCGAGGTGATTCTTCAGTCTGTCAGACCGACCGAGGTGACCTGACAGTGGTAAATTGAAGATGAGTTCTGACAGATTTCTGGCTATTAGGGATAGATCCTCTCCTTCCCCTTCTTCTTCCTCTCCTAGACCTTCTATCCCGGTGATCCACGAGAGACACCGGGTAGATTATGAGCGTATAGCGGGCCGTCCAGTGATTGCACCACGCTTCCTGGACGTGTCTGCCTTTGATTGCCTCCAGGTAGACGGAGACCTTAGGAGGATGATTTCTACAGTTGGGCTGGATCAGTTTACTGAGATCCGAGCCCCAGCCTATTTGGAGCCGACCTTAGAGTTCATTAGCTCCTTCACCTACCTTCCCACAGAGCGATCTGTGAAGTACCGGTTGATGAACCGGAACTTCATAGTTCCCTTAGAGCACTAGAGAGAGATTTTTGGCTTTCCTGAGCCCACAGCTGTTGACTTCCCGAATAGAACAGTAGCTAGAGAGTTTTGGGGGCAGATTGCCCATATTGTTGAGCATGCAGACAGATGGCGCCTTGGAGATTCCAGGGAGAAGGTCATCTTTCACCTAGCCTTTAGGTTAGCCCACCGCATCTTTAGTGAGACACTTCTGGCGCATACTGAGACGCCCCAAAAGGTCCGACAAGGGGAGCTGTTCAGCTTATACTGTATGGTGACAGGAGGGTTCCCCGATTTTGGCTTGATGTTGGCAGAGGATCTGCACAAGATCAAGGCCAAGGGGAAGGGAGATATATGCTGCGGAGGGATAGTGACGCATATTGCTAGATATCAGGACATGGACCTCAGCAGGTGTACTATGGTGGCGGCTGCCAAGCCGCTTGGATTGCAAGAGATGATCACTCGGCGGATTCTAGTTCCCCGAGGTCTGACTACACCGTACGTTGCTATGCCATGGGAGCTGACTGCACCACAGGGGATCAGGTGGTCTGCCCAGTTTACTGTTTATGATCCTCACTATTGGCAGACCGCTTGGGCTCCACTGATGGAGGATTACAGAGAGGCAACAGCTGCCCCGGCTGAGGAGGAGGTTGATGATGAGGAGACTGTTGATGAGAGAGAGGGTGGAGTCCCGATGGATACAGGATGGATACTGCAGGGCCGAGTGCGCAAGTCATTGACCTTGATGATGATGATGATGACACTGAGCCTGCACCTGCTACTTCTCCAGTTAGGCCTGCTAGACGCAGGAGGCGCAGAGTGAGGGATCCAGATGCTCACAGACGGATCGATGACCTGACGGATCAGGTTATTGATTCATATGCTGCTTTGTCACTAGATATCCGCGAGATGCAGGAGCGGCAGCATTACCAGCACATGATGGCCCAGATTCAGTTCGAGCATATCATGGGCCATCCGTTCGACCCGACCCAGTATCCGTACGTGCCACCACCACCACCACCGGATCGTGACTACTGAGAGCTGCAGGATTTTCTTTCTTATTTTTGTGCAGTTCAGCTTATTATCCGGTGAGTATTTTATTTCTCTAGACTTATTCTGACCCACTGGGACAGTGTGTCCCAAGTATGGGGTATTTGTGTATTATTTGACTTATGATGTATGACTTCATTTGACCGGATCTTTATTTATATATATATGCTTCACTTTGCATCTATATGTTTATCTGAGGCTGAATACATACATATAGGTTTTTGATTGAGAAAAACGTCGAAACTGAAAAAAACTGGTTTGAAAAAAATATTTTTGACCTCGGACGGGGCAGTTCTGGCCGAACGAGGTGTTTCACCTCGGTTGACTTCAGATCACCTCGACCGAGGTGGGTTAACTGAGAGTTTTCGAAAACGATTTTTGTGCTTCTTATCTGGATATGATCTCAGTGAAGATCTTGTTTACTGACTGGTTTTGAACTCTTAATGTGTTTGAAAGATTTTATGATATGCTTAAGTTGCTAAATGTTTTGTTTGAAATTATTGGCATGTTTAATACTTTGTTCTTATCCAAATTATGTTGAATTTGAAGGTTGAAACCGCAAGGTAAGTTCTCTCACTTTCTTCCTGGAAAGACCAAGGCAATTCATTCTCTTTTCTTCTTCTTCTTGATCATGCTTAGCCCCTCATATACATTTCGCCTCCCTTTACCTATCCGGGAAATTGGAAGCAAGCAAAGTGTTGAAAGCAAGTGAAGTGAAAGTTGAGAAGTTGGCTGAAAGTTAGAAAACAATAAATAGGTTTGGGGAAGTCAATCATGATGATGAGTAACTCGGCACCATTCACATAGCCGGGTGTTTGTGTCTTGCCAAAGTCGGATTGAGCGATATTCCTAACGAGTCATGGTATGTGCATCAAGGGTTTGATGCATCTCAAGAAATTGATGATTGCTGATTTCCTAGGCTTCGGTTATTGTGCACCTCTGTCCATGCATCCCAAAAAGTAAAGAAAAAGAAAAAGTGTGAAATAAGTAAAGCTTATGGGTGGAAAGTGTTGAAAGTCAAAGTGAAAGTGAAGTATATCCTTTTCCCGGATTCTAGCACCACATTACCTTACATACATCCCTACCCTACACGTTTCTTGACCTTTCTTTTGGGAAGCCCTTGAGACCTCGAGCTTGTTGATTGACTTAGCGGTTTAAACTGGATTATACATGATTAATTTTGATGATTATGATTTATTATGCATTCTATGATTTTATGCAAAGATGAACGACTTTCTTATATTTATAAAATGTTTTGAACATATTTTGATTTTAAAATCCATGAAGTATTCTCTTAGAGTGATCTATGATTTTAGCACACCATTAAAATGTTTTTGAAAGACTTTTCATTGATCTTTTTGACTCATGATCCATTCTATCTTGTATTTTATATGCAGAACTTGCTTGGGGACAAGCAAGGGCTAAGTATGGGGTATTTTGATAGCATGTATTATAGTCTATATTTTGGGGTTTGTTTAGACGTTTTATCTTCAATAATCTGCATGTTTGTATGTACATTGTGTGATTATATTACCATTTCATCTACCTTTGCGGGAATCGAGGTCTACACCTAGTTTTGTTGTAATCGTAGGTAAAATGGTACGTTTCGCATCAAAATGGAGAAAAAGGAGCTATGGAGTCATTGGAGCTACATCCAGGAACATAAAGGAACCTCCAGGAAGCATAGCCATGGATTAAAGATTCACTTTGGACCAGTTTTGAAGGATTTCACACTCAATCGAGATTCACTTCGGTCGACCACAGTTTCACCTCGACCGAGGTGATCCAGAGAACTCGACTCGACCGAGGCAAGCACCTGGGACGCGGCGAGAATATTTTATTATTGGCTGAGATCTTTTAATTTTGGAAGGAGATCTTATATTTTTGGGCTTGGCTCCTGGAAGGAAGAAGATATTCAGATTGTATATTTTACCCTTATTTATGGGAAAAGATCTTTCTAAGATATCTTATCTTTGGAAGGTTATTTTCCTATAAAAAGGGTTGGATTTCCACAAATCCATGATCCCGCTTAGCACGATATACACCATTGAAGGCTGCGAGATCCAGCATACATCGCTGCAACCATTCTCCATAGTTGGAGATTCGAAGAACCTTTTTGAAGGTTGAAGAAAGACAGCTTATAGCTTTTATAGCTTTTTGAAGGGTTTTGTAAGATCTTCTTGGATTCCCTTCCTTGTTGTCTTTCTTGTTTGGATTTATATCCAAGGAACGCTTTGTTGTGATATTTGATTCAGTTATTGAAGTCTTTGCATTAAATTCTTCTTGTTCAAATATTCATCTTCTTCCCATATATTTGATTAATACTTTCATGATAATGAGTGGCTAATCTCTTTGTGTGATTCTAGGGTGATTGGCTGAAGGTTGTGGGAAAAACAATGATAGAATAATCTGAGATTCCAGTAGGACCCTGAAAGTTCGAGTCTTTTACCTTAACCCTAAGCATCTCGCTCAATCGATGAACATCTCGGCCGGGGTGGAATTCTTCTGACCGAGGTGACTTATCTGATCCGAAACTGAGAGTTAAGTGTTAGAGTTTGCCAAATCTTATTCTTATTATACCTTTCCTGGTTCAATGCAAGCTTAGGATGAGACTTACCCGGTAATTCCTTTGCTTGTTTACCTAAGATCATAAGCGTAGGTAAAGGTTTATCCTTTATTGGGGTTTGAGTGTGCTTTCATCCCATCTTTGTGAGTTAGCCTGAGACTTACCCGGTAAAGGTTGATTCTATTCCCTTAGGTGGTGTGTTGGTTTGAGGTTATAGTTATTTATCTTAATTCCTTGAGACTTACCCGGTGATAGGAGTTACGGTTTGGGATTAGTGAGTAGTGAGACTTACCCGGTGATCTATTCACACTTTAGTAACATCTTCCCTTGCAAAAATCTCAGCTTTGTCCGCTTATCTTTAGATCTTGAGTTGGAACCACAACTAGATGCTTAATCCCTAGAATTGCATATTTGTTTTATTGACTTCTTATTCATCTTTGATTGTTTTAATTGCTCTTGTGGTTAGTATTTACATAAGCATACCGTGATTGACTTTGTTTCACTAAGTCCCTGTGATCGACCCCTGGAATTCCTTGCTTTTTACTACGATTGACCCGTACACTGCGGGTTCGCATCCTTGTTTTAAGCTTACGTCTAGGGTTATAAATTTAAAGCTTGCACACACTGTTTGGAGCGAACAAGTTTTTGGCGCCGTTGCCGGGGACTTGGTCTAGACCAAGCCGGTTGCGAATTGCTTTTTGGGCACTTGCCCCCGTGTCTACTTACCACTCTACTTGAGTGACTTTTGCAGGTTCTTTCTTAGGTTTATGCGAAGAACCCGTGCTGGGAAGGAAATCGTTCCTTACGATCCCGAACCAGAAAAGACATATAAACGACGCTTGAGAAAAGCGAAGATGGCCCACCAAGACAATCGCGATCTTGAGGCTGAATTGAAGGAAGCGCTGGAACAGCTCCGCCTCAGCCAGGAAGAATTAAGGCAGGAGAGAGAAGAAACTCGCACCAAAACTGAAGCAATCGAAGCAGAAATGGCAACCATACGAGACCAGATTCTACTTCGACCGAGGGAGGATCCAGTTCCCGATCCTCGACCGATGCAAATCCCAGTTGTTGACCCTCTACCGAGGCAGGTTCCAGTACCTGTTGCTCCGGCCGAAGTACTTCCACCTCGGATGCCAGTCCGAGGTGCTCTTTTTGCAGGAAACTCGTAAACCCTAGGTCAAAGGATGGACCCTAATCAACAGCTGAGGCGTCCAGGAGTGAACCTAGGAGATCCAGCGGACCATGATTATGAACTTCGACCGCAAGTTCTTTCCATGATTCGCCAATGCCAATTCGGCGGGCTAGATAAGGAGTCACTGCATCAACATCTTCAAAACTATGAGATCTTGATGGAAACCTTGCGACCTTCCAGAATTGAAAACAATAACTACAAGCTAAGACCTTTTTACTTTTCTTTAAAAAATAGAGCTCTTACTTGGTATCAATCTCTTCCTTTAGGAAAAATTAGCACATGGGAGGAGATGACAACGGAATTCTTGACCAAATTCTTTCCCCCCTCAAAGACCGCTGAAATGAGAGGGAAGATCAATGCTTTCATTATGAAGGACAAGGAGAGCTTGTCCAAGTCATGGGAGCGGTTCAAGGACATCCTTTTGGATTGCCCACATCATGGGATTCTAAAGATCGAGTTGTTGGAGATCTACTTCAAGGGACTGGACGGAAACACCCAGTTCAACCTCCAACTACTCTCCGCCGGTACCTTCATGGACATGGCGATTGACGAGGCTTGGGACTTCATTGAGAAGCAAGTCTTGCATATGGAGAAATATACCCACCAAGGAGCTGAAGGTGGAGTTAAAAGGGTCAACTTTCAAGAGACTCAATCCAACAACAATCAACTCACATCATTGAAGAATGACGTGAAGCAATTGAAGGAACTCTTGGTTGCTCAAACCAAGAAGGAAGAGCAAGGACCAAGGAACAACAACAATGGATACCGTAACAACAATAACAACGGTTCCCGGAACAACAACAACTACAACAACAACAACAATAGAGGATCCAATAGCAACAATTGGAGGGCGAACAATCAAAACAACCAAAATTCCGGTAACAATTATTCTAACTCCAACTCTAATGATTCCTCTAATCCTTTCTTTCCTTCCCCTTCTTCTTCTTCTACTCCATTAAAGAGCCAGGGGCAAGGATCTAGTTCGTCCCAGCCGGACAAGAAAGACGCAGTGCTGGAGGCCATCTTGATCAAGCTCAATGCTATGGAGACTTCTATGACTTCATTTTCGAAGGCCCAAAAAGCCTTTGAACAACAACTTGCAAGTAGGGCGAATGAAGCGCCAAGAGATCCAGGGAAGCTTCCAGCAAGGACGGAAAGCAACCCTAAGGGCCAGTGCATGGCCATAACGACGAGGAGTGGACTCAAGACTGCAGATCCAGTGCCTCGGTCGACGCAGACCACCTCGGTCCAGATCCAGTCGAAGAACACTTCGACCGAGATGCCACCCGAGGCGGAGCAACAGAAAGCGGGGGGGACAACTGAAGCTTATGTTCCACCTCCTGTATACAAACCACCACTTCCATTCCCCCAGTCAAGGGCCAGAGCACATCTGGACAAGCACTTTGGTAAGTTCCTTGACTTGATGAATAAGCTACATATTAACATTCCTTTCCTTGATGTCATTCTAGGTATGCCCGCTTATGGGAAGTTCTTAAAGGAGATTCTATCAAGAAAAAGGAAACTGGAAGACTTTGGTGAAGTTAGGATGACACCTAAATCCTCGGAGCTTATTAAGATCATGAAGGAGAAGATGCCACCTAAGTTGAGAGATCCCGGCTCATTTAGCATTCCCATTCAAGTTGGGGATGTCACTTGTGAAGCCTTATGTGATCTAGGAGCCAGCGTGAGCATCATCCCGCTGGAGCTATGTGTGAAGATCGGACTTGGAGAACCCAATCCGGTCAAGATTCGACTTTATATGGTGGATCGCTCCATCACCCATCCCGTGGGCATCTTGGAAGACGTTCCGGTCAAGTTAGGTAACTTCTATCTACCTATAGATTTTGTTGTACTTGACATTCCCGCAGATTATCCTGTTCCTATCATTCTCGGGAGGCCATTTCTAGCAACTTCGGGTTGCAACGTTGATTGTAAGAACGCCAAGTTGAAATTCAACATTGGTGGTGATGAAGTGGAGTTTGCATTGCTTGCTGCAATGAAGGGAGAGCAACTCAGCGATGATATCTTCAACATCTATGATGAAGAAGAATCAAGAGAATTGGTGAGCTCTATCCTTATTAACGATCCACTCGAAAGAGTTATAAGTTTTAGTTAATTCAGCTGGATAATTTAAATTCAGCTTTTTCCATCTCTCTTGTGACGAAAGCAAGAGCATCCAATCTCTCAATAGCATCTTCCGCAAAAATACATGTGTTCTAGGTGAGTAATAAGCCCTTGTCATGTGTCATGTAACTCAAAAACTTGATATTCAGGAATTCATGGTTATCATGAAGTTCTCCGAGTTCTCGATCCAAAGTGGAGTTATTTTCCACAAGATCTTTCGCAATTTCTTTGAGCTAATGAATTGTAGTTCTCATCTCAATCTGGCCTTTGAGCACCTCTTTCAACATCAGTTCCATAGCAATAACCTGTGGAGTTTCTTGTATGGTAAAATTATCTAAAAAGGGGATGCCCTCAATGATCATACACTCATAAAAAAACAATTGAATTAGTTATAACTGATAGCATGAAATATGACTATATTTTAGGCACTTGTTTTGATTGTTTGTCCCTTCTAGATTTGTACATGGATATGAGTTTGAAGCATTTATGAGCACATTCACCTATTTTGTCGATATAGAGATCTACACAAGCTTTGTTATGTTTATAGGTGAATAAGGGCTTGAATTGGAGCATATATGAAGGGAATGGAGTATTAGATCATGCTAGATGTTAATAAGATGCTTTGAAGAAGCTAAGGAAGGAGCATGATTTGAGAACTTCACGAAACGAAGGCTTTCACAAAGGCTTTTGAGTTCCACGACCTAAACCACGACCGTGGTTATACATTGAGTTCGTAGAAAGTGATTTTAGAGAACATCAGAGGATTCCACGCCCTAAACCACGGCAGTAGAATGTTACACTAGGCCGTGATTCCCATGACGATGCCACGTGTCTTATTCGCCACGTCGGCGACGGTTATTGGGTTTTCTCGTAACCCTATTTTTCCCTATAAGAAGGCTGAAGGAGGGAGAAAACGGGATCTTTGCTTGAGATGCTCGCATAGAGTTTTGCATTGACGGCGGTCTATACCCGAAGAGAGAGATTTTGGATCATTGCTTGGGAAGATTCCTGATAGCATGTATTATAGTCTATATTTTGGGGTTTGTTTAGACGTTTTATCTTCAATAATCTGCATGTTTGTATGTACATTGTGTGATTATATTACCATTTCATCTACCTTTGCGGGAATCGAGGTCTACACCTAGTTTTGTTGTAATCGTAGGTAAAATGGTACGTTTCGCATCAAAATGGAGCAAAAGGAGCTATGGAGTCATTGGAGCTACATGCAGGAACATAAAGGAACCTCCAGGAAGCATAGCCATGGATTAAAGATTCACTTTGGACCAGTTTTGAAGGTTTTCACACTCAGTCGAGATTCACTTCGGTCGACCACAGTTTCACCTCGACCGAGGTGATCCAGAGAACTCGACTCAACCGAGGCGAGCACCTGGGACGCGGCGAGAATATTTTATTCTTGGCTGAGATCTTTTAATTTTGGAAGGAGATCTTATATTTTTGGGCTTGGCTCCTGGAAGGAAGAAGATATTCAGATTGTATATTTTACCCTTATTTATGGGAAAAGATCTTTCTAAGATATCTTATCTTTGGAGGGCTATTTTCCTATAAAAAGGGTTGAATTTCCACAAATCCATGATCCCGCTTAGCACAATATACACCATTGAAGGCTGCGAGATCCAGCATACATCGCTGCAACCATTCTCCATAGTTGGAGATTCGAAGAACCTTTTTGAAGGTTGAAGGAAGATAGCTTATAGCTTTTATAGCTTTTTGAAGGGTTTTGTAAGATCTTCTTGGATTCCCTTCTTTGTTGTCTTTCTTGTTTGGATTTATATCCAAGGAACGCTTTGTTATGATATTTGATTCAGTTATTGAAGTCTTTGCATTAAATTCTTCTTGTTCAAATATTCACCTTCTTCCCATATATTTGATTAATACTTTCATGATGATGAGTGGCTAATCTCTTTGTGTGATTCTAGGGTGATTGGCTGAAGGTTGTGGGAAAAACAATGATAGAATAATCTGAGATTCCAGTAGGACCGTGAAAGTTCGAGTCTTTTACCTTAAACCTAAGCATCTCGCTCAGTCGATGAACATCTCGGCCGGGGTGGGAATTCTTCTGACCGAGGTGACTTATCTGATCCGAAACTGAGAGTTAAGTGTTAGAGTTTGCCAAATCCTATTCTTATTACACCTTTCCTGGTTCAATGCAAGCTTAGGATGAGACTTACCCGGTAATTCCTTTGCTTGTTTACCTAAGATCATAAGCGTAGGTAATAAAGGTTTATCCTTTATTGGGGTTTGAGTGTGCTTTCATCCCATCTTTGTGAGTTAGCCTGAGACTTACCCGGTAAAGGTTGATTCTATTCCCTTAGGTGGTGTGTTGGTTTGAGGTTATAGTTCTTTATCTTAATTCCTTGAGACTTACCCGGTGATAGGAGTTACGGTTTGGGATTAGTGAGTAGTGAGACTTACCCGGTGATCTATTCACACTTTAGTAACACCTTCCCTTGCAAAAATATCAGCTTTGTCCGCTTATCTTTAGATCTTGAGTTGGAACCACAACTAGATGCTTAATACCTAGAATTGCATATTTGTTTTATTGACTTCTTATTCATCTTTGATTGTTTTAATTGCTCTTGTGGTTAGTATTTACATAAGCATACCGTGATTGACTTTGTTTCACTAAGTCCCTGTGATCGACCCCTGGAATTCCTTGCTTTTTACTACGATTGACCCGTACACTGCGGGTTCGTATCCTTGTTTTAAGCTTACGTCTAGGGTTATAAATTTAAAGCTTGCACACACCGTTTGGAGCGAACAATTCCGAAAAGGACGCAATTTGAAGATTGTGTACTTCGAGATTATCTTAGGGTTTACATTTGGAGATGGATTGACATCCCGTTCTTCATTGTTTCTTAAGATTGTTGTGAGGATTTCTATTCCATATTCCGTATTCATTAAACACATACTTTAGTTGTTCGGATTTGAGATTGATTTCGATTGTTATTGAGTTTTCGAGAGTTTTACCTTTTTCTCTTTTATATTTGATATTTGATTCAATGACAATGATTGTTGGCTAAAACCCTTTAGCAATTCTAAGGTGAAGGGTTGATAGTTGTGGCATAGATGATGATAGATCGATCGTATACCGATTGGACCCTGAGAGTGCGAGAAACCTCGTCGACAGCCTTTTTCACAGTCTGTTCTTGAAAACCACGGTCGTGATTCTTCAAGATCTAGCCGTGATTTCCTTTGTCGTACGTTCTTTACTTTTGCTTTGATCCAAATTTAAATATTTGCTTTAACCTAGCCTTGGCTTGCCTTTCCTAGGTAGTAGTGAGACTCAACATTCTCTATTTCGGTTTCGAGTGTCACAACCTTAACCGTTTTGGCTTATCTTTGATTCCTTGGGTTTGGGCATGGGTATTTGAGAGTAATTCTTGTCCTTTGTTCCTTTCTATACTGCAGCCTCAACAACCTTTATAGAGAGTGTCCTTGGGTGAGACATATAGGGTTTTGGAACTTCACCGTACATAACCTTACATTAGTTATACCTTTTAAATCTCAACTCTGTTCTTATATCTTTAGAATATCTTGAATCGATTGCCACAATTGGATACTTGAATCTTTAGGATTGTTGTTTTCCCAATATTTGCAAAGCTTCTATACTTTACTTACTCGATAATTTGTGAACTGAATTTGATCCCCCAAATCCCTGAGTTCGATACTCTGTAATTCTTGCTTTACTACGTCGATCCGTACACTGCGGGTTCGCTTGCTTTGATTTCAGTTTTATAAATTTAAAACTTATTTGCACGCATACTTTGAGGCGAACAATAACACATATATCATCATCAATGAGGAAATGTTTAGAGAGGTTAGGAAGAGTAAACTTCATTGTTTCTTCATCAAAATTGAAAGATGATGAATCTCTCACAAACGTCTTTGAGAGTTTCAACAGTAACAAGGAAGGGGCGTCCGACGATTACAAGGACGTTAGTACTTGTATCAACATTAACAACCACAAAGTCAACAATAATCTTGTGCTTGTCAATCCTTACGACAATGTTTTCAAGCATGTCGGCAAGTCTATGTTAGACTTGTCAGCCAAGGTCAAGGTGAATTTCACCGGTGATAGTTCTCGAAGTTCTAAATCTTTGTACATTTTGAGTGAAATAACACTCACACTAGCTTCTAAATCCCGTAGAAATAGTGTATTTTCTTCCACCGAGTCTTCTAGGCTGTTTCAATAGTTGTTTTGCTTCCTTTGTGCTTCAAATCGTAGATTTTCACTTCAAGGTATATTCATGGGACTTCGCTTTTTAGTTCCTTGGTCATGTAAGGTCTTCTCTTTAGATTTGAAATTAGAGAGGATGCATTTTTGTCATAATTGATGTCGCAAATGGCTGAAACACAAAAAAGTCAAGGATACTACCGAAATATGGAAAGTGAACGCTTTCTATACAAATAATGATGTATGAGACATCAGAAGAGGTATGAAATGCATGATTCTAAGGCCTACAAAGTGTTACATTTGGCACTCATCGTTGGTCAACGAAACAGTATAAGAACCAGCAATAGTGGCGTTTCACATGATTTCATCACACAAAGCAAGGTCATTGTCGAAGAGTTGGCCCGGTTGTAGACTTTGACCCGTATTAGGTTGAATGGAAGCGAGGTGTGCGATGAACAAGATGGGCTTCCACTGTAGAAAAGTTATGAAATTCCAACTGGACGAAGCAGGCCAATAGTGCGAAACAAAAGTATCAAAGGAAAACTAGGAAGAAGTACCACCAATAAGCATGTCCCGTAATAGTTGATCAACAAGCCAAGTGTCGTCCCAAAATCTAATGTCAATTCCACCACCAAAGATCTAATGACACCCATGAAACACAACCGTACGGAGAGCCACCTGAATAATTTTCCAAATGTGCGAAGGTGCCGAATGAGGTTTATTTGATGTCTTATATATTTAATGTGTAGAACACTAGACCAAAGTTTTATGTCACATTTTAAAATTTTCCACCCTAATTTACCAAGAATAGACTTGATAAGATGTTTCATGTTGCGTAAACCGAGGCCTCCTTGCTTTTTGGAAAGGCAAAAAACGTTCCAAGAATAGTATGTAAACGCCGGGAAGAAAAAGTGTGACCCCAAACAAAATTGCAAATGAGTTTATCAATATCAACTCAAACACTCTTGGGGGCGATAAAGTTGTCATATATTACACGAGAATAGAAGTCTACACAAATTGAGCTAAAGTATCCCGGTCAGCAAAACTAAAGGTTTTATTACACCAACCATTCAAGTGTGTATTCATCTTGTCTAAAAGTGGAATGAACGTCTTTCCTTATTAAATAGGAACACCAAGGTATTTACAAAGATTACGAGTCACCGCAACACCATTCAAAATCTCTAGGTTGTTGCATAAATACCTAGATACATTAGGGGATACAACGATCTTAGACTTGAAAGTACTAACCTTGAGACCCGAAGCGATGTAGAATAAATGAAGACATTGCATAATGACACGGAGTTGAGTCATAGAAGGCTCAACAAATAAGGTGTTTTCGTCTACAGAGAACATATGGGGCAATGGAGGACCACCCCGGGATAAGAAAATAGGTTTCCACGGCCCATTATCGACTGCCTCCAAGATTAAGTGATTGAGACGCTCAACACAAAGGACAAACAAATATGGGGAAATGAGATCTCCTTGGCCAACACAACTTTCATGACACATATGTTCACCATTTTCACCATTCCAGAGTAGCTTCATGCGGACAGTGGAGACGCATTCCCGTATCATACGGCTCCAAGTAGCAAGGAAACCTACTTGGGTGATAGTACCGTCAATGAAATCCCAACGGAGCCGGTCATAAGCTTTCTCAAGATGTAATTTAAAATCATCCATTTCTTTCCAGATTTCTTTCGCCGCATGGAATGAACAGTTTTTTTCATTAACACAATGTTATCCTGAATCTAACGGCCAATAATATAATTGTCTTGCATGGACCCACAAGAGAACTCATGACTCCTTGCATTCTCATAACCATAACCTTAGAGATCATCTTGTAAATGGCATTGCAAAGGGCAATAGGCCTAAACTAGGATAGTAGCTAAAAATATATTAAAAAAAACAATAGTGAAAACTACAAGACCATTGGACTTCCAATTTCAAAAAATGGATTGATTATCTTTTATTTTTTGCAAATGGCATAATAACTTTCAACAAATGCAACAACGACTACAAGAAATAAATATTATCTATCTTAGATTATTATTATCCCGTTTTCTAATCAGGTGAAAAACTACCAAAAATTTGTTTTCCAAACGACTACAAATATTGACACAATTACCAAAAGAGAATTTAATCGCATATGGGCATAATTGCCTCGAACAACTTATAACAATACCCTAGGTGTCTGATAATAAACGGGAAAGTAAATAAAGACATCTCTAGTAGTGCTATCTTAAAATCAAAACAACAACTTAAAAAATGGAAAGCACCGTCGCTATTTCAAGAAGGATGAATAACCCTCAATAAAAGTTAACTTCAGTGCATAAGCAAGCTATTAAATGCAAGCATGTATGCTTTCAACAAGTATCCACAAATAGTTGGATCAAACGTTTTTTCCTAGAATAAGGGGCCAAACTTCGACCCTCTTATCAACTAGGATAAATATGTAAACCTAGATCATTAGGGGGGACTGAAATTAGGAAAGCGGAAGATATGAATAACTACCAATGAAGATTCTTTGGAAGCTAATGGATGAACCACATATTATATGGGTTAAAGTCATTGAAGAAAAATATCTCAAGGCTCGTGCATTTGTATATACAAATTGGGGAGAAAAGTACATAATGACAATGGAAAAAAACTAATGAAACTAAGAGAATAATTTGAGAGAGGTTTTAGATGACATGTGGGTCAAAACAATAAGGTTTTGAAAATGTTCATGGATCTCCGAACAACCGCTTGAAGATTTGGTGAGTAACAAAGCCTTCATTACTACTTTTGAATTAGTTTGTAATTTCATTACAAATAAGCAATGCAACTACCAACATTTAAATCAACTAGACAAGATATTACCAAACGATACTATACGAGAATAAAAAGATATAATTTACCTCGAAACAAAATACAAGATATATTTTATCGGAGTTACTCCCGATAAAACATGGATTTGGAAGATCAACATAATGCCTAAAGTTAAAAACTTTCAGTCAAAACTAACCCTTGGTGAGATCCCAATAAAAGAAAATCTAGATAAACAAAAAGTGTAGGTCCTAATGCACTACCAATTTTGTCAACACCCTATAGAAAGTGTTAAACATCTTTTCTTTGAGTGTTCATATACGATTCAAAATATCGAATGAAAAAATTAAAACTAACCCCCACAATTGTAATCTAATGTGTCATAGAATAATGGGCATCATCATGAGAGTAAAAATGAACAGTTGATGATTGTAAAATGTAACACACTTTACACCTTATTTTCATGCATGTCATATCCTCTTTTTCATCCCACATATGCCTATTTATATAGAAATCATCTACTTTTTGTATTTCGGTATATACCTTGACTTTTATGTGTTTTGGGCATTTAAGACATCAAATGTGCTAATATTGCATCCTCCCTAAAGTCAGAAATGAAGAGAAAATTCATATGACTAAGGAACTACAATACAAAGTTCATAGGATTAGCTTTGAAGTGAAAGATTCGAGATTAGAAGCATTTGACAAGCAAAACACCTAGCAAACGGCCAGTGTTCAGCCGTAGGGGTGGTTGTTACACTGTCGTCTGGCTGGCCGTTTGGATCAGTACTTCGATGACAAAACTCATGTCAAGGCCAACCCAAAAGACCCTCAATAGAAGAGTGCAACGACCACCAAATGGTGGCCATACAACCGTAGGGTGGCTGTATACCTGCCGTTTGGGTGGTAGTTTCGACATCGTGGCGAGAAGTTTTCAAATCTTTGATTTTATCTTTGAAAAGCATATATTTTTTGTAAACCCTAGACTTCGATTTCTCCCCTATATAATAATACCCCAACCTTAAGGTTAGATAAGTTAATTCCTCTAAAATTTAGCAGTCTTATATTCCCTCCTTATCCTAGTTGTTAGATATTGTTGGTTTGTTTTGAAGGTTCGCCCTACTATAACCAAACTCTTGTAAGTTTTGTCCTACTTGATTTAATATATGGTATTTGCTTTATATTCCATCATGATTGGCTAAACTTATGTCCTTATCTAAGGATTTGATGATCTTATAATACTTTTATTTATTGGTTGCATATATCTTTATGAATTGATATTTTGATATTGTTTCTTTTCAAAATGCTTTTTTCCTACCTTTTGAAAACATTCGAAAGAAGTGGTGTTTTTAACTAGTTTAAATAAAAACAAGTGAAGGGCCAAAAGCGAAGTTTGTTTTATTGGATTTATTGAAAAAACTTGGTTTTGAGAGTACTAGTTCATCAAAGCTTCAGAATTTATGATCATCATAGAAAGTTCTGGTCTTTGAACCTTTTTAAATTGAAGGGCCATAAGCGAATGTTTTTCTTGGTCTTTTTCGGATTTCTAATTTTTTTAATGGGTTTTCCTATACTCGCCGAACCGTTTGATTGAGAGCTACGTGAGTTGGAAAACACGGTCTTGGTTGTCTATGCCCAAGACTATTTTAGATGGTTACGTGCAATTATTATTATTCAATGTTCATGAAATATATATATACGCATCCATATGTTAACTCATTATAGTGTGGATTCTTGTTTTCTTAGATCATCTTTCTCCCATTGCTATATATACAATCATAATTGCTTTTTTTTTTGTCATCATTGCCTGCTTTACTGCTTATTTTTACTTAAAATAATTAACTATTAGTGTTATCCAAATCAGTCACAATCATGTGACTTCGATACCCGATTATACGTCATCTGATTCCGTATCCTTGCGGGGGAGGTCGTTGTACTTCGGTAAAACTTCCACAATGAACAATACTCCAACGTATTTAAGACAAATAATGGTAATGTGGTGAAACATCTAACTAACTAGAAACCAACTATATTTGCTCCATAAAATCTGATGCGGGTCATTCATAAACAAATTAATGGTTGGGATGCAATCAACATTAAAACCACTAAAAGAAACACACAACCACCAAAATAAAGAAGAAAAACAAAGAACATCAATTATTAGAGACCTAATTTGGGATCTGTTAAAAATTAACTTTGACACATTAAAAAACTCGTCTGACCAATATGCTTTTGGCTACATCATCCGGAGCCATAACGCTATTCATCTTGCCGCATGTAAAGGAAAATACAATGACGATTATATCCTAGAGACATAAACATTTGCTCTTAGAGAGGGTCTTCACAAGGCCGGTAGTTTAGGTTTCACGACCATTGAGATCGAATGAGACAATCTCATGCTCATCAACTCGATCTATCATATTTGGAATTAACCTTGGGAGACAAACATGATTATTTAGGACATCTCCTCCATGATCTCTAGTTTTCATGTAGACTAGTGTTCACCGTATTTTTTAATTAGGAGAATTAGCGTTGTTGCAAACAGGCTCGCATTGCTCGGACGCAGACGACGGAACATTTCCTCATGACATTAAGGGTTTTTTGGTATCCATATCAATATATCAAATATAGATATTGACATAAAAAGTCATATCTAGTGTTTGATATATAAGTATATGAATATCAATTTGATATACTAATATATTTCTTGTACACTTTTTATCCCTTTTTTATACACTTCAAAATCTAATGGTATCACTTATCTTATATTTTTCACACTTCTTCTATTCTTTATCTCTTGAACTCTTTCTTTATTGGATATCAATCTCATATTCATATCTTATACTCATATCAATAGCAATGTCTAATATCTTAACATCTAGATATGAATACCAAACATGTCCAACCAACTTCATTCGCAAAGATACTATTCGACGACTGCTTTGTAGAAGAACAAACAAAAAATGCACCAATGATTATATATTTATGCATTATTTGTGTTTATTTTGTATAGTAAGCGATTTGTGTAAATATATACCGTTGAATCTAAAGTTAGTGGGCTTGTTGAAAATGGAGATGAAAAAAGTTGTTTAAATATAAGACCAAAATAATATGACGAGAATATTATAAGCATATAAAGTAAGAGGAAAAGTATGACATACTATAAACATAAATCACAATGATGGGTGAGTTGAAAAACATGCAATTGCATTATTCCTAGTGCTGTCTCGTTGAAATTCCATGTACCATATATGTCTCCTCTTTTTAGATGCATTCAAATTATTTTCTTTATTTTATATACTTATAGGTGTTGTTCAGGTAAGCCACATTTTTCCGATAGGGTTGTGCGACTGAACGTAGAGTTGACACGTGTCCCAATTTTTTTATTTTTTTTTTCCAGAAACGAGTGAAAGTAATAGTTCAAAACTTATTAAGGAATAATTCATAACTTATAAAAGGATAGTTTATGAATTATAATAGAATAGTTCATAGTGCAGAATTTATAAAGAAGTGAAAATAATAGTTTAAAACTTATTATGAGATAGTTCATGAATTATAATAGAATAGTTCAAAGTGCAAAATTTATAAAGGATAGTGCATAACTTATAAAATTATAGTTCATGAATTACAATTGAATAATTCATAACATATAAAAGATTAATTTATGAATAATTTGATAAAATATATTAAAAAGTAATAGTTCATGGATTATATGTGAATAGTTCAAAGTTTTTAGGAGAATAGTGCATAAATTATAACATGGTAGTTCAAACAAATTTTTATTAGTTTCTGAAAAAGAAAAAAAATCATTTCAGAAAAAAAAAAAATTAAATTTTTTTTTTCCGAGACACGTGTCGGTCGTACGGCCGTACCGCATTAATTGAACCGTACCTGAACAAAAGCCTATATATATATATATATATATATATATATATATATATATATATATATATATTGCATCTTCATTCTATTCTTTCCCCCTAAAATCATACACACAAAAAGTAGTTTTGAAATAATATTTATAAATAGTTCAAAATTGTTATTGCTAACCAAATTAATAGTTAGATCATATAATAATGTTTTTCGTGAAATAAATGTACCTCCTATTTTTGGAAAAAACTTTATAAATTTGTGTTATTCATTTTTTTAAAATATAATCAATTTATTACAATAAAATAATTAAATTTAGAAAGAATAATTAACAAATAAAAGATATTACCGCGTAGTTACACGATAATTTAATAGTCTTTTATATCTAACGTACAATTGAATTTATCTATTATTATGCTTGAACTTACTTATGTCATATTAGTTTTACAAATATATACTTTATTATTAATATATTTTTTGTATATTTATTTATATAAAATACAATATTATCAAATATATACATTTTACACAAATTAACTTACATATTAATTGTTTCTTAATATAATCCATAAAATACAGGTACTAGGTACTTGGGTTTAGAAGTGACACACTCGTCTCATCCTCGTTTAGCTACCTGCTCGGGATTAAATGTTCTACTCATTCTCCGTTGGGGATTCGCATCCCATCTAATTTCTCCAATTTATAGTTATCGTTAGGTTTTTTCGAGAATTTTCTTGTTACCTCCTACAACGATCTATACATTTTTTTTTTTTTGTTAAATTTTAAAATTTAGCTAAGGCGAAAATTTGTAGTTAATGGTTATCGATTCGTCTTACCTCCTATAATTATCTATACATTCTTTGTTGACCACTGAACTATCAAGAATGTATCTTTCTGGCTGTTGAAATATTCAAAGGCACTATTAATTGCAATTGTTGCTGAGTGGGTCATCACCTTGACTGCTTTAATCTCATAGAATTCGGAAGTGAAAATGACCCATCCAAGTATCCAATTTGAACTTGGGATTATCAGCTGGTTTATCACTCCACAATTTACAGAACCAAAATCCTCTGTCTGTGGAGAAGCTGTGGGATTTGCTCAACAATGGAAGGAAGAAGGGTAATTAAGTCAATTCCACCTCTGTTCAAATGCCCAATTAGCCTCGACTTATTCACAGACCCAGTCACCCTCTGCACAGGCCAAACCTACGACAGACCTTCAATTCAGAAATGGATTTCTGAAGGGAACTTCACTTGCCCTGTTACAATGCAGAGACTCCATGATCTTACCATGGTACCTAACCTCACTCTAAGTCATATGATCAAGCTCTGGCTCGATCACCCGGCTCACAACACTCAGTTTCCGGTCCTTTCTGATGATCGGCGTTCTTACTTCGCTGAACTCAAGCAAACCCTAGAATCCAAAGAACCTATTTGGGGGAAGAAGCTTCAAGCGCTTAAGCAGGTCAAGATTCTCACATTTGACCTTCCTCCTCAAACAGAAGATTTAAGTCTTGTTGATTTTGGGTTCTTTCGAGTATTGATCAATCTGGCTTTTGAAGCAACTACTCGTCAAAGATTGGAGCTTGTAGAGTTAGCTTTGAGTTCTGCAGTCAAGCTATTGCCATTTACTGATGTTATGTGGTTAATTGAATTTTTGAAAAAGGAGTCAAATTTTGCGGCTTTGATAATTCTGTTAGAGCACGGCACTTCTTTGATCAAGATCCTTATATGTGATATATTGGAGGTTTCGTTGTCAAGTATGATGATCGACGCATCAGATGAGATTCAACGATCTGTTATCAATTTAACACTATCCTCCATTGATGATGATGATACTGCAAAGAAATTATCAGAAGCAGGGGTTAAGGTAATATCAGCAATCTGTTCAAACTCAGAAGAACAAGCCCTTGAATGCCTGGTGAAGCTGGGAGCAATAGAGGGGCTTATAAGACACATTTTGAGAGGTCTAGACAGTGAATGCGCAGCGGTGGCGGCGCTGGAGGCGTTGGTGGAGGTAGAAGGTGGAAAGGAGGCTGTTTTCAGGGAGGTTGACGGAGTGAAGGCGGTTGTAAAGATGGTGTTCAGAGTGAATGATCACGAGGGAAGTGAGAGTGCATTGAGCATCTTGGTGGGTCTGTGTGGATGCTCGGCGGCGGCCAGGGCGGACGCCGTGAAGGAGGGAGTGTTGACGCAGTTGTTGTTGCTGATGCAGAGTCAGTGCAGTCCCCAAGCCAAGGCAAAAGCCACGGCGCTTCTAAGGATGCTTGGAGATGTATGGTATCCTCACCAGTCACTCAAAAGGGAATAAATACATGCTTGGTTTTCATGCATATATTCATGTGTATTTTAGATTTGTGATGAATGTCTGGACTTGTGCTATTTGTATGACAATACAAAATCAAATGTGTATAAGGGTAAACAAGATAGTTTTGACAAAAGATAACATAAAAATGATAACCCTATAAAAAAAATCTGACACGTACACGACTTTTTTCAGGTTCAAATCGTTATTAAAAAAGATTTTTAAAAGTTTATAATCTTTCTTCGCTCGATGTTGGATTGAGATCTTACCTAACCAAAATTAAATTACTTGTCTTTCTTACCAAAGCACAATGAGTTTTCAACTATTTCTCAACTATATTACACCAACGTGTCTAAAGTATTTTAGTTTGTTTCCATTTTCATGACCTCGTACATAATAAATCATCTTCTGACTCCCTCACTTGAAAAAACCATAACACATGAGAATGTCTTTGGTGTATAGCCGCATATAAGCTTAGCCCAAATCTACAATTTGGGTCTTGGGTTGCTCACCTACACAACGATCATTATTGTATAAATACTTTCAACCTTCAGGTTTAGTTTCCGGTAAATTTTTTTGACTATGAATTTTCATTGTAAAAATAAATTTGAAGAACATTTAGGTAAGTTCTATTTGAGATTGCACCTCTCACTCTAATGATGCTAATTTTTTAAAAGAGTTGTTTCGAGTGAGGAACATTATTCGTATTATGCAATCTAATGTTCCCCAATATACTTGGGATGGTGGCATTGACAGGTACAATGGTTATGGCCTCAAAGATCCGGCTTTGTACGATCATGTGGCCGAATAATACAATCCTTTTCTCAAAAGAGTTTAACATGAGAATTCCGACGAGTATAAAAGAATAACAAACGTGGTTGAGTTGATGCTATCGATCTCGAATCATCACTAAGCTACACAATAATAACAAAATGAAGCGATACAATAAAAATGATTTATCCCACTAGTGATACCAGAATCCAAGAGATAAGAAAGATCTTCCCACAATCTAAACAAAATACTTAATGTGATCTATTGACTCGTTTTTCATTATGATACAAAAGTATCCATAAATTTCGGACTTCCATTAATTTTGAATGAGGAGAAGCGCTAATATTTTTTTCTAAAACAAAGCACGGAGAACCACCCTTTTCAACTTTTAGTTACATAAAGATGACAAAAATTGACCTCAAACATTTCCAAAATTAACAAATCCCTCCAAATCATTCCAACTATTTTTTTATTCTTCCTTTTCTCTCTCCCACCGGCCGGCAGTGGGCTCAACAACTCCGTTTCATTATCTCATTAGGCGTTTTCTCCGTCCTTCCCTTCTCATGTCATTTTCTCTTCTCATATTGTCTCTATATATAAACGTCTATAGATAATGGCGCACGAGAGCGATGGCACCGCCGGGAATAGTGGGACCGGTGGTGGAGGTGGTGGCGGTGTATCTGCTCCATTGTCAATGTTGTCGAGGATATCATCACGTAATGTAGGGTTTTCATCGAATTTCTCTGTGGAGGTGTACGACCATGAGGTGGTTCCATCTTCTCTATCTTCCATCGTTCCGATCCTTCGTGTTGCCAGTGAGATACAAAACGATCGACCTCGAGTTGCTTATCTTTGTAAGTTTTATTAGAACTTTGCCCCTACATATGCTATGAATAATAAACCTCTTATTATTTATATAAAGTGATTATGTGCAGTTGAATATTGTTTATGTACATGGAACCCGTTTTGATTTGTCCATTGTAATTTAGGTCGATTTTTCGCCTTTGAGAAAGCTCACAGATTAGACCCAACCTCGACTGGTCGTGGAGTTCGACAGTTTAAGACCGGACTTTTCCAACGATTAGAAAAGGTATGATTATTGTTGCCTAGTTTTAGTAGAAAAACAAAATGAAAAATCATACCTTTGTAAATTTTAACAATATAAATAATACTAATGGTCTCTTTAAGAGTAACTTTTCAAGTTTATGAAGTTGATGAGCTCGTGTAACTCACGGAAATTTTCGCGTTTTGAAGGGGGTGAGACTCCAACTTTCGAAAAACTCTATCGAACTCTGCTATGAGATGGTCTAAAAAAAGGTGTTATATATCGGATGATCCTAAATTTTTAAAGAATTCTTTCAAGCTTATAAATTTGAATTGAACTTTAAAAAATATTTTTGCCCGTCATTTACAAATTAAACAAGCTCGAGTGGGACCGGAATATCTCGTCTCGTGTAGCACGACTTTCATAGTCATACGTTGTTTCGAAATCAAATGATAAAGTATTCTACTCGTGAAAACAATCAGACGGCGTCTTCTCGGCTTCCATACAGATATTACTTCTGTGGCCCGTATTTTGGCTAGTAAGCTTGATATTCTGCCTAAATTTGTTGGTTTTGGTAAACATGAAGAAGAATTATAGGATTTTAATGCGGATCGGCTGTGTGTAAGTTTCGGTCAGGGTCTAGAATTTCGACTTCACTTTGAAATTGCTTCACTGGTTTCGCTGTGAAAATGGTTTCCAGTTGGGTATTGATGAGGTAACCAGTTCAATGCTGTTGCTTCTTTCGTAAACACTCGATGAACTTCTAACCCAAAACTCAACCTAACCCTAATTTACTTTTCTCTTGTCCGAATTATCAAAATCTGACGACGACACAATTTTCTTAGAACCTTAAAAAATCGGCAGCTCAAAGCTATCCTATTTGTTGATTGCGCGATTTTGAAGAACATTCTGAAGATTTGCTTCTTGTTGTAAGCTCTGTCAGCTGACTTACTGTTGTTGTCTGCTTCATGGTTAATCAAATGGAACATCAGATAAAACTCAAATGCTGCTTGGAAAACAATATTCCAAGATGATTATTGTTTCATCTCCACAGGGCAGATGATTGAAAAAGTTGATGTCATTTTCTGTTTGGTTAAATGTGATTTAGTTGTAAGTTGAGTTATTGAAGTAAATATTGTCTTAACCAGGAAAACAACTCAAGTCTTGCTAAACGTGTCAAAAAAACTGATGCTCGAGAAATTGAAAGCTTCTATCAGCACTATTATGACCAGTACATCAGAGCACTGGATCAAGGCGAAGAGGCTGATAGAGCCCAGCTTGGAAAAGCGTATCAGACTGCAGGAGTTCTATTCGAAGTTCTTTGTGCTGTCAATAAAACTGAGAAAGTGGAAGAAGTTGCCCCAGAGGTTAGTACGCCATTCTTTGAGCGCCATGATTTCTCGATTCCGCATTCACTTCATTCTATGAAAATCTTAATTCTTTTCACATAAACTAACTAGTGCACACGGCGCTGGCCTTAAAGCTCCATGCTATTAGTTTATACTGTTGTTTGTTTGTGACTATGAGTATTGATGCAGCTTAATTTTGTTTACAATGAATAGATCATTGCTGCTGCTAAAGATGTTGAAGAAAAGCAAAATATATATGCTCCTTATAATATTCTTCCGCTTGATTCTGCTGGGGCTGCACAGTCCATTATGCAGCTTGAAGAGGTACCTTTCACCACAAATCACTGTTCTCGTCTGTTTGACTATCAGGGTTTGAATTAAGAGAGCTTGTTTGTGAATTTTCCCCCCATGTACTAGGTTAAGGCAGTTGTATCTGCACTAAAGAACACCAATGGTTTAACTTGGCCACCCGCATTGCAACAGCATAATCACAAGATGCTCGACTTTGATCTTTTTGATTGGTTGAGATCCATTTTTGGTTTTCAGGCATGTCCTTGTCATCTTTATGTTGAGCATTTTCATTTTTGAAAATCAGAATAATTTTGGAGTATTCTACTTCATTTTACCTGTATGCAGAGAGACAACGTCAGAAATCAGAGGGAAAACCTGATAATACTACTTGCTAATGTTCATATAAGGCTTCAGCCAAAAGCTGAACCTTTAAGCAAGGTATGCATCCATTCCATAGTCTCTTTCTACATTATCATTCTTGTTATGCCCGTTTCTTGAACCTCTTGATGTCAAAAATTTATTTGTGTGACATGTTTATTATAGCTTGACGATCGAGCAGTTGATGCCATTATGGATAAGCTTTTTAAAAACTATAGAACTTGGTGCAGATATTTGGGTAAAAAGAACAGCTTAAGGTGAGATGTCGTAGTCTCCGTTCTTATGCTCGGAAGTACTTTCCACTTAATTCCAAACCCTTTTTTTTACGTCCTCAGGCTTCCTCAAGGGCAACAAGATGAACAGCAGAGGAAGGTTCTTTACATGGGGTTGTATCTTCTTATCTGGGGAGAAGCATCTAATCTCCGGTTCATGCCAGAATGCTTGTGCTACATTTTTCATAATGTAAGGCCTTTCATTCATTAATTGGTATACACTGCAGAAAGTTTATCTTAATGCTAAGAGGGCTTAAACAATTTTGCAGATGGCATATGAACTCCATGGTTTGGTGGCTGGAAATGTTAGCGTTGGGGCGAGTGAAAACATAAAACCTCATAGTGGAGACAGAGAGTCTTTCTTAAAACCTTCTTATGGTGGAGAAGATGAGTCATTCTTACGGAAGGTTATCACACCCCTTTATCTTGTAATTGAAAAGGCAAGTCGACTACTATACATTCAAGCTTTGAATACTTGTTTCTTCAGTTTACAAGTTAATATATTAGATGGTGTATTTCTCAGGAAGCCCAAAAGAGTAAACATGGGAAAGCTCCTCACTCAGCATGGTGTAATTATGATGACCTAAATGAGTATTTCTGGTATGTGAGATTTACTGTTATTGACCTACTTTTTATCGATTTCAGAAGGATTTGATAATGACCTCTCAAAGGGTTTACATACCCAAAACGAACAAATAACTAGGAAAGTAAATGACAAATCATTAGGAAAGTAAATAATAACAAAAGAGATGATCTCGATCTTATCACCATGATCTCGATCTTATCACGCCCCCTCCGGTGGTGGCTGACGCACGTCGGCACGAGCTGGGACCTGAGAAATTGAAACTGACTTGGACCTAAAGTCTTCGTAAACTGTGTGTTTTTTCGACTCTCATCTTCACTTGCCTTTGAATATGTTTTCACCGGTTTTTGTGGCGACAATAGGACGCCGGTAGACTAACGTCCTAGGGGCGCGTCTGGTACCAAGGATTTGATAAGCTTAATTTGATTATTTGTTATTGATATTTGTTAATGACATGATCTCGATCTTTTCACTTACCGTCATTTTATACTGCAATTAAAGGCATCTCTGTTCCATGCAGGTCAACTGACTGCTTTTCACTTGGTTGGCCTATGCGAGATGATGGAGATTTCTTCAGATCAACATGGTACCTTTCAGAGGTGATGGTGCTTTATCAAGTAATGTTATAGTGTACTTAATGGCTACCTATCTGACATGATTGTATTCACAGGGGAAAAAGGTACCTCCAAAAAGCTCCAAGAGCACCAAGAAATCCAATTTCATTGAGACGAGATCATTTCTGCACATTTTTCGAAGTTTTGATCGCCTGTGGACATTTTATATACTGGCTTTACAGGTTTTTCTTGGCATTTTGATAAGATATCCTGATGAGCTGCATAAAAATATTTTAGTGCTGGACCTAGTCTAAAAATTTGATACATGGTCATTGTTGCAGGCAATGTTGATCTTTGCATTCGAACAGAATTCCCTATCAGATATTACAAATACAACAGTGTTGTTTCATATGTCAAGCATTTCAATCACTGCAGCTGGTCTACGCTTCATTCAGAGTATGGTATTCATTTATTGTTCTGGACAAATGTTATATACTAAAATCTGAAATGCATGTCTTGCATTAGAACATTGTGCATCTATAGTGTGTTGTAAGAGTGAAGTAGTCATTATAAAAAATATTATTTACATTGAAAAATTGCTGTAATCTCTATTTTTATTTGTATTTATCATAAATAATCATTCTAAGTAAAGAGTTGTCCATCAGAGCTATACAATTTCTTGTTCGTAATGAAATTACTTATAGCATCATGTTCTTGATATATACACTAGATTACAATACAAATCATGCAGCTGCTAGTATGAAAGTTTGTCTTGTGGTTTTGTCTTTGGGAAAGTAGAGTTTTATTTCCTTCTGACCAATTACTTTATTTTCTTTTGTGCTAATAGGTATACTAGATTTTTCCATGAACTTCCCAGGCCATCGGAGGTGGATGTTTACTGACGTACTGAGAAATATCCTCAAGATGATTATTAGCCTTGCATGGGCTGCAGCTCTACCGCTCTTATACACACGATCAGTTGATATATCAACGGACAGTTTTCCAGGATTTCTGTCATTTATTGGTAACTTGGAGGTTGTGCCCCCATTGTATTTAATTGCTGTGGTTGTCTATATCATCCCAAACCTGTTGGGGGTAGTTTTCTTCCCTTTTCCTATGCTCCGGGGCTGGATGGAAAAGTCAGACTGGCTTATTATAAGACTAATTATGTGGTGGGCACAGGTATTCTGATTGCTTAATTTATGTTTATCCTCTGATGTTGGTTGACTAAGATAAACCAGAAAGGTGGTAGATCAATTCAAAGACAATCTCGTGCATCTTGATGGTATAAGAAATCTGCAGGGATTTTTTAAAAATCTCACTTAAAATTAAATTAAAGCTTGAACCTTTTCTCCACTTCAGTATAATGTGGGTTACAGTCTTTCGTCCAAGAAATTGGTCTGGGAATAGCCTAATGATACATAATCTAGTCTTCTAGATGTTGTCGATAGGCAGCTGTGAGGAGACTTGCTTATAGAAGTAATTCAGCCCTTATTCTTTCACTTACAGGGTACTAATTCCACTTTTGATTTTTGCGATGCAGCCTAGAGTCTATGTTGGAAGGGGTATGCATGAAAGTCAGTTTGCTCTTATAAAGTGAGTCTAGTATTTCATAATTTGGAACAAATGAATATTGTCTAACAATGCTTCGTATATTCTCAATTATTTTATACGATCTCTAATAGGTATACACTGTTCTGGTTGATACTTCTGTCATGCAAGCTGTCGTTCAGCTACTTTGTTCAGGTATTCTTTGCATCCTTTTTCATATTCTCTTTGTAAGGAGTCATAAGACAAATATATATCTCACTTAATTATCCTGTATTTCATTAACAGCTAAAACCTCTGGTGAAGCCAACAAGACTGATCATGAACATTCACCATGTTAAATATGTCTGGCATGAGTTTTTCCCTCATGGTATTCATCTCTAGAATTGATTATTCACTTTCTCTCTTAATCTCTTTCTTTTGCATTGACATCTCTCTTTCCCTTGCAGCTAAGCACAATTATGGTGCTGTTGCCTCGCTATGGGCGCCTGTTATTATGGTAATTTGCAACATTTTCTCCTTTTTTACAGAAATTTCTTACTTGGATTAGGTTTCCATCCCCAAGATAAAAATTATACTTGATTACCTTAGAGAAATACATCATACACTATTGCAAATTGTATGCAGGTATATTTTATGGATACTCAGATTTGGTATGCTATATTTTCCACAATTTGTGGTGGTTTCATCGGAGCTTTTGATCGATTGGGTGAGGTAAGTTATTCAGAGCTATTTCCTAGTTTCTTGAAGCGAGCGATGAATATGAACAAATTTATGGTGGTTTTGATTAGCAGCCATTCATATAGATAAATAGTATAATACAAAATAGGAAATATAACTTCTTGCCTCTAGAGTATAAAATTAATGAAGTTAATGAAAGAATCAACCATAAGGGTTGCTAGCTAAAGTTCGAACTTGAAAAAGGATTTGTAGAAGCACTTGTACCTCGCAGTAAATGTGTAAATATTATCCCACATTGGATAGAAAGAAGGAAATATAACTTAAATTTAATTAACTATCAACTTTGAACCTAAAATAATACAAACATTAAAACTATTGACAGTGGTACAAACAAACGCATTTACCAAAAATAATACGGTTTGTTTATCCGGATTTTTTTTTGATCGGCGATGATATGGTACCCGGATTTTGGTAGATCGTCATTTTGGGTGTTGAAACTAAGTGCGTTGTATATTTTGTAAAAAGAAATTAAAATCAAACCCAAAGTATCAAAAGAAAATAACATAAGGTTATGTAAACTAAACATCTTTCTTATGTCCACATCACACACTCAAACAACCAAAATGATGACATGTCCGAATTTGAGTGCTACATCTTTGCCGGTAACAAATTCTTTTTCTGGATAAACAAATCGTATTATTTTTTATTAGTACGTTGATAGTTTGTACTACTATCAATAATTTTCAAAGTTCGTAATATTTTTGGGTTTAAAGTTGACAGTTGGTATTATTTTGAGTCATTTTTTCTATATATAAAGAATAAACACTCCTATTATATAAGATTGGTGAGCTACTCCTCCAGTTTCCAAATGGTTTCTGGATAGAACTTATTAGACATATGTATTATACTAGGTCGCAAGGTGCATGTGCTAGACTTGACCTTAAGTTGTATTTGTACATACGGATGTGCGAACCCCTGCCTTATATTGACCTACCGGAATTTACAAGTAGGTATATAGGTAATCATGCTTACTGATAGAAAAGTTTCATTCCTATTGTTAAGATATAACTACAGCTGTAATTTGTAGTTTTCCGCTGGTTCTCTTCATTGATACGTAGTTGTGTCCGTTAACTATTAGGACAGTAGGCTTACGGAGAAAGTGAAGTTCCTTCAGGCTTCACTTTTATGCATCATTTTTTTCCATTAGTGACTCAGTTAGCACATCAATTGATAATGTTCTGTTCTCTTAACAGATTCGAACTCTTCATATGCTGAGGTCAAGATTTAAGTCTTTACCTGGTGCCTTCAATACCTATCTGGTGCCTTCTGATAAATCCAAAAAACGGGGTTTTTCCCTGTCAAAGGGCTTTGCTGAGGTTTTTGTGCTTGCCAAGAATTATAGCTACAAACTATTTTGATCATTGGATTCATCATGTTGATATGTATGGATTATTCATGCTAAATAGGTTAATGCAAGCAGGAGAAGTGAAGCAGCTAAGTTCGCTCAGTTATGGAATGAAATTATAACCAGCTTTCGTGAGGAGGACCTCATCAGTGACTGGCAAGCTCCCTCAGAATTATTCTGATAAAAATGTTACTTCTTTCCTGTCGCTAGATTACAGATTATTAACAGACTGATCTCATTTTGTACAGGGAGATGGATCTCTTACTAGTTCCATATGCTTCTGAGTTTAGTTTTACAACAATTCAGTGGCCTCCTTTCTTGCTTGCAAGCAAGGTGAGCTTTATACTGGACATACTGATACTATGAATCTCAGGTGCTTTATTTGTAATATCACTAAATATATAGCTGTTATGATGTCCTACATTGCAGATACCAATTGCACTCGATATGACTGTTCAGTTTCAAAAGAAGGATGCTGATCTGTGGAAGCGCATATGTGCAGATAACTACATGAAATGCGCTGTGATTGAAGCCTATGAATCATTCAAGAACATATTGAACATTGTGGTTGTTGGAGAAACTGAAAAGAGGTGTGTTGTTGGTTTTCCTGCTTATTGAAGCTACAATTGTTGACTTCATTGGATGTTGGCCTAGATATCAATAAAAAAGTTCTTGAGAAGTTGATGTTGGTCAAATAAATTTTCCTTTCCCCTGCTTCACTATTGAGAATTGGAAGGTTCTTAAGAAGTTGGAAGTGCTTAAGCGATTCTTTGAGCACCCCAGTTTTCTGTTGAATAAGCTGAAACTTTACGTGTTGCAAGGTCTATAGTTTAAACATCATGCATCTCTCTTGTCTATTGTAGCTTTGGCTTTTTCCACGGTTAGGATGGTTAGACTAAAAAGCAGGATTCATGCTATAGCTATCCTGCCTTATTTTCCTATCCTTGGCGAAATCATCAACTTACTGATCTATAACTACTCTTGAGATCTTTTGTAATGTGTTCATCGTGCTCTTGAAGCTTTGATAATCGACGTAGAGTTTTATTGTGTATGATAGAAACTTTCATTAGAATGTAGTGGAGAAGGTCTTTATATGCAATGGATATTTGCTTATATCGGCTTTTATTTACAGGATAATTTCCATCATAATAAAAGATGTTGAGAGCAACATTTCAAAGGGTTCTCTTCTTGCAAATTATAGAATGAGTGAATTGCGAAACCTTTATAAGCAATTTGTAACACTTATTGGACTATTGGTAAGTTATTCTCAGCTTTGTTAACTGGTGTAAATGGTTATCAAATGTTTGAGGCCCTCGTCTTTTTCATGCTGAAGGGAGATGGCAATCCTGACAAACGGGGTGCTGTAGTGCTGATACTTCAGGACATGCTCGAAGTTGTTACCTGTGATATGATGGTCAATGAGAACCGGTTAGTTTAATTTATGATGGTTGTTTCATGTTGAGAATTTGTTAATCTGTTACATTTTTTACCAAATTAACATTTTGTACTTCTTTCAGCGAGCTTGTGGACCAGAGTGGTAGCAGCGGGAACCAACTTTTTTCTTCTATAATATTCCCTCCTGTGGTTTCACCACAGTGGGAAGAACAGGTAGAACCAACATCAATTGACTCCTATTTGCATACGTTACATAAGCTGATCGAAACCTTTATCTTTTTGTCCAGATAAGGCGTCTCTACATACTTCTAACCGTGAAAGAATCCGCTATTGATGTCCCAACAAATCTTGAGGCCCGAAGAAGGATTGCATTCTTCACCAATTCATTGTTCATGGAGATGCCACGGGCTCCTCATGTCCGTGAGATGCTTTCATTCAGGTTCTTGCCATTTTCCATGCTTTCTTTAGAGTTTTGCAGATCTGGTTTCCTTGGAATTGTTTGCGTTGATTAATAAAATTTTACAATTTTCTTTCCATTTTTCCTTATATTTTTATTGATTATTCTGTGTACTTGGTATGATACCAAGAAGTTACTATATGGCATCTTAGCTTGTGGGTTAAGAGATTTATTGAAATGTTTAACCAACAAAAGTAAGCCATCTATTGATTGTTGTCCTAGTAAAAGAATAACATCATCAGATGTTTTAAGCTCATCTAAACATCTAGAAAATTTCAATCTCGTTTCTTTCAGTTTTCTCAAGAATATTTTCAAAATCACTGTACTTGTTTTTTTAATAAGACCTATATATTATTTATAGAAGGTTTAATATGAAATATTAATAAAGTTTAGGTTACCCTTTTTTAGCATCTAGTGTAAGATGAAAGGACAATGTCCCAAAATCTCAGGATTGAAGTGAAAAACCCCCACATTAATAGTGATTAGTTAGGACAATATAAGTATATTTCCCATCTTTCATCCTTTTCTTACGTATGTCAGTTTTTGCTAAAACATACAGCCGAAAAAAGGAAAGATTGGATTGTTGGAGTAATTGATCCTCTCTTTCATTCTTCCCCTACTAATTTCCGAGGGTGCTAAAATATCCTAATTCCTGAACACTGTTGACTTTGATAAATATCTCAAGAGATAAAAAAAAAAAAAACACGAGCAATAAAATTGTATTTGTTGGGTTTTGCAGCGTTATGACCCCTTACTACAGTGAGGAGACAGTTTACTCTAGGAGTGAACTTGAGATGGAGAATGAAGATGGAATATCAATTATCTTCTACTTGCAAAAAATTTATCCAGGTTTTGTACTCTAATTGGTGCTGATTCTGTTGTACAAGTGAAACAGGCAACTAAGGCCGATAATTGATGTGGTAAAGTTTATGCATTTATTAGATGAGTGGAATAACTTCATGGAGAGGATTAACTGCAAAAAAGAGAGTGACATGTGGGAAAGTGAAGAGAACATTTTACATCTCCGCCACTGGGTTTCACTAAGAGGACAGACTCTCTGCAGGACAAGTAATTTTACTTTATCTTGTCTGAACTAATATTCCTAACACTTATGTTCGTTAAACAGAAATACTCTCTTACAGTTAGAGGGATGATGTATTACCGAAGGGCGCTAAAACTTCAGGCTTTTCTTGACATGGCAAATGAATCTGGTAAGGCTATAGTTTCTTTCTAACATCCAGTTAAGGCTTGTTATTGTACTAATAGCATGCCTAAGATAGACAGCTAACTATAGATTTAGGAGTGTTATATAATGAAGATGATCACTAACAAGATTAATAAGTTTAGGAAAAATTATCATTGAAAGATTAGAAGAGGAAATCTTGTAGGAGGAGTTGATTGGTGAAATTTGTGAATTCAGCCGAATGAGGAAATTTGATATTTATTTCCAAAAGTTATGTGATATTCTGACTTGTGAGGTTTGAAATGAGCAGAAATCCTAGGTGGCTATAAAGTTGTTGCTGATACTTCAGAGACTGAGAAGAAGAGCCAAAGATCTGTGTATGCACAGTTAGATGCTATGGCGGATATGAAATTCACCTACATTGCTACATGTCAGAATTATGGCAATCAGAAGCGAAGTGGTGACCGTCGTGCAACGGACATCCTGAACCTGATGGTTAGGTATATTTTAATTTTGACTGATAAGGATTTATTGTCTGTAGAAATACCGTTGAAATATAAGTCTTGCATATCCTGTACAGCAATCCATCTCTGCGTGTAGCGTATATTGATGAGGTTGAAGAAAGAGACGGTGAAAAAACTCTGAAAGTATATTACTCAGTACTGGTGAAAGCCGTTAACAATCTTGACCAGGTTAGTAAACTCATGTAATCCTGAGCCCCTGACAGTAAGTACTGTATACTGAGTGTATAGCCTGATTAACTAATGGGTTACATTTACTCTTAGGAAATCTATCGTATAAAATTGCCTGGTCCTGCAAAGGTAGGAGAAGGGAAGCCTGAAAATCAAAACCATGCCATCATTTTCACCAGAGGAGAAGCTCTGCAGGCAATTGATATGAACCAGGTATGAACCAAGTCTTTCTTAATTATTCAGCTGCAGTCGAGAAGTTGGGCCTTAAGATAGTTTCTACTTTTTATTCTTGTAATAGGATAATTACTTGGAAGAAGCGTTAAAAATGCGCAATCTCTTGGAAGAATTTAATGAAGATCACGGTGTACGACCACCGACAATTTTGGGGTATCGTGAACACATTTTTACTGGAAGGTAAGGTTAATATTTAACTCATTGATGAGTTGCAACTCTTTATGCAGTTTAAATTTCATGCAATTCTGATGCGTTTTCATATCCCCTGGCAGTGTTTCTTCTCTGGCTTGGTTTATGTCGAATCAAGAGACAAGTTTCGTCACCATCGGCCAAAGAGTTCTAGCAAGGCCATTGAAGTACGAACTCACTTTGCAGAGGAGGATAAAAAAAATAACTATCAGTTATCACCATTTTAATATTATTTACATGTCACAAGTAGCAGGAGTATTCAAACCATCTAACATTTTGATGAGATTTGGTTTATTAATACAAGAATAATCCACTCTACATGCTACGTAATTTATGTTAAGACATTATATAATAGGTTGCTCATCACAGATTATACTATTTTGCATGTGTATACGGATTTGTTTCGTTTGTCTTGATCTCTGATTTGAAAAATGGCAGGGCTCGCTTTCACTATGGACATCCAGATGTCTTTGACAGGATATTCCACATTACACGCGGTGGCATTAGCAAAGCTTCTTGTGGTATCAATTTGAGTGAGGACATTTTTGCTGGTAATGTCTTTCCCAGCCAGACTTCTGCTTTCTGTGGTTTTTATGCCTGCAATTTTGTGTGTGTATACATGCATGTGCTTTATGCTTATTTAACGTTTGCAGGTTTCAACTCGACACTAAGGCGTGGAAATGTGACCCACCATGAGTATATTCAAGTAGGGAAGGGACGAGATGTTGGACTCAACCAAATATCACTCTTTGAATCAAAAGTCGCCTGTGGTAACGGGGAGCAGACTCTCAGCCGGGATATCTATCGCTTAGGTCACCGCTTTGACTTTTTCCGTATGATGTCGTGCTACTTCACAACAATTGGATTTTACATAAGCTCTATGGTAATTTCCCTACACTATGCTCTGGTTCATGAATTTGGCTGTAACTTTAAACAGGAGGATGCTAATTTTGTGGTTACCGGCCTGGAATTGAGTAGCACATATATGCCCACATTAATTGAAATAGAATAAGGAAAAGCGTAATATTTTCTTCTGCGATGTTACAAACTTAATAAGAAGCATACCAGACAGTATTGAAGATAGTTGAGTAGTAAGATGAGAAACACTTTTGATTTTACTGCTTTTGAATAGACATGTCTATATATGGATCTGTGACCATCATAAATATATTTTAATCTTGGGTCCTTCAATTTTTTTCAGAGGAAGTAATTCTCTTTCCAACCATCTAATCTGAGATGCTTAAAATTTTCTATTGGAAATATTCTGCAGATGGTTGTCCTGATAGTGTATGTTTACTTGTATGGGAAACTGTATATGTCATTGAGTGGATTGGAGGATACACTTCAACAATATGCACGGGCAAGCAAAAATGATGCGCTTAAAAATGCGATGGCTTCGCAGTCATTAGTTCAATTGGGACTTCTGATGACATTGCCAATGATCATGGAGATAGGATTAGAAAGAGGTTTCAGAACTGCATTTAGTGAACTTATTATCATGCAGCTGCAGCTAGCAACAGTCTTCTTTACCTTTTCCCTCGGAACCAAAGCTCACTATTATGGCCGTACAATCTTGCATGGTGGAGCTAAATACAGGGCTACAGGGCGTGGTTTTGTGGTCAGGCATGAAAAGTTTGCAGAGAATTACAGGCTCTATTCAAGAAGCCATTTCACTAAAGGCTTAGAGATTATGATGTTGCTTATAATTTACCAAATATACGGGTCAACTGCTACTAGTACTAAAGCCTATTTGGTTCTGACCGGCTCCATGTGGTTCTTGGTTGTTTCTTGGCTATTTGCTCCTTTCCTGTTCAATCCCTCGGGTTTTGAGTGGCAAAAGATTGTCGAAGACTGGGATGATTGGAGTAAGTGGATGAGCAATCGTGGGGGCATCGGTGTGAATGCAAATAAGAGCTGGGAATCCTGGTGGGACGAAGAGCAAGCTCACCTGAAACACACGGGGTTTTTAGGGCGGGTTTTGGAGATTATTCTTTCTTTACGCTTCTTTTTGTATCAGTACGGGGTTGTCTATCACTTGCGTGTTGCCAATGGTCAAACATCCATCCTGGTAACTCTATATGTGGCATTCTTCTGAATAATTTTACTTACCATGCTCACATACTGTTCTGAGGATTGATTCACTATTATAATGATGAACTGGTGTTTTTTGTATGCAGGTTTATGGTCTATCTTGGTTGGTCATTGTGGCTGTAGTGCTTATTTTGAAGGTATGCACCCAATTCGAAATGAAAAACTTGAATTCAAGTCATCTCAGGTTTTTTCTTACAACACTGTTGGCTGCTCCTTTTGCAGATTGTTTCTTTGGGAAGAAAGAAGTTCAGTGCAGATTTCCAGCTAATGTTTAGACTCCTCAAGCTTCTCATGTTCATCGGTTTGGTGGTGACCCTAGTTCTTCTATTCATATTCATGAACCTAACTGTGGAAGATATCTTTGCCAGTCTCCTTGCGTTCTTGCCGACAGGCTGGGCTCTTCTGTCGGTATGCACTCCTATCTTAATTTCTACCTCAATCTCTTTGTTCATCCCATTCCCAAGCGTAAACTGTACTCGCGTGAGCAGATATCACAAGCATGCAGGCCGATAGTGAAGGGCATAGGAATGTGGGGATCTGTCAAGGCCTTAGCACGAGGCTACGAGTACCTCATGGGGCTATTTATCTTCTTACCGGTGGCCATCTTGGCCTGGTTCCCTTTCGTATCCGAGTTCCAGACAAGGCTCCTGTTCAACCAAGCCTTCAGCAGAGGACTCCAGATTCAACGTATTCTCGCGGGTGGAAAGAAGAACAACTAAACCATGGGGGACATTTAGGAAGACAACCCTCTGTTGTTAATGCTCAGTTTTTGCAAGCTTAGCTACTTATGGTAAAGTATAATTCAGTTGTAGGTTCAAATGGGAGTGAAGATCCCTTAATTAAGCTTGCTGTTGTAATGAGGATATTAGCTGAGCAGTTGCACTCGTCATGTAAATGTGACTTGTTTGATCAGCTGTTGTAGAGAACACATGTGTAACCAAGCAATATGAATTTGACTTATGTCAATGTAAAACCAGGTATTTTAGAGAATTTTCATTCCTAATATCTTCTTGTACTTTGTTAAATTCCTTCTTTTTTTTACCTTGTCAATGTAAAACCAGGTATTGTGTCATAAATCATCTCTTCATCAAGTGACCCATCTCTAATCTTCATTCCTAATATCTTCATATTTAGGTTTCTGCATATCATATGAAGAAACGATTCCCTCTGACAATGATGGTCTCATTTAGGGTTATAAAGCCTTTGTATTAGGGTGGAATCGGAAACACAGCCGTATATGAAACTTTGGTGGAAGATTTGTATTAACAACATAAATATTAAGTTAGTAGTCATCATATTACCAATTACTAATTACTTTTGTAAAGGAAATCCTTGGCTATGGTGAAGATCCGGATGTTAAATGAATTATTACTTGGCTTGATCAGATTACAGGGCTTGAGCTGGCTAGATGGAGGCTTGCGAAGATAGAGAAGAGTTAACCCTAGCCCTTGGTCTATGCAGCCCACGTGCCCATGTAAAACCTGAAGAATAGATCTGAGACGGGTTTAGTGAAATTAACATGATTTGAGTGGATTCACTCTGGTTTAACAGAAACCGCTTTCATTAACTGAAACTTAGCGTTTTGATTCAAACGCTGGGCTTTGATCCCTTGTGAGATATATAAGGTTAGTTGCTCCCGAGCTCTAAACCCTAATATCATATCTAGCCGCTCTTCTTCTTCTTCTTCTTCTTCTTCTTCTTCTTCTTCTTCTTCTTCTTCTTTGAGAGAGTTCCACATTCGAAAGCGAGATCGAGAGCTTCTATACAAAGTGTCAATTGGTTCTAACCACTAGTTATGTGCACGAAGAAAGTCTTGGGACTTTCAAACTCGTGTGATTTGTACCTCTTAACTTGTTTTACATTCCTTTTGATTTGTTTTTGGGTTTATGTCAAACTCTTTACTCTTGTAATCTCTTGTAAGTTTGGTTTTCTATTTTTTAGAAGATAGTGGATTAGATCTTCTTGAGATCCCGGGAATGTAGGACATAGATCCGAACCTCATAAACATATATTTGTGGTTCCGTGTTCTTGAACAAACCGATTTAGATCTTGGTCTGTACGAACTTTTATATTTATGTTAAAATTCACAATATTCGATTTCAAATTAGTATCAGAGCTTGTTTGTTAAAAGATCTCTCTAATATTTGTTAGATCTTGTTCTTAAACATAAAACGGCGTTAATCACTTGCCCATTGACCAGAGATTTGAAACGTTTTCGATTCCCTAAGTTTCAAAGCAAGAAAAGCCAGATCCGAGGGTTCTTAAAACTGTTTTTCGTTTGATCCTTTGTTTCATCGTAATATTGCTTTACAAATTATATATCTTTCGTTGCCTTTTTGCTTTAAATCTACGTCTTTCAAAATTCTTTTGTATGACTTACATATCTTTAGATCCTTTATTGACTTCATAGTCAAGAGAAGCCTAGATCTACTTGTGTTACCTCAGGATCTCGAGTTTCTTGGCTTTGTAATAGCCAAATCTACTCTTGCTCTTCGATTCTAAGCCAAATCTTGTTCTTTTACTTCGTCTAGTCGCTTATCCTCAAAAGATCTTCAAAGAAAAAGGGACTCTTCCGCTGTTTTCTTAGAACTCAGGGTTTAGCTACGGCTTTAGTGTTCTTTGGCTCTATAATAGCAAGATCTATACTAAACCTAGCTTACATATCACTTTGTTTTTATGAAATTTTATAGATCTTCTTATATTTGATGATCTTTGTACAACTTATTAATTCTTCATTTTACTCTACCTTCATATCTCTAGAAGATACTTTATTTATGTCTTAAGAAATTAGAGTTTGATTGTTTTTAATAGTTGAAAAACTATTCTTGAGACATTAAGCTCTCTTCTGAAACAGAGACTGGGTTATTTCCGAGATTAAAGAAGGTTCTTTAAGTACATAAGTGAGACAAATGATGAGTTTCTTAACTTTTAATAATCTCTACTTCATATTTTTCCTCTCATAAAATACTGAAATATTCTTCTCTGTTGTTTTACATAATTGGTGATACGATCAAGATCAAACCATTTGATGAAAATTCTGATTTTGTCACGTGACAAGTCAAAATGAAAGCCATTTTGATCAAAGAAAAATGTTGGAAATATGGGACTCTACATACCCACAAGGAACTAAGGAGGAGGAGAAAGAAGAGCTAGATCAAATATCTCCCTCTGAGATTATGTCACGCCTCACTGATGAGGTTGGTCGCCAGGTTCTCACATAGGTTACTACTAAAACCTTGTGGGATACACTAGCTTCTCTGTATCTTGTAAAAAGTATGCCTACAAGAATTAGTCTTATATGTTGCTTGTTTCATTTCAAAATGGATACTAATCTTACTTTGAATGATAATTTGGATGCCTTTCTTCATATGACATTAGACTTAGAACGTTTTAAAGATAAGATAGACGACACTCATCAAACTGTTATTATCCTGAATCCATTGTTAAAACCCAGAAGGAACTAAGGAGAAGGAGAAAGAAGGTCAACTAGATCACTCTGAGATTATGTTACGCCTCACTGATGAGGTTGGTCGCCAGGTCCTCGCATAGGTTACTGCTAAAACCTTATGGGACATCTTAGTTTCTCTGTATCTTGTAATTAGCATGCATACTAGAATTAGTCTTCCATGTCGCTTGTTTCATTTCAAAATGGATACTAATCTTACTTTGAATGATAATCTGGATGCCTTTCTTCGTATGACATTAGACTTAGAACGTTGTTAAGATAATATAGATGACACTCATCAAGCTGTTATTATCTTGAATTCATTGCCATCTCAGTTTAGTAATATCAAAGATGTCATTCAATATGCTCATGAGAATTTGACTATGCAAAAATTGTTAGACTATTATACGAAAATATGAAGAAATGAAAGTCTTTAAAGTGAAAGGAAACTCCAAAGAAAGAAATGAGCTCAGGTATGTTATGGGTAAAGATAAATCTAAGAAAAAGAATAATCAGGATAATGACAATAAGCTAATAACCAGAACTCAAATAAAAATGGGGAAATAACAACAAGAATGACAAAGAAAAAGACAAATCTGTCACATGTTATTACTGTGGTAAAAAGGGTCATGTTTCTCCTGACTATAAGACAAAGAAACAAGATGAAGCTGAAAAACGTGCCAATAATTCTAATGGCACATCTACTTTATGTGAATACACTCCCTATTATGACTATGGAGTTCTCATGTATTATGATGTGCTTAATTGTTCTTCTGAATTTGATTCCAATACTTGGATTCTTGACTCTAGTTGTACTATGCATGTTACACCTCATGAACATGTCTTTGATTATATGCATAAGCATGATGAGGATGAAGTTAGACTTAGTGACCATATTGCCTTACCCATTAAGGGTATAGGTTATGTTCCTTTTATAATGCATAATAATAAAGTCAAATTGATTTAGAATGATAGATGGATACCTGAACTAAGGAGAAATTTATTTTCTGAAAGTACTTTTGATGACCTTGATTGTGATATTCATACTCATGATGGTATTAGAAATATATCTAGAGATGGTAAAATCATTGTTAAAGTATAAATAAAAATAGACTTTATCTTGTTGTTGGGTCACTTGAGTTAAATGTTGTTGATAATTTTGATTTGTTAACTCATGCTCAGACTAAGGTCTGACATTTTAGGTTAGGTTACATAGGTAACACAAGGTTGCACTAACTTTATAGACATGGTAGAATTCATGGAAAACCTAGTGCTCTTAAGGCTTGTGAAACTTGTATACTAGGAAAAACCACTAGAACCAACTTTAATTGATCTTAGTATAAAGCTAACATTCTCTTAGAATATGTTCACTCAGATCTCTGGGTAGGAGATCCTACACAGGTAGATACCATAGGAGGGAGAAAATACTTTTTTTCTTTCATAGACCACTATAGTAGAAAAGTTTGGGTGTATCTCTTTAGGAATAAGCGTGATGCTTTTGTAAGCTTTGGAAGCTTATTGACGTAGGTCAAACCACCTACAAGCTAAAATGCCTTAGGATAGATACCATAGGAGGGAGAAAATATTGTCCTTGGAACTCCTCAGCAAAACGGTATTGTTGAAAGGATGAACAAGACACTCGTTGAGAAAGCCAAATGTATGCTTCTATCCTATGGATTAAAGTAGTCTCTTTAGGGGCGAAGTTGTCTCAGTTGCTTAACTTATCAGTAGGTCACCTTATAGTGCCATATCTTTTAAGACGCCTAGGAACTTTGGTCTCAACCCCCACCTACCCTATCCCATTTAAAACCCTTCGGTTGTATAACTTTCTCTCATTATTTAGATGGTAAACTGAATGCTAGAGCTTTGAAATAATTTATGCTTGGTTACCCTGAAGAGGTAAAAGGTTACAAACTTTTAAATTTTTTTAACCTGATGCTTACAAAGTTATAACTAGTAGAAATGTTACTTTTTTAGAAGATGAACTCATTTTAAAAATGTTGTTGACACTTCTACTAAACAAAGTGACAAGTACTCAAGTATTGAACAAGTTTTCTATACACCCAACTCAAGCCATCAACTCACTAAGGATGGTTTAGAAATGGTGTTGTTGTGGAGCCTTTTGGAGCTACCACTTCCACTGTAGAACAGTCTGAGTCTAGCCAACATGACTCAGATGGCCTAGATCTTTCCACCGCTTCTTTACATCACCACTTAGGTGGGCCAGATGACAACTCAATGCCAGATAATGATACTCATTCTACATCTCACACTTCTTCTTCAGAATCTGAGTGTCATGATGTTTTATCTAATGTTAATATACCTAATGCTTCTCTTCCTATGAATGCTTTACCATCTTTGTCTGATAATCAATTGACTAGTAATAGACAACCTAAGGAAAGAAAGCCAAATCCAAAGTATATAAACCTTGTTGAACATCATGATGAGAATGATTTATCATATATTATTGAGTATGCGTTTCTAATTGTTGAGGTGATCAATATTTCCACTCTTGAGTTATATGAACATGTTGTTAAATGTGTTAATGCTAAAGCTTAGTTAACTGCTATGAAAGAAGAAATTGATTTCATAATTGCTAATAAGACTTGGACCTTGGTTCCTAAACCTAAAGATGTTAGGTTAATAGGCCGCAAATGGGTTTAGAAGGTTAAGGAGAGTTTAAACATTCTTGATCCTCCTAGATTTAAAGCCATATTAGTTGCTAAGGGTTTTGCCCAAATAAGAGGTGAATATTATACTGAAATCTTTGCTCCTGTTGTTAAATATAAAATTTTGAGGTTGCTTATGTCCACTGCTGCTGTTTATGATTATGAATTTGAACAAATGGATGTTAAGACTGTCTTTTTACAGGTGATCTTGATGAAACTATATACATGCGCCAATCTAAAGATTTTATAGACATGAAATATCCCGATCATGTTTGCTTGTTAAATAAATTCATCTATGGTTTAAAGCAATCACCTAGACAATGGAATAAAAAGTTTGACTATTGCATGAAAAAATTAGGATTTATACAATGTTCTTATGATTCTTGTATGTATCTGAAATATGTTAAATATTATGCTCCTTTGTTTGTTCTTCTTTATGTAGATGACATATTAAATGTATGTAAATCTAATGCTATAATATATGAGATTAAAGCTTCTTTGAAATGATCCTTTGATATGAAGGACCTTGACCCTACACAGAATATTCTTGGTATTAATATCATTCATGATAGGCATAAAATAATAATATGGTTGTCTCAACATGACTATATTCTAAAAGTTCTAGATATTATCGATAGATTCAATGCGAATATTGATAAGTATGCTAGTATCCTTCTTGGTGCTCATTTAGATCTCACTAAGTCAGGTTCTATGTCTAAAGTTGAGATCAATCACATGAAATTTATTCCTTATGATGCTATTGTAAGCTCTATAATGTATCCCGTGTACAAGGCCCGGTATGACCTTTGTTGTAAGTATTCTTAGTAGATATATTTCTAATCCATCTAAGAGACATTGGTGTGCTATGAAATTCCTACTTAAGTATCTTGCTGGAATAACTACCTTTTCTCTTGAGTATGACATTCACATTAAGTCTAAAGACTTGTTGCGCTATGTTAATTTAGACTATGCCAGTAATAAGGATACCCGGAAATTAACCACATGCTTCTTGTACACTTGGTGTGGGAACTGTGTGTCATGGAAGTCACAACAACAATCTATTGTTGCTCTATCCTCCACCGAAGCTGAGTATATATCAACTACTAAAGCTGCAACAGAAGTTGCATGGTTTTAAAAAAATCTTGAAAGAAATTGAGAATACTCCTTATGTAGCTACCTTATATACAAATAGTCAATCGACTCTGTATTTGTGCAAGGATCTTGTATATCATGAAAGGATCAAACAAATCGATGTCAAATATCACTACATTAGACATAAATTGGAGAATAAAGGACTTTATATGAAGAAAATTGATGGTGAGGTAAATCCTGCATAATTTGGAACTAAAATTGTCACAGCTGACAAGTTTGTTTTTTGTAGGGACTTCCTCTACCAAAAGGGAACCACTTGATCAACCTTCACTGATTAGGCATCGATGACGGATTCCAATTCACTGTTGCAAATTGTTTTCAAAAGTGTTTCAAATTATAACTTACAAGGATTAGGAGGGTGAATTGTAAAGGAAATCCTTGGCTATGATGAAGATCTAGTTATGAACCGAATCCTTACTTAGCTCGATTATATTCCAAGGCTTGAGATGGCTCGATGAAGGCTTGCAAGGATAAAGAAGAGTTAACCCTAGCCCTTTGTCCATGCAACCTACGTCCCATGCAAAACCTGGAGAACAGATGAGCCGGGTTTAGTGAAGAAAACATGATCTGATCCGGGTTCACTCTAGTTTAGAAGAAATTGTGTTCATTAATTAAAACTCTGTGTTTTGATTGAAACACTGAGCTAACCCTTGTGAGATATATAAGGTTAGTTTCTCCCGAGCTCTAAACCTTAATCTCATATATGGCTGCTCATCTTCTTCGTTTCTTCGGCTCCTTCCTTTTGTGAAAGAGTTCCACATTCGAAAGCGAGTTCGAGAACTTCTATACGAAGCGTGAACTGGTTTTAACCACTAGATGTGGGCACAGAGAAATTCTTGGGACTTTCAGACTTATGTGCTTTATACCTCTTAACCTGTTCTACTTTCCTTTTGATTTGTTTTGGATTTCTGTCAAACTCCTTACTCTTGAAATATCTTGTAAGTTTGATTTTTTGTTTTTGAGAAGATAGTGGATTGGATCTTCTTGAGATCTCGGGGATGTGGGACATATATACGAACCTCGTAAACAAATCTTTTATGTTTATGTGTTCTTGAATATGTCGTTCAAACTCTTTACTCTTGTAATCTCTTGTAAGTTTGGTTTTTTGTTTTCGAGAAGATGGTGGATTGGATCTTCTTGAGATCCCAGGACGTAGGACATAGATCTGGACCTCGTAAGCAAATCTTTTTTTGGACCTCGTAAGCAAATCTTTTTTATTTTTGTGCTGTTGAACAGGTCCATCTAGATCTTGTTCTTTATGACTTTTATTTTATGTTAAGCTTTATAATATTCGATTTCAACTTTATTACGCCACTATAAAATCATCCAAATTAATCTAATCAACATCTTCTACACTCAATAAAATTACATATATATTGGAATTCTAAAAAATTAAATAAATAAAATTTAAAGTGAGAAAAAGTATTATGCCTACATTTTAATATTAATATTTTATTTAAGTTTAGCTTTAGCTAAATCTCTCCACGTGTACTGCTATCATTGATGAACTAGTAATGGGTCCGGTTTAGGACAAACCATCGAACTAGCGGTTTTCAAACCGGTTTAATGGACGGTTTAGGTTTGCCGGTTTAGTCAACCTGCCTAACTAGTTTGCCGGTTTGTTAATTTTTTTTTTAACAAACCGTTCGATTTGATTTTTTTCGATTTATGTTTATTGCAATGTCTAGGTGGACATTTTTTTGGGCTTAGACACACTGATGAAAATCTGTTAATAGAGAAGCACATGTTAATAGTGAAGCACATGATTAATTTTGTGGTACAAGGTTAGCAGAGTATGAGTGAAGCCGGATTTATAGTATTCATCTGACTCCTACTCACACGACGAGGAAGTTGCCATAATTTAAGTGAAACAAATTAAAAATAGAATTTTTGAAAAAAAAAGTCATGTAAAACAAAATTTGTTTGGAATAGAAACGGAGAAAGATTTAGGCGCCTGTAGTGATTGTATAACTGTCGTTAAGTTTGACTGATTTTTTAAATGAATGGTGGAATAAAGCTAATATGATCGAAAAGGAAGAGATGAAATACCGTAGGTTAGTGGCAGTACATTTGCAATTGCGATTAATTCTACCAGAAACAGAAGTTTGAGCAGTCAGATCGACGACCGATCTTGCAACCGCTTTCTCCGGCAAGTTCGGATTGATAGTACTGAACGAGTTGAGAGAACCGTCGGCGACGACGGAGGATAGCGGATCGGAGCCGCGACCAGATGAAGCGGCGGAGACGGCGAGTGGATCGGAGGCAGAAGATCCGGCGGAATCGGAAGAGAGAGCTCTTGAGACGCTCGCTTAACGACTTTTTCCGGCTAAACTGGTAGCTGCAGAGGAAGGCTCGCCTCTTCTCTATGTAATTGGTGTATGGAAGAAGATGGAGGAGAGGGAATTCAGTTGTGCTGAGTGATGAATCTGTTCGGCCATGGATGACCATGGACGAATCCATACCCAAAGACAGTGAGAGATCAGAGAGATTGAGACCTCTTCGCTTTATCTGCCAAATCAAATGAGAGTGATTACTTTTTATATACTGCGGAAAGTTGAGATGTCTTTAATACAAAACTGATCATTGTCCAAAAATGCAAAAAAAAAATAAAATAAATGTTTTTTTTTAAAAATTTATTAGTAAGAGGAAAATGATTTGGGCACTAGACCATCCTATCCTAAGCGCTCGAGTGGTCAAAGCAGGTAGAGTGGATGTCTTGATGAAGAAGTCCTCGATCCGAATTAGATTTTCAACAACTCACGGAACATCAGCATGCACGAAATTAGACAATTAACTAAGATCAATAAAAACCTAAGATCAATAAAAATATAGGTTACAACATTAATTTTTCCAAAGACATTGACAACTCCACCTTAATTATAAATTGTTTACGTGGATGATGGAAGAATTAACACTATAAATGATTTTATAAACTAACAAATATCGATTGTATTTCTAAATTGCATGTTTTGGTTTTGTGTTTGTTAAATATGTGCAGGTCTTGAAAAACATTTCAAAGAATGAATGCATGCCTTGAAACTCGTTACAAGGGACATGTAACACCCCAAGTTTTACAACTTAGGGAGTTACTGGTTAGGACCGCACAGTGGGTCCCGACCTTAGTTTGACAACAACTTAACGAGATCTTACAACAAGGCACAGATAAGGAAAAATCAGAAATCATAAAATAGTTCTTAATAATGCATGAATGTGACCAAATCGACTACAGCCGGAAAACGGAATATAACAAAGTACGAATGAAACAATGTTCAACTGTAAAACCCACAAATGCAAAAACTGTAAAACGTCCTAAAGTACGACACCCCGGCTGACCACTACCATCTGGATCACTCGGCATCTGCTCTAACCTGTGTCAAGTCTAAACAACATATCAACAGTTAGCTAACTATCCAAATATAAGCAAAATGATAACAGCACAAACACAAGCAGAAACAAAAATAAACAAACAACATGCTGGCACTCAACCAATTATTATCTGTTATTTTAGTGATTCACATTATTCAATTTAAGTTGTGGCACGAGAACTATTATTAGTTCTCGCCTCCGTTCCTTATCCAACTGGTGTAGGTATAGCTGACTTCCTTTGGTAGCATCACTACAAACCATGTGTGGACTAGTCCCGAAAGAAACCCTCAGCGCCCTGCGAGCTACTGAGCGGAATGCCACCGCCCGTTACTCTTAGGCCAAAATACAGGTCGGTATTTATATATCACAACCTATCTCTCTAACATGTCAATCACACACCACCATCATCATTTATACTCATATTTAGCAGTCAGCTAAGTAAGCCCAAAGGACTTACCTGTTATAACGCTCGACTCTTTAGTAACCACTTGCTCTGTAACTGTACTCACTCAGTTGCCTGTTAAAGGCGATAAGTGTATTAGCACACTTTCACGTAGATAGAAGTCTAAAACTTCTGAGATTAAATAAGTATTACGACGTACTAGTTACATTATTAGTTTTAGGGTAAAATGACCATTTTACCCTTGGTTCCGATTTTCTCGAAGACCCTAAAATTCATGTCCAAACTCCTATTTGAAGTTCTAAAATATATCCTAACTCTTAGAATTTTATTAGGTGCGAAACTGACATTTTTCCTATGTTTCTATTTTCCGGAAGAACCGAAAAAGGTTTAACTTCGGCTCTAAATATAAAATTCTTAACGGCTTATAAAAATTCCGAATTAAATATCTAGATCATCTATGAGGTTCTATCTAGCCTTAGAAGAAAGAATTTCTCCAAACTGTTCAGCCGATATTTTTATAATAATTCCCAAAGTCGGTTCCTCACTCTACTTTCTTATACTTAGTCAAATTTATAAGTTCAATAAAACTGCTCAACTACCTAACTTCGGGAGCTCGTAACTTTCAATCCGACCGTTCATTTCTCACCAAATTTTAATATGATAAACTACATATATCCGTCTACAACATATCCAAAATTCAACGGTGGATCTTTATTCAAACGTTTTATAATTGATCGACAAGATGGGCTGTTTGTAACCTAAAAGCTGAAGGAAATAAAATGAATTTACAGCAGCCTTTGTCTATCATTTTATGTGAAATTCCCAGCAGCTACTTATCACTGTTTTATCTATGCTTAAGGCCGAACAACAGCAGCCTAAATAATGTTATGAATCAATATAGCTAGAGACATTACAACCTAGTTGTAAAGGGGCAACAAAACAACATACAACAGTGCTTACTCGCTGCAGTAGAGTGGTTCTACGTTCCTTGATTCCTGACTCGTAACCGAGAGGCTGGACCACGTTGCTGAAGCGAAACAAAAGGAGGGAGATCACTACTCCGATTGGTTAAGAGTGAGGCAAGAAGAGTAGAGAAAGACCTACCGGAATTGTCGATTGCAGAAGAGTGAAGCTGCTACGACAGTGTTGAAATCTGCAGCAGGTCGAGTTCCAGTGGTTCGATGAAGGCGTGCAGCAGGTCGAAACAGAAGGGCGATGCAGCAGGTCGATCACAGAAGGGGCGATGCAGCAGGTCGATCACAAAAGGGCGATCTGTTTCTCAGAATCGAACAAGGAATGAAGATCGGGAGGAGTACGTTACTGCTGTAATTGTGGAGGCCTTGATTGTTGCGTGAATTGCGGACGGTTACTCTGTTAGTAACGTTCTGCTGAGCGTGATATACGCAGATCCTAGGTCTTCAGGTTACGACTGAAACAGCCGACTCTTCTTCTCTCTATTGGGCTGGATGCGGGCTGCTGCTGGGCTGAATTGGAGGCTGCAGAAAGCTGGGCTGCGCATAAGGGTTGTGCTGCTGCTGGACTGGAGTGCTACTGCTGAAGGCTGCAGAAGGGGCTGGGCTGCGCATAGGACTGAGGCGGACAAGGCAGCTGCTGTTTCTGGGCTGGAGCGGACAAGGCAGCTGGGCGGCTGGGCTGAACGTGCTGCTGGCGCTGGGCTGTCAACAGCCTGTCTGGGCTTGTCACAGACTCGTCACAGCCTTGTCACAGACTCGTCACAGCCTTGTCTGGCCTTGTCACAGCTTCGTCACGGCCTTGTCTGGCCTTGTCACAGCTTCGTCACAGACTTGTCTGGACCTTGTCACAGCTTCGTCACAGACTTGTCCGGACCTTGTCATATTCTAAAATAGGGCTAAACTTATTATTTTATGTGAAGGTAAGCTACCTAAAAATGATAAATTTTATAAAGATCCTATCATTTTATGTGAAGGGGAAGCTACATAAAATGATAAACTTTTTAAAGGATTCCATCATTTTATGTGAAGGAAATCTACATAAAATGATAAATTTTATAATAATGTGTCTAACTAAGTAAACGGATATGGATCCACTGATCGAGATCTATTTCATAACGGAAATAGACGGAATAAAAATTCCGGATTTTACATCAGTACCCCCTTAAATTAAGTTTCGTCCCGAAACTTGGAATAAGATACCTACCCCATACATTTCCCCTCGAGAAATATATTCTAGCAAGCAACTACTCACGTCATCAAGCACATAGACATAAACAATTATGTAAACATATAACCACAGAAGTCATATAAGGTCTCGTCTTAGTACTAACCCGTCGGTACTGAGGTAGCGGCTAACTCCGCAAAGAACTCAGGGTAGTTACGTCTAATTCTCTCCTCTGTCTCCCAGGTAGCCTCATCAACTCCTCGTCTAGACCACTGAATCCTCAACATCGGTATCTCCTTAGAACGCAGGCGCCTAATGCTACGCTCTAGGACGGCTACTGGATACTCCACAAAAGTGTGGTCTGGCTCAACTATCAAATCCTCATGACTGATGATGTGTCTAGGGTCCGGTATGTACTCTCACAGCTGAGATACATGAAAAACTGGGTGCACTCCCTCTAATCTCGGTGGCAGTGCTAGTCGGTAGGCAACCTCTCCGACTCTCTCTACGATCTTAAATGGACCGACATACCGGGGACTCAGCTTCCCCTTAATGCCGAAACGTCTAACTCCTCTCGTAGGTGACACTCTCAACCACACCTGTGTACCTACTCTAAACTCCAAAGGTCAACGCCTTTTGTCGGCGTAGGACTTCTGACGACTCTGAGCTGCTAACATCCTCTCCCGGACTAAGGCAACCCGGGCGATGTCGTCCTGTATCTGATCTGGTACTACTCCATCAGCCTTGCTAGGCTCATCCCAACATAGCGGTGTACGACATCTCCGCCCGTACAAAGCCTCATAAGGTGCCATCCCAATAGACACATGCCAGCTGTTATTATATGAAAACTCTACTAGTGGGAGGTGATCTGGCCAGACCTGTCCCCAATCTAGCACACATGCCCTCAACATGTCCTCTAGGGTCTGGATGGTCCTCTCGGACTGACCGTCTGTCTGCGGGTGGTAAGCAGTGGTAAAGTGAAGACTCGTCCCCAGAGCAGTATGTACCTGCTGCCAAAACCTCGAGGTAAAACGTCCATCCCTGTCGGAGACGATAGTCCTCGGTACTCCATGGAGTCTCACAATGTGTCTGGTGAACTCCTCTGCTAGACGGTTTACCGTTCACGTTTCCTTAATCGGAATGAAACGTGCGGTCTTCGTCAGGCGGTCTACCACCACCCAAATGGCATCAAAACCTCTACTGGGCCTCAATCCAGTAAAAAAAATCCATAGATATATCTTCCCACTTCCAATGTGGTATTGGCAGTGGGTGTAGCTCTCCTCCGGATCTACGATGCTCAATCTTGACCTGCTGACAGGTCGCACACTGGGCTACATATCGGGCCACATCAGGCTTCAAACCACCCCACCAGAAGGAACGTCTTACGTCCTTATACATCTTACTCGCTCCTGGATGTACGGAGTACGGTGTAGCATGAGCCTCACCTAGTATCCTCTGTCTCAGCTCACTGTCTGATGGCACACAGACACGGTCCTGTCGTCTCATCACTCCATCGGCACCAATAGTGAACTGAGGTGCCTCATCTCGTGACATCCGGTCTCGGATCCGGGTCAACATCGGACAGGTCTCCTGCTTCTGTTGGATCTCACCCAACAGGTCAGGAAGTAACTCTAAGGTGGCTAACTGATGAGCTGTATCGGGGAACTGATCTCTACCTCCAACCAAGCTAAGTCTCTCTGTAACTGTGGCTGTACTGTCAACCGAGCTATCGCCTTCTCCCGAGGCGTCTTCCGACTCAAAGCTTCGGCAACTACATTCGCCTTTCCGGGGTGGTAAAGAATCTCAAGGTCAAAATCCTTGATCAACTCTAGCCACCGCCTCTGGCGGTTATTCAACTCCCGCTGAGTGAATATGTACTTCAGACTCTTATGGTCTGTGAAGATCTGACAGGTCGCTCCATAGAGATAATGACGCCAGATCTTAAGAGCGTGCACTACTGCTGCTAACTCCAGGTCATGAGTGGGGTAGTTCTCTTCATACGTCTTCAGCTGTCGAGACGCATATGCTATAACCTTACCCCTCTGCATCAAGACACACCCCAAGCCCAGCTTGGATGCATCACTGTACACTACGAAGTCCTCTGTACCCTCAGGCTGTGCTAAGATCGGAGCAGACGTTAATCTCCTCTTCAGCTCATCAAAACTCTGCTGACACGGTTCAGACCAGACGAATCGAGTAGTCTTCCTTAGGAGGGAAGTAAGGGGTCGGGCGATCAGGGAGAACCCTTCCACAAACCGACGGTAATACCCTGCCAATCCAAGGAAACTGCGAACCTCCTTCACGTTCCTCGGAGGTTGCCAAGAAGACACTGACTCAATCTTTGCCGGGTCGACCTTAATCCCCTCAGCAGTCACTACATGGCCAAGGAATGCTACCTCGGACATCCAGAACTCACACTTGGATAGCTTAGCATATAGCTGACTATCCTGTAGAATCTGCAACACTGTCCTCAAGTGTCCGGCATGCTCCTCTCGACTTCTAGAGTAAACTAGAATGTCGTCAATGAAGACCACTACAAACTGGTCTAAGAAGTCGATGAAAATCCCATTCATCCACTCCATAAATACTGCTGGCGCATTAGTGAGCCCGAATGGCATCACTACAAACTCATAATGACCATACCTAGTCCGGAATGCCGTCTTAGGTATGTCCTGATCTCTCACCCTCAGCTGGTGATAACCCGATCTCAAATCTATCCTCGAGAACACTGACGCTCCATGCAGCTGGTCCAGCAGATCATCTATGCGAGGTAGTGGATACTTATTCTTGATGGTGACCTTGTTCAACTCCCTGTAGTCGATACACAATCTCATCGATCCATCCTTCTTCCTCACAAACAACACTGGTGCGCCCCAGGGAGAAACACTAGGGCGTATGAAGCCCTTCTCTACTAACTCCTCTAACTGCTTCTTCAGCTCAAGCAGCTCTATCGGGGCCATGCGGTACGGAGCCTTCGAGATCGGTCTCGTACTCGGTTCCAAGTCAATGCTGAAATCAACGCTTCTCTGTGGGGGTAATCCTGGCAGGTCGTCACTGAATACCTCTGCAACTCACATGCAACAGGTATCTTCTCTATGGTTAGGCTCTTGCTTTCCTTCATGGCAAAACCCCAGAAGGCCTCACAACAATTCTTTTTATATCATTAATGATACAAGGGGTCATTTCAGACCGTCAATTCTCTTTAGAGTTACTGACTTGAACTTATTCAGTGTTACTAGCACTCGTATTCATTGGCTTCACAGTTGCCGCAATTGGTCGCTTTAAGGATTCCTCCTCATGTCAATAAAGTTCTTTTATAACTCTGTGGTTATTCTTATTATTTGGCAACCAGTCACCACTAGTTAACCCGCACGTGTCAAGTCCTAGTTGTTACCAAGTAGTCTACAGTTGACCTTCTACAAGATCATAAGCTTACGTTTCTTCTATCTCTTTGAAATTTGATAAACCTGGTGAAAATCTATCTTCTCCAGTTTCTCCGCTTGTACTTCTTTAACTCTTCTATAATCTTTACTTCTCTTTCGCACTATCAGGGCATTATACTCTTTCCGAGTTTAGAATTATCATTCACCTACCGTCAACGGACTCATCAATCCTCTCGCGATAGCTCGTATGTGCATCTTCGTGATTACTTTTACCTCAGCCATCAGCTGCTCGTGGTTCCCAGGGTAAATCGTTGGTGTTGAGAATTTTAAGTCTACTTGTGAGAGGGAGATTATTGTGGGCATTCGGGTACGCCAAGATCCTTCTCGCACCTCCCTTCTTTGATTGGTATTATAATGCTGTCTTTCACTTGTTGGCAACGCGTAAGCTTCCATTTTATGTCTCTTTAATTCTTCATATTTGGATAGACAATGTATTTCATGTAGACTTCTATGCTTTTGGCTGTCTTGGTTATCCATTTTGATTGTGGTGTCAAGCAAACTGTCGAGGTGATCATATTTTGTTCTGTTTCTGATGTCAACTTTCACCTTCTGGTCCGTCGGTGAGCTTGAATTATATATCTCTTGTCTGAGTCCTACCACCTCTCTTTGACTTCCACACCTATGCTTGTTTCTGCCGCCATCTTCTTTGTCTGTAACGTTGCTTTCCACCACACTTGAAAGAATTTATGGGTTATCTCTCCTAATTTGTATAATTGCCGGTCAGCCAACGCTTTTCCGGAACTTCTCTCATGGATTTTCTTCATTTGACCCTGTGGAGTTGGTTGTATCTCCTTCTTGCTATTGTCGTTGGCGTTGTCTTTTGGTCATCACTTTTCCGTCTCAACATTCCTCAACGAGTCCGAAAGAGTTGCCCGGACGTTCGCCTACCCTAATGCTCATAAGCTGAGCGTACTTATCCTTACGTTGAAACCCTTCGAATATACTTAGGTGTGTCAACGGAGTGAGGATCTCATTTACTTATCTCCGTTAAGAGTATAATATAACTATAATTTCTACTAATCTTCTACATGTACTTATCTATATCACAACCGTTTAATCAAGCTAATAAGTCCAACTAAGTAAAACCTAAAGTCCATCCTAAGCATACTGAGATCCGCAGAGGTAGTGGTGGTCATCCTTACTTTCTATCCCAACCCGACTCTGTATGCATTTTAAAACCAAAATTCTCTTTGGAAAACTCAGACCCTTTTCGGGTTCTGTTTATTTACTTATATGACCTTTTTAGAAGTTTCAAGTGCCATTGTTGCCAACCTGGCTCTGATACCATGTTGTAACACCCCAAGTTTTACAACTTAGGGAGTTACTGGTTAGGACCGCACAGTGGGTCCCGACCTTAGTTTGACAACAACTTAACGAGATCTTACAACAAGGCACAGATAAGGAAAAATCAGAAATCATAAAATAGTTCTTAATAATGCATGAATGTGACCAGATCGACTACAGCCGGAAAACGGAATATAACAAAGTACGAATGAAACAATGTTCAACTGTAAAACCCACAAATACAAAAACTGTAAAACGTCCTAAAGTACGACACCCCGGGTGACCACTACCATCTGGATCACTCGGCATCTGCTCTAACCTGTGTCAAGTCTAAACAACATATCAACAGTTAGCTAACTATCCAAATATAAGCAAAATGATAACAGCACAAACACAAGCAGAAACAAAAATAAACAAACAACATGCTGGCACTCAACCAATTATTATCTGTTATTTTAGTGATTCATATTATTCAATTTAAGTTGTGGCACGAGAACTATTATTAGTTCTCGCCTCCGTTCCTTATCCAACTGGTGTAGGTATAGCTGACTTCCTTTGGTAGCATCACTACAAACCATGTGTGGACTAGTCCCGAAAGAAACCCTCAGCGCCCTGCGAGCTACTGAGCGGAATGCCACCGCCCGTTACTCTTAGGCCAAAATACAGGTCGGTATTTATATATCACAACCTATCTCTCTAACATGTCAATCACACACCACCATCATCATTTATACTCATATTTAGCAGTCAGCTAAGTAAGCCCAAAGGACTTACCTGTTATAACGCTCGACTCTTTAGTAACCACTTGCTCTGTAACTGTACTCACTCAGTTGCCTGTTAAAGGCGATAAGTGTATTAGCACACTTTCACGTAGATAGAAGTCTAAAACTTCTGAGATTAAATAAGTATTACGACGTACTAGTTACATTATTAGTTTTAGGGTAAAATGACCATTTTACCCTTGGTTCCGATTTTCTCGAAGACCCTAAAATTCATGTCCAAACTCCTATTTGAAGTTCTAAAATATATCCTAACTCTTAGAATTTTATTAGGTGCGAAACTGACATTTTTCCTATGTTTCTATTTTCCGGAAGAACCGAAAAAGGTTTAACTTCGGCTCTAAATATAAAATTCTTAACGGCTTATAAAAATTCCGAATTAAATATCTAGATCATCTATGAGGTTCTATCTAGCCTTAGAAGAAAGAATTTCTCCAAACTGTTCAGCCGATATTTTTATAATAATTCCCAAAGTCGGTTCCTCACTCTACTTTCTTATACTTAGTCAAATTTATAAGTTCAATAAAACTGCTCAACTACCTAACTTTGGGAGCTCGTAACTTTCAATCCGACCGTTCATTTCTCACCAAATTTTAATATGATAAACTACATATATCCGTCTACAACATATCCAAAATTCAACGGTGGATCTTTATTCAAACGTTTTATAATTGATCGACAAGATGGGCTGTTTGTAACCTAAAAGCTGAAGGAAATAAAATGAATTTACAGCAGCCTTTGTCTATCATTTTATGTGAAATTCCCAGCAGCTACTTATCACTGTTTTATCTATGCTTAAGGCCGAACAACAGCAGCCTAAATAATGTTATGAATCAATATAGCTAGAGACATTACAACCTAGTTGTAAAGGGGCAACAAAACAACATACAACAGTGCTTACTCGCTGCAGTAGAGTGGTTCTACGTTCCTTGATTCCTGACTCGTAACCGAGAGGCTGGACCACGTTGCTGAAGCGAAACAAAAGGAGGGAGATCACTACTCCGATTGGTTAAGAGTGAGGCAAGAAGAGTAGAGAAAGACCTACCGGAATTGTCGATTGCAGAAGAGTGAAGCTGCTACGACAGTGTTGAAATCTGCAGCAGGTCGAGTTCCAGTGGTTCGATGAAGGCGTGCAGCAGGTCGAAACAGAAGGGCGATGCAGCAGGTCGATCACAGAAGGGGCGATGCAGCAGGTCGATCACAAAAGGGCGATCTGTTTCTCAGAATCGAACAAGGAATGAAGATCGGGAGGAGTACGTTACTGCTGTAATTGTGGAGGCCTTGATTGTTGCGTGAATTGCGGACGGTTACTCTGTTAGTAACGTTCTGCTGAGCGTGATATACGCAGATCCTAGGTCTTCAGGTTACGACTGAAACAGCCGACTCTTCTTCTCTCTATTGGGCTGGATGCGGGCTGCTGCTGGGCTGAATTGGAGGCTGCAGAAAGCTGGGCTGCGCATAAGGGTTGTGCTGCTGCTGGACTGGAGTGCTACTGCTGAAGGCTGCAGAAGGGGCTGGGCTGCGCATAGGACTGAGGCGGACAAGGCAGCTGCTGTTTCTGGGCTGGAGCGGACAAGGCAGCTGGGCGGCTGGGCTGAACGTGCTGCTGGCGCTGGGCTGTCAACAGCCTGTCTGGGCTTGTCACAGACTCGTCACAGCCTTGTCACAGACTCGTCACAGCCTTGTCTGGCCTTGTCACAGCTTCGTCACGGCCTTGTCTGGCCTTGTCACAGCTTCGTCACAGACTTGTCTGGACCTTGTCACAGCTTCGTCACAGACTTGTCCGGACCTTGTCATATTCTAAAATAGGGCTAAACTTATTATTTTATGTGAAGGTAAGCTACCTAAAAATGATAAATTTTATAAAGATCCTATCATTTTATGTGAAGGGGAAGCTACATAAAATGATAAACTTTTTAAAGGATTCCATCATTTTATGTGAAGGAAATCTACATAAAATGATAAATTTTATAATAATGTGTCTAACTAAGTAAACGGATATGGATCCACTGATCGAGATCTATTTCATAACGGAAATAGACGGAATAAAAATTCCGGATTTTACAG
>BSUD01000007.1:126557987-126622377 GCA_033239045.1 Fagopyrum esculentum
GGGACTCAGCTTCCCCTTAATGCCGAAACGTCTAACTCCTCTCGTAGGTGACACTCTCAACCACACCTGTGTACCTACTCTAAACTCCAAAGGTCAACGCCTTTTGTCGGCGTAGGACTTCTGACGACTCTGAGCTGCTAACATCCTCTCCCGGACTAAGGCAACCCGGGCGATGTCGTCCTGTATCTGATCTGGTACTACTCCATCAGCCTTGCTAGGCTCATCCCAACATAGCGGTGTACGACATCTCCGCCCGTACAAAGCCTCATAAGGTGCCATCCCAATAGACACATGCCAGCTGTTATTATATGAAAACTCTACTAGTGGGAGGTGATCTGGCCAGACCTGTCCCCAATCTAGCACACATGCCCTCAACATGTCCTCTAGGGTCTGGATGGTCCTCTCGGACTGACCGTCTGTCTGCGGGTGGTAAGCAGTGGTAAAGTGAAGACTCGTCCCCAGAGCAGTATGTACCTGCTGCCAAAACCTCGAGGTAAAACGTCCATCCCTGTCGGAGACGATAGTCCTCGGTACTCCATGGAGTCTCACAATGTGTCTGGTGAACTCCTCTGCTAGACGGTTTACCGTTCACGTTTCCTTAATCGGAATGAAACGTGCGGTCTTCGTCAGGCGGTCTACCACCACCCAAATGGCATCAAAACCTCTACTGGGCCTCAATCCAGTAAAAAAAATCCATAGATATATCTTCCCACTTCCAATGTGGTATTGGCAGTGGGTGTAGCTCTCCTCCGGATCTACGATGCTCAATCTTGACCTGCTGACAGGTCGCACACTGGGCTACATATCGGGCCACATCAGGCTTCAAACCACCCCACCAGAAGGAACGTCTTACGTCCTTATACATCTTACTCGCTCCTGGATGTACGGAGTACGGTGTAGCATGAGCCTCACCTAGTATCCTCTGTCTCAGCTCACTGTCTGATGGCACACAGACACGGTCCTGTCGTCTCATCACTCCATCGGCACCAATAGTGAACTGAGGTGCCTCATCTCGTGACATCCGGTCTCGGATCCGGGTCAACATCGGACAGGTCTCCTGCTTCTGTTGGATCTCACCCAACAGGTCAGGAAGTACCACTTCCAGGTCATGAGTGGGGTAGTTCTCTTCATACGTCTTCAGCTGTCGAGACGCATATGCTATAACCTTACCCCTCTGCATCAAGACACACCCCAAGCCCAGCTTGGATGCATCACTGTACACTACGAAGTCCTCTGTACCCTCAGGCTGTGCTAAGATCGGAGCAGACGTTAATCTCCTCTTCAGCTCATCAAAACTCTGCTGACACGGTTCAGACCAGACGAATCGAGTAGTCTTCCTTAGGAGGGAAGTAAGGGGTCGGGCGATCAGGGAGAACCCTTCCACAAACCGACGGTAATACCCTGCCAATCCAAGGAAACTGCGAACCTCCTTCACGTTCCTCGGAGGTTGCCAAGAAGACACTGACTCAATCTTTGCCGGGTCGACCTTAATCCCCTCAGCAGTCACTACATGGCCAAGGAATGCTACCTCGGACATCCAGAACTCACACTTGGATAGCTTAGCATATAGCTGACTATCCTGTAGAATCTGCAACACTGTCCTCAAGTGTCCGGCATGCTCCTCTCGACTTCTAGAGTAAACTAGAATGTCGTCAATGAAGACCACTACAAACTGGTCTAAGAAGTCGATGAAAATCCCATTCATCCACTCCATAAATACTGCTGGCGCATTAGTGAGCCCGAATGGCATCACTACAAACTCATAATGACCATACCTAGTCCGGAATGCCGTCTTAGGTATGTCCTGATCTCTCACCCTCAGCTGGTGATAACCCGATCTCAAATCTATCCTCGAGAACACTGACGCTCCATGCAGCTGGTCCAGCAGATCATCTATGCGAGGTAGTGGATACTTATTCTTGATGGTGACCTTGTTCAACTCCCTGTAGTCGATACACAATCTCATCGATCCATCCTTCTTCCTCACAAACAACACTGGTGCGCCCCAGGGAGAAACACTAGGGCGTATGAAGCCCTTCTCTACTAACTCCTCTAACTGCTTCTTCAGCTCAAGCAGCTCTATTTGTGTGGAATTCTAAGTAACCTCTATCTGGTCTGACGTAGGATCTGATCAAAATTATCTACTTCTTCTTACTCCTCTCGTGCTTCTAATACGACTTCATATGTACTAACTATGATTTGTACCCTTCCTTAGCCTGTAAGTGAACAACTGCTCGCAACCATTCTTTTTATATCATTAATGATACAAGGGGTCATTTCAGACCGTCAATTCTTCCTTTATCATTTTAATTAGATTTACTGACTTGAACTTATTCGGTGTTACTAGCACTCGTATTCATTGGCTTCACAGTTGCCGCAATTGGTCGCTTTAAGGATTCCTCCTCATGTCAATAAAGTTCTTTTATAACTCTGTGGTTATTCTTATTATTTGGCAACCAGTCACCACTAGTTAACCCGCACGTGTCAAGTCCTAGTTGTTACCAAGTAGTCTACAGTTGACCTTCTACAAGATCATAAGCTTACGTTTCTTCTATCTCTTTGAAATTTGATAAACCTGGTGAGAATCTATCTTCTCCAGTTTCTCCGCTTGTACTTCTTTAACTCTTCTATAATCTTTACTTCTCTTTCGCACTATCAGGGCATTATACTCTTTCCGAGTTTAGAATTATCATTCACCTACCGTCAACGGACTCATCAATCCTCTCATGATAGCTCGTATGTGCATCTTCGTGATTACTTTTACCTCAGCCATCAGCTGCTTGCGAGGTTCCGGTGTGAATTGTTGGTGTTGGTAACTTAAGTCCCTTTGAGAGAGGGAAGTTATTACGGCCCTTGGGTATGCCACGATCATTTTCACACACTCTTGTTCCTGAGTTGGTGCTAGATTATAATGTTGCCTTTATAGTGATCCTTTGACTCCGCTTTCAAGATTCTATCATTTGGATATTTGTGTCACAATCTTTCTTGTAACTCGCTTGCCTTATAGAAAGTCACTATGCCTCCATGGTTATGAAATCTACCCTCCACTTTCTGGCTAATCCATAAGCTTCAGTTGTGCGGCTCTTTAAGTCTTCATAATTGGTTTGACGACATCTCTCTTCGTAACTCTTAGGTTATCAGTGTCTAGGTGGGACCCTCTTGATTAGGATGCCGACTTCCCTTGCCAATAGTGGTCATCTTCCGCCCTGCTTCTAACAACAACCTTCATATTTTGGTCTGTCGGTAAGCTTAAATTTAATGTTTCTTGTTTGGATTGGTTCTAAACCTTACTTTGACTTTCATTACTATGACTGTTTTTGACGGTATCCACGTTGTTCGTATCGTCATTTTACACCACACTTGAAAGAACCTCTGTGATATCGCTCCAAATCTGCATCATTGTCGACCATCCAATGCTTTTCCGGAACTACTCTCATGTATATTCTTCATTTGATCCTATTAAGTTAACTCGGGATCCCCTTCATGCCATGGTCGTTGGTGTTGTCCTTCAGCCTTCACTTTTCCATCTCGACGTTCCTCAACCAATCGGAGGAGTTGTCTGCCATTCGTCTACCCTAATGCACATAAGATGTGCATACTAATCCTCACGTTGACACCCTCCAAAATCTACTTAGATGTGCCAACGGAGTGAGAAACTCATTAATCTCTATTAAAGACATAATATATTATTATGCTACTAACCTTCGACATATGTTATCTATTGTACATATCTTTATAAGCAGCTACTACATCAATATAACATTTCTAAATGTACTAAGCTGCAGAGATCCACGGAGAACGATGGTGGTCCGACGTACTACTAACCCAACAACCCGACTATGCACGTGTGTAAAAACAGAAATCCGTTTTGAAAATCTTAGACCCCTTTCGGGTTCTAGTTATTTTATACATTCGGTCTTTCGGAAGATTTCAAGTGCCATTGTTGCCAACCTGGCTCTGATACCATGTTGTAACACCCCAAGTTTTACAACTTAGGGAGTTACTGGTTAGGACCGCACAGTGGGTCCCGACCTTAGTTTGACAACAACTTAACGAGATCTTACAACAAGGCACAAACGTATTTAAAACAATTTCTAAAACATAATATTTTTAATGGTATAAACGTACACATGTGACAGCCTTACAAACATATATAAAGATACATAACATGCATGACGTATGGAAGACTCCCCCGTCCCCGTCTAATGAGTACGTGGACCCGGCTGACCATCCGTTCCGGATCTCTCTGCAACTGTCTATCTCTACAGATCTACAACACGGATAAACAGTTAGCTAACTATCCAAATATAAGCAAAATGATAACAGCACAAACACAAGCAGAAACAAAAATAAACAAACAACATGCTGGCACTCAACCAATTATTATCTGTTATTTTAGTGATTCATATTATTCAATTTAAGTTGTGGCACGAGAACTATTATTAGTTCTCGCCTCCGTTCCTTATCCAACTGGTGTAGGTATAGCTGACTTCCTTTGGTAGCATCACTACAAACCATGTGTGGACTAGTCCCGAAAGAAACCCTCAGCGCCCTGCGAGCTACTGAGCGGAATGCCACCGCCCGTTACTCTTAGGCCAAAATACAGGTCGGTATTTATATATCACAACCTATCTCTCTAACATGTCAATCACACACCACCATCATCATTTATACTCATATTTAGCAGTCAGCTAAGTAAGCCCAAAGGACTTACCTGTTATAACGCTCGACTCTTTAGTAACCACTTGCTCTGTAACTGTACTCACTCAGTTGCCTGTTAAAGGCGATAAGTGTATTAGCACACTTTCACGTAGATAGAAGTCTAAAACTTCTGAGATTAAATAAGTATTACGACGTACTAGTTACATTATTAGTTTTAGGGTAAAATGACCATTTTACCCTTGGTTCCGATTTTCTCGAAGACCCTAAAATTCATGTCCAAACTCCTATTTGAAGTTCTAAAATATATCCTAACTCTTAGAATTTTATTAGGTGCGAAACTGACATTTTTCCTATGTTTCTATTTTCCGGAAGAACCGAAAAAGGTTTAACTTCGGCTCTAAATATAAAATTCTTAACGGCTTATAAAAATTCCGAATTAAATATCTAGATCATCTATGAGGTTCTATCTAGCCTTAGAAGAAAGAATTTCTCCAAACTGTTCAGCCGATATTTTTATAATAATTCCCAAAGTCGGTTCCTCACTCTACTTTCTTATACTTAGTCAAATTTATAAGTTCAATAAAACTGCTCAACTACCTAACTTTGGGAGCTCGTAACTTTCAATCCGACCGTTCATTTCTCACCAAATTTTAATATGATAAACTACATATATCCGTCTACAACATATCCAAAATTCAACGGTGGATCTTTATTCAAACGTTTTATAATTGATCGACAAGATGGGCTGTTTGTAACCTAAAAGCTGAAGGAAATAAAATGAATTTACAGCAGCCTTTGTCTATCATTTTATGTGAAATTCCCAGCAGCTACTTATCACTGTTTTATCTATGCTTAAGGCCGAACAACAGCAGCCTAAATAATGTTATGAATCAATATAGCTAGAGACATTACAACCTAGTTGTAAAGGGGCAACAAAACAACATACAACAGTGCTTACTCGCTGCAGTAGAGTGGTTCTACGTTCCTTGATTCCTGACTCGTAACCGAGAGGCTGGACCACGTTGCTGAAGCGAAACAAAAGGAGGGAGATCACTACTCCGATTGGTTAAGAGTGAGGCAAGAAGAGTAGAGAAAGACCTACCGGAATTGTCGATTGCAGAAGAGTGAAGCTGCTACGGCAGTGTTGAAATCTGCAGCAGGTCGAGTTCCAGTGGTTCGATGAAGGCGTGCAGCAGGTCGAAACAGAAGGGCGATGCAGCAGGTCGATCACAGAAGGGGCGATGCAGCAGGTCGATCACAAAAGGGCGATCTGTTTCTCAGAATCGAACAAGGAATGAAGATCGGGAGGAGTACGTTACTGCTGTAATTGTGGAGGCCTTGATTGTTGCGTGAATTGCGGACGGTTACTCTGTTAGTAACGTTCTGCTGAGCGTGATATACGCAGATCCTAGGTCTTCAGGTTACGACTGAAACAGCCGACTCTTCTTCTCTCTATTGGGCTGGATGCGGGCTGCTGCTGGGCTGAATTGGAGGCTGCAGAAAGCTGGGCTGCGCATAAGGGTTGTGCTGCTGCTGGACTGGAGTGCTACTGCTGAAGGCTGCAGAAGGGGCTGGGCTGCGCATAGGACTGAGGCGGACAAGGCAGCTGCTGTTTCTGGGCTGGAGCGGACAAGGCAGCTGGGCGGCTGGGCTGAACGTGCTGCTGGCGCTGGGCTGTCAACAGCCTGTCTGGGCTTGTCACAGACTCGTCACAGCCTTGTCACAGACTCGTCACAGCCTTGTCTGGCCTTGTCACAGCTTCGTCACGGCCTTGTCTGGCCTTGTCACAGCTTCGTCACAGACTTGTCTGGACCTTGTCACAGCTTCGTCACAGACTTGTCCGGACCTTGTCATATTCTAAAATAGGGCTAAACTTATTATTTTATGTGAAGGTAAGCTACCTAAAAATGATAAATTTTATAAAGATCCTATCATTTTATGTGAAGGGGAAGCTACATAAAATGATAAACTTTTTAAAGGATTCCATCATTTTATGTGAAGGAAATCTACATAAAATGATAAATTTTATAATAATGTGTCTAACTAAGTAAACGGATATGGATCCACTGATCGAGATCTATTTCATAACGGAAATAGACGGAATAAAAATTCCGGATTTTACAGGACAAGCACGGAGATCTTGAAAAGCAGTTCAAGGGATAAACGCGGAGGCCTTGAAAAACGATACAAGGGAGGATTCGGCTGAAGGCTTTTCGAAATCAAGATTCAAATCTCAACAATTAAATCTACCAAGGATTACAATAAGATCTTCAAACAACATTTCAAGAGAAGATCTCGGTCAACCCCAACAAGAAGATCTTCAACGTATTTGAAGAGAAGATCTTGACCCCAACAACAAGATCTCACATAGATCTTAACAATCGACGCAAGAGGATAAGAAGATCTTTTCCAACGGATCCCACACAAAGATCTCGGATCCAAGGAAGATCTTCAACGGTCCTCAAGAGAGAAGTCTTCAACAAAGATCTTCAACGGCTTGGATGATCTCAGAACGTGAACTAATGGCTTCAACGACAAAGATCTTCAACGACTCTTTCAAGAAGAAGATTTCGAAGATGAAGATTCTCAAAGTGCGTCAAAGAGAAGAAGTAGATGAAGAAGATAGAAGATCTTACAACGGCTACGTTATCGCAACCAAACACCGTTTTCCATGGAGAATGAAGAGCATCACAATGGCCCTCTTATAACAGCTAGAAGAGTTCTCCATAGAAGACTAAATGAAGATGGCGATTGAAGAGAACCACAACAAGCTTACACGAAAACATCTAAGTCTTCAAACGATCAAAGCATCTTATTCGTTCCAAAAGTTTTTCTTCCTCTTAGCTCACAAAAGTTTACATCCTTAGAGAGAGAAAAACACTAGAGCTTCATTGACATATCTAAAGAGTGTTATACTCGAGTGTGTGTTACTCTACGAAGTAACTAAGCTATTATTGCTAAAATGAGAGGAGAAGGGGATTTCTTCTAGGTTGTATCTAGGACTCTTTGGGCAGATAATAGATAGTTTGATCCTAAGGGTAAAGAAACCTTAGGAGGTTGTTAGATCTGAACTTCGTAAACATATCACCGTGTCGATCTTTTGATTCAGAATTATATCTCGCTTAATTGTGACTAACGTTGTTTTTTAGGTTTTCGAAGTCAAGGCCTTGAAATCACTTTCAAAGCCCTTGAAAACCAGTTTTGTCACAAAGAGCACAAATCGACTTCAAGACCTTGAAATCAGTTTTAAAGCCTTGAGATAGGTTTTTGCGAAAAGTTCCCATACTCTATTCAACCCCCTTAGAGTATTTATATCCTTATTAGTCACCTATACGGTTCTTCAATTGGTATCAGAGCTAGAATCACATATATCGATTTAACCATCAGTGAGACTAATCATGAACTCTATAAGTGATGGAGCATTCACTCAAGGAAAATCCACATCTCGACCACCACTCTTATGGGGTAACAACTTTGCCTATTGAAAAGCACTAATGCAAATGTTTGTTCTTAATCAGGACATGAAACTATGGAGCATCATTCAAACTGGTTGTAAAATCCCAACCACCACGTTGGAAGGAGTCCAACTCGAAAAGAAGGAAGCGGACTTCAGTCAGACGGACTTGGATAGCGTTTCAAAGAATTACAAAGCCATGAACTTGCTCTATTATGGATTAGATGCAAATGAGTTCAACCGTGTCTCGTCATGCAAGAGTGCAAAGGAAATATGAGACAAGTTAGTTTTCACGTACGAAGGAACAAGTCAAGTCAAAGAAACCAAGATAAGCATCCTCCTCAGGCAATACGAGCTATTCAAGATGAACTCAAATGAGTCAGTCAAGGAGATGTTCACACGGCTCACCGAGATTGTAAACAACCTTGATTCACTTGGAAAGGTCTTCACAAATGAAGAGAAAGTGAGGAAGGTTCTAAGGAGCTCTCACTACTCTACCTCTAGACGACCTACTTGGAAAGCTAATCACCCATGAAATGATTTTTGGTGAAGAAGATGGAGAGCTCCCATCAAATTCAAAGAATTTGGCTCTAAGATCCAAGACCTTTGTGCAAACACTTTGAAAAATTGTGACCCTATTATAGCGGGCTCTGTCATAACGTTTATAAAAACGATATTGATGTATATCATAGCGTTTTCAAACACTATGAATGCTTCTAAATGTTGTAGTGAATGAAGCTATCTTCATTGGATATGCTTCAAATAGCAAAGCTTATCGTGTTTATTATAGACGTACCAAAATCGTTAAGGAACGTATTCATGTTATTTTTTATGAAAGTAATGATGGTACTTTGAGTGAAACTTTTGTAGGTTTGAATCTTAATCAACATGGAGATCATAATTCTGATGGTGAAGAAGATCCTAAAGCTCAAGAAAAGAATATGCAAGAACAAATCCAAGATACCGGAGAACAATCTCAAGACCTTGAAACACATCTTCAAGACCTTGAAACGACAAACGGCGTTGCTAGAAGTCAGTTTCAAGGCCTTGAAACCCAACTTCATGGCCTTGATATTGGATCCAAAGGCGATACTCCAGCGGTACCTAAATCTGGTCGAGCAAATGAGCCACAATCTTCAGGATTTGTTCCAACCTTCAAAAGAAGAAAGTTTCAACATTTTTCATACCATCCACCAAAGAATGTGATCTCAGATCCAAAGGCAGAGTTCAAACCTGATCTAGGGTTAACAACTTATGTGCTTTCTCGGCGTTCGTATCTCTTATAGAGCCAAATAATTATGTTCAAGCACTTCAAGGACCTAATTGGATCATGGCCATGCAAAATGAGCTGAATGAATTCAAGAGAAACAAAGTCTGGACCCTCAAGTTAAGACCTAAGCAACAATCCATCATTGGCACAAAATGGGTATTTTGAAACAAGTTGGATGAAAATGGCAAGGTTATTCGAAACAAAGCACGACTTGTAGCTCAAGGCTATAACCAAGAAAAAGGTATTGATTATGAGGAAACTTTTTCTCCAATTTCCAGGTTAGAAGGCATATGTATGCTACTTGCTTTGCATCCTTCATGAACATAAAACTCTTTTAAATGGATGTTAAATGTGATTTTCTAAATGGCTTCTTAGAAGAAGAAGTCTACGTTGCTCAACCTCCTGATTTTGAAAATGATAAATTTCCGGATCATGTTTTTAAATTAAGCAGAAGCTCTTTATGGTCTTAAGCAAGCTCCTCGAGCTTGGTATGAAAGATTGTCCAAGTATCTCCTTGAAAACGATTTTAAAAGAGAGGTTTGATTGACAAAATATTTTTTTGTCAAAACTAGAGGCAACGATTTATTAGTAGTACAAATTTATGTTGATGATATATTATTTGGTGCTACTAACTGTAACGACCCGAGTTTTAAGTAACCCAAGATGTCACTAGGCTAAGGACCACACAGTGGGTCCCATCAGTTAGCCTGACAACAACTTCACAAATAGGACCTTGCAACAAGAAGCACGAAGAAATAATGAAAACATTCAACCTGTCATTTAGAAAACATTTTCATAACAACCGTGCATGTAGTTATTATGTATATCCTAAAACGACACTTTAAAACATGACACCTGAACAGGTGTCTTAAAACTTCAGCCTGAAATCAACATGTGTACACAGTTGCACACAACCAACAAAAGACTCGCTTGCAAGCGATTAGTTTCAAAAGTAGTTCAACCAACCCTTGGGTTAACACTGCCTTGGCTGCCCACTTCCTACAGCTGACATCCCTGAAGCGTTCCTATGTTCGGCATTTCCTAAAAAGGATCGGTTTAAAACCGTTAGCTACCGATCATAATCTATCCACGAGAGATTATATCATCACATCACAACACAACAAATATATTCAAATACCATATACCGTGCTCATGAGATGATATCATGCTGTTATAAATGATGCACGTGATGCAGTATGAAATTTACAATTTGCGATCCCGGACCAAATCCGGAATCATTGATTATACGGTTCTGGCTTTGGTGTGAGCTCACCATTGCACAGATTAAGTTAATTCAGACATTTGCTCTTAGGTCGTAGCCAGGCTGATCAAGTCTACGGGCCAGGCTCGTGGTGGGTTATGGTCTTAACCCCTAACCACATGCAACATTTTGCCATTTATGTTAATGCAAACATTTACAATTTTCATTAGGTGTGCGACCCGAGCCTGAAGTCCATCAGACTCGGTGTCATTCTTATACAAACACAAGTGATCCGGGCTTGGCCGAGCTCCGGTATTCATTGCAAAATACTCACTTTACATACTCTTGACCTTTACAAGTCATCATCATATCACATGCCTCAAAAGGCTTATCATCTCATACAAAATCATGTTTCAGCAAGCTTATCATGTCATTCAATAGCACGCCTCAATAGGCTAACACTTGTTCATTTAACCATTTCTCATAATTATGACATGATAATAATCACAACAACATTAAGCATTCTTTACACATCATAACGTCATTTGCATCATAAACACATCAAGCATGCTTCACACATAACACATCTCAATGCATATCAACATTCACATTTCAGCACAACAAGGCATTTCAAAACAACAACACATATCAACACAGTGAGATATAAATCTCTCAGGCACGGGTTTCTGCAGATCGAAGCTAAGTAAGTCCGAAGACTTACCTGGATACGCTCACTGAGCTACTAAGCTATAGTTAGTTTACCGTCTTCAACACCACCTGTCGAGAATATCATATTCCTCGTATTAAACTTCTTGCTTCAAACATCAATTAAATTCATTCCTTTGAATTTAATTAGCTTATAGCGTTTTCTAGATTCCTAATTTAATTAATTAATCTTTAATTAATTAATTAAATTTCACTAGAATAACGTTTTACCCGCATGCAGTTTCTGAACCCAACTGTCATCAAATCTCATCAAACAAATATCCCATAATCACCATAATAAAGTAACGAGCATAATGAAATTTCCAATTATCCATTTTGACAAGCCTAAGGTCAATTTAGGCCAAATCGCAATACTGAAAACGAATAAATTCATAACTTATTCGTTACTAACCCGATTGACGATCCGAAAGAAGATTCGGAATCACAACGACGCAGGCTACGCTCGGACACCATCAGATTCACCGGAATCTTAGCGACGGGACCGACCAAAACACTAATATGCTCGACCAGCCCATTATATGCTCGGAAAAACACAAACTCGGTACCGAAATGAAGAGGACGAAGAGAGGAATCCGAAAACTCAAACGGAATTGAAATCGGATTACAAACGAAGAGTAGATCTGAATTTGAAGGTTGAGAGAAAGTAGAGCTTTTACGAGGAAACGTAAAAGGAAATGAATTAATAAATGAATTTCCGCTATTTATAGCGAAGACGATAATTATCCTTTAGCAAAGTCGATAGTTATCCTTTAACCGATCCGAAGGCGGTTTGAGCCCCTTCTCCAAACTTCTCGAAATTGGAATAATAAATCTGACATATTGTGTGGATGATTATTCCGCAATTTTCTCGGAAAACGCGTATTCCTAAGTCGTCTTTCTTAGCCGCTAAGAAACGAAACAACGACTCTTTTGGCCATTTTGCCTTTCCATGTTATTTCATATCTAGAACATATCCGATGTCCTGATCATTTCTCTCAACTGCAATTTTACTAATTGAAGCTCCCAAATGCTCCAAATAATACTAGAGGGTAAAAATTATTCCCCGGAGGAAAAAGTAAAATTTCCCCCATACGTCCAAATTTACGCCAAAATCATAATGGTGGAATTCATACTCGTCATCTACACACTATTCGCGATTTATGGGTCAATTGATGTCGATGATTAACTTAATCACCCTTAATCATCCTTTATTAGGATTCGAAAATCCTAGCTTTTACACTAACGATTCTCTATCCAAGAAATTTTTAGATATTATGTGTAGGGAATTCGAGATGAGCTTAATGGGAGAGTTAAATTTCTTTCTTGGACTTCAAGTCACACAAGCAAAGAAAAGAATTTTCCTTAGTCAAAGCAAGTATACCAAGGACTTGCTGAAGAAGTATAAAATGGATCAATCCAAGGTAACAAAAACTCCTCTGAGTTCCACACTTTCACTCGACCAAGACAAAGATGGTAAAAGTGTTGTTCCAAAGGAGTATCAAGGTATGATTGGTTCTTTGTTATATCTAACCGCTAGTCGATCTAACATTATGTCTAGTGTGTGCATGTGTGCAAGATTTCAAGCTGATCCCAAAGAGTCACACTTGATAGCTGTGAAAAGGATATTTCGGTATCTCAATGACACTAAGGATTTAGGGTTATGGTATCCACGTCAAAACTTGTTTCACCTCGTTGGCTATTCAGATGCTGACTTTGCAAGCTATTAGGTTGATAGAAAGAGTACTTCTGGATGTTGCCAATGCTTAGGGTCATCCCTAATCAGTTGGCACTCCAAGCAGCAAAACTCTGTCACCCTATCCACTGCCGAGGCCGAATATATAGTTGCTGGAGCCTGTTGTGCACAAATCCTATGGATAGCTCAACAACTTCGTGATCTTGGTTTTGATCTCAAAGGTATACCTATTAAATATGATAATACTAGTGCTATTTCGATTACTAAAAATTCTGTGCAGCATTCAAGAACAAAACATATCGATATAAGGCATCACTTCATACGTGATCATGTTGAGAAAGGTGATGTTTCGATATCTTTTATTTCGACTAACTTGTAGCTTGCAGATATATTTATTTATACTTGAAGATCGATTCAATTTTATAAGATTAGAGCTTCGTATGTTGAACAAGGAAGCATTAATTTAGGGGGACTAAATTGTTTTATTTTCTCCTTATAATGAAGCCCACTTTTTCATTTCAAGGCCTTGAAATGAAATTCAAAGGTCTTGAAACGGATTTCAAGGGCTATATGGAAAATCACGGATCGGTTTAATGATTTCTATCTTTTTAGATATTTGATCATTAAATTATATTAAAGAAGGATTTTTAAAATAATTTCAAAAGATTTTGTTTTCAAATTCAAATACTTTTTGAAAAGTGGTTGTGATTTAATAGGAAAGCATGTCAACCAATTTCGGTCTTCAAGGCCTTGATTCCCTCAAAATCTTGTTGATAACATGAAATATGACGATATTTTAGGCACATGTTTTGGTTATCTTTCCCTTTCTTTTGTGTATATGGATACAACAATTATGAGCACATTCACCTATTATGTTGGTAAAGAGATCTTCACAAGCTTTGTTGTGTTTTTAGGTGAATAAAGGCTTGGATTGGAGCATAAATAGAGTATGTAGGAGTATTTGATCATGCTAGGCATCAAGAGGATGCATTGGGATAGCTAAGGAAGGAGCATGAGTGGAAAGCTTTTGGAAACAAGAGATTTCATGCACGTTTTAGGCATTCCATGGTCAAACACAAGGAACCACGGCCGTGGTTTTGGGAATTAAATTAATTATGGCCGTGGGAATGTATGTCGAGAGCAATTATACCATTCCACGGTGGCTTCCACGGGCCTGGAAATATGTTCTTGGCCGTTATTCTTCTAACGGCTGCCATGTGCCATATTTGCCACGTTAGCAGCGGTTATGGGCTTTTCGTAACCTATTTTCTCCTATAATAAGCCTTGAGGAAGGGAGAAAATACATACCACGCTAGAGAGAAGTTGAGATCATTGCGGAAGATCTTATTGCAAGGATATTTTGGAAGGAAGATTTGGAGAAGTACACACTTTGAGATTGCGTAGTTGAAAGATCTTAGGGCTCCACTTTGAAGGTGGATTGACATCCCGTTCTTCTTTGTTCTCTTTAAGATTGTGAGAGATTCTTACTCTATTCTATATTCATTGAACACAAGTACGGATTTTGAGTTTGATTGAGATTGGTTTTGTGTTTGCTATTGAGATTTTAAGGTTTTATTTTTTCTTTCTTTTAATTTTGATTATTGATTTGATGACAATGATTGTTGGCTAAAACCCTTAAGTGATCCTACGGTGAAGGGTTGATAGTTGTGGCATAGATGATGATGATAGATTGAACCAAAACAGATTGGACCCTGAGAGTTGCGAGAAACCTCACCGTCGAGGCTTTCCACGACCTGTTCTTGAGTTCCACGGCCGTGGTTCTTCAAGATCCGACAGTGGTTTTCCTCTGTCGTATGTTCTTTGCTTTTGCTTTGATCCAAAGTTAAAGATTTGCTTTAACCTAGCCTTGGCTTACCTTTTTTAGGTAGTAGTGAGACTCAACATCATCTACTTTGGTTTCGAGTGTCGCAACCTTAACCTTTTTGGCTTATCTTTGATTTCCTTGGATTTGGGCATGGGTATTTGAGAGTTTAATCTTGTCCTTAGATCATCTTTATAACGAGACTAAACATCCTTTATTGAGAGACTTTGGGTGAGACTTATGGGTTTGGAACTTCACCGTACAACACCCTACCTTAGATCTATACCTTTGCAATCCTAACTCTGTCCTTATACCTTTAGAACATCTTGAATCGATTGCCACAGTTGGATACCTCAATCTTTAGAATCGTTGTTTTCCCAATTATCTTTACAAAAGCTTCATTTACTTGCTGGACAATTTACGAACTGAATTTGATCCCCCAAATCCCTGAGTTCGATACTTTGGAATTATTGCTTTACTATACCGGTCCGTACACTGCGGGCTCGCTTTGCTTGATTTCAGTTTTTATAAATTTAAGACTTAGTGACGCACACTTTCGAGAGAACAAGTTTTTGGCGCCGTTGCCGGGGATTTGGTCTAGGCCAAATTCGGTTTTCGGTTGTCGGGATTGGGAGCTTTTGCTCTTGTTATTTAATCTATCTACCTTAGTGATTCTGCAGATTTCTCTTTAGGTATATGCGAAGTTCTCGAATTGCGAAAGATCTCGTTCCTTTTGATCCTGAACCGGAGAAAACTCTCAAGAAACGGTTAAGGGAGAAAAAGATGTCTGAACACAATGAAAAGAGTCTTCAAGAGGAGTTGGATGAAACTCGAGCTCTTCTTAATACAAGTGAAAGAAGACGTATTGAGGAACAAGCTGTAGCTCGTGTTGATAGGGAGCGAATGCAAATTCAAATGGATGAAATTAGGACGATGGTTTTACAATCAAAAGTGGATAAATGCGCCAAGAGTAAGAAAGATGAATCATCCGATGATGATTCTATGCCTGAGCTGGAGGAAATACCACCATTTAATCCTCGTGTCTATGTCGACCCTCGCGTTCATGTTAGAGATGCGAGAGCTGCTAATGTCATGGTTGAACCACGAACTCTTGGGCAACGTATGTATCTGATTCAGCAGCTGTGCCGTTTAAGTGTGAATCTTGGAGATCCGGATGAGCATGATTATGGGTTTCGCCCTCAAGTCATTACTATGATCCGCCAAAGTCAGTTTGGTGGAATAGAAGTTGAATCTCCGCATCAATATTTGCAAAATTATGAGATTCTTATGGAGACTTTGTAGCCTCCAAGAGCTATCAACAACAACTACAAGTTGAGACCGTTCTTCTCTTTGAAGGACAAAGCGTTAGCTTGGTATCAAGCTCTTCCAGCTGGAAGATTTAATACATGGGAGGAGTTGACTTTGGAATTCCTCACCAAGTTCTTTCCGCCATCCAAAACAACGGAGTTGAGAGGTAAAATCAATGCCTTTGCTATGAAACCTAATGAAAGTTTGTTTAAATCTTAGGAAAGGTTTCAAGATCTTCTATTGGATTGCCCGCACCATGGCATTTCAAAGCTGGAATTATTGGAGATTTACTAAAAGGGATTGGATGTGGAAACGCATTTCAAACTTCAATTCCTTTCTTGTGGAACTTTTATGGATATGAGAGAAGATGATGCTTGAGATTTTATTGATAAGCAAGCTCTAGTGATTGAGAAGTATTCCCATAAGAAGGCTGATAGTGGGAATCGATATTCCGGAGAGCCGGGAGCAAGATTAAATCTAGCAGCCCAAGCTCAAATTTTCTCCCTCAACAATGAAATTAAAGGAGCTAAAAGAAGTTTTGAAGTCTAGCCTTCAATCGAAAAAGGAGCAAGATGTTGGCTATCTAGGAAGGGAGAACAATCAAGGGAATAGGAATAACAACCGGAACAATAATTGGAAAAACAACAACAACAGGAACTTCAACAACCATTGGAGATCCAACCAACAAAATCCCAGTAATCCTTATTCCCATGCTGAAAATGCACTAACATCTCCATCTTCTTCTACTCCTTTGAAAAGTCAGGGATAAACTTCAAATAATTCAAACCAGCCGGAGAAGGACAAATTTGATGCGATGATGGAAACGATCTTGGGGAAGATACAAGGAATGGAGAGTCACAATACTTCGATTTCTAAAGCACAAAAAGCTTTGGAAAATCAAGTATTCAGCAAGGCCGGAGAAGTTCCTAGAGATCAAGGGAAACTTTCCGGAAAAATGAAGGACAATCCGAAAGGGAGGGTGATGACAATTACAACAAGAAGTGGTGTAACAACCACCGACCCACAACCCACATTCGTTGAGGTTCCCGTTGAGAAGGAGAAGGAGAAGGAAAATGAGAAGGTAGATGTCTATGATCCTCCTCCAGCTTATAAACCTCCTTTGCCGTTCCTGCAATCTAGAGCGAGAGCGCGTCTAGACAAGCATTTCGGTAAGTTTGTTGATCTCATGAGTAAACTGCACATTAAAATGATGACGGAAGTTCTTGAAAGAGATCCTCTCTAACAAGAGAAAGCTTGAAGACTTTGGTGAAGTGTAGATGAGTTCGGAGTCTTCGGAACTCATTAAAATGATGATGGAAAAGATGCCCCCAAAGTTGCGAGATCCGGGGTCATTTTGCATACCAATAGGAGTAGGAGAAGTCACATATGATGCACTTTGTAACTTGGGAGAAACTATGAGCATTATTTTCACTTACTTTGTGTGAGAAAGTCGGTTTAGGTGAACCTAAACCGGTTAAGATGACGTTGTATATGGCGGATCAATCCATTACTCGACCCATTTGAATCATTGAAGACGTCCCGATTAAGCTCGGTAAATTCTATATCCCTATAGACTTTTTTGTGCTTGACATTCCTGCAGATTGTCCGGTCCCGATCATACTTGGGAGACCTTTTCTTGCAACTTCCGGCTGTATGGTTAATTGCAAGAACGCTAGATTAGCCTTCGATATTGGAGAAGAGAAAGTTGAATTTATTCTCTCAACTTTGACAAAAGAACCAGCACTTGGAGAGGATATGCTCAACATATATGATGAAGAGGTATCTAGAGAGGAAGTGAGTTCGATATTGTTCAAAGATCCGTTACAAAAGGTTATAACTATGAGCATCATGGAAAAGGGAGCAGAAGAGGACTGTAACGTTGAGATTGATGCTTTGGAAGAGTTAGAAGAAGTGGGTGCAAGTTGAAGAATTTGAAAAATTGTACGATGGTTCGGAAAACACCAGAAATCACGATCAGTCGGTGTTTTCCACAGGCATGGTTTCACCAATTCCACCCGTGGAAAAGTATGTCGAGAGCAACCACTCGAATGACACATAAAATCACGGCAAAAAATGCACCTTCCACGGCCGTGGAAGTAACAGTGACACGTTGGAACTTGAAAATGCTGAGGGAAATTTTGTTTTTTCTACAAACGTTCTTGCTTCTTCCTCCACCACTTACACACCCTTGGAGACATCCAAGGAGACCTTGGACAGCCCTCACAACACTCCAAAGGCATCTACAACTTTAGAATTGAAGCCACTTCCCGCACATCTAAGGTACGCTTTTCTTAGATTTAACTCTACATTTCCCGTCATAGTTAGTTCTAGTTTAAGTGAAGATGAACATGATAGGATTATGATTGTAATGAAGAAACATAGGAAAACTTTAGGCTAAGCCATAGAGGATCTTGTAGGAATTAAGCCATTTTTATGTATGCACAAGATACTAATGGAAGAGGATTATAAGCCATCACGTCAACCTCAACGACGGTTAAACCCGATCATGAAAGAGGTCGTGAAGAAGGAGATCCTTAAATTCCTTTATGCAAGTATCATATTCCTGATTTCCGATAGCAAGTGGGTGAGTCATGTTCAAGTTTTCCCAAAGAAGGGAGAAATGACCGTTGTGGCTAACAAGAACAACAAACTCATTCCAACGAGAACGGTGACATGATGAAGGATGTGTATAGACTATCACAAGCTGAACAATGTGACAAAGAAGGATCACTTCCCGCTGCCCTTCATTGATCAAATGCTTGAGAGGTTAGCGCAACATTCTTACTTTTGCTATCTTGACAGTTATAGTGGTTTCTTTCAGATTCCGATTCATCCGGACGACCAAGAAAAGACCACATTCACGTGCCCATGGGGTACGTTTGCTTATAGGAGGATGCCATTCGGATTGTGCAACGCTCCAGCCACCTTTCAAAGGTGTATGATGACCATCTTCTCGGAATACATTGAGGAAATCATGGAGGTTTTTATGGATGAATTTTCTATTTATGGTCCCTCATTTGATAATTGTCTTGCTAACCTATCTCTTATTCTAGAAAGGTGTAAAGACACGAACCTAGTTCAAAATTGGAGAAGTGTCATTTTATGGTTAAGGAAGGCATTGTTATAGGAAACTTGATCTCTAATAGAGGGATTTAGGTTGACAAGGCTAAGATTGAAACGATAGAAAAGATTCCTCCTCCATCTTCGGTGAAGGGGATTAGAAGTTTTCTAGGACATGCTGGATTTTATAGGAGATTCATTAAGGACTTTTCGAAAATGTCTAAACCGCTAACTAATCTATTGATGAAGGATGTTATTTTTGAATTTTCGAAAAAGTGTTTAGATGCTTTTTACAGGATTCGAGAAGCTCTAATCTCAGCCCCAATAATTCAGCCTCTTGATTGGAGTCTCCCATTTGAGGTCATGTGGCGATGCAAGTGACGTAGCGGTAGGAGCGGTACTTGGACAAAAGAAAGATGGACGCACTCACGCCATCTATTATGCTAGCAAGACGCTAGATGAAGCTCAGCTCAACTACGCCATAATGGAAAAGGAATTTCATGCTATTGCATATGCATTTGAAAAGTTTTGTTCTTATCTTGTAGGAGCGAAGATGATTGTATACACGGATCATTCAGTAATTCGGTATTTACTTGCCAAGAAAGATGCAAAGACAAGGCTGATTAGATGGATTCTCCTCCTTCAAGAGTTCGATCTTGAGATTCGTGACAAGAAAGGATCCGAAATATCTGTTGCGGATCACTTAAGTCGTCTACCACATGTCACCAATGAAGACTCTTTCCCGGACGAACAATTGCATCTAATGACAGAGTACATTGATCATATTTCTAGAGGTAACGAACCTTGGTTTACTGACTTTGTGAATTATTTGGTTTGTCAGGAAATACCTCCCGGATTATCCTACGCTCAAAGAAAGAAGTTCTTTAAGGATGTCCACCAATACTATTGGAATGAACCTCTACTCTTCAAGAGAGGTCCAGATGACATCATTAGAAGATGTGTGCTTGAAGACAAAATGCAAAGTGTCATTCGTCATTGTCATTCGCTTCCTTGTGGAGGACACACTAGCTCTCACAAGACTAGCGCTAAGGTATTACAATCCGGTTGGCCTACATTATTTAAGGATGTGCAAACCTTTGTTGCTTGTTGCGATGCTTGTCAAAGAACAGGGAACATATCTAGGAGGAATGAAATGCCTCTCAACAACATCCAAGAAGTGGAAATCTTTGACGTTTGGGGATTTGACTTCATGGGACCATTCCTATCATCTTGTGGTAACCAATACATACTTATAGCTATAGACTATGTTTCAAGATGGGTTGAAGTTATTGCTTCTCCAACTAATGATGCGATGGTGGTTGTTAAGTTCTTTAATCGAACTATTTTCCCAAGGTTTGGGACACCACGAACCATCATTAGTGAAGGAGGATCACACTTCATAGCCCGTCGATTTGAAGCTCTACTAGCTAAGTATGGGGTGACTCACAAGATCGCCACACCTTACCATCCGCAAACAAGTGGGCAAGTGGAGATCTCTAATAGGGAGATCAAAGGAATTATGGAGAAAACAATGTCTTTGACAAGGAAAGATTGGGCGTGAAAGCTTGATGACGCATTATGGGCGTATAGAACGACATACAAGACTCCCATTGACACAACACCATACAATCTTGTGTGTGGGCATTCTTGTCATCTTCCGGTGGAGCTGGAACACAAGGCGTATTGGGCTGTTAAGTGGTTGAATTTTGGCATGAAGGAAGCGGGAGAGAAACGTCTCTTGGATCTTAATGAGTTAGAAGAACTCCGCTTGAATGCATATGAGAACGCCAAGATCTACAAGGAGAGCGCGAATAGTTGGCATGATAAGCACATCATTCCGAAGGACTTCAAAGAAGGAGACCTTGTTCCTCTCTTCAATTATAGACTTTGACTCTTTCCCGGTAAGCTTAAATCTCGTTGGATAGGACCTTATGTCATTAAACACCTATTCTAGACTTCGACTTTTCCCCATGGTGCAGTTGAAGTATGGGGTGAGAAGTGCCGAAGTTTCAAAGTAAATGGCCAACGACTCAAGAAGTACTCGCCGGAACTCCAAACTGAGGAAGTCACACCGATTCTCCTCACTTAAGCACAGAGGATTGGTCTAGCTACGGACCTAAAACAAAGCGCTTCTTGAGAGGCAACCCAAGGTAATGCATTCTTGTTTTTTCTTTTCGTTTTTCTTAGATTAGATTAGTGTAGATTGTTTTTGTTTGTTTTTCGTCGATATCTTCCGGTATGTCTTGTGTCTTTGGATGTCAGGGTTGAAGAACGACCAAAAGAAGTGAAGAAAGCCAAAGGAACAACGAAATTTGGATTTTTGGCTGAAAAAGGGAAAATCACGGGTTTAATTATGATTCCACTGCCGTGGTTTCGATAATTTAGCCCGTGGAAAAGTATGTCGAGAGCAGCCAAAGAAAAGGACGCAAAACCACGGTCTGTCGTGCAATTCCACGGCCGTGGAAGTAACAGTGAGGCCGTGGTTTTTGAAAATTTGACGGGGCTATATAAGTTCTTCTTCTTCACAAACCACACAACATCAACCTTCCCTTCCATGCCCTAAATCACGCCCAACCTCCTCATCCCACAATTCTTCGTTCGGTGATCGTTTTGCACGATTCTTTGCTCCAAATTGAAGCAAATTTGATTATATTGGTGATTGTGGCAACAAACAGCACAAACATTAAGTGATCGGGCAAAATTTTGGATTTCTTTAAATCCAAAACCTAGGTTTTCTCTCAACTCTTTCCTTGGTTGATTTCCTTCGTTTTCTTTGAAGATTTTTAGGAGAACTGAACGGAATTGAACCTAGAAATAATTTTGGACTGCTGTTGTTGAGATTGTTGTGGAGTTTCTGGATTTTTGAGCAAAATCGTGTAGTTTCACTGGTAGCCGTACAAAACCACGGGTGTGGTTTCTTGAAAAACAGGCCGTGATTTTCTTAAAAATGTTTGGGACTCGCAAATTCAACCGAAACAAAAAGCAAAGAGGCGAAGGCTCCTCTTCCCAACCCCCTCCCGCTCCTCAACCTATCCCTAAGATCCTCACAATCCATGAGAACCACAAGAGAGCCTTTGACAAGATCCAAAAACGCAACGTTATTGCTCCTAGGTACATTGTGCTTGAAGAGTTTGAGGATTTGCATATGGTGAATGATCTTAGATGGATGCTTGATAGGGATAGGCTGACTTCATGTGCTAGCATTAGAGAGGATGCTTATGAGGAAATCACAATGGAGTTCATAACCTCGTTTGACCATAGTGCCTTAACCGAACGGACTCCTTCCGTTTGATGGACAACACTCATCATATGTCCATAGTTCAGTTTGGAGCAATGTTTGGCTTTGAAGAGACATACAATGGGACATTTCCTAGGAGTTCTCGAGCTAGAGAGTTTTGGAAGGAGATTGCTATGGTAGTAGGTCACGAGGATCGTTTTCTTTTTAAGATTTTTAGGAGAACTGAACGGAATTGAACCTAGAAATAATTTTGGACTGCTGTTGTTGAGATTGTTGTGGAGTTTCTGGATTTTTGAGCAAAATCGTGTAGTTTCATTGGTAGCCGTACAAAACCACGGGTGTGGTTTCTTGAAAAACAGGCTGTGATTTTCTTAAAAATGTTTGGGACTCGCAAATTCAACCGAAACAAAAAGCAAAGAGGCGAAGGCTCCTCTTCCCAACCCCCTCCCGCTCCTCAACCTATCCCTAAGATCCTCACAATCCATGAGAACCACAAGAGAGCCTTTGATAAGATCCAAAAACGCAACGTTATTGCTCCTAGGTACATTGTGCTTGAAGAGTTTGAGGATTTGCATATGGTGAATGATCTTAGATGGATGCTTGATAGGGCTAGGCTGACTTCATGTGCTAGCATTAGAGAGGATGCTTATGAGGAAATCACAATGGAGTTCATAACCTCGTTTGACCATAGTGCCTTAACCGAACGGACTCCTTCCGTTTGATGGACAACACTCATCATATGTCCATAGTTCAGTTTGGAGCAATGTTTGGCTTTGAAGAGACAGACAATGGGACATTTCCTAGGAGTTCTCGAGCTAGAGAGTTTTGGGAGGAGATTGCTATGGTAGTAGGTCACGAGGATCGTTGGCTACCGGCCGACTCAAAAGCCAAGCTCATCTATAACCTATCCTTTAATATTGCCCATAGGATCCTCTCCGAGTGCCGATTCCCTAAGACCGAGACTCCCCAGAACCTCAAGGCTGATGAGCTTTACATCCTTTATTGAATGGAGGCCGGTGTCACTCCGGATTGCGCCACTATGCTTGCTTCCACTCTTAACAAGATCAAGAACAAAGCTAAGGGGAATATTGGTTATGAAGGGATGGTTACATACATTGCAAAGCACTTAGGGATTGATTATTCAGCTTGTTAGTTGGTTGTATCTGTGAGGTAGGGCTTCAAGGCTCATGACTAGTGGACTCTTGATTCCCCGCCACCGAGGTCCACCGTTTGTCTCCATGCCTTAGGAAGACAAGTGATAGGTGATGGAATCACTATCATTTAGGTTAGTTTTTAGAGTCTTTTTATTGTATTATAGTCGGTTTATGCTACTAACTTCTTAATCCAGAAGAAGTCTAAAAGAAGATAAAAGAGATGTTAGAAGCACTTGGGAGTTGAAGACCATTCACGAAGACAAGCTTCTGGTGCCTCACCTCCCCTGCGGAGCAGTGTCACCGCCCCTGCGGGTGACACTGCACTCCGGAACGCAGCCTGCGTCTTCGCCAGCGCCCGGAACGAAGACTGTCACCGCCCCCGCGCCTCTCCTGGGCGCCCATGCGGTGACTTACCCTGAAGAAGCGAATCTGCACCTCTACCTGCGGAGCTGTGAAGCCGAAGAGCCAGTGTCACTGCCCTTGTGGTGACATTGGGCAGCCCCGGCGGCTCGACATCAGAAGCGACAGAAAGATGAAGAGTCAGACGTTTGAAGAACATTAAAGATCCGCCCTTGCGAAATTTCCAGGCCACCCCTGCGGCCATGAAGAACTCCAAGCGTTTTTGCCTAAACCGCCCCTGCGGTCCTGAAGCCCGCCCCTGCGGTTTAGCGACAGAGACTTTACTCTGGCTGTTTGCACCACCTTTATGGCATTAAAGGTGGTTGTTTAGGCTGACCATTTACTCCCATTTAGTGCCAATTGTAATATAAATAGGTACATGGCTGATTGCTAGAATCATCCACTATTTCCAACATTATTCTCTCTTTTCCCTTGGTTCCTTTGTGTAATAAGCTTCTAATTTCCTTGCTACATTGGGTTGTTTTGAAGTTGTATTGCTGCTTTGGTTATAAGTCATTTTTAATATAATATTATTCAGTATATGTTTTGTATTCCTTGTGCTTCACTTATCTAGTTGCATGTTTCTTATCACTTAGTTTGATCACCTTAGTGTTTAATTGCATGCAAAGAACTAGGATTAATATATTTCGGGTTCGGGTCTATAATCTAGTAGAAAATCTTTAGGTAAAAGCTGGTTGTGATTACTTAAAGGAAAAGGAATACAAATATAAAAAAAAGTCTAATGGTTTTATTCTTCTCTTTATATCTCTTTGTCTTTGTTTAAAAGCTAACTTGTGACTTGTTCTTGTAGGTTTACGGGACATTAACTTATTAAGTTGTATTGATGCCGGTTGGCTCGACACATATATGATCAAGACGAGAACATTGCTAAAACACTTATAAAAGGAACCAATCAAAGTAGCATTGCATGCTAAGATTCAACCTAGTGTAGTTCATCTCTCATAAATCTATTCACCTCTTTATTTGCTTTCTTATTTTGTTTCGTATCATTCCAGTCCACCCCCCCTTTACGTGATTACATAATCGATAATTAAATTTAATTAAAACTTAACTCAACTCTCTTGGGTTCGAACCTTACTTATGCTATACGAGAACTTGTTAGTGTAACGTTAGGATTTCTACTTTGGCCTAAGCTAAAATACAACAACCATAGGTATTTAGCCTCGTCAACAAGGGAGGACGAGACATTCCATGGAGCGCTGATTATTCCATCCGGAACCGACAAAATTGGAAAGCAACATTTGTTCCGATTCATGCCAACCTCTTTGGAGCTCCAGCTTATTATCCCGAGGATGTGCGAGTTGCTGTTGATGAGGATGTTGGTGAGGATGCTGATGAGGAGATGGGTGGTGATGAGTTCCCGGATATTGGAGGTGCTGAGGAGGCTTATGAAGATTTCCGGATCAGCCGGCGGATTTTCGTGAGCCGCCTAGGAGATCTACCTACCAAGCTTGCGCCCCTGCGGAAAACACGACAGAGGGTTCAGTTGAGAAGGATTCATACATCCGGCCTGATTTTCCACCTTTGTATGGTGAGAAACCACAAACTCCTTTCCCTGAGGCACTAAAGGAGAGAAGATTAATCGAGGACAAGGATCTCTTTGAGACCTTCTCCAATTGCGAGGTAAACATCCCTCTCCTTAAATTAGTGAAAAGTATTCCTAAGTATGCTCGGTTCTTGAAGGAACTCTGCACCATCAAGAGGAATCAGAAGCTAAAGGGGAAGCAGAAGGTGCAAGTGAGTGAATATGTGTCCGCCGTTTTTCAACGCCGAATGCCCAAGACATGTAGCGATTTGGGCATGGTAAGCATCCCCTGTGTTATAGGGGAAACCCGCTTTGATAAAGCTATGCTTGATCTTGGTGCTTCTATTAATGCCCTTCCCTATTCCATTTATAAATCACTTGGCCTTGGCCCGCTAATTGAAACTCGGATTGTAGTACAACTTGCTGATAGATCTAATGTTTACCCGAAAGTGATTATTGAAGATGTATTAGTAATGGTAGATAATCTGATTTTCCATGCTGATTTCTTTGTAATGGACATGGAAAATGATTCACACGCTGCACCAATATTGTTAGGGAGACCATTCCTAAAATCCGCTAGGAGTAAAATCGATTATGTTAGTGGCAAATTAACCATGGAATTTGATGGGGAGGTAGTTGAATTTGACATTTATGATGCAATGAAATACCCTATTGATGATCATTCCCTATGTGCCATTGATATTATTGAACCTTTTGTGCAAGATGTTTTTGATATTTCTGACATGGATGCGTTGAAAAATATAATTGAGCATGACATTGACATTCATACTTCAGATTATGCATTGACATCTAGCATGAAGGAAGTCCTAGCTCAACTAGATGGGCACAAAAGGCTACCTATCTCCAATTTGTCCATTGGGCCCACTTTACTAACCCCAAGCGAAAAGCTTGTTGCATCTATAGTGCATGCCCTGGAGATAGAGTTGAAGGATCTTCCACATCACGTCAAGTATGATTTCCTTGGAGACAACAACACCTTGTCGGTTATCATCTCTAACAAGTTGACAACCGGTCAAGAGGAGAAGTTGGTTAAAGTGTTGAAAGATCACAAGAAGGCCCTTGGATGGACCATTACGGACATCAAGGGGATAAGCCCATCCACTTGCATTCATAGAATTCTTATTGAGGATGAGGCGAAACCATCTAGGCAACCTCAACGAAGATTGAATCCGCCGATGATGGAAGTGGTCAAGAAGGAGGTATTGAAGCTCCTCCAAGCGGACATGATTTTCCCCATCTCGGATAGCAAGTGGGTTAGTCCAACCCAAGTGGTTCCAAATAAGGAGGTATCACCAAGGTGGAGAATCAATATGGAGAGATGGTCCCGAGTAAAACACAAACCGGTTGGAGAGTTTGCATTGACTACCGCAAACTCAACAAGGTAACACGTAAAGACCACTTTCCATTACCTTTTATTGATCAAATGTTGGAACGTCTTTCAGGTCACCCCTACTATTTCTTTTTGAACGGATACTCGGGCTATTTCCAAACAGCCATTGCTCCAGAAGACCAAGAAAAAAAAAAACTTCCACTTGTCCATTTGACACTTTTGCGTACCGCAGAATGCCATTGGGATTCTGCAATGCTCCCGGCACCTTCCAACGGTGCATGATAAGTATCTTTTCTGAATACATAGAGAACTTTATTGAGGTTTTTATGGATGACTTTATCGCCCATGGAAATAGTTTTGATGCATGCCTAGGACATTTAAAACTCATTCTTGAAAAATGTGTTGAAACTAGTTCTTAATTCGAAAAAGTGCCATTTCATGGTTGAACAAGGCATAGTGCTAGGACATGTAATATCCTCAAAAGGGATAGGGGTAGATAAGACAAAAGTTGATGTTATTCAAAGTTTACCTTACCCTACTAATGTGCCTGAAATACGTTCTTTTCTAGTTCATGCAGGTTTTTATTGGCGGTTTATCAAAGACTTTTCAAAGATCTCAACACCATTGTGTGAATTACTCAAAAAGGATTCCACTTTCATACTGAATGAAGGTTGCAAGAAAGCTTTCGACACTTTGAAAGCGTGCATTACTAGTATTGTTCGCTCCAAACGGTGTGTGCAAGCTTTAAATTTATAACCCTAGACGTAAGCTTAAAACAAGGATGCGAACCCGCAATGTACGGGTCAATCGTAGTAAAAAGCAAGGAATTCCAGGGGTCGATCACAGGGACTTAGTGAAACAAAGTCCAATTACGGTATGCTTATGTAAATACTAACCACAAGAGCAATTAACACAATCAAAGATGAATAAGAAGTCAATAAAGGAAACATGCAATTCTAGGGATTAAAGCATCTAGTTGTGGTTCCAACTCAAGATCTAAAGATAAGCGGACAAAGCTGAGGTTTTTGCATAGGGAAGGTGTTACTAAAGTGGAATAGATCACCGGGTAAGTCTCACTACTCACTAATCCTAAACCGTAACTCCTATTACCGGGTAAGTCTCAAGGAATCGAGATAAAGAACTATAACCTCAAACTAACACACCATCTAATGGAATAGAATCAACCTTTACCGGGTAAGTCTCAGGCTAACTCACAAAGATGAGATGAAAGCACACTCAAACCCCAATAAAGGACAAACCTTTATTACCTACACTTATGATCGTTGGCAAACAAACTAAGGAATTACCGGGTAAGTCTCATCCTAAGCTTGCATTGGACCAGGAAAGGTGTAATAAGAATAGGATTTGGCAAACTCTAACACTTAACTCTCAGTTTCGGATCAGGAAAGTCACCTCGGTCAGCCAAATTCCACCCCGGCCGAGATGTTCATCGACTGAGCGAGATGCTTAGGGTTAAGGTTAAAGACTCGAACTTTCAGGGTCCTACTGGAATCTAAGATTATTCTATCATTGTTTTTCCCATAACCTTCAGCCAATCACCCTAGAATCACACAAGGAAATTAGCCACTCATCATCATCATGAAAGTATTAATCAAATATATGAGAAGAAGGTGAATATTTGAACAAGAAGAATTTAATGAAAAGACTTCAATAACTGAATCAAATATCACAACAAAAGCGTTCCTTGGATATAAATCCAACAAGCAAGACAACAAGGAAGAGAATCTAAGGTAATCTTACAAGAAAACCTTCAAAAGCTATAAAAGCTACAATCTTCAATCTTCCTTCAACCTTCAAAAAGGTTCTTCAAATCTCCAACTGGAGTATGGTTGCAGCGATATATGATGGATCTCGCAGCCTTCAATGGTGTATATCGTGCTAAGCGGGGTGTTGGATTTGTGGAAATCCAACCCTTTTTATAGGAAAATAACCCTCCAAAGATAAGATATCTTAGAAAGATCTCTTCCCATAAAAATAGGTAAAATATAAGATCTAGTATATCTTCTTCCTTCCAGGAGCCAAACCCAAAAATATAAGATCACTTTCCAAAGATAAAAGATCTCAGCCAAGAATAAAATAACCTCGCCGCGTCCTAGGTATTCGCCTCGGTCGAGTCGACTTCCCTGGACCACCTCGGTCGAGATGAATCTGTGGTCAACCGAGGTGAGTCATAACTGAATGTGAAATCTCTCAAAACTGGTCCAAAGTGAATCTCAAATCCATGGCTATGCTTCCTGGATGGTTCCTTATGTTCCTCAATGTAGCTCCAATGACTCCATAGCTCCTTTTGCTCCTTTTTGATGCAAAATGTGCCATTTTGCCTACGATTACAACAAAACTAGGTGTAGACCTCGATTCCCGCAAAGGTAGATGAAATGACAATATAATCACATAATATACATACAAACATGCAGATTTATGAAAGATAAAACGTCCAAACAAACCCCAAAATATAGACTATAATTCATGCTATCAAAATACCCCATACTTAGCCCTTGCTTGTCCCCAAGCAAGTTCCGCATATAAAAGACAAGATAGAATGGATTATAAGTCAAGAAAATCAACGAAAAGTCTTCCAAAAACATTTTTATGGTGTGCTACAATCATAGATCACTCTAAGGGAATACTTCATGGAATTTAAAATTCAAATATGATCAAAACATTTTATAAATATAAGAAAGTTGTTCATCTTTGCATAAAATCATAGAATGCATAATAAGTCATAATTATCAAAATTAATCATGTATAATCCAGTTTAAACCACTAAGTCAATCAACAAGCTCAAGGTCTCAAGGGCTTCCCAAGAGAAAGGTCAAGAAACGTGTAGGGTAGGGATGTATGTAAGGTAATGTGGTGCTAGAATCCGGTAAAAGGATGAACTTCACTTTCACTTTGACTTGCAACATCTTCCACCAATAAGCTTTGCTTATTTCACACTTTTTCTTTTTTCTTTACTTTTTGGGATGCATGGACAGAGGTGCATAATAACCGAAGCCTAGGAAATCAACAACCATCAATTTCTTGAGATGCATCAAGCCCTTGATGCACATACCATGACCCGTTAGGAATATCGCTCAATCCGACTTTGGCAAGACACAAATACCCGGCTATGTGAATGGTGCCGAGTTACTCATCTTCATGATTGACTTCCCCAAACCTAAGATTACTTTCTAACACTTTCACTTCCAGCCAACTTCTCAACTTTAACTTCACTTGCTTTCACCACTTCGCTTGCTTCCAAATTCCCGGATAGGTAAAAGGAGGCAAAATGTATATGAGGGGCTAAGCATGATCAAGAAGAAGAAGAGAGAAGAATGAATTGCCTTGGTCTTTCCAGGAAGAAAGTGAGAGAACTCATAATGTGGTGTCAACCTTCAAATTCAACATAATTTGGATAAAAACAAAGTATTAAACATGCCAATTATTTCAAACAAAGCATTTAGCAACTTAAACATATTATAAAACCTTTCAAACACATAAAAAATTTCAATTTTTTTTTTTAAAACCAGTTTTCTTTCAGTTTTGACGTTTTTCTCAATCAAATAACCTGTAAGTATGCACGCAATCTCAGATAAACATATAGAAGCAAAAGTGAAGCATAAAATATCAATATCCGGTCAAGTGAAGTCATACATCAAATGTCAAATAATACATCACATAAACACCCCATACTTGGGACACACTGTCCCAGTGGGTCAAAATAAGTCTAAAGGATAAAAATACTCACCGGATAATAAGTTGAACTGCATAAAAAATAATAAAGAAAATCCTGCAACTCTCAGTAGTCACGATCCGGTGGTGGTGGTGGTGGCACGTACGGATACTGGGTTGGGTCGAACGGATAGCCCATGATGTGCTCAAACTGAATCTGGGCCATCATGTGCTGGTAGTGCCGCCGCTCCTGCATCTCGCGGATATCCAGTGACAAAGCAGCATATGAATCAATAACCTGATCCGTCAGGTCATCGATCCGTCTGTGCGCATCTGGATCCCTGTGTCGGCGTGTCCTACGCCTAGCAGGTCTCACTGGAGAAGTAGCAGGTGCAGGCTCAGTGTCCTCCTCATCCAGATCTATAACTGGTGCGCTCGTCCCTGCAGTATCCGTCCCTGTATCCATCGGGACTCCACCCTCTCTCTCATCAACTGTCTCCTCATCATCTGCCTCCTCAGTTGGGGCAGCTGCTGCCTCTCTGTAATCCTCCATCAGTAGAGCCCAAGCGGTCTGCCAATAGTGAGGGTCATAAACAGAAAACTGGGCAGACCACCTGATCCCCTGTGGCGCAGTCAGCTCCCATGGCATAGCCACGTACGGAGTAGTCAGACCTCGGGGAACTAGAATCCGCCGAGTGATCATCTCCTGCAGCCCAAGCGGCTTGGCAGCCGCCACCATCGTGCAAGCACTGAGATCCATGTCCTGATAGCTAGCTATATGGGTGACAAGCCCTCCGCAGCAGATGTCTCCCTTCGCTTTGGCCTTGATCTTGTGCAGATCCTCTGCCAACATCAAGCCAAAGTCCGGGATACCTCTAGTAACCATGCAGTACAAACTGAAAAGCTCTCCCTGTCGGATCTTCTGGGGCGTCTCAGTACGCGCCAGAAGTGTCTCGCTGAATATCCGGTGGGCTAACCTAAAGGCTAAATGGAAGATGACCTTCTCCCTGGAATCTCCAAGGCGCCATCTATCTGCATGCTCAACAATATGGGCAATGTGCCCCCAAAACTCCCTACCTACTGATCGGGACGGGAAGTCAACAACGGTGGGCTTCGGAAAGCCAAAAATATCTCTCCAGTACTCGAGTGGCACTAAGAAGTTCCGGTTCATCAACCGGTACTTCACAGACTGCTCTGTGGGAAGGTAGGTGAAGGAGCTAACGAACTCTAAGGTCGGCTCCAAATAGGCTGGAGCCCGGATCTCAGTAAACTGATCCAGCCCAACTGTAGAAATCATCCTCCTAAGGTCTCCGTCTACCTGGAGGCAATCAAAAGTAGACACGTCCAGGAAGCGTGGTGCAATCACTGGACGGCCAGAAATACGGTCGTAATCGACCTGGTGTCGCTCATGACCGGTCAATATGGTCGGGAAGAAGAGGAAGAAGGGTAAGGTGAGGATCTATCCCTAAGGACAAGGCGTTGGTCAGAACTCATTTTTAATTCAGTCACTGTCAGGTCACCTCGGTCAACTAACAACACTCAAGAATCACCTCGGCCGAGGCACAACTCGACTGGACCGAGGCGGAAAACTGGGTTCTAATTCCTTCTGAAAATTCAGTTCTTTTCCCCCAAAATCACTACATTTGCTTCCTATGGGGTACTTAAGCCTTTCCTAAAAAAATGCAAGGGCAACCAAAACCCAAATCGAAGCGAAAAAGCGAGGTAGGGTTTCGGTTCTATTTTTACCTCGTTCGGCCGAATCGGTTCGATTCTCTTGCAGATCGATGTTGCACTGGGATCCTCTGAGTCTCAATCGCAGTTTAGAGGCAGAAATCATCGAAAACGAGCAGAAATCGAAGGAGGCGAGGTGAAACTGTCGCCGCGGTCGAGGAAGGGTGAGATGGAAGAGAGAGAAAATAAATCCCCCTTTTATACCCTTTTCTGGAACTGCTGTCACCTCGGTCGAGATGGTCTCGACTGGACCAAGGTGGTTCTTCAGAAAACCCTAGTCGCCTCGGTTGCTCAAGAATCATCTCGGTCGAGGTGCTTTGATAGCAACCGAGATGCCTCAGTCAAACTCCGTCTTCTCAAATTCTCGAACTTCTGTCCTTCCAGTTATGCTCCTTCCTTAGATATCTCCTGTTATCTGTCTAGAACGCCAAAAACAAAACAAAGCAAAGCAAAAGCAAAAACTATCTAAGCTAGACTAGAAAAAGGGAAAAGAAAGCAATACCTTGGGTTGCCTCCCAAGAAGCGCTTGGTTTAAGGTCGCTAGCTGGACCATAATGCTTCTCAAACGAGGTATATTGGTGCAACCTCCTCAACCGGAGTTTCCGGTTGGTACTTCTTAAGTGTATGACCGTTGACCTTGAAGCTTCCGCTAGTTTCGCCCCATATCTCAACTGCACCATGAGGAAAAAACATGTTTCACAACATAAGGTCCGGTCCATCTAGATTTTAACTTACCTGGAAAAAGGCGGAGGCGGGAGTTGAAGAGTAGAACTAAGTCTCCTTCGTTAAGCTCCTTTGGGACGATACGCTTGTCATGCCATCTCTTCGTCCTTTCCTTATAGATTTTTGCATTCTCATAAGCGTTCAAACGCAGCTCCTCCAGCTCGTTGAGTTCCAATAGTCGCTTCTCGCCGGCCTCCTTAATGTCGAAGTTCAACCATTTGATCGCCCAATATGCTTTGTGTTCTAATTCAACGGGCAAATGGCAAGACTTCCCATATACCAAATTATAAGGGGTGGTACCTATGGGAGTCTTAAATGCGGTCCTGTACGCCCAAAGAGCATCGTCCAATTTCATGGACCAATCCTTCCTTGTCCTAGAGACGGTCTTCTCCAAAATTGCTTTGATTTCTCTTTTCGAGATCTCAACCTGTCCACTAGTTTGAGGGTGATAAGGGGTTGATACCTTGTGGGTTACCCCATACTTCGATAGAAGTGCCTTGAACTTCCGGTTGATGAAATGCGTTCGTCCATCGCTGATGATGATGCGTGGAGTTCCAAAACGTGGAAAGATAGTCCTGTTTAGGAACTTCACAACCACCTTGGCATCATTAGTGGGAGAAGCAATGGCTTCAACCCATCTAGAGACGTAGTCAACTGCAAGAAGAATATAGAGGTTTCCTCCGGAGGATGGGAAAGGTCCCATGAAGTCAATCCCTCATACATCAAAGATTTCCACCTCTTGAATGTTGTTAAGTGGCATCTCGTTCCTCCTTGATAAATTTCCTGTTCTTTGGCATGCATCACAAGAGACAACAAACGATTGTACATCCTTAAATAATGTAGGCCAAAAGAAACCGGGATGCAATACCTTAGCGCATGTTTTATCGGTGCTAGCATGTCCTCCACAAGGAAGTGAATGGCAATGCCGTATAACGCTATTAACTTCATCTTCCGGAATGCATCTTCGAAGCATCCCATCCGGCCCGCGCTTGAATAGCAGCGGCTCGTCCCAGTAGTAATGTCGTACTTCTTTGAAGAATCTCTTCTTTTGAGAGTACGTCAATCCGGGCAGTATTTCCTGGCAAACAAGATAATTTACAATATCAACATACCAAGGTCCTTTATTATCAAAAAGTTGGTGGATAGAATGTTCCACCAACTGAGGATGAATGTCAGAGAAAGGAGTAAGAAGTTTATTATTCTCAGTAGTCTCAGTTGACATCATCTCGCCATCGACCTCGGTCGAGGCGCAGAGGCGTTGACCGAGATTTTCTTCGGTCGCCTCGCTCAGTCCAGAAAGTGCCTCGGTCGAGGTACTGCAACTGGAACCGAAACTGGAGATCTTCGTCTCCTTGGTTAGCCTCTCAGTTTTAGCTCCTGGATCCTCTTCCAGTGCTTTTAAGCTCTGTATATCTGCATCACAAGAAGCATCTATACCTTCCTCCATTAAACTGAAGCTAATAACTCTTTCGAGTCGATCGTTTATAAGGATAGAGCTCACCAATTCTATTGATTCTTCTTCATCGTAGATGTTGAAGATATCATCGCTTAGCTGCTCCCCTTTCATGGCTGCAAGTAATGCGAACTCCACCTCATCGCCACTAATATTGAATTTCAACTTGGCGTTCTTGCAGTCCACGTTGCAACCCGAAGTTGCTAGAAATGGCCTCCCGGGAATAATAGGAACAGGATAATCTGCGGGAATGTCAAGTACAACAAAATCTATAGGTAGATAGAAGTTACCTAACTTGACCGGAACGTCCTCCAAGATGCCCACGGGATGGGTGATGGAGCGATCCGCCATATAAAGTCGAATCTTGACCGGCTTGGGCTCTCCAAGTCCGATCTTCACACATAGCTCCAGCGGGATGATGCTCACGCTGGCTCCTAGATCACAAAGGGCTTCACAAGTGACATCCCCAACTTGAATGGGGATGCAAAATGAGTCGGGATCTCTCAATTTAGGTGGCATCTTCTCCTTCGTGATTTGTATGAGCTCCAAGGATTTAGATGTCATCCTAACTTCACCAAAGTCTTCCAGCTTCCTCTTCCTTGATAGGATCTCCTTCAAGAACTTCCCATAGGCGGGCATTCCTAGAATAGCATCAAGGAAAGGAATGTTAATATGCAGCTTATTCATCAAGTCAAGGAACTTACCAAAGTGCTTGTCTAGATGTGCTCTGGCCCTTGACCGGGGGAATGGAAGTGGTGGTTTGTATGCAGGAGGTGGAACATAAACTTCAGTTTTCCCCTCCGCTTTCTGTGGCTCCTCCTCGGTTGGTATCTCGACCAAAGTGTTCTTCGACTGCACCTGGACCGAGGTGGTCTTCGTCGGTAATGGCACCGACCGAGGCACTGGATCTGAAGTTTTCAGTCCGCTCCTCGTAGTTATGGCCATGATCTGGCCCTTAGGGTTGCTTTCCGTCCTTGCTGGAAGCTTCCCTGGATCTCTTGGCGCTTCATTCGCCCTACTTGCAAGTTGTTGTTCAAAGGCTTTTTGGGCCTTCGAAAATGAAGTCATAGAAGTCTCCATAGCGTTGAGCTTGATCAAGATAGCCTCCAGAACTACGTCTTTCTTTTTCGGCTGAGACGAACTTGATCCTTGCCCCTGGCTTTTTAATGGAGTAGAAGATGAAGAAGGGGAAGAGAGGAAAGGGTTAGAGGAATCGTTAGAGTTGGAGTTTGAATGATTGTTACCAGAATTTTGGTTGTTTGTCCTCCAATTGTTGCTATTGGATCCTCTATTGTTGTTGTTGTAATTGTTGTTCCGGGAACCATTGTTGTTGTTACGGTATCCGTTGTTGTTGTTCCTTTGCCCTTGCTCTTCCTTCTTGGTTTGAGCAACCAAGAGTTCCTTCAATTGCTTCACGTCATTCTTCAAAGACGTGAGTTGATTGTTGTTGGGCTGAGTTTCCTGGATGTTAACTCTTTTAACTCCACCTTCAGCTCCTTGGTGGGTGTACTTCTCCATATGCAAGGCTTGCTTCTCGATGAAGTCCCAAGCCTCGTCAATCGCCATGTCCATGAAGGTGCCGGCGGAGAGTAGTTGGAGATTGAACTGGGTGCTTCCGTCCAGTCCTTTGAAGTATATCTCCAATAATTCTAACTTTGGAATCCCATGATGTGGACAATCCAAAAGAATGTCCTTGAACCGCTCCCATGACTTGGACAAGCTCTCCTTGTCCTTCATTATGAAAGCGTTGATCTTCCCTCTCATTTTAGCGGTCTTTGAGGGGGGAAAGAATTTGGTCAAGAACTCCGTTGTCATATCCTCCCATGTGCTGATTTTTCCTGGAGGAAGAGATTGATACCAAGTAAGAGCTCTATCTTTTAAAGAAAAGTAAAAAGGTCTTAGCTTGTAGTTGTTGTTTTCAATCCTTGAAGGTCTCAAGGTTTCCATCAAGATCTCATAGTTTTGAAGATGTTGATGTGGTGATTCCTTCTCTAGCCCTCCGAACTGGCATTGGCGAATCATGGATAGAACTTGCGGTCGAAGTTCATAGTCATGGTCCGCTGGATCTCCTAGATTAACTCCTGGACACCTCAGTTGTTGATTAGAGTCCATCCTTTGACCTAGGGTTCGTGGGATTCCTGCAAGAAGAACATCTCGGACTGGCATCCAAGGTGGAAGTACCTCGGCCGGGGCATCAGGTACTGGGACCTGCCTCGGTCGAGGGTCAGCAACTGGGACCTGCCTCGGTCCAGCATCGGGAACTGGGTCTTCCCTCGGTCGAAGTAGAATTTGGTCTCGTATGACGGCCATCTCTGCTTCGATTGCTTCAGTCTTGGTGTGAGTTTCTTCCTTCTCTCGCCTCAGTTCTTCCCTGCTGAGGCGTAGCAGCTCTAACGCCTCTTTCAACTCGGCCTCAAGATCGCGGTTGTCTTGTTGGGCCATCTTCGCTTCTCTTAAGCGTCGCTTGTATGTCTTTTCTGGTTCGGGATCGTAAGGAACGATTTCCTTCCCAGTGCGGGTTCTTCGCATATACCTAAGAAAGAACCTGCAAAAGTCACTCAAGTAGAGTGGTTAGTAGACACAGGGGCAAGTGCCCCAAGAGCAAACCGTAACCGGCTCGGTCTAGACCAAGTCCCCGGCAACGGCGCCAAAAACTTGTTCGCTCCAAACGGTGTGTGCAAGATTTAAATTTATAACCCTAGACGTAAGCTTAAAACAAGGATGCGAACCCGCAGTGTACGGGTCAATCGTAGTAAAAAGCAAGGAATTCCAGGGGTCGATCACAGGGACTTAGTGAAACAAAGTCCAATTACGGTATGCTTATGTAAATACTAACCACAAGAGCAATTAACACAATCAAAGATGAACAAGAAGTCAATAAAGGAAATATGCAATTCTAGGGATTAAAGCATCTAGTTGTGGTTCCAACTCAAGATCTAAAGATAAGCGGACAAAGCTGAGGTTTTTGCATCGGGAAGGTGTTACTAAAGTGGAATAGATCACCGGGTAAGTCTCACTACTCACTAATCCTAAACCGTAACTCCTATTACCGGGTAAGTCTCAAGGAATCGAGATAAAGAACTATAACCTCAAACTAACACACCATCTAAGGGAATAGAATCAACCTTTACCGGGTAAGTCTCAGGCTAACTCACAAAGATGAGATAAAAGCACACTCAAACCCCAATAAAGGACAAACCTTTATTACCTACACTTATGATCGTTGGCAAACAAACTAAGGAATTACCGGGTAAGTCTCATCCTAAGCTTGCTTTGGACCAGGAAAGGTGTAATAAGAATAGGATTTGGCAAACTCTAACACTTAACTCTTAGTTTCGGATAAGAAAAGTCACCTCGGTCAGCCAAATTCCACCCCGGCCGAGATGTTCATCGACTGAGCGAGATGCTTAGGGTTAAGGTTAAAGACTCGAACTTTCAGGGTCCTACTGGAATCTAAGATTATTCTATCATTGTTTTTCCCACAACCTTTACCCAATCACCCTAGAATCACACAAGGAAATTAGCCACTCATCATCATCATGAAAGTATTAATCAAATATATGAGAAGAAGGTGAATATTTGAACAAGAAGAATTTAATGAAAAGACTTCAATAACTGAATCAAATATCACAACAAAAGCGTTTCTTGGATATAAATCCAACAAGCAAGACAACAAGGAAGAGAATCTAAGGTAATCTTACAAGAAAACCTTCAAAAGCTATAAAAGCTACAATCTTCAATCTTCCTTCAACCTTCAAAAAGGTTCTTCAAATCTCCAACTGGAGTATGGTTGCAGCGATATATGCTGGATCTCGCAGCCTTCAATGGTGTATATCGTGCTAAGCGGGGTGTTGGATTTGTGGAAATCCAACCCTTTTTATAGGAAAATAACCCTCCAAAGATAAGATATCTTAGAAAGATATCTTCCCATAAAAATAGGTAAAATATAAGATCTAGTATATCTTCTTCCTTCCAGGAGCCAAGCCCAAAAATATTAGATCACTTTCCAAAGATAAAAGATCTCAGCCAAGAATAAAATAACCTCGCCGTGTCCTAGGTATTCGCCTCGGTCGAGTCGACTTCCCTGGATCACCTCGGTCGAGATGAATCTGTGGTCAACCGAGGTAAGTCAAACTGAATGTGAAATATCTCAAAACTGGTTCAAAGTGAATCTCAAATCCATGGCTATGCTTCCTAGATGGTTCCTTATGTTCCTCAATGTAGCTCCAATGACTCCATAGCTCCTTTTGCTCCTTTTTGATGCAAAACGTGTCATTTTGCCTACGATTACAACAAAACTAGGTGTAGACCTCGATTCCCGCAAAGGTAGATGAAATGGCAATATAATCACATAATATACATACAAACATGCAGATTTATGAAAGATAAAACGTCCAAACAAACCCCAAAATATAGACTATAATTCATGCTATCAAGTACCTCAATCATTCGGTCTCCGGATTGGGAGAAGCCTTTCGAGATTATGTGCGACGCCAGCGATTATGTTGTAGGACCTGTCCTAGGACAGAAGGATGGAAGAGCCTCACACGGCATCCATTATGCATCCATGACGCCTAATGGCGCACAAAGGAACTACTCCACCACTGAGAAGGAGATGTTAGCGGTGGTTTTTGCACTTAAGAAGTTCAGACAGTACCTTGTTGGAGTAAAGGTAATCATTTTTACTGACCATGTAGTTCTTAGGTATCTCATGGCAAAGAAGGAAGCAAAGCCAAGATTTATTCGGTGGGTGCTCCTCCTAAGCAAGTTTAACCTAGAGATACGGGACAAGAAGGGGGTTGAGAACCTTGTGGCCAACCATTTGAGCAGACTGGTCCAGGAGGAAGAGGGTCCAACCAAAGGAAGGGCCATAGTTGGAAGCTTTCCAGACGACACCTTCTACACAACCCTCTGTTGTGTAACCACCCCTACGCCTCACCAGACCCGCCCCTGCGGCTCGAACTAGGCGCACATGCGGATTACTCGACAATGGTTTTGTTTAAGCTTCAATCATTTAAGCCTTGGTTTGCTGACATTGTTAATTTCATTGTTAGGAGTGATTACCCTCCAGACTTCACCAAGGCACAACGAGAGAAGGTGAAGGCTGAAGCTCAACACTACATTTGGGACAATCCCTACCTTTGGAAGCATTGTAATGATCAGGTAATACACCGTTGCATCCCGGACAATGAGGTACAATATGTCCTTACATTTTGTCATTCTGAAGCATGTGAGGGGAATTTTGGGGCCAACAAAACTGCTAGAAAGGTTTTAGATGCGGGATGCTTTTGGCCACACATCTTTAGAGACGCTTTTTCGTTTTGCAAAGTGTGTGATAGGTGCCAAAGGGTAGGTAACATATCTAAAAAAAATGATATACCTCAATCTTCTCTTATTTTTTGCGAAATTGTTGATGCTTGGGGGATAGATTCCATGGGTCCTTTTCCTACTCTTTTGGGCACACTTATATATTACTTGCGTTGGACTATGTTTCCAAGTGGGTGGAAGCAAAGGCCACCAAAACTGATGATTCCAAAGTGGTTGCAACTTTTCTTAAGGACAATATTTTTGCAAGATTTGGAATACCAAAGGCATTGATAAGTGATAGGGGCACCCATTTTTGCAACAAGACAATCACCGCTCTCCTTAAGAAGTACCACGTCCACCAACGAGTGTCAACAGCCTACCATCCACAAACAAATGGTCAAGCGGAGGTATTCAACCGGGAAATCAAAACCATACTTGAAAAGACGGTTTCTCCCGGAAGGAAGGATTGGAGTTTGAGGCTCAACGACGCTCTATGGGCTTACCGGACAGCATACAAGGCTCCTATAGGGATGTCTCCATTCTGGCTTGTGTTCGGAAAAGCTTTCCACCTTCCGGTGGAACTTGAGCACAAAGCATGGTGGGCGGTAAAGAAGTACAACATGAATATAGAGGAGGTAGGAGAGTTCCAGAAGCTGCAATCTCAAGAGCTGGAGGAATTGAGGCTCAATGCATATGACCATGCCACCGCATACAAAGAAAAGACCAAAGCGTGGCATGACCGGAACATCCTCCGGAAAGACTTCAAAGTAGGTAATAAGGTTCTTCTCTACCAATCTCGTTTGAAGCTTTTTGCAGGCAAGCTGCGCTCAAGGTAGACAGATCCGTATGTGATAGCTGAAGTGTACCCACACGGCGTTGTGGATCTCTATGATCCACAAACACACAAGATATTCAAGGTGAACAGACAAAGGCTCAAGCCCTACCTTGAAGGAGTGAAGAATGATCCCATTGATGAAATGGTGTTGGAGGAAGCTCAAGCAGAGAAGTAGGGTCCTTACGTCGAGTCAGCGATGTAAAACAAAGGCGCTGCTCGGGAGGCAACCCGAGAAAATAAGAAGAGGAGCTTCTGTCAAGAAAACCGCCCCTACGGCCTTGTCACCACCCCTGCGGTGACACTCTTGCCCAGCGCCGCCCCCGGCGCTGGGCCTGCGTCTGCAACAACCTTGTCACCGCCCTCGCGGTGACATCCCTACGCCCCCGTCGCAACCACTCTTGACATGCATCCCAAGCGCCGCCCCCGGCGCTGGGCCTGCGTCCCTCTCTTCCTTGTCACCGTCCCCGCGCTGACAAGCCCCGCCCTTGCGGGTTTACCCAAAAAAGAAAAAAAAGAAAACCCAAATTTCCCTACACCTACCCCATCAAACCCTCTCTCTCTCTCCTCACCTACCACTCGTCTCTTCCAAATCTCTCCCTCTCAAAAGCCCCTACGCCCCCAACCTCTCGCCACACCACCATTGCCCACGCCACCTGCGCCACCTCACCGACGCCACCGCCACGACCTCCGACGCACCTGCGCCACCCTCTCCCTTCTCACAACCATCACCACCCTCAATCTCACAAACCTTCACCCTATTACACTCCTCACCACTCCTCACCATCAACAACCTCCTCCCTCCACTCTCCACCACCTCCGGCGACATCTCCACCAGCCCGAAGCCACTGGAACGCTCCCCAGCTCCACCATCTTCGCAGCTGTCAAGAATCGCCTCCTCCTGTTCTCCCGCCCATGCGCCTGCAAGGATCCGCCCCTGCGCCTCACCGCCCCTGCGCATCTCAAATCCGCCACTGCGGAAATAACAACAGAGGGTTTGTCTCTTTCTCCAATTTCTGAACTTTCTGATTCCTTTGCTTGATTACTTGCAAGAAATGGAACCCCAAAGGAAATACAAGATGTCCGAGATTGAGAAGACCCGCTACGGGATTGTGCAAGATCGGGTTGTGTATGCAACTCGGTTTTTGCACATTCCGATATTGGAGAAGTTGGGCATGTTAGAGAGCATGCAATCCTTCCTCACCAACGCTGGGCTCGGGGACTTTCTGAAGAAGAGTGCTCCAATATATCCCGAGCTCAGTCGATAGTTCATCGCCACCTTCACCATGGAGAAGGAGGATCATGTGTGTGTTGGACTTTCCTTCAAGTTCAACAAGAAGAAGTACACACTTGACTACCTCATCTGCAGGAGGCTTTTGTGGTGACTCTCAACCCCTCCGAGAATTGGTGGGAGCCCGTTCCTACCCCGGACGTTTGTGAGTTTTAACAGGCGGCCACCGGCTCCGAGTTTCATGCCCGGGGTGAGTATTCCAACAAACTCACTCACCCCTGCTTGAGACTCCTCTCCAAGATCCTCATGAGTGCCTTCTATGGACACAAGGAGGAGAACAAGGTCGCTCTTAAGGACTTTCCATTGCTCTATGCCTGCCTACCGACAAGTGAGAAGGTGCCGGATTGGCCGTTTCTCTTCCTTACCGCTTTGAAGCGGATTAGGAAGAACGAGCTACGGGATATTGTTGGCGGCGGGGTGATCTCTTTGATTGCCGAACAGGTGATGGGCCTTTCGGACCTTGAGGATGGGATGGCGGTCCCATTCTACACGGAAAGTATGCTTCAAAGGTGCAAGCTCCTCAAGCGGGACAAGGAGAACCTTTTTTGGCTTTCTTTTGCATATGGAAGCCACATTACCAACCTCCCTCAGCCTTTACCATTTTGGAGATGAGCTCTCCGAGCTCTACATCCCGACTGATCCGTTTGTGTCGAGGCAGCCTCAGGTAGCCATTGTGGAGAGACATGCTGCGAGTTCTAGCCGGGCTCCTTATGAGGATCATATGCCCATATGAGATGATGAGGAGATTCCTACTGCAGCCAGTGATGACGGTCCCGAGCTTAGGAGCCTCCAGGCTCAGATAGTTGCCTTGACCACTCAGCATCAGGCCTGGCAGATCGAGTATCAGCGGACCATGTTGGAGCAGCAGTAGGCTTGGCAGTCTAGCTTCGCCACTAGCATGACCACCCACTTTGACCGGAGGCAGGATGCTTGGCAGGTGACACTCGAAATCGAAGTAGAGGTTGTTGAGGCTTCACTACTACCTAGAAAAGGCAAGCCAAGACTAACTTAAAGCAAATCTTTAACTTTGGATTAAAGTAAAAGCAAGGTTCGTAAATTAGGGTAAATTACGGGTGGATCTTGAGTTCCACGGCCGTGGAACCTCAAGAACAGGCCGTGATTCTGGCTCGTCGGCGAATCTCTCTAATTCTCAGGGTCCAATCTATTTACGATCGATCTATCATCATCTAAGCAACAACTACCAACCCTTCACCTTAGAATTGCTAAAGGGTTTTAGCCAACAACAGTCATTATGATATCAAATTCAAGATTAAGAAGAATGAAATATAAAAACCTTCGAAAACCTTCAATATACTTCAAATCAATCTCAAATCCACAAACAAAGATATAATGTATATCAGGATTGGAATAACACAAACCAATCACAATCCTCGATAAGAACGAAGAACGGGATGTCAATCCGTCTTCTAATCAAATCTAAGGACAAAGCGCAACTTCCAAATCTTCAAGCCTTCGCAAATCTCCGTTGTAAAATGGCAATCCTCCGCACGTCCAATGAAACCCTAGACACGTGCAAGCAAGCGTAAGCGAAGGTCCCGAAATCTCCCTCCTTCTGTCCTTTTATAGGGAAAGATAGAATAAGTGTCCGGCTCATGTGCGTAGACAATATGTCTATATTTTATTCGTCAAAAGATTGCCTAAATCACGGTTATATGGAATTCCATGCCCGTGGTTTAGAGCGTGGAACTGGATTACGGTTCTTCACAACTTCCACGACCGTACTTTATGCCGTGTAACTCTCTAGAATGCTCCACGATCATGTTGCCAAGTTCCACGGCCGTGGTTTAGAGCGTGGACTTCATTACGGCCGTATTTTAGAGCGTGGAAGCATAGGTTGCTCGTAATTCCCTTTGTTTTGTGTCATTCTTCATCCTAGCATCTTCCTTGGCTTTTTTGTGGTGTCCTCAATCCTTGGATATGCTCAATTCATCTTCAACCTCTCTTAATTTGTTCGATTTTAGCTCTTATCCGCCTACAAACAACACAAAGCTTATGTAGACCTCTATATCGACAATATAGACAAACTAGTTCACAATTGCTTCAATGCTTTATCAATGAACACTATAATGGATGAAATACATCAAGAAAACGTGCCTAAAATATCACAATATTTCATGCTAACAGCAGGCGGCCTAGATGCAGCAACTTGAGGCTCAGCAGTTGGCTTGGCAAGCCAACTTTGAGACCTCATTTGGCAGCCGGATGGATACTCAGCAGTGCCGTATCGATGAGATCTACCGCCGGCATGAGCACTTCTTCCGCCACTTCCCATATCCCCCGGAGGAGGGTCCGGATGGTCTAGCCGGACCATCCCACTAGGGGGTATTGTCTCTTTCCCTTCTTCATATATATTCTTTGCTTTCATTTTCCACTTTGAGGGTAAAGTGTGCTTCAAGTATGGGAGAGGGAATATCATTTGCATGTATAGGTTGTTTGAGTTGTGTTTTTCTTTGAGTTTTCATGATTTGTGATTCAGTTTGAAATTCATAAAAAAATATAAAAAAAAAAGAGAAAAAGCCAAAGAATTTTAAAAAAGGCTTGAAAATCCTTGGATAAACCGAAAACCCGAAAGGGCGGTTTAGGAAAAAAGAAGGTAGTCCGACCAACATTACTTGGTGCAAAAATGGACTTGAGGGATGTGAGGATTAAGTGAGATCATCAAGAAAAGAAGAAGAGTGGCAAGGTGAAAACCCGAAAGGGTACCTTGGCAAAATGAGCAACACCGAGAGTAGGTTTCCCTTCCGACGTTTGGCAGTATAAGAAGGGGAGTCATAAGGAGGTTGTCCGGGTAGGTCACTCTTGGAGCAATAAGCATGGTAGCTTTCTCACTTTCTTCTCATTTTTTCTCTCTTTTTCCTTCTTTTTTTTATTGGTTTTTCTCTTGTCTCCATTATCTTTGTCTCTAACCCATGCTTCTTGAGGCCTTTGAGTCTGAATTGCTGTCATTTGTGTTACCCGGGACGAGTAAAAGGTTTGAGTATGGGGGAGTTTGATAGGTGATGGAATCACTATCATTTAGGTTAGTTTTTAGAGTCTTTTTATTGTATTAGAGTCGGTTAATGCTACTAACTTCTTAATCCAAAAGAAGAAGTCTAAAAGAAGCTAAAAGAGAAGTTAGAAGCACTTGGGAGTTGAAGACCATTCACGAAGACAAGCTTCTGGTGCCTCACCGCCCCCGCGGAGTAGTGTCACCGCCTCTGCGGGTGACACTACACTCTGGAACGCAGCATGTGCCTTCGCTAGCGCCCGGAACGAAGACTGTCACCGCCCCTGCGCCTCTCCTGGGCGCCCCTGCGGTGACTTACCTTGAAGAAGCGAAGCTGGCGCCCCTGCGCCTCTATCTGCGGACCAACCTACGGAGCTGTGAAGCCGAAGAGCCAGTGTCACCGTCCCTGCGGTGACATTGGGCCGCCCCTGCAGCTCGACATCAGAAGCGACAAAAAGATGAAGAGTTAGACGTTTGAAGAACATTAAAGATCCGCCCCTGCGAAATTGCCAGGCCGCCCCTGCGGCCATGAAGAACTCCAAGCATTTTCGCCAAAACCGCCCCTGCGGTCCTGAAGCCCGCCCCTGCGGTTTAGCGACAGAGACTTTACTCTGGCTGTTTGCACCACCTTTATGGCATTAAAGGTGGTTGTTTAGGCTGGCCATTTACTCCCATTTAGTGCCAATTGTAATATAAATAGGTACATGGTTGATTGCTAGAATCATCCACTATTTCCAACATTATTCTCTCTTTTCCCTTGGTTCCTTTGTGTAATGAGCTTCTAATTTCCTTGCTACATTGGGTTGTTTTGAAGTTGTATTGCTGCTTTGGTTGTAAGTCCTTTTTAATATAAGTATTATTCAGTATATGTTTTGTATTTATTGTGCTTCACTTATCTGATTGCATGTTTCTTATCACTTAGTTTGATCACCTTAGTGTTTAATTGCATGCAAAGAACTAGGATTAATAGATTCCGGGTTCGGGTCTTTAATCTAGTAGAAAACCTTTAGGTAAAAGTTAGTTGTGATTACTTAAAGGAAAAGGAATACAAATATAAAGAAAAGTCTAATGGTTTTATTCTTCTCTTTATATCTCTTTGTCTGTGTTTAAAAGCTAACTTGTGACTTATTCTTGTAGGTCTACGGGACATTAACTTGTTAAGTTGTGTTGACGTCGGTTGGCTCAACACATATATATGATCAAGACAAGAACATTGCTAAAACACTTATAAAAGGAACCAACCAAAGTAGCATTGCATGCTAAGATTCAACCTAGGGTAGTTCATCTCTCATAAATCTATTCACCTCTTTATTTGCTTTCTTATGTTGTTTTGTATCATTTCAGTCCAAAACACCTCCTTTACTTGGTTACATAATCGATAATTAAATTTAATTAAAACTTAACTCAACTCTCTTGGGTTCGACCCTTACTCGCTATACAAGAACTTGTTAGTGTAACGTTGGGATTTCTACTTTGACCTAAGCTAAAATACAACGACCATAGGTATTTAGCCTCATCAACAAGGGAGGACGAGGCATTCCATGGAGCGCTGATTATTCCATCCGGAACCGACAAAATTGGAAAGCAACATTTGTTCCGATGCATGCCAACCTCTTAGGAACTCCAGCTTATTATCCCGAGGATGTGCCAGCTGCTGTTGATGAGGATAATGGTGAGGATGTTGATGAGGAGATGGGTGGTGATGAGTTCCCGGATATTGGAGGTGCTGAGGAGGCTTATGAAGATTTTCCAAATCAGCCGGCGGATTTTCAGGAGCCGCCTAGAAGATCTACCTACCAGCAGCGGCCTTCCGCTTCTTCTTCCTCCCGGCGTGCCAGCGTGAGTGAACAACCTACTTGGATGGATACACTTCCGTCATGGATGGGTGCTCCTCCAGCTTGGATGGGAGCACCGCCAGAGTGGATGGCGGAGCGGCCCACATGGATGGATGAGTGATAGGTGATGGAATCACTATCATTTAGGGTAGTTTTTAGAGTCTTTTTATTGCATTAGTGTCGGTTTATGCTACTAACTCCTTGGTCCAGAAGAAGAAGATCAAAAGAAGCTAAGGAAGGAGTTATAAGCACTTAGGAGTAAAGATCGATCAAGAAGCAAAGTTTATGTTGCTCCACCGCCCCCGCGGGCCCTTGCAGCCGCCCCTGCGGTGACTTGCCTTGACGAGACGAAGACCAGCTCCCCTGCGCCTCCCATTGCGCCCTGCCTGCGCCTCGCCTTGGGAGCTGGAAGGTGAAGCGTCTATGTCACCGCCCCTGCGTTGGCCTTAAGGCGTCCCTGCGCCTTGACATCAGAAACGTCAGGAAGGCGAAAGGTCAGACGTTGAAGTGCATTAAAGATCCACCCCAGCGGAGTTGTGTAGCCGCCCCAGCGGTTCTGAAGAAGATCAACCGATTCTGCCTAAACCGCCCCTGCGGGTCCTGAAGGCCGGCCCTGCGGTTTAACGCCAGAAGCTTTACTCCGGCTGTTTACACCACCTTTATGGCATTAAAGGTGGTTGTTTTAGGCCGGCTATTTACTCCTAATTTAGTGTCTTTTGTAGTATAAATAGTCCATGGCTGATTGCTAGAATTATCCATGCTCTTCCTCACAAAATCCATTTTAGACTTGAGTTTTCCATTGTAATGAGTTGCTAACTCCCTTTCTACATTGGGTTGGTTTGAAGCTGCTTTGGTACTTTGGTTGTAAGTTCTTTTAATATAAGTTTTTATTCAGTAATGCTTTGTGTTTCCTTGATCTCCATTGTTTAATTGCATGTTAACTATTACTTGAGATTGATCACCTTAGGTTCTAAAGTGCATGTAAACAACTAGGATTAATAGGTTCCAGGTTCGGGTCTTTAATCTAATAGCAACTTTAAGTAATAACGGGTTGTAATTACTTAAAGAAAAGGAACACAAATATAAAGATAAGTTTAACGGATTTAATCTTCTCTTTATATCCCTTAGTCTTTGTTTGAATGCTAACTTGTTATTTGTTCTTGTAGGTTTACAAAACTTTAATAGGTTAAGTTGTGTTGATGCCGGTTGGCTCAACACATATGTATGATCGAGACGGGAGATTACTTAAAAACTTGTAAAAGGAATGCACCAAAGTAGCAATGCATGCTTAGAACCAACCTAGTGTAGATTCATCCATTATTGTCTTACTTGTCGCAATAATCATTTTCATAAGTTTTTGTGCATCAATTCAACCAAACCCCCCCCCCCCCTTTTTGTGTCACTTGTCATTATAATCGATAATTGCATCTAAAACACCTTAACTCTCTTGGGTTCGACCCTTACTTAATCACTATACTTGTTCTTAGTGCTAAGTCGGGATTTACTTTTGATTGGGTATAGACGACCATAGAAATACCTTCGGTCAAATTTTGACGCCGTTGCCGGGGAGTTTTTGTGTTTTATTGTAATTATTGATTATTAGCTTGAACCATTTTTATGGTTCAAACCCGTGCTACTAATTTCGGCTTTGCTTCTTTTGATCCAGAAATTGAGAGGACGCACATCCGGCAACAAGGACAACAACAATTACAAAAAGAGATGGCTGACCGTACTCTTCGTCAACTTACGCAACCCACTTTGGCTCAAAACCCTCTTGCGGTCGCTATACCGGCACTAGGGGAAGGAGTCAACTTTGAGCTCAAACCGGGCCTTATTCACTTACTTCCATCCTTCCATGGGCTAAGTGGTGAAGACCCCATCAAGCACCTTGGGAAGTTCCATACCGTTTGTATGAGCATGAAGCCGGCCAACATTACCGAAGAACAGATCAAGATGAGGGCATTCGGCTTCACACTCAAAGATTCGGCGGATGATTGGTATTACCACTGAAAACACGATTTATTGCTTAGTTTTAGGTAGTCATTTAGATAGATTTCTCACTCATTCATGCATAGTTTAGCACTAGTTCACGACGTTTGCACTCAATTCACGTACTTTGTCGAGATAGACGTCTACACGGACTTGTGCATTGTTTGTAGGTATTTCGGGAGATTTAGGAGCTAAAACGATACGTTTGAGGATCGTTCATCTAGATGACACACCCTCGGACTCATTAGGACACAAGCTAAAGGCTAAGGAGGACTCATGGAGCCTTGCCAACACAAGCCATGCACCAAATCACAGCTTAATGATCCAAAGCGAAGTTTCTGGAGCAAATCACGGTTTACTGGCACATTCCACGGCCGTGATTTTACCCGTGGATTTTGCCAGATTCTTGTGACAGCTGTGCCACGACTCTCATGGCCAGCTCATGCAAAATTTGTTATAAAAGTGGTCCTTCATTGGCTGAGAAGAGCATCTTGGAGCAGCTCTCCATTATCCAAATCTTCCAATCAAAAATACTCTCTCAACAAGAAGTCTTTCTAGGAAGGAAAGTGTCAAAAAGGAAGAAGAAGAGCTCCATTGAAGAGGAGAAGAAGAACACACACCATTACCACACCTTGATAGTTTTTGTAGTGAAGAATTCCGGATTCTATTTCTAGAGTTGTATGAACCATTTGAACCTTCTTTAAGAAGGATTGTGAGTTACTCTAATTCTATTTTCAGCTTTGTTTGTTTTAGTTCACTTGTTCATCTCTTTTCCTTCATCATCTTGCAAATGGATGTCATGATTTTATGTTTGCTTGTTTCGATTTCTATTATGAACGTTGTAGGCTAAATAGATGTGGTTCTAGGGTAAGGAAAGGATGGTTATGGCTAGGGCTATGATAGGACGGACTTAGATTTACCTTTGGATGACTTGTGTGCATGAACATAGCCGCTGTTAGGAATCACGGGTAGTTCTTGCCAAACCACGGCCGTGGTTTAGGTAGAACAAACCGTGATTTTCCTGGTTCGGTGGATCTAGTCTTAGATTGTTAGAATGTTGAAATCCTAAGTGTTTGTTGAGTTAAATCTATCCTAGGGTGACCTAGTGTTAGCAACTAAGTGTTACGAGAGACTTACCCGGTAATCCTTACTCTTAGATTCCAAAGATAACAAACCTTAGGTAGTGGTGAGCCTAATAACCCGCCATTGGATTAAGTGTGCTGGATGGTAGCTTAGGACTAACCCTTCCGAGACTTACCCGGTGAGGATAGGTTGGATCTTTAGATAACAATCCGGTTTGAGTAAAATTTCGTTCCTTAGGTTCTTAGAGACTTACCCGGTGATGAGACCTCGGGAATGGACTAGCGGACCATGAGACCTACCCGGTGATTGATCCCAATTTAGAAACACTTAACCCCGACATAGTTAATCCAAGGAACGAATAGATAGCTTGAGTCCTATGCCATAACCGGAACTTCCAAATCCTAGAATCCGTCTTTTCTTTCTTTGATCTATATCTCGTTTTTAGCTTGTTTGTTCGAGTTGAATTGTTAGTATTAGTTGATTGTTTACTTTGCATGAATTGCGATCTTTGGTTGATCACCGAAAAACCAACCAAAAACAATTGAGATTTTCATTTCTTTATTTCTTCCTCTTTTTCTTAACCTAGATCTTCACTAGACTTAATCATAAATTGAATCAATCTCACCTTAGTCTTTGTGTTCGACCTCGGAATACTATCCCTACTACAAACGTCCCGTACACTGCGGGTTTCGCTAGGTAGTTTAGGATTTAGTTCGAGTTATAAATGTAAAGCTTTTTGTGCTACATCCTAGCGTGAACAACCACCTACCATCCGGGAGCATTGACACTTGGGAGAACCTTCACAAAGCATTTTTGGAGAAATACTTTCCAACTAAAAAGGCCAATAGCTTGGAGAAAGCTATAAGCAACATCGAGCAAGAGGCAACCGAAACTCTCTACGAGTACTTCGAAAGGTTTGCACGCCTCCGATCCAGTTGTCCTTTCCACGGATATTCAACTCAAGATCTAGTCTTGTACTTGTACAATGGCTTGCTAGACAATGAAAGGAGGATCGTCGATGCGGCTTGCGGAGGTAATATTCTTAACTCTACTCCTGACCTTGCTTTGGAAAAGATACAAGAACTAGCGGAAGGAACTCAAAACTTTGGAAGGACCCCGGCTAAGAAAGGAGTTCATGCCGTGAGTTCTGGGAAGAGCGAGATTTCCACCGAGCTGGCGGAATTGAAGGAAATGGTGAAGAGACTAACACTTATGGGAACACTGCAACAACTCAAGGCTTGTGGAGTTTGTACTGACCCATATCATCCAACGGACATGTGTCCACAAGTTCAAGATGACGATATATGCTGAAGTTAACGCAATGGGTTATGGACAACCACAGCAATAAAGACCTAGGAACGATCCCTATGCACATAATTTCATGCCAAATTGGCGTGACCAACAAAATTTTCGTTGGAGGGATCAACAAAACCAACAACAGCAGCCCCGCCAAGGTAAGTATCACTCAACTGATGATATGTTGCAGGTTTTGACTAACCACTTTGCTACTCATGTCCAAACAACAGAATCAAGCATTAAGAACCTTGAGAAGCAAGTTGGTCAAATGGCGGAAGCTATCTCAAGGACTGAATCAAGGCTTTTCGGGGGATTGCCTTCCCAGATGTTTATAAACCCCAAGGAGAATGTTAGTGCCCTAACATTAAGGAGTGGGAAGCAAACTCGACAAGAACCAACAAAAGAGCCACAAAGCGAACCCTCTGTCGTTATTTCCGCACCCACAGCCGCCCCTGCGGCTGCAGCTGCGCCGAGCCCAGAAGGAAGGACGCCCTTGCGGCTGGCTGCCCCCGCCCCTGAGGTGACAGCCCTTGAGCCGCCCCTGCGCCTTCAAGCTGACGCCCCTGTGGAAAACACAACAGATGGTCTTGCTGAAAAGGATACTTACGTCCGACCAAACTTTCCACCACTGTACTCCAAAAATCCACCAGCTCCTTTTGCTGAAGCATCCCTAAGTATGCTCGTTTTTTGAAGGAACTTTGCACTATCAAGAGAAATCAAAAGCTAAAGGGGAAACAAAAAGTGCAAGTGAGTGAGCATGTGTCGGCAGTTTTCCAACGGAGAATGTCCAAGAAATGCAGCGATCCGGGCATGGTAAGTATTCCTTGTGTTATAGGGGAAACCCGCTTTGACAAAGCAATGCTTGATCTCGGTGCTTCTATTATTGTTTTGCCATATTCGATTTACAAATCACTCGGCCTTGGGCCACTAATGGAAACTAGGATTGTAGTACAACTTGCTGATAGATCTAATGTGTACCCGAAAGGGATAATTGAAGATGTATTAGTGATGGTAGACAACCTAATTTTTCCTGTTGATTTCTTTGTAATGGATATGCAAAATGACTCGCATGCTGCACCCATCCTGTTATGTAGGCCATTTCTAAAAACGGCTAGGACTAAAATTGATTATGTTAGTGGTAAATTGACCATGGAGTTTGATGGAGAAGTAGTGGAATTTGACATTTATGATGCAATGAAATTTTCTAGCAATGATCATTCTCTATGTGCTATTGACGTTGTTGAACCTTTTGTGCAAGATGTTTTTGATAACTCTGATGTGGATGAATTGAGAAATGTGATTGAGCATGACATTGATGGTTTCAAATCAGATTATGTGTTAACATCTAGCATGAAAGAGGTCCTAGCCCAATTAGATGGGCATAAAAGGCTACCTATCTCCAATTTGGCCATTGGGCCCACTTTACTAACCCCAAGCGAAAAGCTTGTTCCATCCATAGTGCAGGCACCGGAAATAGAATTGAAGGATCTTCCGTCACACCTCAAGTATGTTTTCCTTGGAGCACCTGCCCGTCCCAGATGACGAGGAGATGCCCACAGCGGCACCAGAGGAGGACCCGACCCTTGCGAGCCTTCAGGCTCAGATGGCGGCCATGACGACCCAACACCGGGCTTGGCAGTCCGACTACCAGCAGACTATGCTGGAGCAGTAGCAGAGCTCGCATGACACCTTTGCCACCTCCATGACCTCACACTTCGACCAGAGGCAGGAGGCATGGCAGGCAGCCCAGTAGCAGCAGCTGGCTTGGCAGGCCAGTTTTGAGACCTCTTTTGGTCGCCGGATGACTGCCCAGCAGGACCGCATCGATGATATCTACCAGCGACAGGAGCACTTTTTCCGCCATTTCCCTTACCCGCTGGAGGAGGGTCCTGGTGGTCCATCCGGACCACCCCAGTGAGGGGTACATTTGTTTTCCTTCTCCCACATTTATCTTTGACTCATTTCCACTTTGAGGACAAAGTGCACTTCAAGTATGGAGGAGAGATATATATCATTGCTTGTACAGTTTATTAGTTGTTTTTTTTTTTGGCATTTGTTTTGCATTGTTGAAATAAGTTTGAAAAAAAAAGAAAGAAAAAGCCAAAGATGTAAAAAAAGGCATGAAAATCCTTGGATAAACCGAAAACCCGAAAGGGCGGTTTAGGTAAAAAGAAGGTAGTCCGACCAACCTTAGGTTGGTGCAAAATTGGACTTGAGGGATGTGAGCTTAAGTAAGAAAAGAAGAAGAGTGGCAAGGTAAAAACCCAAAAGGGCGCCTTGGCAAGATGAGCGACACCGAGTGTAGGTTTCCCTTCCGGCGTTTCGGCGACATAAGAAGGGGAGTAATAAGGAGGTTGCCCGGGTAGGCCACTCTTGGAGCGATAAGGATGGTAGTATCTTTTTTTTCTCACATTTCTTCTCTTTTCCCTTCTTTCTTTCTTGGTTGTTTTCCATAATTTTGCTTTTTTTCCCTTGCTTCCTGAGACCTTGAGTCTAATGGTTGTCATTTGTTTTACTCGGGACGAGTAAAAGGTCTAAGTATGGGGGAGTTTGATAGGTGATGGAATCACTATCATTTAGGGTAGTTTTTAGAGTCTTTTTATTGCATTAGTGTCGGTTTATGCTACTAACTCCTTGGTCCAAAAGAAGATCAAAAGAAGCTAAGGAAGGAGTTATAAGCACTTAGGAGTAAAGATTGATCAAGAAGCAAAGTTTATGTTGCTCGACCGCCCCCGCGGGCCCTTGCAGCCGCCCCTGCGGTGACTTGCCTTGACGAGACGAAGACCAGCTCCCCTGCGCCTCCCATTGCGCCCTGTCTGCGCCTCGCCTTGGGAGCTGGAAGGTGAAGCGTCTATGTCACCGCCTCTGCGTTGGCCTTAAGGCGTCCATGCGCCTTGACATCAGAAACGTCAGGAAGGCGAAAGGTCAGACGTTGAAGTGCATTAAAGATCCACCCCAGCGGAGTTGTGTAGCCGCCCCAGCGGTTCTGAAGAAGATCAACCGATTCTGCCTAAACCGCCCCTGCGGGTCCTGAAGGCCGGCCCTGCGGTTTAACGCCAGAAGCTTTACTCCGGCTGTTTACACCACCTTTATGGCATTAAAGGTGGCTGTTTTAGGCCGGCTATTTACTCCTAATTTAGTGTCTTTTGTAGTATAAATAGTCCATGGCTGATTGCTAGAATTATCCATGCTCTTCCTCACAAAATCCATTTTAGACTTGAGTTTTCCATTGTAATGAGTTGCTAACTCCCTTTCTACATTGGGTTGGTTTGAAGCTGCTTTGTTACTTTGGTTGTAAGTTCTTTTAATATAAGTTTTTATTCAGTAATGCTTTGTGTTTCCTTGATCTCCATTGTTTAATTGCATGTTAACTATTACTTGAGATTGATCACCTTAGGTTCTAAAGTGCATGTAAACAACTAGGATTAATAGGTTCCAGGTTCGGGTCTTTAATCTAATAGCAACTTTAAGTAATAACGGGTTGTAATTACTTAAAGAAAAGGAACACAAATATAAAGATAAGTTTAACGGTTTTAATCTTCTCTTTATATCCCTTAGTCTTTGTTTGAATGCTAACTTGTTATTTGTTCTTGTAGGTTTACAAAACTTTAATAGGTTAAGTTGTGTTGATGCCGGTTGGCTCAACACATATGTATGATCAAGACGGGAGATTACTTAAAAACTTGTAAAAGGAATGCACCAAAGTAGCAATGCATGCTTAGAACCAACCTAGTGTAGATTCATCCATTATTGTCTTACTTGTCGCATTAATCATTTTCATAAGTTTTTGTGCATCAATTCAACCAACCCCCCCCCCCCCTTTTTTGTGTCACTTGTCATTATAATCGATAATTGCATCTAAAACACCTTAACTCTCTTGGGTTCGACCCTTACTTAATCACTATACTTGTTCTTAGTGCTAAGTCGGGATTTACTTTTGATTGGGTATAGACGACCATAGAAATACCTTCGGTCAATGAGCAGCCGGCATGGGTCACCGGACTTACGCACAGGATGGATGCTCTTAAGACCCGCTTTGATGAAGATAAGGATGAGCGCCGTGAAAACGCAAGGATCCTCCGAGAGGTTTACCGGCAGCAGTTTCGACGTCCGTTTGACCCGAACTTCTTCCCGTACCCACCACCGCCACCTCCTATGAGATGAGCTTATTTGCTTGGTTTGAGTTGCTCCACCGCCTTTGTGAGTTTCTTTGTTCCTTTTTCTATTTCTTTTTCCGCACATTAGGGTCAATGTGTATCTTAAGTAAGGGGTGGAGTATGATTCTCATGTTATATAATTACCCGACATATTTGCTTCGCTTTATCCATGAACACTTGCATCTTTATTTTCTTGTCACACGTTTCCTTTTTGCATTGCATTTTTAAGCTTTGAAAAACCCATAAAAATTTGAAATTTTTTTAAAATATTGTGCTTCTAGGATTGGAAAAGACCTCAATAATGGATCTACTTGTGGATTGAATTTTTGATGACATTTATGTGCTTGATTTGAATTGTGAATTGTGGAGAAATTGAATATATTGTTTGATCTTCTTGCAAGTTTCATAATGTAAAAACTCTTGTCTAAATCATGTAAAGGAATGACAGGTTGAAATCGCATTATAAGTTTTTGCGCTTCTTTTTGAAATGATTAAGGCACTTCGATTTTTCTTGCTTCTTCTTTATTCATTTAGCCCCTCAATGAAATTTTTATCGTCTTTACCTATCCGGGAATTAGGAAGAGTGTAATTTGTGGCATGATTGATGTGGGAGGGCCATGAAAGGAAAAATTGTGCATTCAAAGTATAGAAAATAGGTTTGGAGAAGTCAATCATGATGATGAGTAACTCGACACCATTCACATAGCCGGGTGCTTGTGTCTTGTCAAAGTCGGATTAAGCGATATTCCTAACGAGTCATTGTATGTGCATCACGGTTTGAGGCAACTCAAAAAAATTGAGTTAATGCTGATTTCCTAGGCTTCGGTTATTGTGAACATCTGTCTTTGATCTCAAAAAAAAGTAAAGTCGAAAAAGAAATTTGTGCTGAAAAGGGAGAGCAAAGCTCTCAATGGTGGTTGATTCAAGTTTTCTTAAAGAAGTTTGTGTTGTGTTGTTCCTTTTTTCCGGATTTTTGCACCACATACCCTATATGCATCCCACCCATTCATGTTTCTTGACCTTTACTTGAAAGTCCTTAAGATCTTTGGATTGTTGTTTAGCTTAGTGACCTAAATTGGACTTTCACATGATTGATTTTGACATTACTTTGGGTTATGATGTTTGTCTTGGAGCTTTTGCAATGTATGATGTTTCTCTTACTTGACATGATTCGTTTTGTGTATATAAAAATTTTCAAGGAAACATGAAACAAGATTTGAGAGTGATCCATTGAATAGAAGCACAATACCAAAAAGATTTGTTTTCCCTTGTTTTGCATTCATATTTCATCCTACCTTATGTTCTAGCTTTTGAAACCCTTGCTTGGGGACAAGCAAGAGACAAGCATGGGGTATTTTGATAGCATGAAATATGACGATATTTTAGGCACATGTTTTGGTTGTTTTTCCCTTTTTTTTTGGGTATATGGATATGAGTTTGAAGCAATTATGAGCGCATTCACCTATTATGTTGGTATAGAGATTTGCACAAGCTTTGTTGTGTTTTTAGATGAATAAAGGCTTGAATTGGAGCATAAATGGAGTATGTAGGAGTATTTGATCATGCTAGGCATCAAGAGGATACATTGGGATAGCTAAGGAAGGAGTATGAGTGGAAAGTTTTTGGAAACAGAGATTTCATGCACGTTTTAGGCATTCTACGGTCAAACACAAGGAACCACGGCCGTGGTTTTGGGAATTAATTAATTATTGCCGTGAGAATGTATATTGAGAGCAATTATACCATTCCACGGTGGCTTCCACGGGCGTGGAAATATGTTCTTGGCCGTGATTCTTCTAACGGCTACCACGTGTCATATTTGCCACGTCAGCAGTGGTTATGGGCTTTTCGTAACCCTGTTTTCTCCTATAAGAAGCCTGGAGGAAGGGAGAAAATACACACCACGCTAGAGAGAAGTTGAGATCATTGCGGAAGATCTTATTGCAAGGAGATTTTGGAAGGAAGATTTGGAGATGTACGCACTTTGAGATTGCGTAGTTGGAAGATCTTAGGGTTTCACTTTGAAGGCGGATTGACATCCCGTTCTTCTTTGTTCTTTAAGATTGTGAGAGCTTCTTACTCTATTCTATATTCATTGAACACAGTACGGATTTTGAGTTTGATTGAGATTGGTTTTGTGTTTGCTATTGAGATTTTAAGGTTTTATCTTTTCTTTCTTTCAATTTTGATTATTGATTTGATGATAATGATTGTTGGTTAAAACCCTTAAGCGATTCTAAGGTGAAGGGTTGATAGTTGTGGCATAGATGATGATGCTAGATTGAACCAAAACAGATTGGAGCCTGAGAGTTGCGAGAAACCTTGTCGTCGAGGCTTTCCACGACCTGTTCTTGAGTTCCACGGCCGTGGTTCTTCAAGATCCGACCGTGGTTTTCCTCTGTCGTACGTTCTTTGCTTTTGCTTTGATCCAAAGTTAAAGATTTTCTTTAACCTAGCCTTGGCTTACCTTTTCTAGGTAGTAGTGAGACTCAACATCCTCTACTTTAGTTTCGAGTGTCACAATCTTAACCTTTTTGGCTTATCTTTGATTCCCTTGGGTTTGTGCATGGGTATTTGAGAGTTTAATATTGTCATTAGATCATCTTTATAACGAGACTCAACATCCTTTATTGAGAGAGCCTTTGGGTTACACTTATGGGTTTGGAACTTCACTATACAACACCCTACCTTAGATCTATACCTTTACAATCCTAACTCTGTCCTTATACCTTTAGAACATCTTGAATCGATTACCACAATTGGATACTTGCATCTTTAGAATCGTTATTTTCCCAATTATCTTTACAAAAGCTTCATTTACTTGGTGGACAATTTACGAACTTAATTTGATCCCCAAATCCCTAAGTTCGATACTTTAGAATTCTTACTTTACTATATCGATCCGTACACTGCGGGTTCGCTTTGTTGGATTTCAGTTTTTATAAATTTAAGACTTAGTAACGCACACTTTCGAGCGAACACTTGTCAAACCATAAATTGATTTCCCATACTCCTTTCAATTACAATCCCCCTTCTTCCTTTTTCTCTTTCCTTCTTCAACGTTTTACACGCACATACTTTACTCTTCTTCTTCCAAAAATCTTTCGGTTTCTCTCACAAACACATCCATGGCTCCCAAGAGAAACACAAAGAGGAACACAAACCCTCTTGCTTCGACTCACAAAGCAACTACCGCCCACATATCCCCTGCTTCGGAAGAACAACAGTTTCTAGAGGATGTTGAGATTTCACCACATACCGGTCTTCCAACCACCTAGTTCATCAACTTCAAAGCCACTGGAACTTTGCTGGACGGATTCCATAATCGCCCCCTCTGCATGTGCGATTTGGTCGACATGGAGTTCTTTGAGACGCTTCAGCTTCCCTGTATCTCGATTGTCAAAAATTGCTCCATCTGAAAAGTCCTTAACCTAGGAGACACCACATTCACCAGACTCACAAGGTTGTTTTATGTCAACTTCTCAACAAAAAGGGAAAAGGGAACCCTCACCCTCGAGAATGGTTAAAGGTACACCAATCTCTCTCACCCCTACTGTTTTGAGTGAGATTTTAGGGCTTGCCACAAATCTTTCCCTCTACCACTTATCCCGATCTGAGAGTGTTAGGCTTGCAAAAGAACAATTTCTAATCCCGAACTCTAAATCCCGCCAGCTAACTCATACATCCCTAACCCTAGACACCAAAATCATATATACTATTTTGGTTAAATGTGTAATTCCAAGCGCAAATTCAAGGGAATTGTTGACTGATCAGACTCTAGAGCTGATCTATTTGATTATGTTTGGATTGAAAGTTGACTTGTCTAACCTCATACAGAACCACATGGTCCACACAATAAACTCTACCCGAGCCATCCCTTTGCCATATGGGAATCTACTACCTAAGATTTTTGCTCACTTCTCCATCGACACATCCACTGAGGATCAACAACTGCAGTGTCTGGAGAGACTAGGTTTAGAAAAGACTCTTGTTGGTGCTTGGAGATTAAAAGGCAAGGTTGTTGCTATGATCCCATCCCCCTCAGTTATCTCAGCTCCTTCCGTTTCTGAGACCAGACTGGATGGTTTTGAAATGAAATTGCAATGTCTAGAAAGAGAAATGTCCGAATTTCAGTTGGATATGATAAGAAGGATGGATGTGAGCCATGAGGTTATGTCGGTGATTCATGCGAAGATAAACCAGATGTACCTTCTGAACGCCCTTACCCTTACCACCACTGGCAAAATCTTGCCCCTGACCGAAGATGCAACACATCACACTCAAGAAAAGGTGGAGAATGTGCTCATGAACTTTAAGTGTAGCGCGCAAAATAAACACATCCTCTACCCCACACATGTCTAACCTATTGTTCTAACCATTGAGGAGTATGATGTGGTCAAGGAATATTGGCTTGCTGAGTGGAAATGGCTTTTAGAGGCAAATATCAGAGAAATGAGCAAAAGATCTGCTCAATCAAGATGGAGGAAAAAGTTCTACGAGGACAGTCAGGAGTGAATTTCAAAGTCTTAAAATTAGTTTCAAGGCCTTGAAATGGATGTCAAAGCCTTGACATGGATTTCAAAACCCCAATGGTTTTGATTTCAAGGCCTTGATAACTGTTTATGGGACTTCGTTTATTTAAACTGTTTTGTGTTTTTGGAAATACATTTCGTGGGTCTGTAATAATTTTTAACAATCGTACTTTAATGGTTTTTCTCCCTTGTTGAAATATAAAGGGGGAGAAATTAAATATGTGTTGATCCGATATTTTTGCATTCTGCATTTTTTCGATATTATTGCATATGTATCGCTTATATTGAATGTAGGTACGATATTTGTTTTGTCTTTCATCAAGGGGGAGATTGATAACTCCACCTTGATTATAAACTTTTTATGTGGATGATGGAAGACTTAACATCATAAGCGGTTTTATAAACTAACAAATATTGGTTGTATTTCTAGATTGCATGTTTTGGTTTTGTGTTTGTTAAACGTGTGCAAACCTTGAAAAGCATTTCAAAGGATGAATGCATGCCTTGAAACTCATTACAAGGAACAAGCATGAAGATCTTGAAAAGCATTTCAAGGGATAAACGCGGAGGCCTTGAAAAGCGATACAAGGGAGGATTCGGCTAAAGGCTTTTCGAAATCAAGATTCAAATCTCAAAAACCAAATTTAGCAATGATTACAATAAGATCTTCAAACAAGATTCAAGATAAGATCTAGGCCAGCCCCAACAAGAAGATCTTCAACGGATTTGAAGAGAAGATCTTTGGGCCCAACAACAAGATCTCACATAGATCTTAACAACCGACGCAAGAGGATAAGAAGATCTTTTCCAACGGATTTCACACATAGATCTCGGACCCAAGGAAGATCTTCAACGGTCCTCAAGAGAGAACTCTTCAACAAAGATCTTCAACGGCTCTTTCAAGGAGAGATTTCGAAGATGAAGATTCTCAACATGCGTCTAAGAGAAGAAGTATATGAAGAATATAGAAGATCTTACAACAACTACTTTATCTCAACCAAACACCATTTTCCATGGAAAAAGAAGAACATCACAACGACCCTCTTACAACGGCTAGAAGAGTTCTCCATAAAAGACTATAAATGAAGATTGCGATTAAAGAAAACAACAACAAGCTTACACGGAAACATCTAGGTCTTCAAGCGATCAAAGCATCTTCATTCGTTCCAAAAGTTTTTCTTCCTCTTAGCTTACAAACGTTTACATCCTCAGAGAGAGAAAAACACTAGAGCTTCATTGGCATATCTGAAGAGTGTTATACTCGAGTGTGTGTTAATCTGCGAAGTAACTAGGCTATTATTGCTAGGTTAGAGTCGGAACTAGATCGTAGCATTGGCTACAGTGAGAGAAGAAGAGGATTTCTTCTAGGTTGTATCTAGGAGTCTTTGAGCAGATAATATTTAGTTAGATCCTACGGGTAAAGAAACCCTAGGACGGAAACGTAGGCTGTTAGAGCTGAACTTCGTAAACATATCACCGTGTCGATCTTTTGATTCCGCATTATATCTCGCTTAATTGTGACTAACGTTGTTTTTCATGTTTTCGAAGTCAAGACATTGAAATCACTTTCAAAGCCCTTGAAAACAAGTTTTGTCACAAAGAGCACGAATCGACTTTAAGGCATTGAAATCAGTTTCAAAGCCTTAAGATAGATTTTTGCGGAAAATTCTCATACTCTATTCAATCCCCTTCTAGAATATTTATATCTTTATTATTCATCTATACAATTTTTCGTATATGTTTCAAATTTGTGTAAAAAAAATGTTTTATGGTCATGCACAAAGATTACAACTATTTACATGAAATAAATAATATCCGTGTTTAGTAAAGTCAATTTTCATGCTGCTACATGAAAAATCAAATGATTCATGACCCAACTTATATATTTGTTGAATTTTTTTGATAAATATAAAATGCAATTTCTCTATCAAAACGATTCAGACTAGTTGATTTCTTTATGTTCGGATTCCTATAAATTGAGACACAGGTACGCCTCTTAGGCTAGAGGTTTTGTTCCTTTTACATAATGGGGTGGTTTATAATGACGAACTATCCTACAACTAATGTTGTTGTAGCGGTTTACATAGCGGGTCCGTTTAGAAGCACCGAGAATCATTCCCGATAACGGAATGATTCCAAATCAATCAAAAACTACGTTTAGTTAGAGTTTTTTAACACATAAAAGTAATCTCATCCATTCCATTTCCTTTCTCTACCCTTATTCGATTCCATTCCGTTTCCATTCCACCGCTCCAACCAAACGGGCACAGCATGTTTATGATTATTTTTTAGTAAATTGTTATTCATTTTTAGACAAATTAGTTCATATCTCGCACCTTGTACGGTATATATAAATATTTGATTTTTTTTAATGAAATGTCATCAACTTGTGTATGTGAGAACTATTGATATATTTATAGAAAAAAAAAATTAAATTAAATATTTTTGTTAATTTATCCCTAACTTTGTAGAACAAAAACAAAATATAGATATTTTAAAAACTGAATCTGATCAAAAAATTTTAAAATTGTTGCTTATGAGATGGTATTTAGTCCGATCGAAATCTAAACAAATTTTTTTAAAAAAAAAGCCATTTTATAAAAATCCAATATGAACAAAATTTTGATGAAAAAAGATTCGATCCAAAAAATACATATTAAAGATAAAAACGAATACTTTTTATGAAAAAAAAATGATTTACACATCTTTTAATTTATCACTAACAAAACTTTTGTGAAGAAAAATAAAAAAGAGGACTTAATTTTTGTAAAAAATACTTGTAAAAATAAAAACGGAAACAGAATATAGACATTTAAAAAAATGAATTTGATCAAAATTTTTAAAATTGGTATGTTTCTTATAAGATGGTGTTTATTAGGCCGATCAAAATTTTAAAAAGTTTCGGCATTTAAAAATAAAACGAATCGAATCAAAATTTTAAAAACAGTTTGTTGCTTATGAGATGGTGTTTAGGCCGATCGAAATTTGATCAAAATTTATTAAAAAAATACGACGAAACTTATTAGATGGAACATGAAAAATACGACAAAACATGAAAATTTCAAAAAACAGATCAATATAAGAACTTTTCCTTAGTAGATGGTGCAAGATTTACTTGGAAAAAATACGACGAATTAATAAAATTGTAACCTAGAAACTATCTTTAAATCATTGGAACCTGAAAAAGACGACGAAATATGATAAATAAGATAAGAAAAGTGTATTGACTTATGAGAAGATGCGTTCCATATTTATAGTAGAAATAATGTGAGTGTACTTGATAAGTTTACGTTAAATATATCTGAAATCAAGAAATTGATTGCTTTCCTTGTGAGTTAACATCGTAATGTACATGGGAAGTTTAACAATCAATCTATAATATCTTTAGAAAATTAAACATTTATAATTTAGATATTGTTTTAGATAATTTAATTACAACTGAATTAATAATACAAAATAAAAAAATTATTTATTTAAAAAAATTTCGTGATCTAGGTATGCTAATGAAAAAAATTCCATTTTTTTAAAACTAATTAATTAGATATTGTTTGGATTCGTTTTATTAGATATAAAAAAAATAGATATTGTTCGGATTCGTTTAGTATTTTTTTTTAAAACTAACTAATTGGATATTGTTTCGATTTTTTTTCAAACCAATTGTAACACACTCGTGATCTAGGGGTGGTTATCAGAAAGTAATTCGAGATTTTTTTTAAACTAACTAATTAAATATATATGAAACAATTTCGTTTACTAGGCTTTTTTGAATTTTAATTTTAGTAAATGTACCACTTGAGAACAGAGTATTTAAAGTTTGAGAAAAAATACAAAAAATTGAGGTATATATACCTAATTAAAAAACTAAATGGCCTACTTACTAAAAGTAAAACTCAAAAAAGTCTATTAACCAAATTAACCCGTTAAATATTGTCTTTAACTAACTAATTAAATATTATTTTATTTTTTAGATTTGTTTTTAAACTAACTAATTAAATTTTATTTTGAACTAACAAATTTGATATTGTTTAATTAGATTTAGTTAAAAAATATTTTTTTAGATTTTTCTTTAGTAAAAAAAAGATTTATTTACTTAATTAGTAATTTAGTAAAAAATTTAATTCGAGAAAAAACGTGAGGACGCCACGTCAGCATCAGTCTAGTGTAATTTAGTAAAATACTAGTTTTAATACCCGTATCCTGCACGGGTTAGATGGTAATTGTGTTTATAAAAAAATATTTGATAATTTATTATGTTAGAAATTATTTTACCTATTATGTGATGCTTGTTGTATGATTCGATCTTGTTATATTACTATTCATTTTAACATCTACTATACATTTAATAAGAGGTTTAAATTAAAATTAAAATTAAATAATTAAATAATAAAATACAAATATAAATAAAAGATATTTATATAAAATAAGTAGCATGTGTAAGTTAAAAATTATAATATCCTAAAACCAAATGGTTAAATTTAAATAGTGAATTAACTAACGACCAGTGGCATATGTGAAATTACTAAAAAAAAAATATTGAGAAGGTTTCAAAACAAATATGTATCCGCAAGTTAAACATATTTTCAATAAAAAAAATAAAGTTTATAAACTTTAGAAAAACA
>BSUD01000007.1:126622644-126695550 GCA_033239045.1 Fagopyrum esculentum
AAAGTTTATAGGTTTTAGAAAAGAAAAAAAAAAAGTTCAACTGAAAACTAAAAAATAAGAGTAAACAAAATATTAAGATTAAATAAAAAAATTAAGTTTATAATTTTTAGAAAAAAATAAAATTTAATTTAACATTAAAAAAACATAAGTAAACAAAATATTAAAATCTTTGAAGATCTTAAATAAAAAAATAAAAAAAATTTAAAAAATAACAACGTTTAAATGAAAATTAGAAATAATTAACTAAATATTAAGATTAAAAATAAAATTTATAATTTTAGAAAAAAATAAAGTTTAGTCAAAAATAAATATAAGTAAATAAAATATTAAGATCTTGACGTTTAGATTGCAAATCTTAACTATTTTGATTAATTAATAAAAAATAATTAGTCTTTGATAATATGAGGATGTGGCTTCATAAAATAGTGACATGTAGCAAACCAATGAGGTGGCAGAACTAAACTGTTTCAAGTTTCAGGTTACGGTCAGCTTTAATATATAAGATAGATATAGATTAAACACTAAAAAAAATTTTAAATTTTTTTAGAAAATCCTCATTTTGTTAAGAAATTACTGTAGAATAAATTTTAACAAGAAAAGGCAATATTTTTTGAAGTTTAAAAGAGAGCAACTAGGTTTCAAAGGTCATTATATAGATTTCAAAATGTAACAAATATTAGAAGGAAATAAGGGAGCTATTAGAAATGTAGTTGAACATTGAAATTGGAAAGACATCACGTGAAAAGCTTGTAGAAGGACTTAATTTTGAAGGTAACTAATGACACTTTAATTTGCCCATACAATTCACTCTTTCACATATTATACTATAGACATTGCTAGGTTATCAACCATGTTAGAGCGGCTTATGATGAAGTCGTCCAGAATATATTACACATGATTGCCTCTCGCTCAACCCCACCGTTGGGACCGACACCATTTGTTGTTATAGTTAGAAGTGTCAAACGGGCCTAACGAGTCGGGTTCTGGTCGGGTCATAACAAATTCGGGTTGAAACGGGTCGGGTAAAAAAAGGTTTGGTTAATAACCGGATTGGTTCGGGTCGGGTCGGTTTGGGCTGGGTATCTATTATTCGGTTTATAACAGGTTATCGGGTAGCCTCGGTTCTCGGTCATAACGGGTCGGTTTAGCTCGGTTCTTGATAGCGGTGTCAAACGAGGCCAACGGGTCAGCTCGGGTCGGTCACAACAAGATCGGGTTCAAATGGGCCGGGTAAAAACAATCTCTCTTTTTAACGGTTTGTTTTGGGTCAAGTCGGTTTAGATCGGGTATCAATTTAGGTTAATACCGGTTTGGTTCGTGTATCAATTAATTTGATTATAATCAATAACCGGCATATCGTTAATATAATTTTATATTAATCAACTATTACGTTCTTAAACTAGTGGGAGACACAATATATATATATATATATATATATATATATATATATATATATATATATATATATATATATATATATATATATATATATATATATATATATATATATTATTCGATACTTTATTTGAAAGTAGCACTTTATTCGAATGTACTTATTTATCACTTTTCACGAAATCGGATAATAATCCGTAGATATTTGGATGATCTGTTTGATCCAAATTATAAAATATTGTATTTGAAAACGATTCTAGTCAGATCGGACAATTATCCGTGAATACTTGGGTGATTTGTTTGATCGGAATGATTTTAGCGTGATCCGTTTGATTGAAAATGACTTTAATCGGATCTGGATATCGGACTGATCCATTTCATCCATATATCTAATTTGACTGATTCATTTGATCCATATACCTAATGTGCCATATTCATTTGACCAACATATGCTTTTTTCCCTATTTTGTTTGTTATAAATTGTACAATAAATATAATATATTAATTTAATGAGTTAAAAACAAGAATAAATTAGGGAGATGAGACCCTTTATATATTGCTTTTGTAAAATGGGTCTCTAGAGAAAACAATAAAAATTAGGCTTACACCTAGGGAAATAGGACATCATTGAAATGATGGTACTGCACAATATTTAAATATTGATGGGATGTTTACTATTCATACTTTTTGGTTTTTTAAATAAAGTGAGGAAGACTCCCACTTAATCGTTCATATGTTAGGTGTGTTATTTATTTTTTGGGTATTGTATGACGAAATTGGGTTGTTATTTTTTTGGGTATGTTAGGTGTGTTATTTAGTTTTTTGTGTTGTATGACGATTTATGTTTGATTACCCAAAATTACGATCTCAAAATTAGGATATGCACTTACCATGTTCGATCTACTATATTGATAACCATACGAACAAACCACTTACCCAAACATACCAATATCTTACAAAACACTTACCCAAAATGTGTTATAATGTTGGATATGTTTTATAGTTATCCAAAATGTGTTATATTTAAAGTGATATCGTGAATATGTTTTATGGTTACCCAAAATGTGTTATAATGATCAAGTGTCAAGCGAATTTTTTTGAGTAATGACCAAATGTCATTTGATATTGATGTTTGTGTACAATATCGAGTTTTGAAAATTTTGGGTATGACAAATTTAAATTGGGTATGGATTTTGTATTAAGTGATGTTTAAATTGGGTATAAATATAAAATATTATCCAATTTATGAATATTATTTTATATTGATATTTGATTTATTGGGTATGTTGTGTTCGAGTATGTTTATGTACTTTGACAAATTTATTTTTGGGTATGATTGTGACATTAGTTGGGTAAGCAGATTTTTGGGTAAGCGGATTTTTTCTGGACAAAGGGCTGCGTTTTTTTGGCCCCAAATTCCCTCCAAATGTCAATCAAAAGTGTCACAATCAGCACTCACATCAGCCATCACTCATTAGTCATCACTTTTGTCAACTTTTTGTCATATTTATGAATTAGTCTAGTAAAGTAGGAGCCCTATTTCTCAATTTGTAATTGGTAGAGTCCTAAATTTCAACTCTATAGTGTAAAAAGCCCTAAATGCCAATTCAGCCTAAAAACAATGTTACCTTACATTTATCGTGTCGGAGTTGCAGGATGTCACTATAGACTTATAGTTATAATATGGAATATGTAATATGTATTTATATATATATACAATATAATGAATAAAAAATATCTTTAAAATTCCAATTCTTAAAAATTATAGTATGGATTATGTATTTATGTAAAAACGATTTTAGTCGATTTGAATAATTATTTGCAAATATTTGGGTGATTTGTTGATCGAAATGATCTTTAACCAAATTTGGATATCCGACTTATAGAATGGATTATGTAATATGTGTTTGGCTCGGGTTACTTCTGTAACATCCTGAATCCGCGGGACTCGGGATGTCACATTGGGCTAGGATCTCACAATGGATCCTGACCCTAGCCTGACAACAAGTTCACTGAACCTTACAACATGGCACTGACAGATGTAAAACAAATGCATAAAATTGTATAAACTGTACAATCAAAAGGTAACAACAACATAGCCGAGTATAAATAACAACATCCTCACACAGGAGGTAACAAAAGATCATCCTCACGCAGGAGGGAAAAGTAAACAACCCCAAAAGACCACAACCATCCTATGTACGAGAGGTCCTCGGCCTGCCACCCTGCTAGATCACTCAGCAGCACGCCGATCCTGTAGGGCATCTACAACATGGTAATAAACCATTAGCTAACCATACATATATGAGGTAATACATAAGCACAAACACAAGTCATGAAAGATAAACTCATCAGCATGCTATCACACGTTTCCCATTTTATCATCTTTATATAATAGTCATTCACTCAAATCGTGTATATATAGATAGATAAAAGTATGTGACACGAGGAACGATACATCCTCGCCTCTAAGCCTGATAGCCAGTTGTACGAGTATCGGTGACACAATCCGTGTACCCTATGGGAGTGGATTGCGCCCTTCCTGTAAAGTCAGTCTGGCCTAACATCAGAGAACCTCCCAAACTCCACGGCGGGATGAAAGGGAAAGGTTATCACAGCCACGCAATGGGGAAATCAATAAAACATAGGTCGGTATAAACGACATCTCATGCTATCATAGCAACATATAACGCACACACAACTCATGCAAACACCCAATATAGGGATGATAGCTAAGTAAGTCCTATGGACTTACCTCAACCTCGATCAAACTCAACCACGATCATCTCTACACTGGAGGGACAACGCAGCGTATAGACAAGGCATAAAGAGATACATCAAACTCCTATCAACACAAGGGTCACACCTAGACCCAAAGGGATCCATAGGATCATCATCAACCTAACCTCACCACCTAATAAACCTCAAAGGTCATACATGGCATATACCGATCATAACCTCATCAAAACACATCCTGACACATCTAGCATGAACCTATACACTCACACTAGGAAGGGAGGGAACAAAGGCATCCTAAAGCAAGCCTAGAAGCAACACACACCTGCAGAACCAAGTGGAAACGCCAGCTGGTGCAGGTGGCCGTAGGGGCGGCTCCCAGGTGGTGCAGGGGCGGACTCTGACCGGCACAGGGGCAGCTGCAAGGTGGCGTTGGGGCGGCTGGATAATAGAAGACCCCAATTCAGCCCTTCTTCACTCCTTCCTTCGATTCCTTCACTCTTTCTTCAACCAATACACATACATACAAAAACATACATATATACACATCAACATATGCCAATTATGGATCAACAAGATCCATCCTAAGAGAATCTAAGCTAACTAAGGAAAGATAGGAAAAGATCAAGGAAAGAAGAAAGATAGGAAGGAAGCCATGAAATCTTACCAAGCTAAGCTCTCCAGGAGATCAAACACAACACCACCACACCTCAAGCTAGCTCACACAAAGCTCAACAACAACAACCATCAACAAAGCCAAACATATAAGCTCTCAAACTCAACAAAACTTCAAGAAACGATCAAAGATGATCCACGGAGAGATGAGAGGAGAAGAAGAACGTAGGGAGAGAGATGAAGCTGCAAGTGAAGAACCCTCATCAGAAGGAAAGAGAAGAAGCTTATAAAGGGAGGAAAAGGGTAAAGCACGGGTCAAAGAGTCAACAAAAATGGCTGCAACCACATAGAGCCGCAGGGCGGACCCTGTGAGGCGCAGGTGCGGCCCAGGCAAACCGCAGGGGCGGCCACTAGGTCACGTAGGGGCAGTCTAGGCTAAAACCAGGTCCTCAGCTCACACTCTCAACAACTCAGCAACTAGGCTCTTACAACTTCAGGCTATCGGGTTACTTTGGGCTATCGGGTCAATTCGGGTCGGGTTACTTTGGGTCGGGTTATTTCGGGCTATCGAGTCACTCGGGTCGGGCACTTCGGGCTATCGGGTCGGGTTATTCGGGTAATCGGGTCATTCGGGCCGAGTTACTTTGGGTCATTTATTACTTCGGGTTAAATCGGTTTCAAGCTGGTCGGTTCCGGGCATTCTTTTTTTCAAAATTTTCGGGGTCAGGTCGGGTTCGGATTCGGGTTCACGGGTCGGGTCAACTTTTGACAGCTCTAGTTATAGTAGGCTACATGTAGGTCCGAATCCGCCGTACCATCATACTCTTTTGAAGGTCAAAGGTAAGCAATGCTTTGGGATTACTACCGAGATGAAGGGCGAGGGGTAGCTCGATGAGGTTTATTTCTCCAAGGGATTTGGAATCCAAAAAATTTATAAAAAAAAAATTCCGTGCATAATTTCTAGGTTTTCCTCTATGAGCTCTTGGACAATAACCCCCATACACTCACTAAATAATAGGTCCGGATTACGGGTTGACATTCCAACAAATGATGAAGGAGCAAAACCCAAATAATGGACAAATGCACCCAACATAGTTGTTTTAAGCAGAACCAGTAGGGGTCTTGACAACATCCTATTTAATAATTTTTTTCATTGTCATTTTTATCCATCCCTTAAGTTTTTGGGGTATAATTGCATTACTTATTGGTAAATTTTTTGCCCTTTTGTGTTTTTAAGATCTATCGGTGCATTAATGACATTGTAAGCATTCTAAGCGTTTTCGGAGATAAAAATAAGCTATTTTTAAAAGAATGACCTCAACACACTAAAGTTTTCCCTGCGGTCAAGTAAGTCGAGGTTAGGACAAAATTAATTAAGATCCGAGAGTGAAGAACAAAGATTTGCTCAAGGCTTTTGGAGGTAGTCGGCCGGCCACCGACCTTTTATTGGTTAACCTCTAACACATCTCCCGAGCGTATGAAAATTTCTCTAGAGCGAAGTCATCTAGTTGATTTCTAGGTGATCGGCGGACAGGACATCGGCCCCACAACTGATATATTTTGGATGTATTATCTCCTAATCCTCTTTATTTTAGATTGTTTTTGAACATATTTAATTAGACGTTTTTATCTTTTAGTTATAAGATAGGGTATATATTTAGATATGTAAACCAATTAATTATCCGGTAATATGTTCATGTTTATTGAAACCAAATTATCTTAGTATTATCAGAAAAGGCCGGATGAAAGTCACCGAGTATTTGTCGTCGGTTTTCTTAAATAGGTTAGTTAGTTAATTATATACCGCAAGCAAATGAATTTCTCAATTTCTGTTATTTGTGTTTCTTCTAGAATATTGATGAATTATTTGATGCATTTGATGTATTTTTGCATTTGATCCTATATTGCATAGTAGGTCATAGAATTTTGTTTTTGTTGGGGTTAAATATATGTGGAAACCCTATCTATTCAGCCAAGGACATATGTGTCGCCGGCGTTTCCCTTGATTCAGGTGCACTGTTCCTTACAATCTAGTTGAATTATTCTAGATTGCATATATATTGATTGAATTTGAAGATTGAATCTTTATTAACTATATTTTAGATGCATGTAGTTATTGTGGTGGTTGGAGTAGAAGGTAATCTCATTCATGCTCCATCGATCTCACTTCAATTTCACCTAATCATCAAATTTATAATAAATCTCATTATTAATGCATTACACGGTGTAATGACAACATTCAAGAAATGACACTCTTCCGTCGCGTCACGTACATGATATCTCTTCCCATATAAATACTCCAACTCATTATCTCGATCTCCTTGAATTGTAGCCATGAAATCCAAGTGTTTCCTCTTCTCTCTTCTCATCGTCGGGGTTCTCTCCGCGGCCACAACCTCCAACGCCCGGCTCGTCGGAGGTTACAATCCCATCAAGGATCCAAACGATCCCTACGTGGTGGAGATCGCAAAATTCGCAGTGAGCCAGCACGACAAAGATGCGGCTACCAACCTAGTTTTCGTCAACGTCTTGAGCGGCGAACAACAGGTGGTCGCCGGAACCAACTACAAGCTCAACATCAAGGCTAAAATCCCCGAGGAGAACGAGGGTGATGTGTACCAGGCGATTGTCTACGATAAGCCATGGGAGAAGTACCGCAACCTCACATCCTTCACCAAAGTGGATCACAAGAATTAAATAAATTTATATGGATTTCATGTATGTACACCGCGAGTGTACGTGTGTGCGTGCTTGAGTAAATAAATGAAACGAATGAATTCATTACATGCTTTCTTTCAACTTACGTTTTCAATCAATTATGCAATCGTCTTCATTTGGTTTCGACTTACCCCACCAGCAAACAAGTTCTTTTCTTTATTTGATAAAATGGGTTATAATAGCAAATTTGAATGCAAAGGAGATACTCCTAAATTTGTACATTAATTTCCATTCCGTTTAAATTGAGTTTGGTAATGACAATTGTTTTGGGATAAGTTTCTTTTAATTCAAAATGATAGTGGAATCGAGGACTTGTGTTCTATGTCATCCATCACCTTTACATTTACTTAATACCAGCGGATGTTAAATCTTTGGTACCTCTAAGTATACTTGTTCAATTACCTATAGTATACAATTTTTGTTTAAATTGATCTTCATATTTAGTAAACTAATAATATTGTGAAATCATATTTTAATTGAAAATAGTACTAAAATGGTTGAAAACTTGAAAGGCATTTATTATTTGTTTGGTATTACTTGGGTTTTTAGGTAGTTTTTCAATCACTATGCACTGTAGTACTAAAATCGTTGCAATGCACAGGTGCGGGTTGTATACTGGTGACTGTAGGAGGGAAGAGTAACCCAGGATGTGAGATCATGAAGAAGGGGAACAAGAACTGGAACATTCGTGGTGGTTGAATGTCGGTAGTAGGAGGTGTATTGACGAAACCATAAACGTTTTAATCAAGTAACATCTTATTGATTCTAACAACTGATGATATTGTATCGTGTGGAGGAATTGTGACGATCTGGTACGACCTTCTTAGGTCATGGGGGTTGTTATATGGAGAAATGACACGGATCAAGGTAAAGCAAATTGGAAGGACGAAGAGGAAGGTGAGTCTTCTATAGTTGTTGTGCGAGAAAGGGGTGTATATAAGGGGATGCATGATATGTTTGTTCTAAGGTTATGGATGTCATGCTTTCACGAGCCAAGCTAAGTCAAGGTTTTTGTGACCCGTGTGGCGAAGCCATAGTGGCTATGACGTGGAACAAGGAATCTAAATTGGGGCAACGCTGCAAGTTTAGGGTTATGATGTTAGTGCTTGGTGGAGTCTTGAGTGGATCTTCCACAGTTGTGGTTGGGGAATTCTGCCTAAAGGCATTGATAGCATGAATTATAGTCTATATTTTGAGGTTTGTTTGGACGTTTTATCTTTCATAATCTGCATGTTTGTATGTATATTATGTGATTATATTACCATTTTATCTACCTTTGCGAGAATCGAGGTCTACACCTAGTTTTGTTGTAATCGTAGGTAAAATGGCACGTTTTGCATCAAAAAGGAGCAAAAGGAGCTATGGAGTCATTGGAGCTACATTCAGGAACATAAGGAACCATCCAGGAAGCATAGCCATGGATTAGAGATTCACTTTGGACCAGATTTGAGAGATTTCACATTCAGCTGTGATTCACCTCGGTTGACCACAGATTCACCTCGACCGAGGTGATCCAGAGAAGCCGACTCGACCGAGGCGAACACCTGGGACGCGGCGAGAATATTTTATTCTTGGCTGAGATCTTTTATCTTTGGAAAGAGATCTTATATTTTTGGGCTTGGCTCCTGGAAGGAAGATGATATACTAGATCATATATTTTACCTATTTTTATGGGAAGAGATCTTTCTAAGATATCTTATCTTTGGAGAGCAATTTTCCTATAAAAAGGGTCGGATTTCCCACAAATCCGACATCCGCTATCACCCCGCTTACACCGAAATACACGCAACAGCTATACTCTAGTTGGGAGATTTGAAGAACCTTTTTGAAGGTTGAAGAAGGAAGATTGTAGCTTTTATAGCTTTTGAAGGTTTTCTTGTAAGATTACCTTAGATTCTCTTCCTTATTGTCTTTCTTGTTGGATTTCTATCCAAGGAACGCTTTGTTGTGATATTTGATCCAGTTATTGAAGTCTTTTCATTAAGTTCTTCTTGTTCAAATATCCACCTTCTTCCCATATATGTGATTAATACTTTCATGATAATGAGTGGCTAATCTCTTTGTGTGATTCTAGGGTGATTGGCTGAAAGTTGTGGGAAAAACAATGATAGAATGATCTTAGATTCCAGTAGGACCCTGAAAGTTCGAGTCTTTAACCTTAACCCTAAGCATCTCGTTCAGTCGATGAACATCTCGGCCGGGGTGGAATTCTTCTGACCGAAGTGACTTATCTAATCCTAAACTGAGAGTTAAGTGTTAGAGTTTGCCAAATCCTATTCTTATTACACCTTTCCTGGTTCAATGCAAGCCTAGGATGAGACTTACCCGGTGATTCCTTTGTTTGTTTACCAAAGATCATAAGTATAGGTAATAAAGGTTCATCCTTTATTGGGGTTTGAGTGTGCTTTCATCCCATCTTTGTGAGTTAGCCTGAGACTTACCCGGTAAAGGTTGATTCTATTCCCTTAAATGGTGTGTTAGTTTGAGGTTATAGTTCTTTATCTTGATTCCTTGAGACTTACCCGGTAATAGGAGTTGCGGTTTAGGATTAGTGAGTAGTGAGACTTACCCGGTAATCTATTCCACTTTAGTAGCACCTTCCCTATGCATGCAAAAAAACCTCAGCTTTGTCCGCTTATCTATAGATCTTGAGTTGGAACCATAACTAGATGCTTTAATTCCTAGAATTGCATGTTTCCTTTATTGACTTATATCATCTTTGATTGTTTTAATTGCTTGTGGTTAGTGATTGCTTAAGCATACCGTAATTGGACTTTGTTTCAGTAAGTCCCTGTGATCGACCCCTGGAATTCCTTGCTTTTTACTACGATTGACCCGTACACTGCGGGTTTGCATCCTTGTTTTAAGCTTACGTCTAGGGTTATAAATTTAAAGCTTGCATACACCGTTTGGAGCGAACAAGTTTTTGGCACCGTTGCCGGGGACTTGGTCTAGACCGAGACGGTTCCGGTTTGCTTTTGGGGCACTTGCCCCCGTGTCTACTAACCACTCTACTTGAGTGACTTTTGCAGGTTCTTTCTTAGGTATATGCGAAGAACCCACACTGAGAAGGAAATCGTTCCTTACGATCCCGAACCAGAAAAGACGTACAAACGACGCTTAAGAGAAGCGAAGATGGCCCACCAAGACAACCGCGGTCTTGAAGCCGAATTGAAAGAGGCGCTAGAGCTGCTACGCCTCAGCAGGGAAGAGCTAAGGCAAGAGAAAGAAGAAACTCACACCAGGACTGAAGCAATCGAAGCGGATATGGCAGCTTTAAGAGACCAATATCAACTTCGACCGAGGGAAGACCCAGTTCCCGATGCTGGACCGATGCAGGTCCTAGTTGCTGACCCTCGACCGAGGCAGGTTCCAATGCCTAATGCCCCGGCCGAGGTACTTCCACCTCGGATGCCAGTCCGAGGCGCTCTTCTTGCAAGAATCCCACAAACCCTAGGTCAAAGGATGGACCCTAATCAACAACTGAGGCGTCCAGGAGTTAACCTAGGAGATCCAGCAGACCATGACTACGAACTTCGACCGCAAGTTCTATCCATGATTCGCCAATGCCAATTCGGAGGGCTAGAAAAGGAATCACCGCATCAACATCTTCAAAACTATGAGATCTTGGTGGAGACCTTGAGACCCTCAAGAATTGAGAATAACAACTACAAGCTAAGACCTTTTTATTTTTCTTTAAAAGATAGAGCTCTTACTTGGTATCAATCTCTTCCTCCAGGAAAAATTAGCACATGGGAGGAGATGACTACGGAATTCTTGACCAAATTCTTTCCCCCCTCAAAGACGGCTGAAATGAGAGAGAAGATCAACGCTTTCATTATGAAGGACAAGGAGAGCTTGTCCAAGTCATGGGAGCGGTTCAAGGACATTCTTTTGGATTGCCCACATAATGGGATTCCAAAGTTAGAGTTATTGGAGATATACTTCAAGGGACTGGACGGAAGCACCCAGTTCAACCTCCAACTACTCTCCGCCGGTACCTTTATGGACATGGCGATTGACGTAGCTTGGGACTTCATCGAGAAGCAAGCTTTGCATATGGAGAAGTACACCCATCAAGGAGCTGAAGGGGGAGTTAAAAGAGTCAACTTCCAAGAAACTCAGCCCAACAACAATCAACTCACGTCTTTGAAGAATGACGTGAAGCAATTAAAGGAACTCTTGGTTGCTCAAACCAAGAAGGAAGAGCAAGGACAAAGGAACAACAACAATGGATACCGTAACAACAACAACGGTTCCCGGAACAACAACTACAACAACAACAATAGAGGGTCCAATAGCAACAATTGGAGGGCGAACAACCAAAATTCTGGTAACAATCATTCAAACTCCAACTCTAACGATTCCTCTAACCCTTTCCTCTCTTCCCCTTCTTCTTCTTCTACTCCATTAAAGAGCCAGGGGCAAGGATCAAGTTCGTCTTAGCCAGAAAAGAAAGATGCAGTTCTGGAGGCTATCTTGATCAAGCTTAATGCTATGGAGACTTCTATGACTTCATTTTCGAAGGCCCAAAAAGCCTTTGAACAACAACTTGCAAGTAGGGCGAATGAAGCGCCAAGAGATCCAGGGAAGCTTCCAGCAAGGACGGAAAGCAACCCCAAGGGCCAGATCATGGCCATAACTACGAGGAGTGGACTGAAAACTGCAGACCCAGTGCCTCGGTCGGTGCCAGTACCGACGAAGATCACCTCGGTCCAGATGCAGTCGAAGAACACTTCGACCGAGACGCCAACCGAGGTGGAGCCACAAAAAGAGGAGGGGAAAACTGAAGTTTATGTTCCACCTCCTGCATACAAACCACCACTTCCATTCCCCCAGTCAAGGGCCAGAGCACATCTAGACAAGCACTTTTGTAAGTTCCTTGACTTGATGAATAAACTGGACATTAACATTCCTTTCCTTGATGCTATTCTAGGGATGCCCGCCTATGGGAAGTTCTTGAAGGAGATCCTATCAAGGAAGAGGAAACTGGAAGATTTTGGTGAAGTTAGGATGACATCTAAATCCTCGGAGCTCATTCAAATTATGAAAGAGAAGATACCACCTAAATTGAGAGATCCCGGCTCATTTTGCATCCCCATTCAAGTTGGGGATGTCACTTGTGAAGCCCTTTGTGATCTAGGAGCCAGCGTGAGCATCATTGATAGCATGAATTATAGTCTATATTTTGGGGTTTGTTTGGACGTTTTATCTTTCATAATCTGCATGTTTGTATGTTTATTATGTGATTATATTACCATTTCATCTACCTTTGCGGGAATCGAGGTCTACACCTAGTTTTGTTGTAATCGTAGGTAAAATGACACGTTTTGCATCAAAAAGGAGCAAAAGGAGTTATGGAGTCATTGGAGCTACATTCAGGAACATAAGGAACCATCCAGGAAGCATAGCCATGGATTAGAGATTTACTTTGGACCAGATTTGAGAGATTTCACATTCAGTTGTGACTCACCTCGGTTGACCACAGATTCACCTCGACCGAGGTGATCCAGAGAAGTCGACTCAACCGAGGCGAACACCTGGGACGCGGCGAGAATATTTTATTCTTGGCTGAGATCTTTATCTTTGGAAAGAGATCTTATATTTTTGGGCTTTGCTCCTGGAAGGAAGAAGATAATTTAGATCTTATATTTTACTTATTTTTATTTGAAGAGATCTTTCTAAGATATCTTATCTTTGGAGAGTTATTTTCCTATAAAAAGGGTCGGATTTCCACAAATCCAATATCGTGCTATACCACCGATCAGGGTTTATACACCGTTGCAGCCATACTCCAGTTGGGAGATTTGAAGAACCTTTTTGAAGGTTGAAGAAGGAAGATTGTAGCTTTTATAGCTTTTGAAGGTTTTCTTGTAAGATTACCTTAGATTCTCTTCCTTATTGTCTTTCTTGTTGGATTTCTATCCAAGGAACGCTTTGTTGTGATATTTGGTTCAATTATTGAAGTCTTTTCATTGAATTCTTCTTGTTCAAATATTCACCTTCTTCCCATATATTTGATTAATACTTTCATGATGATGAGTGGCTAATCTCTTTGTGTGATTCTAGGGTGATTGGCTGAAGGTTGTGGGAAAAACAATGATAGAATAATCTTAGATTCCAGTAGGACCCTGAAAGTTCGAGTCTTTAACCTTAAACCTAAGCGTCTCGTTCAGTCGATGAACATCTCGGCCGGGGTGGAATTCTTCTGACCGAGGTGACTTATCTGATCCTAAACTGAGAGTTAAGTGTTAGAGTTTGCCAAATCCTATTCTTATTACACCTTTCCTGGTTCAATGCAAGCCTAGGATGAGACTTACCCGGTAATTCCTTAGTTTGTTTACCAAAGATCATAAGTGTAGGTAATAAAGGTTTATCCTTTATTGGGGTTTGAGTGTGCTTTCATCCCATCTTTGTGAGTTAGCCTGAGACTTACCCGGTGATGTATTCCACTTTAGTAACACCTTCCCTATGCAAAAACCTCAGCTTTGTCCGCTTATCTATAGATCTTGAGTTGGAACCACAACTAGATGCTTTAATCTCTAGAATTGCATATTTCCTTTATTGACTTCTATATCATCTTTGATTGTTTTAATTGCTTTGTGGTTAGTAATTACTTAAGCATACCGTAATTGGACTTTGTTTCACTAAGTCCTAGTGATCGACCCTTGGAATTTCTTGCTTTTTACTACGATTGACCCGTACACTGCGGGTTCACATCCTTGTTTTAAGCTTACGTCTAGGGTTATAAATTTAAAGCTTGCACACACCGTTTGGAGCGAACAATCATCCCGTTGGAGCTATGTGTGAAGGTCGGACTTGGAGAGCCCAAACCGGTCAAGATTCGATTATATATGGCGGACCGCTCCATCACCCATCCCGTGGGAATTTTGGAGGACGTTCCGGTCAAGTTAGGTAACTTCTATTTACCAATAGATTTTGTTGTGCTTGACATTCCCGCAGATTATCCTGTTCCTATTATTCTCGGGAGGCCATTTCTAGTAACTTCGGGTTGCAACGTGGATTGCAAGAACGCCAAGTTAAAATTCAACATTGGTGGCGATGAGGTGGAGTTTGCACTACTTGCAGCCATGAAAGGGGAGCAGCTGAGCAATGATATCTTCAATATCTACGATGAAGAAGAATCAAGAGAATTGGTGAGCTCTATCCTTACTAACGATCCACTCGAAAGAGTTATTAGCTTCAGTTTAATGGAGGAAGGTATAGATGCTTCTTGTGATGCAGATATACGGAGCTTAAAAGCACTGGAAGAGGATCCATGAGCTAAAACTGAGAAGCTAATCCAGGAGACGAAGATATCCAGTTTCGGTTCCAGTTGCAGTACCTCGACCGAGGCACTTTCTGGACTGAGCGAGGCGACTGAAGAACATCTCGGTCAACGCCTCTGCGCCTCGACCGAGGTCGATGACGAAATGATGTCAACTGAGACTTCCGAAAGTCCAGTTTCTAGATCTACTCCACTGGAAGGAGGAAGCAAGGATCCCCCTCAGAAAGCACCCCCAGTTGTGGAGCTTAAACAACTCCCAAACCACTTGAGGTATGTCTTTCTTGGACCGGATTCTACCTATCCCGTTATTGTTAGCACTTCCCTCTCCGAAACTGAATTATCTAAACTGATGCATGTCCTGAGAAAGCATCAAAAAGCTTTGGGTTATACTATAGATGATCTTATCGGCATTAAGCCCTCTTTCTGCATGCATAGAATTTTAATGGAGGATGATCATAAGACTTCACCGGAACCTCAAAGACGGTTAAATCCAATCATGAAAGAGGTTGTGAAGAAAGAAATTTTTTAGTTGTTGGATGCAGGTATCATATACCCTATCTCGGACAGCAAGTGGGTTAGCCCGGTGCATGTAGTTCCGAAGAAAGGAGGGATGACCGTTGTGACAAATAAGAACAACGAGTTGATCCCGACCAGGACCGTTACGGGCTGGAGGGTTTGCATCGATTATAGGAAGCTGAACACGGCCACACGGAAGGACCATTTTCCACTTCCCTTCATTGATCAAATGCTCGAGCGGTTGGCCCAGCATTCACACTTTTGCTACTTAGATGGTTATAGTGGATTCTTCCAGATTCCTATCCATCCGGATGATCAGGAGAAGACCACTTTCACTTGTCCATGGGGGACATTTGCTTATAGGAGGATGCCATTTGGATTGTGCAATGCACCCGCTACCTTCCAGCGATGCATGATGGCTATCTTTTCCGAGTACATAGAGGAGATCATGGAGGTATTTATGGATGATTTTTCTGTATATGGTTCCTCTTTTGATGATTGCCTATCTAACCTTTCTCTAGTGCTTAAAAGATGTGAAGACACTAATCTCGTTTTGAATTGGGAGAAGTGTCATTTTATGGTTAATGAAGGCATTGTGCTAGGACACCTCGTTTCTAATCGAGGCATTGAGGTCGATCGCGCTAAGATCGAGACTATTGAGAAACTTCCTCCCCCTTGTTCTGTCAAAGGTGTGAGGAGTTTTCTCGGGCATGCAGGTTTCTACATGAGATTCATCAAGGACTTCTCTAAGATTTCTAAACCTCTAACTAACCTCTTGAATAAAGATGTTGTTTTTGAGTTGTCGCAAGAGTGTCTTGATGCTTTTTACAGGATTAAGGAAGCGTTGATCTCCGCTCCCATTATCCAACCTCCGGATTGGACCTTGCCCTTTGAGATCATGTGCGATGCTAGTGATGTAGCCGTAGGAGCGGTGCTTGGACAAAGAAGGATGGCTGGACCACCGCCATTTACTATGCTAGCAAGACGCTAGATGTAGCACAACGCAACTACGCTACCACCGAGAAGGAATTATTGGCGGTTGTATATGCTTTCGAGAAGTTTCGTTCCTATTTAGTAGGGGCGAAAGTCATTGTCTACACCGACCATGCAGCCATCCGTTACTTATTGGCTAAAAAAGATGTCAAGCCACGCCTTATTCGATGGATTCTCTTACTTCAAGAGTTTGACTTAGAGATCCGCGATAAGAAGGGATCCGAAAATTCTGTTGCAGATCACCTCAGCCGGCTACCTGTATTTTCACGTGAGAAGGACGACCCGCCCATAGACGATTCATTCCCCGATGAGCACTTACACTTGTTGGAGCGTTTGATAGACTTACTTACTTCACCCCACGATGGAGGTGAAGTATGGGGTGAGGGCACCTCCCATCACATTTGAGACGCATCATGGTCCAGCTAGCGACCTTAAACCAAGCGCTTCTTGGGAGGCAACCCAAGGTATTGCTTTCTTTTCCCTTTTTCTAGTATAGTTTAGATAGTTTTTGCATTTGCTTTGCTTTGTTTTGTTTTTGGCGTCCTAGACAGATAACAGGAGACATCTAAGGAAGGAGCATAACTAGAAGGACAGAAGATCGAGAATTTAAGAAGACGAAGTTTTGACTGAGGCATCTCGGTTGCTATCAGAGCACCTCGACCGAGATGATTCTTGAGCAACCGAGGCGACTAGGGTTTTTGAAGAACCACCTCGGTCCGTACCACCTCGGTCCAGTCGAGACCATCTCGACCGAGGTGACAGCAGTTCCAGAAAGGGTATAAAAGGGGGATTAATTTTCTCTCTCTTCCATTTTACCCTCCCTCGACCGCGGCGCTATACCTCACCTCGCTCCTTCGAATCTCTCTCATTTTCAAAACTTTTCGCTTCCAAACTGCAATCAACGCATAGAGGATCCCAGTGCATCGTCGATCTACAAAGAAATCGAACCGATTCGGCCGAACGAGCTAGGGAGTTTTGGGGACAGATTGCCAAATCCTATTCTTATTACACCTTTCCTGGTTCAATGCAAGCCTAGGATGAGACTTACCCGGTAATTCCTTAGTTTGTTTACCAAAGATCATAAGTGTAGGTAATAAAGGTTTTTCCTTTATTGGGGTTTGAGTGTGCTTTCACTAAGTCCCTGTGATCGACCCCTGGAATTCCTTGCTTTTTACTACGATTGACCCGTACACTGCGGGTTCGCATCCTTATTTTAAGCTTACGTCTAAGGTTATAAATTTAAAGCTTGCATACACCGTTTGGAGCGAACAAGTTTTTGGCGCCGTTTATGTATTACTTGACATTTATGTGATGTATGACTCTATTTGACCGGATATTTATTCATATGTATGCTTCACTTTTGCATCTATGTGTTTATCTGAGACTACATGCATACTTACAGGTTATGTGATTGAGAAAAACGTCGAAATTGAAAGAAAACTGGTTTTAAAAAAAAAAAAAAATTTTGGACCTCGACCGGGACAGTTCTGGCCAAACGAGGTGTTTCACCTCGGTTGACTTAATAACACCTCGACCGAGGTGGGTTAACTGAGAGTTTTCGAAAACGATTTTTGTGCTTCTTATTTGGATATGATCTCAGTGAAGATTTTGTTGACTGACTGGTTTTAAAATTCTTTATGTGTTTGAAAGGTTTTATAATATGTTTAAGTTGCTAAATGCTTTGTTTGAAATTATTGGCATGTTTAATACTTTGTTTTTGTCTAAATTATGTTGAATTTGAAGGTTGACACCACATTATGAGTTCTCTCACTTTCTTCCTGGAAAGACCAAGGCAATTCATTCTTCTCTCCTCTTCTTCTTGATCATGCGTAGCCCCTCATATACATTTTGCCTCCCTTTACCTATCCGGGAATTTGGAAGCAAGCGAAGTGGTGAAAGCAAGTAAAAGTTGAGAAGTGGGCTGGAAGTGAAAGTGTTAGAAAGAAAGAAATAGGTTTGGGGAAGACGATCATGATGATGAATAACTCGGCACCATTCACATAGCCGGGTATTTGTGTCTTGCCAAAGTCGGATTGAGCGATATTCCTAACGGGTCATGGTATGTGCATCAAGGGTTTGATGCATCTCAAGAAATTGATGATTGGTGATTTCCTAGGCTTCGGTTATTGTGCACCTCTGTCCATGCATCCCAAAAAGTAAAGTAAAAAGAAAAAGTGTGAAATAAGCAAAGCTTATTGGTGGAAGATGTTGAAAGTCAAAGTGAAAGTGAAGTATATCCTTTTCCCGGATTCTAGCACCACATTACCTTACATACATCCCTACCCTACACGTTTCTTGACCTTTCTTTTGGGAAGCCCTTGAGACCTCGAGCTTGTTGATTGACTTAGTGGTTTAAACTGGATTATGCATGATTAATTTCGATAATTATGACTTATTATGCATTCTATAATTTTATGCAAAGATGAACAACTTTCCTATATTTATAAAATGTTTTGATCATATTTGGATTTTAAATTCCATGAAGTATTCTCTTAGAGTGATCTATGATTGTAGCACACCATAAAAATGTTTTTGAAAGACTTTTCATTGATCTTATTGACTTATAATCCATTCTATCTTGTCTTCTATGTGCGGAACTTGCTTGGGGACAAGCAAGGGCTAAGTATGGGGTATTTTGATAGCATGAATTATAGTCAATATTTTGAGGTTTGTTTGGACGTTTTATCTTTCATAATCTGCATGTTTGTATGTATATTATGTGATTATATTACCATTTCATCTACCTTTGCGAGAATCGAGGTCTACACCTAGTTTTGTTGTAATCGTAGGTAAAATGGCACGTTTTGCATCAAAAAGGAGCAAAAGGAGCTATGGAGTCATTGGAGCTACATTCAGGAACATAAGGAACCATCCAGGAAGCATAGCCATGGATTAGAGATTCACTTTGGACCAGATTTGAGAGATTTCACATTCAGTTGTGATTCACCTCGGTTGACCACAGATTCACCTCGACCGAGGTGATCCAGAGAAGCCGACTCGACCGAGGCGAACACCTGGGACACGGCGAGAATATTTTATTCTTGGCTGAGATCTTTTATCTTTGGAAAGAGATCTTATATTTTTGGGCTTGGCTCCTGGAAGGAAGATGATATACTAGATCATATATTTTACCTATTTTTATGGGAAGAGATCTTTTTAAGATATCTTATCTTTGGAGAGCAATTTTCCTATAAAAAGGGTCGGATTTCCCACAAATCTGACATCCGCTATCACCCCGCTTATACCGAAATACACGCAGCAGCTATACTCCAGTTGAGAGATTTGAAGAACCTTTTTGAAGGTTGAAGAAGGAAGATTGTAGCTTTTATAGCTTTTGAAGGTTTTCTTGTAAGATTACCTTAGATTCTCTTCCTTATTGTCTTTCTTGTTGGATTTCTATCCAAGGAACGCTTTGTTGTGATATTTGATTAAGTTATTGAAGTCTTTTCATTAAATTCTTCTTGTTCAAATATCCACCTTCTTCCCATATATTTGATTAATACTTTCATGATGATGAGTGGCTAATCTCTTTGTGTGATTCTAGGGTGATTGGCTGAAAGTTGTGGGAAAAACAATGATAGAATAATCTTAGATTTTAGTAGGACCTTGAAAGTTCGAGTCTTTAACCTTAACCCTAAGCATCTCGTTCAGTCGATGAACATCTCGGCCGGGGTGGAATTCTTCTGACCGAGGTGACTTATCTGATCCTAAATTGAGAGTTAAGTGTTAGAGTTTGCCAAATCCTATTCTTATTACACCTTTCATGGTTCAATGCAAGCCTAGGATGAGACTTACCCGCTGATTCCTTTGTTTGTTTACCAAAGATCATAAGTATAGGTAATAAAGGTTCATCCTTTATTGGGGTTTGAGTGTGCTTTCATCCCATCTTTGTGAGTTAGCCTGAGACTTACCCGGTAAAGGTTGATTCTATTCCCTTAGTTGGTGTGTTAGTTTGAGGTTATAGTTCTTTATCTTGATTCCTTGAGACTTACCCGGTAATAGGAGTTGTGGTTTAGGATTAGTGAGTAGTGAGACTTACCCGGTAATCTATTCCACTTTAGTAACACCTTCCCTATGCATGCAAAAAAACCTCAGCTTTGTCCGCTTATCTATAGATCTTGAGTTGGAACCACAACTAGATGCTTTAATCCCTAGAATTGCATGTTTCCTTTATTGACTTATATCATCTTTGATTGTTTTAATTGCTTGTGGTTAGTGATTGCTTAAGCATACCGTAATTGGACTTTGTTTCACTAAGTCCCTGTGATCGACCCCTGGAATTCCTTGCTTTTTACTACGATTGACCCGTACACTGCGGGTTCGCATCCTTGTTTTAAGCTTACGTCTAGGGTTATAAATTTAAAGCTTGCACACACCGTTTGGAGCGAACAGGCATATTGTCACAGTTGTGAAGTTGCTCATAGAATATCAAGACGTGCATAAGGTGACCAACAAGAGTAAGAGAAAATTGAGGTTTCGAAGTTTGAAGTCGATATGAGACGTACAAGTAGTATATAAAAGCTTGAGATTAAGAGCCTCCGATGTTGGATTGACATTGCAAAAAGGAAATATAAAGTAAGTCCTACACCTACTTGAAGGAATTGTGAAAGCTTATATAAAATACGAAGAATGTTTCCCATATGTTGGGATGTCATTGAAAATAAAGAAGATAAGATTGATTTATTTTAGAGGCATGTTTATGCCCGACAGTTAGGACGCTTATGGCAACACATAAGTATGAGTCCTTAAAAGGTTTATTACGACCTTGCCTTCAAGGTAAAAAAGACGGAACAATACAGATTTGAGAGAAGAAGGACCCTTGAAAGAGAACAATCACGGTCATAGCTAAAGATGGAACATTCCACAAGTCTGAAGGACGTCACCTCAATAGATCGCGGTAGATCAATTGTGTCATGACACCTGTGAAGATACGTGAGTTGAAGGAGCATTTGAACGACCAATTGAAAGGACTTGTTGACAAAGGCTCATTAGAACTGATGCACTACAATGGAGAAATCCAAATATATCTTAAACTCTTAATTTGAAGTTGTTATGGAGAACACCGGTTAGCGAGAAGAGAGACAATTATCTCCGTTTGAACATCGATTACCGTGAGTTGAACAAGATAATGGTGAAGGAAAAGTATCCCTTACAACGAATTGAAGATCTACTCGATCGGTCACGAGGGTCATTAGTCGCTCCTAAAATTGTTTTAAGGTTTGATTGCCACCAATTGAGAATTCGAAACCAGGATATTGCAAATACCGGAATTCCGGACAAACCATGGTCACTACAAGTTGTAGTGATTCCATATGGGCTTACTAATGCCCGGATAAGATATTTTGGTCTACTCTCGAGAAGAGAGAAGTTGTATGACAAGTTGTCCCGGGTTGGCAAACCCAGAGAGATGTGAAAGAAGTTACAAGTTTTCTTGGATGTGCTGAGCTTTACCAGATCCGTGAAGAGAGAAGTTGTATAACACCAATTATGGTAACCTACTCCAGATGACAATGAAGTATTGAGTGGGACGAAAATTGGCAATGGGGTAGTTGAGAGTTAAGAGGAGATTCATTCGTGCGACTATTTTTGGAATTGCCTCGAGGTATGATGGGTTTGAAGTGTACAAATGATTCTCCAAGACAAGGTCTTGATTAAGTATGGAGGAACGGTGTAAAAGTAATAGCATATGTGTTTAGTTAGTAGAAGTGGTGTGAAGTAAAGTACTTTCTTCATTACTTGGAGCTTGCAACAAGAGTTGAGGAAACGTAACATCAAAGTTTGGTTTGATAAGAACCAAAGCCAACAGTGTGAATTGGAAGTTCGATTTCTTTGTTAGAGACAAGCAAAGAAGAAACATCATGGAAATGCTGCATTGAGAAAGACACGAGAAGGAAGTCAAGTTTCCAATATATTGGACCTTTTCTAGATCTTAGCGCGAGTTGGGAAAGTAGTTTACCGGTTGGCGAGGCCGCAGAGAGTAGAGGGTGATCACCCGGTGATTACTGTGTATTAGTCGAGGGAGTACATATATGACTCGAGATATGTTGTCAGTGATTAGGATCTAGTGGTTAACACGAAGAGCCAAAGAGGCTGCCTAGGGGACGGAGAATAGTATCTAGAGTTTTACACTGAGCTAGGGGCATCGATAGAATCGACGGGTTAGACTTAGTTTTTCCCTTGGTTGAGTTATGTTCATGTGTGATGTTATGTGTAGTTGTGCCCCGTGCGGGAATGTGCTATGTGACGTGTTATATCTTGTGGTGGTTGTTTGAATAGATTGTGCGTATTGATTAGAAGGTTTAAGCTTTCTTAGTTTGAGAGTTCATACCTCGGCCTTAGGGACCGAGAAGTTCGACGTATACCAAGTTTCGGGACGAAACTTGTTTTTAGGGGGATCTGATGTAACACCCCATTTATTTGGTGCGTTTTCGATATTTATTCTCCTACTCTATCGATATTTTCTTAGCTTAAATATTTTAGTAAATGTGTTTTACGACATAAAATATCTATCCCGAATATATTATTATTTTGGATACGTGCACGTATATCCGTATTTTTATTTTTGGAAAGTCAAGAAAGTTTTCCGATTCAAAAAATCTGTTTCGAATGCGTTTGATCGAGGTTACTCTTTTACACTTTTCCTTTTTATTTTTCCTTAATTCCTATCTTCCTTTTTTTCCTTCTCTCTTTACTTTTCCCCAACCCTCTCTTTCCAGCGTGATGATGGCGCCCCTTTCTAAAGCCCTGCCTTCACCTCTCTCACACGTAACCTCCCTCTTACACGCTTGTAGCTAACCCTCTTCTCAGCCCCTGCTTCACTTCCTCCCTAACTCTCCTTCCTTGTCCTCTACTCCTCTCAACCTCCCTCTTCCCCACACAACCTAGCAACCTCTCGAGCTCTCTTTCCTCGACCTCAAAAACTCCACTACCTCGTCCCTCATCGAGACCACCACTATCTCCAAGGATGCGCACGACCATTGTCGTCGGAAAAGTATTGACGCAGCCGCCATGAATTGTCGGAACTGAGAGAAACAGTGAAGCCCTTCCTTTTCACCCTCCTCGAGCCTCTTATGTCAAGCCTCCGGAGAAGGGGAGCCTTCCACCGCCGGCCTGCATTTTTTCTCCGCCTCGAATCGCCCTGTTAAAGTCGTCGGAGGAGAACCACGCCGCTACTTTGCCTTACCGGAGGCACCAAAGGTCAAGGCCGCCTCCTCCTCTGTTCCTTGCGCAGCCGTTGCCACCAGGGACCACCGCCGGGATCTTCTGCCGCCACCATACCAGTGAGGCCCCCCCTTCGCCTGCACCTGCCTGTGCCTTCGTCTTCTCCTCCGCCAGAGCCGCCGCCGTCCTGCGTTGCCCCTCTTGTCGCCGAAAGAAGTAGGGTTCAGTGAAACCCATTTCCTTCTTATTAAATCGGGCCCCCTCAGTTTTGATATAATTATAGAAAGTAACCCATATTTCTGTTTTACATATATGGCCCAACTTCTGGATTTTGGCAATGTTATCCCTGTTTGATTAGTTACAGTTTTGGCCCCAGAAATTTAATTGTATATTTGGCCCATGTTCTTAAAATTGTATATATTACCCGGAAAAATGTTTTACGATTTTAAACTTGGGTTTTACTTCGAGTTATATTCTTATTTAAATATATACCATATATATTATGCTCATGGTTGATTAATTCCGGGTTATGACTCAAAGATTAAATTACGGGATTTTAACGTTAGCTTTCAAAATGAGTTTTACCTTGGGTTTATGATGTTATACAATTTGCCCGGAATATATATTTACGGTTTTTAACTTGGGTTTTAAAAGTGGGATTTTCCTTAGATTTATATATGTTAGTTATTCCGTTCAAATTTAGCGTATAAGCTAAATTTGTTTAGATTTGGTGTTAGGTTCGGAAGCGCCCCGATAAAGGCCCAAAGGATCCATATCGACGTCCATAGACCGCCTTCTGTCTTTTGACGTCACGTGAGTACCCTCTCCCCCGAGCTTATGATCTTACTCGATTTAGTTATGTTTGGTAGTATCATGCTAGGTTGGATCTAGTATAACCTAGTGAGAATACCAAGTAGTCGTTTGGACCTTAGGTGAGTTTTGAGGATTTATGATTGTTCTAAGGCTTTTGGGTTGTTATCTTGTGAGGATTATTAAGGATTTGTGCTTTATGGTTGATCTTGTGAATCTTGTGGCTTGAGGTTTGTGGTTACATGATCTTTGAGATTGTGGAGACTATGACATGAGTATCCTAGCCTAGCGCTTATGATCGGGGAGATTATTGAGACTATGAGTGTTTTGTCCTAGCATGTGAGTTATATGACCTTGTTGAGGTCATCTGGGCTAGAAGTCGAAGGACTTCTAGCATGAGAGATAAATGTTGATGGTGTGCCTCGTTTGGTCAGGCTGAGAGTATCTTCCTGCGGGAGGCAGAGTGCGGTATATTTTCGGGTTGAGCGTTTGTGACAGGTAAGTCTCCGGACTTACTTAGCTCGTATTCCTTGTATTAGCATTGATGTGTGTTTGGTGGTGTGTGTTTATTATTTATTGTTTATAACAACTAAACCGGTAATAGGACCACCGACCTTATATTATTTTGGCTCAAGTGTATGATAACAGGTGGTGACATCATCTGCCTAGCTCTTTCAAGAGTCTAGGAGGTTCTCGGCGACTAGCCCGTTCAGGTAGACGGTCGGATACATCGGTACCATTCCTTGCCGGTAAGTAGGGACCGAGGCGGGACCACGGTGGTCTCGTGTCACAAACCTAAGTTGAATTAGAACGGGATATGACTTAATAATAAACTGGAATTGTGTGCTTTGAGAATGTTGTGTTTATGATGATTTACTTGTGTTTGTGCCTTTCCCATTGATTCTAATGCTTCGAATATGAGCTAACGGTTTTATACCGACAGTTGTAGATTGCCTTGTAGGTTAGGATTGCGGCCGAGAGATCCGGAAGAGTGGGAAGCCGGGGTTCCGTACATTTTAGGAGTGGGTTTTGGTTGGAGTCGAGTTTGTATTTTGTTCTTATATATTGTATAGTGTATGCCGCGTGTATGGCATTTGGTCTTTGGAGTTGTATATCGGCTGAAGTCTTTTGTTTGTTTGGTTTCGGGTTTCAATGCATTGCATAAAAATGTATTTCATTTTGGCCTTTATTTGTGTCTTGTTGCAAGATCCGGTGAAATTGTTGTCAGGCTAAGGGTCGGGATCCATTGTGAGGCCCAAACCCGTAGCATCCCGAGTACCGCGGATTCGGGGTGTTACATAACCGGACTACGATTCACCTTTGTAACCGTAATTGGCCCAAGTGTATGATAACCGGACGGTGACCACTTGTCTAGTTCTACAAGAGACTAGAATGTTCTCTTGCAACCCAGGCCCGCAGGTAACGGAGAGTACTGATCTATTCTTCTTGGTTGACGGAAGCGGAGGTGAGTTTCGGGAGATTCTCGTGTGACAAAAGAAGTTGAATTGGTAATGGATAACTTAATGAAAGAAAATAACCGGTTGAGTGTGAGCATTTTATATGTTTATATTACCTTATGTGTGCTTGTGACTTTACATTCTTACTGATATCTAGAATGTTAGTTAACGGTTCATACCGATGTTGTAGATGTTCCACAAGTTCAGGATGCTGCTGAGTGATCCGGATGGTATGGTCAGCCGGAGTTCCCGTACATTATAGGACGGGATCGGGTTTATGTTTATGTTGTTGCTTTCCCTTTTGTTTTGAACTCGGCTGCGAGTCTTTTAAGCTTTTCATTGTTTAAACCTTCGGTTTTATTTTGAGTTTTGGTTTTCATTTGTTTGTGCCTTGTCGTAAGATCTGTTGTATCCTTGCTACTCTGAGGGCCGGGACCCATTGTGAGGTCCTAGCCCGTAACGCTTCGAGTTCCCGGAACTTGGGGTGTTGCAATACGATATCAGAGCTCTAGGTTGGCAACAATGGCACTTGAAGTCTTCTAAAGGTTGGATAGATAAATGAACATAACTCGCAAGGGGTCTACGTTTTCAAATGGGGTTTTATTTTTAAACTTGTCGGTCTAGGACAGATGTACGGGTGACCACAACTACCTCCGCGGATCTCAGCATTGTAGTTTCTTTTATGTTGGTCTTTATATGCTTTTTCTAGATTTCTGCTTTAGGTGTAGCGTGGCCTTATATATGTATATCCCTATCGTAGATGGCACGTACTAGAGCTACATCTGCTATGGGGCGAGGATGGGGTTAACCACCTCTTCCACCTGCCGTCCGTGGAGGAGGACGTGCAGGGAGACCTCCACTAGCTAGAGGTCGGGGCCAACCCCCAGTTGCTGACCCACCTATCACTAAGGCGTTCGATGAAGAAGTTGTTGAGAGCGTTCTTCCAAAGGCTAGGAACGGGACCGCTGCTAGGTCCGGAGTATAGAGAGCGCAGTCGACGGAGTCTAGTCGAGTATCCATTGGAGATTCTGCATACCGTGACTACGTGCGGTGAGTTGAAGAGACTATTAGGACTAAAGGACCTGCACCAGCACCACCAGTTCCCACGAGATCAGCTGAGGTTTCGTATAGAGTTACGCAGGTCGTGGCCCCGTCTGCTAGAGTTGTTAAGGTTGTTAGACAGCCGGCCTAGGCGAGAGAGCCGAGGCCAAAGAGTTGGTTGAAGGCTTTCGACCAGTTGAAGGTTCCCACTTTCATGGGAAAGGCTGGATTGGAGGTGGAGCTGTGGCTAGGATAGTTAGATTCCGCTATGGAGGCGATCGGTTGCCTAGAGGGACGTAGAGTCAACATAGCACATACGCTGCTAAAGGATCAAGCTCATTCCTGGTGGAGGACCACTCCCAGTAAGGTCATCAGCTATGAGCAGATGAAGACGGTGATCAGGGATCGTTATTGCCCTGCAGCTATGAGGAGAGATCGTCTTCAGGATTCTTCAAGGTTGGCTTCGAGGATGCCTATTGTTGAGATCATCGGCAAGTTTTTGGATGAGTTGTCTTTGCTGGGTCCATTTGCACCACCTGATGATCAGCATGTGTAACAGTTCTCCCGGAAGCTGAGGGAGTCTACACGCTCTTATCTTGCTAGTTTTCGTTGTGATCCTTTGATAAACTATCAAGATAGAGCATCTGCTTATGAGAAAGATCGACCGGGTCAGAGGAGAGCTCCTCAGACAGGAGATCCTGAGAAGAGACAAAGGACTGGACCAACTAGTACTGGAGTTGGAGCTTCTGGTTATGGACGGAGTCAGACATCAAGACGCTCTGGTTTCCAGCAGAGTTCAGATAGATGACGGTAGTGTCATAACTGCGGAGGTGTTGGACACATCCGAGCTGATTGCAAGAAGCCCGCAATGACTTGCTTTTCCTGTGGCAAGCCAGGACACAGAGCTGCATTTTTCCATCAGGACAAGGTGCTATCACAATAGGGTTCTTCACCTGCTTGTGTTGCAGGAGGAGGACAAAGACCACAGTATCAGCAACAACAGCAATAGCAGAGAGTTCCTGGTTCTACCGCTCCTCAGGGTTCCACTCAAGGACAGGGGAGGGGTAGAGGACGGGTTGGTTGTTCTATAGACACTAGAGATGCATCAGCCAGAGTTTATGAGCTGAGGAGCGCTGTAGAGCAAACAACGCCAACGACCACAAGTACCATTCATATTAATGGTTTTCCTGTTAGAGTTATTTTTGATACCGGTGTTATGCATTCCTTTATATCTGATGCATGTGTAGATAGATTGACCTTAGTTACCGTAGAGGGGAGACACTTCTTTATAGGATTACCCGATGGAGGTAAGATTAGAGATACACGTGAGGTTCGCAATTGCCCGATTAGATTGGGTGGTCGCAATTGACCAGCTAACTTCTTTGTCATGTACCTCGTACATGAAGAAGTTATTCTAGGCATGGATTGGATGGATCGACATCGAGCAGTTTTGGACATCGGCAAGAGGACAGTCACGGTAACTACACATGTAGGCCATGTTGAGATCTTTAGAGATGGGATCTCGGAAAGACCGGTACAGTCATCAGTGCGGTGCGAGCTGCGAGGCTGATCGGTCAAGGTTGCGAGGTTTTTTGATGTTATGCCATGAAGGATAGTACGAGTCCATCTTTGGAGGATATTCCAGTAGCGTGCGAGTTTTCCGATGTTTTCAAAGAGCCATCAAGTTTACCTCCACAAAGGAGTGTAGACTTTGGCATTGATCTAAAGCCCGGTACGAGACCGATCTCTAAGGCTCCTTACCGTATGGCTCCTATCGAGTTGCTTGAGCTTAAGAAGCAGCTTGAGGAGTTAGCAGAGAAGGGCTTCATCCGCCCTAGTGTATCTCCTTGGGGCCTACCATTACTCTTTGTCAGGAAGAAAGACGGGTCGATGAGGTTATGTATCGACTACCAAGAGCTGAACAAAGTAACGATCAAGAATAAGTACCCATTGCCCCATATCGACGATCTTTTGGATTAGTTGCATGGAGCTTTAGTGTTTTCACGAATCGATTTGAGATATGGATATCACCAGCTGAGAGTGAGGGAGCAGGACATATACAAGACGGCATTTCAGACAAGGTATGGCCACTACGAGTTTGTAGTGATGTCATTCGGGCTCACGAATGCGTCCGTAATTTTCATGGAGTTAATGAACAACATCTTCATCGACTTTCTAGACCAGTTTGTAGTTGTCTTCATAGATGACATTCTGGTATACTCTCACAGTAGAGAGGATCATGCAAGACATTTAAGGATCGTACTCCAAGTCCTGCAGGATAGAGAGCTTTACGTCAAGCTCTCTAAGTGTGAGTTTTGGATGTCCGAGGTAGCATTCCTTGGTCACATCGTTTCAGCTGAAAGAATCAAGGTAGATCCGGCGAAGATTGAGTCAGTAGCATCTTGTCCGCCTCCTAAGAATATCAAGGAGGTACGCAGCTTCTTAGGATTGGCGGGCTACTACTGGCGTTTTGTTGAGGGCTTTTTAGTTATCGCCCGACCGCTCTCTTCCTTGTTGAGGAAGTCTACGAGATTCGTGTGGTCCGAGCCGTGCCTACAGAGCTTTGAGGAGTTGAAGAAGAGGTTGACCTATGATCCTATCTTAGCTCAGCCAGACGGCATTGAGGACTTTGTGGTTTACAGCGACGCATCCAAGCCCAGCTTGGGCTGTGTTCTGATGCAGAGAGGTAAGATGATTACTTACGCGTCTAGACACCTGAAGACCTATGAGGAGAATTAACCTACCCACGCTCTTGAGTTAGTTGTTGTTGTTCATGCCTAGAAGATTTGGAGGCATTATCTATACGGAGCTACGTGTCAGATATTCACATACCATAAGAGTATGAAATACATATTCACTCAGTGGGAGTTGAATAACTACCAGAGGAGATAGTTGGAGTTGATCAAGGACTTCGACCTTGAGTTCTTATACCAACCGAAGAAGGCAAATGTGGTAGCTGATGCCCTTAGTATGAAGACTCTCCGGGAGTTGGCGATTGCTAGACTAACAGATCAGCCACAGTTACAACGAGATCTTGCTTGGCTAGAGATGGATATCCACTTTCCGGATTCCGACAGACACCTATCCACCTTGGAGATAATACCTGATCTGTTGGTTGAGATCCGATAAAAGCAGGAGAGTTGTCTAGCTTTGACACAGATCCGACACCAGATGTCTCGCGGAGAGGCACAACAATTTACCGTCGGTGCCGATGGGATATTGAGACGCCAAGAGCGTGTATGCTTTCCTTCAGACCAAGAGCTGAGACAGAGGATCCTACAGGAGGCTCACTCTTCACCTTACTCAGTGCACCCCGGTGCGAGTAAGATGTACCAAGACATCATTCGCTCTTACTGGTGGGGAGGTTTGTAGCCAAATGTAGCGAGATATGTAGCTCAGTGTGCGACTTGTCACCAGGTCAAGATCGAGCATCATCGATCAGGAGAATAGTTAAACCCACTTCCCGTCCCTCAGTAGAAGTGGGAAGACATCTCGATGGATTTCGTCACCGGTCTGAGACCGAGTCGAGGTTTTGATGATATCTGGGTTATAGTAAATCGGCTGACGAAGACCGCACGTTTCACTAGACAGATAGTGAGACTTCATAGAGTACCTAGGACTATAGTCTCTAATAAATACAACGGTTCACTTCAAGGTTCTGGCAATAAGTGCATGCCGCCCTAGGTACGATTCTGCAATTTACAACTACATATCATCCTCAGACCAATGGTCAGTCCAAGCGGATCATCCAGACTCTGGAGAACATGTTGAGAGCCTACGTGTTAGATTGGGAACAAGTGTGGCCAGATCACCTTCCCTTAGTGGAGTTTTTGTATAACAACAGTTGGCATGCATCGATCAGGATGACTCCTTATGAGGCTTTATACGGACAGTGATGTCGTACACCGTTGTGTTGGGACAAGCCGGGCAATGCTAGCGGAGTAGCACCTGAGCAGATTCAGGATGATATGACTCGAGTAGCATTGATCCGAGAGCGGATGTTAGCAGCACAGAGTCGACAGAAGTCTTATGCAGATAAGAGGCGCAGACCTCTGGAATTCAGAGTTGGAGCTCACGTTTGGTTGAGAGTATTCCCAACACGAGACTTCAGATGTTTCAGTGTCAAGGGGAAGCTGATTCCCATATATGTCGGACCGTTCGAGATTCTAGAGTGAGCTGGAGAGGAAGCATACAGACTTGCTTTGCCACCGAGGCTTGAGGGTGTTCACCCCGTCTTCCATGTGTCTCAGTTACGGGAGTACATACCGGACCCAAGACACATTGTCAGTCACGAGGATTTCATGGTCGATCTAGACCACACGTTTGTAGAGCACCCGGTAGCTGTCTTAGAGCGTAGTACGAGACGTTTGCGTTCGAAAGACATACTGATGATGAAGATTCAGTGGTCGATGCAAGAAGCGGATGAGGCGACTTGGGATACAAAGGATAGTATCGAGAGGAACTATCCGGAGTTTTACGTTGAGCTTGATGCACCTTTAGCGTAGTTATTATGTTTTGGTTTCTCTTTTGTTGAGTTGCGTACACTTTTTTGACGCTTTGAGTTATGTGCCCCGAGTGGGAATATATGAGTGAGTTCAGTTTTTCTGTGTTGTTGTCGTGTGATCTTTCGGGTTGTTGCAAGTTTCGGGACAAAACTTCTTTTTTTAGGGGGATTTGATGTAAGAACCCAGTTTTTACCTTCACCGTCTCCGTGGTGACAAGGGATCGACTCTACATCTGGCCGCCCCTACGGCACGGGCAATCCGTCCCTGCGGTGACAAGGGGTCGCCCTTGCGGCACGGGCAATCCGCCCCTGCGGATTTGCTACAGATCGCGCCCGATCTATTATCGTTCGGTATATCTTCTTTCCATAGATAGAAGATCCGATCTTCTATCTTATGGGCCGGCTTTCTTATCTTCTTCCTAACCCTAGAACTTCCTTCCTTCTATCTTTTCAACCTTTTCCTATAAATCCCCTTCTTTCCCCTCTTTTTCGCGTTTCTTGTATACGTTTTTTTCACCCTTGAGGGCTGCAGTCGTTACCCTTGCTTCCTGTGAACGTGTAAGTTCTTCCTCCCTTGTTCTTCATCACGTTCATGAGTTGATGCACGTATTTCTCCTTCTGTTTTGTTTTTGTCTTTCGATCTTCCTTTTCTTCTTCTCCAAAAATCAAGTTTGAACCTTGATTCTTGTGAGCATCTTCGTTGTTGATGTGTTATTGTTCTCAAGTACTTTTAGTTGAGTCTTGATGTGGTCGGATAAAAGATTCGAGTCTTGAGTCCCTTGTTGTGGTTCTGCTTTCATTGAGAAGCCGACAGCGGCTTTTGTCAGTGCACTGCCCCCGCGCCTGCACATCCCCGCCCCCGCGGCAAGCCGTCCTTGCGCCTTGCTCCGCCGCCCCTGCCGTTTCTTCTGCAGTAACTCCCGTTCTTGTGAGTTGCTTCCTTCCTTGCATTCCTCGTTCCTTTCCTTGATTCTTATGGATGTTCTTTGCCCCTGAGTGTTCTGTAAGACTAAGGTTGAGGCCTTAGCTTTGGTAGATCTCTTAGAGATCATTAAGACTAGAAGTTATAGACTTCTAGCAATTGTTTCGGTTTTGATTCGTGGTGCCTTGTGCGAATAGGCTTTCCTTGCTCCTTTCCTAAGGGAAACTGAGTTGTTCTCTGATCGTTTGAGTTACCTTCGAGTGAGGTAAGTCCCTTGGACTTACTTATCTTCATTTTGTATAATGGTTTGAGTATTTTGGCTTGTTTGCGTTATTATTATTGTTATAACGGATAACCGGACTAGGATTCACCTTTATAAATGTAATTAGCCCAAGTGTATGATAATCGGGCGGTGACCACTTGTCTAGTTCTACAAGAGGCTAGAATGTGCTCTTGCAACCCAAGCCCACAGGTAAAGGATAGTACTGATCTATTCCTGTTGGTAGACGGAAGCGGGGGCGAGTTTTAGGAGATTCTCGTGTGACAAAAGAAGTTAAATTAGTAATGGATAACTTAATGAAAGATAATAACCGGTTGAGTGTGAGCATGTTATATGTTTATATTACCTTATGTGTGCTTGTGCCTTTACGTTCTTTCTGATATCTAGAATGTTAGTTAACGGTTCATACCGATAATGTAGATGTTCCACGGGTTCAGGATGTTGCTGAGTAATCTGGATGGTGTGGTCAGTCGGGGTTCCCGTACATTATAGGATGGGATCGGATTTATGTTTATTTTGTTGCTTTTCCTTTTGTTTTGAACTCAGTTGCGAGTCTTTTAAGCTTTCCTTTGTTTAAACCTTTGGTTTTATATTGAGTTTTGGTTTTCATTTGTCTGTGTCTTGTTGTAAGATCTGTTGTGTCGTTGCTACTCTGAGGGTCGGGACCCATTGTGAGGTTCTAGCCCGTAACGCTTCGAGTTCCTAGAACTTGGGGTGTTACAATCTGGACCTAACATATTATACTGTAATTCTTTATAATAGAATTTTTTTAAAACAATTATTGCGGACCTAACAACCCAAATCAAATCGATCTTTTTAGTAATTTCATTAAAATATTACAAAACAACCCAAATCAAATTGGGTAATTTTGGTAAGTAGGCTTTTTTAAGAATATAATATAGTAACTAGCCGACTTAGCACTAAAATGAGTATAGTGGTTAAGTAAGGGTCGAACCCAAGAGAGTTTGATATTTCTATTAAATGCAATTATTGATTATAGAAACAAGTAACAAAGGGGGTTGATTGAATTGATGTACACAAAAAACTTATGAAAACGAATAACGCAACAAGTAAGACAATGATGGGTGAATCTACACTAGGTTGATTCTAAGCATGCGATTGCTACTTTGGTGAGTTCCTTTTACAAGTTTTCAAGTAATCTCCCGTCTCGATCATATATATGTGTTGAGTCAACCGGCATCAACACAACTTAACAGGTTAGTGTTCCGTAAACCTACAAGAACAATTAACAAGTTAGCTTTCAAACAAAGACTAAGGGATATAAAGAAAAGTTTAAAACCGTTAAACTTATCTTTCTATTTGTGTTCCTTTTCTTTAAGCAATTACAACCCGTTATTACTTAAAGTTTACTACTAGATTAAAGATCCGAACCCAGAATCTATTAATCCTAGTTCTTTGCATGCACTTTAGAATCTAAGGTGATCAATCTCAAGTAATAGTAAAACATGCAATTAGACAATGGAGATCAAGGAAACACAAATAATTACTGAATGAAAACTTATATTAGAAAGAACTTACAACCAAGGTAACAATGCAGCTTAAAATCAACCCAATGTAGCAAGGGAGTTAGCAACTCATTACAAAGGTAGCAAGAAAGTTTTAATGAAAAAGTGAATTCTAAAATTGCCTCCTTAAGTCTATCAAACCTAAGTCTATTTATACTATAGTTGGCACTAAATAGGAGTAAATGGTCGGCCCAAAACAACCACATTTAATGCCATAAAGGTGGTGTAAACATCCGGAGTAAAGCTTCTGTCGTTGAACCGCAAGGGGCGTCCTTCAGCTCCGCATGGGCAGTGAAGGCAAAAACGCTTGATCTTCTTCATGGCCGCAGGGGCGGCTAGGCAATTCCGCAGGGGCGGATCTTTAAAGCTCTTCAAACGTCTGACTCTTCAACTTCCTGTCGTTTCTGATGCCAAGCCGCTGGGGCGTCCCAGTGTCGGCGCAGGGGCGGTGACACAGACTCTTCATCTTCCAGCTCCTAGGTTGAGGCGCAGGCAGAGGCGCAGGGGCGCTGGTCTTCGCTTCTTCAGGGCAAGTCACCGCAGGGGCGCTAGGGGGTTGACGCAGGTGTAGTGACAGTCTTCGTGGCTGGCGCTGGCGAAGGCGCAGGGGGCGCTCCAGAGTGTGGTGTCACCCGCAGGGGAGGTGACAAGGCTCCGCGGGGGCGGTGAAGCAAACAGAAGTTTTGCTTCGTGGACGATCTTCACTCCTAAGTGTTTATAACTCCTTCTTTATCTTCTTTTAGTCTTCTTCTTCTGGACCAAGGAGTTAGTAGCATAAACCGACACTAATGCATTAAAAAGACTCTAAATGATAGTGATTCCATCACCTATCACTAGGCTTTTAATTTTTTCATTAAGTAAATATACCCCAAATCCCTTTTTTACAGTGAAACCTAACCCACCTCTCTTCATCCGCCTCTCCGCTCTATTTTCATTCTCTTGCGAACAACTTCTTCTCTTCTCTTTCGCTCATCCTCCTTTGTAATCAAGTCCAGTTCCACATCGAATTCTGATGTTGCAGAGAACACTGCTTCTTCTGGTATAGTTAAATTCATACCATCCTTAATATGGCATAGTTAAATTCATACCATCCTTCTTCTAGTTCACAAACGCTGCTTCTTCTGGTATAGTTATTACTATATGGAAATGTTCTTCCGCTTCTTCTAGTGAACACTGCTTCTTCTGGTATAGTTAAATTCATACCATCCTTCTCCTGGTTCACAAACGCTGCTTCTTGTGGTATAGTTATTAAATGATAATTGTTCAACGACATACTTTTGGATTCCAAATTTCCCTTACTTTCACCTTTGTTGTAGGATTATGCTATCAAGATCAAGTTAATTTGTTGGCAATTATATGTCAAAATTAGTGTTTCATTAAAAAAAATAGTTGCATTATGAACATTGTTACAGGCCATTTGAGGGAGTTGAATAAATACCTTTGTATCACTACGAGGACACGTGTGATGTTAAGATACAATGGTTATATACTTGATTGCCATCAATTTTGTAAATATCTTCACCGAACCAGGATACAACTTCTATATTATTCTCATAGAGTTTATTGTGGGTTATGTTTGACTTCTTTGCTAGCTAAGTAAGGAGGGACCGTGTGAAGATTTGGGAGCAGATGACCAACACTCTAGCTTCAATTAATGGAATCTTCCAGCCAAAGAATTCGATGGAATATGGGATATGTATGCAGTGAGTATGTTATTGATTAAGTTTCCGGTATGTAAGTTTACTTTCCGGTATGTAAGTTTCCAGTATGTAAGTTTCCGGTATGTAAATTTTCGGTATGTAATTCTAGTATGAAAATTTTTTGGTATGAGTTTTATTTCTAGTATGATAGAGTGTTATATTCTTAGATTTTTTAAATTTCTGGTATGAGTTTTATTTCTGGTATGTAAATGTTCGATATGTAAATTTATGGTATGAGTTTTATTTCTGGTATGTAAATTTCTGGTATGAGTTTTATTTCCGGTATGTAAATTTTTGGTATGTAATAATTTCTGGTATGTAGTAATTTCTGGTATGATGATAAATTCTGGTATCATAAATTCATTCCAAAAAATAAAAATAATAATAATAAAGAAAATAACCCAGTACGTGAAATTCCGGTACGTGAAATTTCGGTATGTGAAATTCCGGTATGTGAAAGTTCCGCTATGTGAAAAATTCTTCATTCCAGAAATTAAAAAAAAATAAAGAAAATAAAAAAGACAAAAAAAATTAATAAAAGAAAATAAAAAAACAAATTCAGTTTTTAAAAATTAAAACTTACACTTAAATATCAAATAACAAATAACAAACATTTTTTTAAATAGAAGGGTTAATTAGTTTTACCTACCATTAAATGAAAGTGGTAAAAAAATATGGGGTATAATTTCTTTAACAAAAACAAAAAAAGCCTAGTAGGCCAAATTCTTTCAATCAAATTTTGTTAAATCTATATATAATATTAAAATAGAACACTCTTAGTTCACATGTCAACACCTTAACCATGCCACATAGGACTTTTTGTCAAATATTTACAATTTTGCCACATTTTAATTACAATTATGCCATTATTCAATAAATATTTTAAGTCAAAATTAAAATAAATTTCATCTCGTAATGCCAATTCAACAAAAATAATTTCATCTCATCATATTCAATATCTTAATGTTATAAAATTATTTTTAAAAAAAATATCATATCATCTAACCGAATTTAGAGATTTCAATGGATTTTGTTTGGATTCTATATTTTACAAAATAAATCCGAACTAACATTTAAATTTTAGTGGTTACAATATGAGATATAACAATATTTTATTCAAAATATTTGTATTATCGTTAATAAAGATTTTATAATCGTTTTATTAAATTGATTTTTTAAAATAATAATCGATTTTAAAAAACGATTTTTTTTTAAAAAAAAACTATAATTTTTTAGTTATAAATAATAATATTAAAAAAAATAAATTCTTACGTAATTTTTTTTATTTAACAGTTTGGCAATTATTATAAATTTAATAATTAATTTTTTTGTTACATGATCTAATTAGATTGATATTATTATATTCTTCTTAACATTTAGCGTTTTTTTTAAAATAAAATTGTAATTTGTTTAGATAATAATATCTCAATTAACAATTTTTTTTACAATTTATTCAAACTCAATCCCGCGCAAGGTGCGGGTATTAAACTAGTTAGTTTTAAAAAAAATATATATGTGGGATCTTATATAAACAGCAGATTCGCGGTCAATATTCTCATCGTCTTCTAATCATGTATTCTATACACGTGTACTCCATTACTATTTTCATTAGACTAACAACTTCATTAATGTTCTCATTTCAGTGTATTCGTCTATTATACATACGCTCGCATCGTCTCCTCTACTTCATAGGTAATAATATGTTATTTATTAAGCTACATAATTATTTGTATTCAAATCTACTATATATATGGACAACCTAACTATTTTGTATTAATCAATCTCACACGTTCTTATAAGATCTCCGGTTTTAGATTCATCTTCTTTAATCGTAACCCTTTGGATTCATAACTCTTTCATCGTCTTTTAAATTATTCCAAGTTTTTATCGTCTTCTTCCATAGTCTTCTTCTCATATATTTACTTCTTCACTGGTCATAATTTTATCTTATTTTTAGTGTGCAGAATTCAACAATGGCGAACGGTTTTGTCACCGGCTTTGACACCTTAGCAAATAAAGTAGAAGAAAAAAGGACATTGATGAAGTTTTTCTACAAGCGACTCTTCAACTACGTATCTCTCCGTTTACATATAAATCATACCCGGATTATAGGAATTTAACCCTCCTTTTTCTTCCATTTGTTCACCTCATACTCTTATACATGTTATTTGATTATAATATTCAACACATCAAGAAATCTATCTTACAAATACTCTTGCAAGTCACGGGTTGTAAACTAGTTTTAGATATTAAAGAAGAGATATGATTGACATATTCCAAAATCATTCCAAACAATAAATGATTTCTTAAAAGTTGACCCTCGCAATAATATACCTTTAATTATTAAATAAATACAAAATAAAAATATGGTAAAATTAATAGTAGAGAAAAATATTTTATCGACACCGTGAACAAACCTCAATTATATGTCGGTAAATTTAATGATTTTTTTTTATTGTAAATCCAGTTGTATCTAAGGGAAATTTACCATGTATCACAAATTCTTTAATTAGGGTATTAGATTTAAATAAAGCCTTAACTCATATACACACCATTCCTCAGCCTGATTAGCCTTCCTTCTTAAGCCAGGCCATCCTTAATGTCTTTCGTTTATTCGCTAAAAGTTCGATGGTAGATTGCGGTGACGGTAAAAGATGGTCTTAGAACACAACGACGACGTTCTCTAAATCCCTATTTGAGGGAAGAATGTTCTTAAAAGTAAGCTTTTGAAGTGTTATCTGTTCTTTGTATAATTCCCTCTTGTAATTTCCCTTGTATGATAGGTATTGTAGTTTCGACCTAAAAAATTTTAGACATTGAGGAATGTGGGGTACTCACTAGTTGAATCAGAAACAACATTCTTGCTTCCGTACTTAAAGGAGAAAGTTTTAATTTTTCATATTCTCTACCCTTAGTTTACTTTTGTGTACCATTTGATTTGTTCATTACAGGTTTCATTACATCTAGTATGCTAATCTTGTGTTAGTGTTGTAGGTTCTTAATGCACAATTTTTTGCATATTTCATTTAGTGATTACTTTCTAAGACTCATGTTTATGTCTATTGTTACACTAATCCATAAGTTTTTTCATTGGCATTCTCATTTTGGTTGGTTCGGACTATGAAACCATTATGTTTCAGAAATAAGATGTGAAAATTGATATACCTATTGTTTTAAGAGTTAATAAGATGTCATAAGGATTTAGATTCTAGATGGACTATTTTAGAAGAGAATTATGTATAGTATTTTAGGAGTTAAGATTTCCTTTGGAGGCAATTGTTAAAGCATCGTTCTAGTTTGTTACTTTTCATAATTATATAAAAAAAATTGAATAGTCGGGCTTCTCGGCTGTTATTTTATCGTCCATTGACCTTTTTTTTAAAGAATATTTATAACTATTGGCAACTTCTCTGTAACGAGATTCTCTATAGTTTTTTTTGTTGTGCATATCATCCACATATCCATTCTGATTTATAATGTTGTTTAAAACTTGTTTGTCTAGTGTAGCTTGACTGCATTTATTTCCTTCAGGATTCAAGCCTTTATGAAATGATTTTAAAAGAGCTATTTTCTAATTGTACCAACATAACCCTATACATGCATTTCAAACAAGAATAAGATCATATTTATCCTTAGTTTATTGGATTGATAGGATTGTATTTAAGATATCAAGTGAATTATCTACCAATTTCTGACTTCAGTCAGATTCTATTAAGATCTTACGACTTAAGACAGCGTCTGTCCAAGCTAACATCATTGGACAACTCCCTTCAGTAGTGCAACTAGCAACAAGATGCATATTTTTCACTCATATACATCAAAATCAAGCCAGCAATAAAATCATTCATACATCCCAACAGATGCTCCAATCATTCAGAATAAAACGTGCTTAAAAGTCAAAGACTAGCACCATGAACACTAGAGAATCTGAACATGTCCAAATTCTTTATCATCTATAAGATTAGGTAAAAAAGATCACTCTCAATCAACTTAATAACACCTAGTATGATTATTCCTCTAGACTTATAGCCAATATATAATCCTCAATTGGTGAGGATGTTAGGCTTTAAGGTAGAAAAATATCTCAAACTTACCTCCACATTAATAAGGTAGGGTTGTTATATGATGAGTAAAAAAGAGGGTTCAACTGAAAAACCAACACTTTTTTTTTTCTTTTTCTTAAAAAATGGAAAGCGATTCGAAACTATTAGACGACGCGCTCTCAAATGGGTCGAATGGCCGAAAAACTAGCACTTAATTATCGATATTAAAATCAATGGAACAGTAACATCTTTATAACTTTTCATAACCCCACCTACAAAAATAAAGCTCTTGAAAATCATGAGAGCATTTGACCATCAAATTGCTAGTATTATAGACTCGTGTTTGTATAACCTAACCAACAATGGGAATCGAAAGTCATTATTAGGAAAAATGATCTAGTCCTAAACTAATATGACATGAATGCAAGAAACTATATCAATCACAAGTAGAGGTCCAAAATGGGAGTCAAAATGACAGTTAGAAGACTCTGAGGGCCCGTTTGGTTCCAACTCCGGAAATAGAAACGAATTTAGTCCATATGTGTATCCTTATTCATGAAATTTCATGGAATCATTCATTGTGGTTTCATGCAAAATGCACTTGCCTCCCCACATTTTGTTTCCCTATATGGTATCAAAAGTAATCAAATTCAACTCCAATTACTTCAAACCATAAGGAATGATTCCAAAAATTTTTATGACCATGGGTATACATATAGACTAGATTCGTTTCCATTCCGTTTCCGATTCCGGAGTTAAAACCAAACGGGCCCTGAATGTCTGAGAGCGCCAACTACGATAGTCTAACCAATGCGCACTATACAAATTCTAGTACAAAGAAGGGGAGTAGAAAATGAAGCCGGAAATGGTATTTGAATATCAAAAAGTGAGGTGCATTGACACATTATATCCTTAAAAATATAAACTAGAATCTGATCCTCCTTATACAAATATAAAATATAAAGGCCAAATTAGTTAAGTAAGCATTTTTGAGATTTCTCTCTAGTAATTAGGATTATGGTGTAAATATGTTTAGTAAATGTACCCCTAATCAAACTCCTTACCTTTCCACTTCAATTTAATAAAAGTGGTAAAAATTGAAGGGGTACAAAAATCTAATGAAAATTTTTTTAAAAAAAGGCCTATTTGACCAAATTCTTTCAAATTATAAAATCCCTTGAAAATAATTACATTTTACTAATTTTAGCTTCTCTCAAGCTTCTAAGCAAGTGCGGTGTACATTTCAGGTTAAAAGAAGAAAGTAGAGTTGTAAGGAAAGATATAATCTACTTTCCGTGTATTTTGGATACATCAAACATAAATATAAACCTCTAGCATCATAGTAAAACATAAGTCTCAAAATAGTATAAACCGTACCAGAACAAAACTGAACTTCAATGGTGAAAGTACCCCTTTTTCAAACCCAACAAGTTTGAGAAGCAAGTATAGCACCTTTAGCTATGGCAAGAAACAATTTCTCAAATGAATATTCATTTAAATAGGCATCAATTCTATCTTAGTCATTTCATCGAACATCTTGAATGCACCCTTAAATCCTATTGCATAAACCCAACTATATATTTGAACTTTTAAACTAATAATTATCAATTATTACCAACATATAAGTCACTATCACACAAAAATTATAAATATGAACTTAAATTAGTCATTTTCGATTGTAAAATGTTGAACAAACAACTTCTTTCTTAGCTCGTTTGAGAAAAATTACAACAAGGTCAAACTTAATCTCTTCGGTCATGAATAGAAAACCTTTATGCTTAACTTCTTTAGTGCATCAGATTCAACCGAGACTATTTGTGATCTAGCAATGCATCAGTGACCAAAAGTTTGACGGCGATAAGCGTAATTCACCAAGAAAAATACTAATTATGCTTACCTCGCCTTCGAGATACAGAGAACTTGACTGCTAGTTAACCCAAAAATAAGCAGCCAACTAAAAAGCCCAAAGTTAAACCTTCGTCTTCAAATAGGTGGTCAAAGAGAACTAGAAAAAAGGGAAGTACACCCTCCCCTTTAAGCCAATCTAGAGCTCCCCTATATGCAAGCAGACAGGAAATGAGGGATTCTAATCAATTAATATCCATCTCCGGGACATAGGGACCGGTTCATTTTCCTTCTTTTATACAGGTCCATTGGTAGCCGGCAATCGGTATCCAAGAAAATCCTCCTGGAGAGACGAAATATTCGGTATCCTTTCTAAAGTGCCCCATTTCTCCTAAGCCCAAGATATGAGATGGATCTGCAATGAGCTTATGCTATTGGTTTGAAGCATGGTATGTAATATGCTTTGGATCCATGGGCCCTGCCCTGGAGAAGATAGGTAGAATAGGTTCTGATCATCAATGATTTTTAGTTCACGGAAGTCTTCCCCACATCAAGGAATCACACCTCAGTTGATGCTGGTCTAAACCCTTATTGCATGAGCTCAGCTCGACTGTAGGAAAGGAAAGGGTTTGGCTTGAAAACCGGTTTTTTCCGATGTATGTACTTCTTTTAGATAGGACCTATAGATATTCGCATGATAGTAAGACGACACCGTAGATTGATTTTGAAACGCAAATTAATAGATCAAAGAATTTAGCTTTATAGTCTTCTTACTGGTAATGAGTGGCTCCCAAACTTAATATGCAACTGATATGCGCCGCAAGAGGCGCATAAGTGCTACACAAAAGTAAAATATCATTTACCAGAAAGAAGTCCTTTGTTGTTATGCGTTCACGTTTCACAATCACCTCCATAGAACAGCTAGCCGTTGGAAGACGTTTAACCTGTTTGACCAGTTTCCCCAACGGTCAATTACCAAGAACAGACAAATTCCCTAAATCCGCCATCGTAGTTATCTCTCTACTTCCAAGCCCCAAGCCCCAAACCTAGGTTAGAGATGAACTCGTTAATGGATGAAAGAGACGTCATCGTCGTCCAGTACGTTGAGTCCTCCATTTCCGACCAACTCCTCTGCAAATTTCCCGATAACACCGCCTTCGATTTCGACTACTCTCAGAGCGCTCTATGTGATAGATTTTGGTGGAAGAAGATCACACGAATGGTGGAGGTAGAACCACCAATATATTGATGCAACAATGACCCTTTATATAGGGATTACAATAGAATAAGAATAGAATAATAAAGATTGCAATAATAGAATCATATATAAACTAGCCTAATATAACGAAATAATATCATTATTTATTTAATAGGAAGATATTGTGATATGTATCTTCCAATACTACGGTCTCCTCCCATCCGCCGATTCCACCACATCTCCAAGCCGAATTTAGTCACTCCCAAGACCTCAAAGTCGAAGTCGAAATCCTCGGCGTCCGCCAAACGGAAACTGTTGTTTGACAGTGAGCAGAGGAAGAAGCAGAAGAAGATCACTCTCTCCAAGATCAAGAGGAAGATTCACAGCCTGGCTCTCACTTTTAATCTTCCCAACCGAAGATTGAAGTTCAATAGTAGCAGCGACAACACGAGTGCTCGTTCTCCGGCTGCTAACAGAAAGGTGGGAAGCTCGACAGATTTTAGGGTTTTTTTTCTTCTTCTTACAATTACAGTTTTACTGATCTTAGATTGTAATTAATTTTAGTTGATTCTGTTGCAGGGATGGGAGAAGGTGTTGAAGATCGCACCAAAGCAGTTCAAGAGGAAGAAGACGGATTCTATTGTCCATGTCAAGCTCTCTGATTATTTGCGGTCGGAGAACTTCTAGAATTTGATTTTGTTCTGTATTCTTTTGTTTTTTTAGTTGTTTCTTACATTCTTTTAATCTTTGACATAGATTGATTACGAAAATAATGTCCAGTTAATAAATCGACATACGAAGCTGACTTCAACATACAATTAGCTACACAGTAAGTTAGTGTTGACATCATATTAACAAAATCAGCCAACTGTTGTCACACTAAACCTACATGTACATACTATTAACCTCCTTCAAAGCAGTATTCAATGCATAATGAAGAGCTCTACACTTGTTCGAAGCAATATCAACTATAAACTTCTCGTCAATCAACCTTCCATATCATACATATAAGGAGGAGACAAATATGAAGGGTTGAGCAGGGAAGCATCAACTCTTCCTATTGTCCGGTAGAGGTTGATCTAAACTGATGGCAAATCTCTTGTTCCTTCTTGGAAGATTCCACTATGGGAAGAAAAAGCCCTATATCTTGCAAAAAGGGAAAGAGAAAGATGGAGGAAGACAACAATAGGGATATTACTAAAATTTACCGATTTCGAGTAGAGATTTCTACCACCGGTAAATACAACCTAGAGAAGCTTTGCTGGTGTGGTGGTGAAAAGGGGAGAAGAAGAGGCAGGAAAGTGGGTAATGCGTTGAAGGAGGGAGGTTGCTAAAAAAAGGATACACACTATTTCAAGGTGGAGGGGACAACGACATTGCACCATTGCAATGGGAGAGTGAAACTTTTATTGTTAAGGATATTTTGTATTTTCTTGCACAACAGTAAATATATAAAATATTATACATGATTCGAAAATCGTATAATATATCGACCAATGTCGTGCTATTTTCTCTTGATTGTGTTATAAGTCTATCATACCTAACCAATTACATTTCTTGATTACTCATTCAAAACTTTCAACGTACAGATCTTTGAAGCAAAAAAAAAACTTATACATACTCGACGCTTGACACTTGACAGTTGATGGCCAACAAAAGTGGCTTGTACGTAAACCTTGGATTTATATCGAGTACACCTCAAATGTACATTACACATGAGAGGTAGTTATTTACCTTTTAAAAAATTGTTATTACATAATTTACATTTGCTAAATCGAATCTGGAATGCATCTTGAAGCTGCTAAAAAGAAGTGAGAAGTTGGAATTGAGATAGTGATACTAATGGAGGCGGGACGAGGCTATCGTTATACGGTTGAAGCCATTGATCGGCCTCGATGAAGGAGATGTTAAGGAAAGGTGCAATCTGTGTGTCATTAAGCTTCTGCTCATATGCTACTCTCGTTGCCGCGTTCGCGCCTGCTCCTGTGCACATATACTCTCCGTAGAATATGTTCCTGCATCACAACAAATAATATTACGTTATCAAACGGGCCCATGATCTAGATCAAGTAAGGTGACTTACTGGTCCCTTGCGGGATCGTTGAAGTCGTTCCAGCCCTCGGAAGCTACAATATCGGTCATCGAGGTATATGCGAAGATGACACGAGAAAATGGTCTCCAAGCTCGCCCTAACCACACCCTCCCCGTTCCTCCTATGGAACACTTGTAGAACACGTATCCCGTGTTCTCGTCACTCGAAGATCTTCCATGCGCCGTCACCACTCCGTTTATCACCTTTGCTCCCACGCCCACCGGACTTGCAATGGATATAATTTGGCAATTCTACAACACAGCATCTTAGATCTTTACTCATTCATAAGTCATATAAATTTCCAAGACACATGTATATATATATACCTCGTAGTATGATCTTGCATCCCCAAAGATGAAGTCAATAGAGCCTTGTATATAGCAATCTCTAAAGTAGTGCCGCCCTCTATCATCATGAAGAGTGTCTTGCGCTCCGAAGAAGCCGCAACCCCAGAAGGCGGCCTGCTCCCCGGCTACTCGGATAGCCACTGCTTGCGCCCCCACGTCTCCTGGGTTAGGAATTGGTGCCACATTCTGCAAATGAGGTAGTTCTTATCATTAATTGTACATGCTGACTCATTTGTGAGTATATGAACGTATACATTACCATGAAGCTAATGTTCTTGGCAACGAAGTTGGAGGAGAAGACTTGGACGGATGCACAGTAGAAGGTTCCATGGGAGGAGTTTGCGGTGTCGTTCCATACGATTGCAGTGGACAAGTAGCCTTGTCCTTGGAATGTGATGTTTGGTTTGTTTCTAGCAATCGTGACTTTCTCACTTGAACATTCAAAACAACTTTGCTAATTAGTTAGCCAAAAGAAAAAAGAAAAAACAAAGTTGAGATTGATCATTATGTATGCTTACTAGTAAATGCCGGAGTTGATCCAAATGACGGTTCTCTTGGGGTTAAGAACGGGAACGGCGTCGACGGCAGCCTGAACAGACGTGAAGTTGCAGCACCCATTTCGATCCACACACAGAAACGACGTCGTGTTGGTGTCAGGAGGTGGGATACCCAACGGAAAGTCATCACAAATGTTAACCGTGCTGTTCTTTCTATTTGCATCGCCATGATGCTTATGGGGATGATGATGATGATGTCTCCTTGCAATAAATGTTTCTCTTGATGATGATGGTTTGATGGTGGGCATGAACAATGTGTTGAGGATGAGCATGGATGAAAGTATTACGCAAATCAAAAGAAATGAAGAACCAACAACTTTAATGTAGTAATACATTTTTCTTACAATTATCAAAGTAGGAAATTATATAGAAAATAATGTTGGAGTTGTATTTATATGATGAAGCACTTGAAGTGCAAGCGTGAATATGGTAAACATGGCTTGCAAACTACTCTGTTTCCATCATTTCATGGCCTCTATTTGGCCTTACAAGAATGGTGGAAGCAAACCCCAAACAAAAAAGTAATAAGTTTACACAATATCACTCCAAACCAGGAGAATTTATAAACATGACAAAAAATCAAACTAAGTTCCTGTTCCAATTTATCAAAAAGAAAAAATGTAATAAGGTGCGAAATTGAGTGTCTTGACAAATGAGAACATGTAACTCAACATTTTCATTGCGCATTCCTATAAACCTCAGAATCTGCAATTGAACTAATCTTAGTGTTCGAAAGCATGGAACAAAGATCAAGTTCGAGGTGGCTTATAGCATTTTACTTTTACCTCCTTGCCTATATCTTACAAACAAATTTTTAAAAATTACTTAATATGATCTGTAAATGTAAAACTAAAAAAAAAAAAAGATAAAAGAACATGATTTTACCTCCATCAACAGCAGACTCGACTATGCTTCCAAGAAGCTGCTCTTTCCACTTCCTGGAGCTTTTATCATCCTATTAATATCTTCCTTTTACCACTGTTAATACAGTTACTCATTGGAACATCAATTAGCCTGCAAAATCTTCCAATTGGTACCTACAAAACCCAGATAAGTTTGATCATTCATTTCTCCATTATCACTTTATCTGTGAAGCAAAACTCAAAAAGAATTTCTTACAGCTGGTTTAACTCTTCTGCTTGTAAGAGGAAACAAACGAGTTTCAGCACCTCCTCCTAAGATAATTGCAGCCACACATTTGGGTCTGCCTTTGGAGTCGCAAAAAAGAAAGACGGCATATTCTACCCTCAAAATTCTCAAAAGAATTAAAAATAATCCGATTTAACATTATCTCCAAATCAAGCTCGAACTCGCCAAGCCTGCACTTGCCCATTGAACCGTCACAACAACCGGATCTTAGAGCCGGGAACCAGATCATGTCTTCTCCGGCATCGACGGATGATAGGAAGATGATCGCTAGGAAACTGGGGGCCAGGATATTATGAACACTGAAAATCACCATAAAGAGTCAAGATTTACAAACCCACCATCAACGATCTCCATGCAAGCTTTCCAGGATGAAGAGGGTGATGACATTCATTAATGTCATCATTCAAACACCAAAGCTCTAAAATCCAGGCTTCATTCAATATACAAATCACCACTCGACTCGAATTTCGTTTGCAACATTCACTGCTTGCATCTGAAGCTTATAGAGTCCTCGTACTCTTTCCACTTGGAACATCTAGATTTAACCCCTTCATACAGTTTCACAGCCAAATCATCTTTCCCATTTTGACACAGACCATTAATGAGTTCAGATAGCACATGGGGACTAGGGACGATACACCTGTTTAACATATCTCTATAAACTTCCAAGGCTCCATCAAAATCCTCATTCTTACAGAAGGAAGAAATTAGAGTCTCACAAGTATGGCTGTTTGGATGGAAATTATGCCTTATCATGCTTTTGTAAAACTCAAAACCACGTTCTGAGTTCCCTCTTGCGCACTGGCCATAGATAAGAGCTGCAAAAGTAGAAGAATTTGGGGCTAAACCCTTTTTCTCAAGTTCTTTCACCAAGAATGCAGCTTTTTTGGTCTTACCTTCCTTACAAAGTCCCAAAATCAAGGCATTATAAGTTAGTACATCAGCTTTCATTTCATCTCTTAACATTTCCTGATGAAGCCTGCTAGCAATCTCAGTATTACCCATTTGGCTATATCCATTGATCAAAATGTTGTATGTTACAACATTGGGAGCCACGCCCAAGGCTTTCATTTCACCAAATATCTTATTGGCTTCATACAGCTTCCCTTCTTTGCAGAGCTCATGGATGAGAGTGTTGAAAGTTATCTCAGTTGGCTGAATACCCTTTTTTCCCATCATATTTTTCAGCTTGAGTGCTGCAGTGATAAGGCCTTTCTCACAATACCCGGAAATCAATGTATTATATGAAACAACTGTAGGACTAACGCCCAAAGTCCCCATGCTATCAAACACCTCAACAGCCTTCTCTATGTTTCCCAAATTGCAATAGGCAGCAATAACCATATTGAGGGTATACACATTAGGGGAGATGTGATTCCTTTGCATTGACCTATAGAAAGACAAGACAATATCACCCCTACTTAAACTAAGCAAGGAGCTCATAAATGCATTACATGATCGAAGGGTGGGCATAAAACCATAACCCTTCATCCTATCAAATACATCAGTGGCATGCCTAAACTTCTTCACATGGGCAAAAGCCTTAAAAAGCAAATCAAAGACACGGGGAGAAGAATCACAAATCCGGTATGTATAAAGCATTGCCTCAAACAGCCTAGAGGAAATATCCAGCTCACCTGACCCAAGAACTCCCTTCAAAATTATTTCAGCAGACTTGAATTTGAAATTTTTGGTCAAGATGTGGAAGAGCATGGAATGGGTTTCAAGGCTATGCAAATGGGGCTGTTTTTGCTGAACCCACTTGTGGAATTCAAGGGAAAGCACATAATCCTTCTGAACCCTCAGCAACACATGCTTAATCCTAAATGTTGATAGGCTTGGTGCAAGTTTGTCAAGCTTCACCCAATCAGTGTGTATTAAATGACTATGAGCAACATTTACAAAGTCAAGGTCCTGGCCATTGGGCTCGGGGATTGAGCGGTGAGGAATAGGCAGAGGATTCCACCTCCTCTTCCCCAAAGTCCCTTCAACCGGCTCTATTGAGGAAGAGCTGTTTATGATATAACTAAGCATCTGTTAAGAAAGAAAATCCCACCAAATGTATCAGTTCAGAACAGTATAACTAGCCTAATGTGATAACTACACCAAGAAGCCAAATATTATACAAGCAATCAAGTCTCACAAACGGCAATAGGTTCATATTCAACAGATCTCAATTCATCAATCACATGATATCTACAGAAAGACAATATATCTTCTGCAAATTGTGAAAATTATTTTCTATTCTACCTTACATGATATTCCAAAAAACAAACCTCGTTTTTATGAGGGAAGCTGTCCTGGATGTCCTTGTTGAACTCATCCATAGAAGCTCCATCGACTCCCGTTGGCACATTATTTTCGTTTTTCCTCATCAGCTCATCGCCCTAATATCACAATTAGTGTCAAAAATGTTACTTCCATAGAATCCCGTTGGCACATTATTTTCTATTCTACCTTACATGATATAATCAAGCAGAACAATACCAATGCCAAATTTTCCAGTAATTCCGCATAACACTAAGAGCTACAAAGAAGTTTAAGTATTGAAGTTTGAATATGTTCTTCGGCGAAATTGAAAGGCAGAGAAATCGACACCATAATAGAAATCGCGCAGCTAAACATATTAAAAAGAGGCAGAAAGAAGAAATTACTCCATATCCGTGATTGCTGAGACGGCGGAGCTGTTTCTGTCGCAATTGTCCGGTGATGAAGGGGTAATGAGACACGACTCTCTTTGCCGATGCTCTCATCACTAATTCGGACGAAGACGGTGATTTTGGAGGGAAATCGAGAAGAGAACTAAGCAGTAGTAGCCCCAAGGAAGAGAGGCAGAGAATTGGCCGGTGAACGCCGTTAAGTGAGAATCGGCGGCGACTGGTTTCCACTTGAGCCGGTATCTTCTAATCTTCTATTCTTTGTTCCGGAAGAACAGAGAGAATGGTTTGGGCCAGTTGGGCCACAAGGCCCACAAATGCAAAGCGCTTGTTAGCTAACTAGAGCTGTCAAAATCTGACCCGGCCCGTGAAACCCGCCCGATCCGCCCGACCCGAACCCGACCGACACCCGTTAAAAGGAGAAAAACTACGCATATGAGACCGACCCGGTGTTAACCGATTGAACCCGAAACCAAAAATAGCTCAAACCCGAAAGTGACTGTAACCCGATTATACCCGAATGAACCAGCCCGACAACGCCCGAAACCGAAAGCACCCGACCCGAAATGATCCGATTCCCCAAATAACCCGACCCAAAATGCCCGAAACCCGAAAGTCGTTGACCCAGCATGACATGTGAACCCGTAATGACCCGACCCAAAATAACTAACCCGAATTATTCCAAGAACTAGTAGTAAGTTGGCTCAAAGCAGAATGACGTATATGATAACCAAGGCCTCGAATTTAGAGGGACCTCCATTCAATTTTTCATTATATAATATATTTTTACTTTTAAAAATTATAAACATAAAACCCGAGTAGCTCAGTGGTTGAATGTGCATGTGAACATTGTATTTCATCTCGGTTGTGTTCGAAACCTAGCGTCAACTTTCTATAGTTTCATTTTTAAAACTAAATTAGTGGGACCTCTATCCTCACCTTTTATTTACCTTTTCAACAATTTTATTTAATTACTTTAATTTTGGGGATATTAATGTTATCTGATAAATATATAAAGTTTTTAATCAGAAATTTGATGAAATAAAATGTAATAACCGAAAATTTTTAAACTCCGTTTAAAACCGGATTCCGATCCGGTAACCTTAATTCTCTAAATAAAAGAACACGATATTGAATTTTATCATTTTATGTTACCTCGATTCACATAATATGATAACATAATAATTCCGTAAATAATCCCGTAATTTATTTCCGTACTTTTATCGATCCCGGGAGAATAACGAGTATTCTTTCAACCCGTTTGTATCATTTAAGGAGCAGCCCAATTCTGGCCCAAAAGCTTCAGCCCATTTCTCTGCCAAAAAGCTTGAAGCCAGCCCATTTACTAACTAATTAATTAAAATTAATCTAAACTAATCCTAAACCTAATTAGTATCCTAACCTAGCTGCTACGTGAGAATACCGCTCCTCTTCTACAACAACTACTGCTAAACCAATATCCAGCCTCCTTGTTTCTGCCTGCCGCCGTCCTCGCTCGCCAAAGTCGGACGCAGCCTCGCGTATCTCATCGGGACAATAACGCCGCCCCCGGTAAGATCTTGCCCTCCTTTCTACCGTCCCTACCTTCTGCGCCGCTGACCGTATATCGCTTCAGCACACCCGACCACGGGAGAGGACGAGTTTCTCAGCGAACCGCTATAGCCTGCAAGGACGTGTAGGTGTCTCTCCAGATCGGAACTCGGAAACGTCGGTGAGTACCCCTGCAACCTTCTCGACCTAATTCTAGACTCACCTCACACTTGCTAATCCGGTCTGCTCGTGCGATCCGTGCAATCGCAGAACATGCTGCCTTCTTCTCACGATCTTGCGCCAGGGTGAACGAGGATAGGAGAGATGACCGTGCATCTACGAGGCGGAACCACCGGGCTGTAGGGTAAGCTTTTGCCTTCAGTGCTGCGCATCTATACATATATATATATATATATATATATATATATATATATATATATGTATCGATGTAGGAGATAGAAGCTGTGATATATTAGTATATAAATGGGAATGTGGTGTATACGTGTATAGGCTCATGTAGATGAATGGTTTGGGAAATATTAGTATATAGATACATGCATCAATGTAGTATAGAGATGGGTATATATAGACGAATAGAGGGGAGCATATGTAACTTTATATATATGTATGAGGGTTAGGTATATATATATATATAAAAGTATATATATATATATGTATATGTATATGAATAAGAATAAGGGGTGAGTTGTTTCGATGAGTTTACAGATACATATGTACCAGCAGTATTTATATACGTATAAATAGCTTTGTAGGTTGAGAGAGATGAATATAATTATATATGAATTAGTGCAGTGGATATGTACGTATATATATATATATAGATGTATAAGATTGAAAATATGTAAGTTTATATATAAACGTAAGAGTAGTATGCATATGTAAATTCTATATAGAAATATTACTGTAGATATATGTATAGTATATATATTTATATGTAAGTAAGAGTATATATATAGGTATAAGTGTAGGATATATATATATATATATATATATATATAAGTGTATATATATAAGTAAATAGGTGTCCTTAACTAGAACCTTGTTCGTAAATGGGTAGGAACTTGCGGTGTAGTAATAACCGACAAGAGTTAAAGTTTATAGTTAGTACGATCAGAGCAGTGTACCCTAGTTTGAGAGTTCCGGGATCAGGGGTAAAAATAGCCTTTTTCTTTAAGAGAGTTGTACGTTCGTATTTTCTCTATATGAGATTTCACCTCTTCTAAGAGTATGGGATGAAATGTTGATACACATGCCTTGTTTAACAGGCGTTTGAGCTACCACGGGTACGGACTGAGTTGAGATTTGGGAAAGTGATATTTGATCGAGGTAAGTCCTTGCGACTTACTTAGCTGGTTTCTGGATATTAGTTGGGTGATAATGGTTGTGTGTGTGCAATGTGTGTTATAATAAGAATAACAACTTGTTAGGACGACCGTGATTATTATGTGTTAAGGCCCAAGTGTATGTATAACGGGCTGTGACATCACTGCCCAGCTCTGCCAGGAGACTGGGAGGTTCTCTATACCCAGACCATACAGGTACACGGTGAGATGCATCGGATCCACTCCTGATGGGTACACGGGGGCGGAGGCGAGGTTTGGGAATCCCTCGTGTCACAAATAAGTATCATTAGAGTGAATAACTTAAATGAAGATAATAAATGGATTGTTTGAAAGCATGATGAGTGTTTATTATTTTATGTGTGTGTGTGCTATTATTATTCTCCTAATGTTTAGATAACTAGCTAATGGTTGTTTTGTTGTGTTTTTAGTTTTACTGCAGGTTAGAACAACAGCTGAGTGATCCGGAAGTAGTGGTCAGCCGGGTCTCCGTACTCTTTAGAGTGGGGGTTTGGGGTTGTTGCTTTGTTGTCTTTCCCTTTTGTTAAGACAATTAGTCTTTTCCGTTGTTTAAGTACGATAGGCTGTTAGACTTTGTTGCATTCATGCTTTTACAAATACATTTTATGAATTTCGGTTTTTCTTATTTGTGTCTTGTTGCAAGATCCTAGTAATATTGTTGTCAAACTGAGGTCGGGACCCATTGTGAGGTCCTAACCAGTAATGTCCCGAGTTCTGAGAATTCGGGGTGTTACAACATGGTATCAGAGGCAGGTTGGCAACAATGGCACTTGAAATCTTCTGAAAGACCGAATAAGTTGTAAGCAGAACCCGAAAGGGGTTTGAGTTTTAAAAGGAGAATTTTTGGTTTTCAAATGCATGCATAATTTGTTGGGAATAGAAAAGTACGGCTGACCACCACTACTACCGCGGATCTCAGTACGCTTAGTATGGACTTTAGGTTTATTTTAGTTGGACTTGTTAGGTTGATTATAAAGATATGTAGTATAAATAAATATATGCAGAAGTTTAGTAGAAATTTATAGTTATATTATGCCCTTAATGGAGATAACCGAATGAGATCCTCATTTAGTTGACACACCTAAGTATGCTAAGCTTATGAGCATTAAGTTAGGCGAACATCCGATCAATCCAGTGAACTCGTTGAGGAACATGGAGATGGAAGAGTGAAGACTACAAGATAATACCCACGAAAATGGCAAGCGGAACCTGAGTCAACTCAACGGGATCAAATGAAGGATATACAAGAGAGTAGTTCCGGAGAAGCAATGGATGATCGCCAACTAGGGAATTTGAGAACGACAACTTAGAGGCTCTTCCAAGTTGTGTAAAGTGATTTCACAAACAAAGAGGATGACATCGAAAATTGCCATAGAAAGGAAAGTCAAAAGGGAGATATAGTAGCGATCAAGAAAAGAGACATCAAATTTAAGCTCATTGACAGGCTAGAAAGTGAAAGTTGATGCCAAAAGCAAGGCGGAATATGATCACTCTCAACAATCTACTTGAGACCACAATCCAGATTGATAACCGAGACGGTCAAAAGTATGGAAGTCAACACGAGATACATTATACATCCAAATAGGAAGAATTAAAGAGCTGCAACGTGGAAGCTTACGCGTTGCCAGAAAGGGAAAGGTAGATCTCACCAACATGGAAGTGGAGTGATCTCGTAAAGCACACGAGAATTTTGACCTAGGCCGTGATACAACAATAATCAGCTTCTGTAAAGGCAGCATTACAAGCAACACCCAAGGAGGAAGAGTGTAGGAGAATGGTCTTGGTGAACACGAGGGTCTCTAATAACTTCTCATTCACGAAGAGAGTTAAGTTAATAAAACTAGCGGGTCATAAAAGAGAACCGCAAGGGGACGATAACTCGGGTAAAAAGAATCATGGAGAAATACCTACAATTTATCGTGGAAGAATCGATAAGTCTGTTGACGGAAGACGAAAATACAGCTAGACTCGTAAGAGTATAGTACTCTTATAGAAGTGTAGTTTGTAGAAAGAGCTAACGGAGTATAAATGGAAGAGGTATATTTTCACCTTGTATATCACACCTCAAAAGGGATAGAAGAAAAGTAAGTCTACGATCTTATAGAAGGTCAACTACAGACTAATTGGTAACAACAGAGAATTTACACGTGTTGGCTAACTAGTGATGGTTGGTTGACAGATAAGAATAACCACAAGGTTATAAAGAAATTTTATCGACATCTGGAAAATTTCTTCCAGAGATCAACGACGACAATGGTGAAGTTAAATCAATAACAAGTACTAGTAACCCTGATGGTAACATTGAATGAGTCCAATATGATAACTCTAATAAAGAATTTAAAGAGAAGCTCTGGACGGTCGGTAATGACAGTTGATGATAGTGATGGTGTAAAGAGAATTGTTGTGAGTAGTTGCTTACTACTGACTAAGGAAGATACATATCAAAGTTAGTAGAAGGGATCCCTGTAAGAAGAACTAGAGGATTAAGAAGAAACAAATGATTGTGGGCATGTCCTAGGTCTTGGCATCCCACACAAGTTGAAATGATGGTGCTCCTCCGAGAAAAAGTGAGGTCAAGCTGTCTAGATTGACAGAGGAAGCCCTTGTGATTAAAGTTGTGACATAGAATAATTGAAATGGTAGAGGCGGCACAAACATAGAGAGTATGATTTACAGCCTTGGTGAAATGTATGATCGAGTATGAGGTGATTGCAAAGGGAATCTGCATGTTGGCTAGAAAGACATGAGAAGGAGTAAAGTTGAATGACTAAAGGTTTCCAAATAGATATGATATTACCCCAATAAGATAATTACCGAAAGGTGTCTATATAGGAGTAATGAGAAATGATGGTACTCCGATGAAAACTCAAGCTTGACTGATGGCATAAGAGTTGATAAAAGTAATAAGACCAACCAACGTGGTCCGTAAGGCGTATACGAGAAAACACAAAGGGATTTAACTATCCTACTGGGGTAAAGATTTATAGAAGGTAAAGCGAGACGAGCATAAGGACAACATAATAAATGCAAGTCGAGAACTGTGATTTTTGAGAAAATCATATACAATTGAGGTTCTTATGCAAATGGTACCGATAGGTGTTTAACAAAAGTCATACACATTAGACCGATAATGCTTGGATGGATAAAGTGTAAACCAAAAGAATAACTTATACAGTAAGAAGGAAAATCATGTATCAAAAGGCGAGTCTTGCTAAATTGGAATAAAGTGTTGAGATGAGGATGCCTTTGTAGAATCTATGCAAGAGTACAATGTAACTGAGGTTCCAAAATGAAATGAGCAGTAATGATCAACTGAAAGTTGAGACCGATTCCGGGGAGGAAATTGTCATAAGACGAGTCATCTAGTAGAAGAGTTCACAAGACAAGCTTGAGAGACCAAAAGAGATAAAATGTCGACCCGGAAGTCGGGGTCGTAGGTACAAGGAAGGGGTACCTACAATGGAGTGTAAAAGTAAAATGTAGACTTTACAAGTGTAGAAAGGTTTTGACCTCCTCAAAGATGTAGGAATTTAAAAGAAATCGCAATGCCGGTATCAAAGAGTTAAATCCCTGTAGCGGAAACAACGGAGTTTCATGAAGGCAATTTGCCGGTAGCACCAGCGAAGGAATATATATATGAGAACGGCCTTTGTGGATTCGAATGTCCAAGGTAACCCCAATTATCACGGGACCTAAGCCATCAACACCGACGGTTCATGCAAGGGAACTGCAAGGGGATGATAATTAAAGTCATCAGAACTACAAAGACACTTACCAAGCTATCGTTGAAGACTTGGAATGACTATTTATGTCAAGATGAATGACCCAGTTGGGCTCGAGAAGTAGAGTTAGCCTCAGGAAAAAGAAGGGTGGAAGATAAAACGAATTAGCAAAGCGTGAAAGGATTAATCGAGCAGATGATGCTCACCAAGAATTTAACGCCAGTATATGTATGAGAAGAGTAAGTCCGGGATTTTGAGATAAGTTAATTATAGACTAACCGACATCAACTGAGGACGTGTAAGTGTTGGTTGGTATTGACGAGTAGGTACCATTAAGAAGAGACATTAGTGAGTGTGGATTTAAGAGGTAACTTTAACGATGCCTTGGAGGATTTCCCAAGTAGGCAACGACAACCTTCTTGGATGATCTAAGGATATGGAGAGAATTGAGTTAGAGGTTGCTTACTGGTTGGTTAAGAACAGACTACGGTTGAGTAAGAGAGTAAAGGTCTGTTTGAAGAAGATCTTGCTAGTATTAGAAGGGAAGTATAGGCGGGAGTTGGGTAAATCATGTTGACCCTCAAAAAGACGCCATTGTTCCTAATGGGTGTTACAACAGAAGCGTGGGTAGGCACACAATCCACAGATGAAGAAAATCAATGTTAGGTTAACTATGATTTCAAGTTAAGGAATTAGAGATCTATATGAAAAGGTCCACTTGGGTGTGTGTGTTGTTTTGAGTTATAAATTTAAAAGCTTGACAAGAAGTAGGTGAAAACCCATTAATTAAGGAACGATCCAATTAGGTCACATTGAAGAAACCGGGTCAAGCAGTTTGTATTACAAAGAGTATTAGACACTTAGTAAAGTGCCGGCAGAAGTTTAAGATCATTAATTCAGAATCGAGAGTCGGGAATTTTCGAAAGGAAAAAGCAAGTGGGCCCAATGGAAGGAAAAGTTTGGTAGAGTCATCAAAAGAGCTGGAAGTAAGTCTAGAAAACCAAACCGATGAGAGAGTACCTACAAAACCCGAGACACATCCTTAGTCATGAGGATCTGATAGTTGAGCCGACCATACATTTGTGGAGTACCCAGTAGTTGTCCTGGAGCGCAGTAGTAGACGTCTGCGGTCCAAGGAGATACCGGTGTTGAGGATCCAATTGTCTAGACGAGGAGTTGATGAGGCCACTTGGGAGACAGACGAGAGTATTAGACGTAATTATTCCGAGTTCTTTGTAGGGTTAGATGTCACTTCTGTATCGACGAGTTAGTACTTGGATGTTGTGTTGTTTGACCATTCATGTTTTATATTGGATTGAGTGATTATGTTTTATGTGATGTGTGTCTGAGTTTGAGGTTTGAGTAGTTGTGTGGTAGAAAACGAAATTTTATGAAATTAAGATACCAAGAAAGTCGAATGATTAGGTATATTATTCTAAGTTTCGGGACGAAACTTCTTTTAAGAGGGCACTGATGTAATAACCGAAAATTTTTAAACTCCGTTTAAAACCGGATTCCGATCCGGTAACCTTAATTCTTTAAATAAAAGAACACGATATTGAATTTTATCATTTTATGTTACCTCGATTCACATAATATGATAACATAATAATTCCGTAAATAATCCCGTAATTTATTTCCGTACTTTTATCGATCACGGGAGAATAACGAGTATTCTTTCAACCCGTTTGTATCATTTAAGGAGCAGCCCAATTCTGGCCCAAAAGCTTCAGCCCATTTCTCTGCCAAAAAGCTTGAAGCCAGCCCATTTACTAACTAATTAATTAAAATTAATCTAAACTAATCCTAAACCTAATTAGTATCCTAACCTAGCTGCTACGTGAGAATACCGCTCCTCTTCTACAACAACTACTGCTAAACCAATATCCAGCCTCCTTGTTTCTGCCTGCCGCCGTCCTCGCTCGCCAAAGTCGGACGCAGCCTCGCGTATCTCGTCGGGACAATAACGCCGCCCCTGGTAAGATCTTGCCCTCCTTTCTACCGTCCCTACCTTCTGCGCCGCTGACCGTATATCGCTTCAGCACACCCGACCACGGGAGAGGACGAGTTTCTCAGCGAACCGCTATAGCCTGCAAGGACGTGTAGGTGTCTCTCCAGATCGGAACTCGGAAACGTCGGTGAGTACCCCTGCAACCTTCTCGACCTAATTCTAGACTCACCTCACACTTGCTAATCCGGTCTGCTCGTGCGATCCGTGCAATCGCAGAACATGCTGCCTTCTTCTCACGATCTTGCGCCAGGGTGAACGAGGATAGGAGAGATGACCGTGCATCTACGAGGCGGAACCACCGGGCTGTAGGGTAAGCTTTTGCCTTCAGTGCTGCGCATCTATACATATATATATATATATATATATATATATATATATATATATATGTATCGATGTAGGAGATAGAAGCTGTGATATATTAGTATATAAATGGGAATGTGGTGTATACGTGTATAGGCTCATGTAGATGAATGGTTTGGGAAATATTAGTATATAGATACATGCATCAATGTAGTATAGAGATGGGTATATATAGACGAATAGAGGGGAGCATATGTAACTTTATATATATGTATGAGGGTTAGGTGTATATATATATATATATATATAAAAGTATATATATATATATATATATATATATATATATATATATATATATATATGTATATGTATATGAATAAGAATAAGGGGTGAGTTGTTTCGATGAGTTTACAGATACATATGTACCAGCAGTATTTATATACGTATAAATAGCTTTGTAGGTTGAGAGAGATGAATATAATTATATATGAATTAGTGCAGTGGATATGTACGTATATATATATATATAGATGTATAAGATTGAAAATATGTAAGTTTATATATAAACGTAAGAGTAGTATGCATATGTAAATTCTATATAGAAATATAACTGTAGATATATGTATAGTATATATATATATGTAAGTAAGAGTATATATATAGGTATAAGTGTATGATATATATATATATATATATATATATATATATATATATATATATATATAAGTGTATATATATAAGTAAATAGGTGTCCTTAACTAGAACCTTGTTCGTAAATGGGTAGGAACTTGCGGTGTAGTAATAACCGACAAGAGTTAAAGTTTATAGTTAGTACGATCAGAGCAGTGTACCCTAGTTTGAGAGTTCCGGGATCAGGGGTAAAAATAGCCTTTTTCTTTAAGAGAGTTGTACGTTCGTATTTTCTCTATATGAGATTTCACCTCTTCTAAGAGTATGGGATGAAATGTTGATACACATGCCTTGTTTAACAGGCGTTTGAGCTACCACGGGTACGGACTGAGTTGAGATTTGGGAAAGTGATATTTGATCGAGGTAAGTCCTTGCGACTTACTTAGCTGGTTTCTGGATATTAGTTGGGTGATAATGGTTGTGTGTGTGCAATGTGTGTTATAATAAGAATAACAACTTGTTAGGACGACCGTGGTAATTATGTGTTAAGGCCCAAGTGTATGTATAACGGGCTGTGACATCACTGCCCAGCTCTGCCAGGAGACTGGGAGGTTCTCTATACCCAGACCATACAGGTACACGGTGAGATGCATCGGATCCACTCCTGATGGGTACACGGGGGCGGAGGCGAGGTTTGGGAATCCCTCGTGTCACAAATAAGTATCATTAGAGTGAATAACTTAAATGAAGATAATAAATGGATTGTTTGAAAGCATGATGAGTGTTTATTATTTTATGTGTGTGTGTGCTATTATTATTCTCCTAATGTTTAGATAACTAGCTAATGGTTGTTTTGTTGTGTTTTTAGTTTTACTGCAGGTTAGAACAACAGCTGAGTGATCCGGAAGTAGTGGTCAGCCGGGTCTCCGTACTCTTTAGAGTGGGGGTTTGGGGTTGTTGCTTTGTTGTCTTTCCCTTTTGTTAAGACAATTAGTCTTTTCCGTTGTTTAAGTACGATAGACTGTTAGACTTTGTTGCATTCATTCTTTTACAAATACATTTTATGAATTTCGATTTTTCTTATTTGTGTCTTGTTGCAAGATCCTAGTAATATTGTTGTCAAACTGAGGTCGGGACCCATTGTGAGGTCCTAACCAGTAATGTCCCGAGTTCTGAGAATTCGGGATGTTACATAAAATAATTTCAAAAATACAAAATAATATGAATAAAATATATTTATATAAATAAATAAAATACAATCGATTTTTTTGTTACTATTTATTATTAAATAAAAAAAATTATAAATTATAAAACTAGAATATATAGAAAAATAAATTGATAAAATTATAATCAACATAGTTCACACGTGGCATTTAGATCTTTTACTTTAATACAAATTAATACATGGGTTATGCACATATGCAATTTAATTGAAATTTAACTTAAAAATAGATAAGAAAATTTTAATTTTGTACAAATATGTATAGTAATAATCTTAGAATTTTATTTATAATGCTAACAAATATAAAAATTTATAGAAAAATGAATGATTCAGTGATTATATACTATTATATGTATCTAATTACACTCTCCGTTCACAAATAATTGTCGTTTTACCATTTTGCACACTTATTAAAAATATACCAATTTACCCCTAATCATTCATTTACTTTTTATTTTTTTAAAAATTACAACTAACAAACTACTAATGACTAAAACGGTAAATTTGTAAAGTAAATGTCAAAATAGCTAAAATGACAATTATTTTTTAACAAAAGATTAGGGGTAAAACAACAATTGTTTGTCAACGGAGGGAGTATAAAATAAATTTTATATATTATAAATATAAAGTGTGTTAGATGAAAATTTAATTAGGAAAATAAAAGATAATATAATAGTTTGTTAAAATGTATATAGAATGTATTTAAAAATAGATAGTTAATTCACATATTTTTAATTAAAAATTGTAAAAATAAGAATGCGTATAAAAATAACACGTGGTGAAATGAATAAAAAGTTGACACATGGTGTTATTGTAAACTATTAAGAGTTTTTGCTTTAATATTATGCATTAGCATATAGGTATATAGATACTAATTAATAGTTAGTGGTTGAGTCATATATAAGACTATGTATCGATTTTGTTATGGTTTATGTTTTTTTTCAATTGTAGTTAAATTGAGTGTAAAATATATATTAAAATTAATACGACTTAAAGTTGTTTAAAATAATACAATGAGTCATACATACAGGTCGAGTATAGCTTAATGCAAGTGACATAGTACAAATTTCCCTTTAAAAAATTTGTTGTTGAGTTCAATGTAAATTAGTATTGTAATATTATATTAGTATGATGCATAATTTATTTTAAATAAATATTAGTTAAATTGTTATAATTTTACGCATGAAAAAGCATAAGAAATTAATAATCATACACATTGATTGTAAATTTATAATATAGCCGTGAATTAATTGTGTTTTTATATACTTACAAAATAACTATGATGATGTTAGCCATATTTGACTTTGTATGTACATAAAAACTATAGTACTATCATGTTATTGTTCATAATATAAATTCTCATACTTTGAATTTCTATTATTTCATAATATAATACAATTGCTAGCGAATGAACAAAGATGAAAAAAATAATTAGTGATCATATACGATTTTACCTAACACATATCATATTATTACACAAATCACAATATATACATCAAACATTTATTTAAAAATATATTTATAATTTTATCAATTACCTTTTAAACTTCTTTTCTTAATTTTATAAATTAATTTTCTTAATTTTATAAATTAATTTTCTTAATTATATCTTTATTATTAACAAAAAAATATAAGCATACTAATTTTTTTGATCGGGATTTTAAGCATACTAATTACTTATAAGTTACAACCAACAAAGTGCTTTTGTAAAATATCATCGCTTTTGTAAAATGACTTTCTCGAAATACCGAATTGTGAAAGACCGTTCAATTAATTATGGAGGTATTGTTTAAATTAATTATTAATTTTAAATTATAATTATAAAATTAAAAAATATTAATTACATCAAACTGCGGCTTTGTTGGAAGTTAAAAAATATAAAAATAAATAAGTTTGGTCAGGGACACTCAAAGAATCGAACTTCAGACCTCTTGCAACCAAAGAGACTACCAAACCACTAAACTAAACAACTTTCTTGTTAATTTCTCGCTAACTTTGATAAACAATAATTAATGTTGAAATTTTAAAATACAAAGAATACCTTTAGTACCAATTGCTAAAACATATAAAAGAGTCCTAAGATTCGAACTCAAGACCTCTTACACCAAAAGTGAAACTGGAACCACTAAACCAACAACACCTTGTTTGTTTTATTTATAATCACTTGTTCATCTCCACATGCTCAGACTCGGACCTACATTTTTAACTCTCTTGGTAAAAAATTATAGGTTAATCGACTCGACTATTGTGCTTTTTTTATTTGAAATATGAATACGTCAAATTGGCTTAACAAAGGAGACCAACCTATAATTATGAAGAAAAAAACATAATAAGTTTGAACCTGTCGGAATCGGTTTGTCACAAAAAATTAGTCCAAATTAAAAACAATAAAATCCAAAAGTTGTAGACTCGAAAACAATCGAACCTGATTATACCCAAAGTAATTCAACCTGGATTTACCCAATACATAAACTAGACTGACCCGGAATAACCCGATAATTGAAGCGACCCGACCCGAAATAGACCGTGAACCCGAATTTCAATTGTACAAATGTTCCCGACCCGATCTGAGCCCGACCCAAATTAGCCCGATAACCGATTAAAACAACCCAAGATTGCCCGAGAACCCGATTATTAGTTGTGCAAGGACAACCCGACTTAACCCGACCCAACCCGAATAAATCCGACATGACATTATAGACAATTTTGACCCGGCTCAAAGTGACCCGAAGCAAAATTGACCCGACCCGAACTCGTCCGACCCGCCCGTTTGACACCTATATAGCTAACACAAAAAAAAAAAAAAAAAGTTTAATGCGACAAATTATAAAAATAGTTGTACACAAATGTTTAATGCGAAATTTCAAGTGAAAATGTCATTCAATGTCAAAATATGTTTTCACATTGAAACCCCAAGTGCTTGACATGGTAAAATTTTCAATTTCGTACATTTGAGTTATATAACTATAATAATTAACATGAATCATTAGCTTCTACATTAGTGTAAGATGAGTGCTAAGAATGATTTATCATATAAAAAGTCGCTTTTATATTTTGTATTCACTATGTGTGGCGCGCCTCGTAAATTAATTCGAAATATTCATTGTACATGAAATCAAAATTCGATCATGCAATAGATTAATTTGGGAAATTTAAAATCGATCAAGTAGTAGATTAATTCGGGAATTTTTCATGGTACATCAAATCAGAAATCCTGCATTTAGTAATACGTCGGTACCAAAAAGAATAATAAGGTCAAAAATACGCACATGAAACATTCACAAAATCTCTTATTTCATAAACTTTCACAGACCTATAGGCTATAGCTTGGGCCCTTGGAGAAGCAAAATTTTTGCTCTTCTATATATAGGTGCGTCAAGTGTAATTGTTAGGAGAGCTCACCAAGTCGACCGGACTTGACCTCCACTAAGTGTGAGGCTTTGTAGACCTTCAAGCACGTCAATCTGAACAGTTGGATAAAAGAATAATAAAAATCAATTGATAAATGAAATTTTGAATCATAAGATCCAGTAGAACAACTTCGCAATTCTCATCAACACAACGAACGATCCAACAAAATCAAAGTAGCTAGAATAAGACCAAGACCCATATAATGAAAAATGCAAATTATTATATAGATAACATTCAAAATGCAAAAGTTGAGAAAACAAAACAGAGTAGTCGCCTCAAGCATAATGCACCTATGTTACTCAAATGGATACATAATAGAGAGCCGAAATGATACCTAAATAGAAAGAAATTAATTAAACTATAGTCTTGATGGTTTTACAAAAAGTTAAATGTCTCCTTGCTTCCAAGTTTTCCTAAGACACATAAATTGGAAATGCTAATTCTTTCACTTTGCAAATTTTACAAAGCCTATGAACCCCTACATACCTGATTGAGTGATTGAGTACAACTTTAACTAAAACGCAAAACAACCGATGAGAAAGTCATACCTGAATGACGTCCCCAATGGACAAGCAAGAGGTATTAGCCTATTTTGGAAGCCGTTGTACTCTCACAAGTTGAAAAGTTCGAGATACTTTTTCATTGGAACTGTTAAAAATGAGACAATGTTTGTTGATACTTGTTTGATGAAGAAGCAATATGTGTCTTTAACAAATATCTCCCATATGTAATAATAGTCAAAGATTGCTCTTCTAATGTGCGGCTTTAATCTGAATCTATGAAGAATGAATAAACATTGCATTAAGTCAACAAAGTGTAGAAAATTTCTCAAAAATATCCAACAGTTCCATCATATTTTTTTTAAGAATGCATACATAATACAGACTAACAAAACTTAAATCTCAAATTCAATTTTTTATAAACCTTAGTTCAAGATTCAAATATTTATATGTTCCTCTCGAGGAAAAAAAAAATACATTGTTGACATCAGATTATAAAAAGGCCTCTTTTTAAATATGTGTACTAAGAAAATGCAAAGTAAGAGCTCTTTGGAGATGAGAGATATTGTAACCAACCTTCACCATAATAAGAATATGATTATAAGTCACATTTGAGCAAACTAAAAAAACCTAGGTAAGTGGAGAAAGTGTATGTGTATCCTAGCAAGAGCATAGTATGTAGTAGGAAGGGTGGCTTCTATTTCTTCATCACTGACCTATATTATATATGGAATTTACAAAGAGCCTGTAAATCTGAGCCTGTAAATCCAATTTTTCCAAAGCAATTTGTAATTAAGGATAAGAAAATCATAATACTTCTTAGAGTCATTTCATCGAACATCTTGAGTACACTAAGGAATCGAACAAATTTTGAAAAGAAACAAAGAAAATTAGCAATTAAGCCCTAACCTATAAAGATGAGAATAAGAGAATTACATTAACAACAAACACATCAACATAATGATTGCATACAAAGGACCGAATTGACATTGTCTAATGTTCTCCATTGACAATACAAGGAGCAATTCAATGCTTATAGTGTCCAATAAATTTTAAATAGCTAACAACTCGATGCACTTTTGTTGATAAACAATTCCTGGCGATTTTAGGCTCACTTGATTAAACCAGTGAACTCCACAAAAAGCTGAGTTGGCAAACAAATGTTTGCTCAACTTCCTCCTTGATTCTCTTTATAAATCCAGTAATGAACAAAATATGTTGCAAAAAAAAATTTCTGGAAAACTTATACATATAAAAAATTATTGAATAGGTCATTTTAAATTTCTATTAGGTTTATGTACCCCTTCAAGTTTTAAGTTTTACCACTTAAATTGAAGTTGGAAGGTATTATGTACCTCTTCTAATTCCTAGAGAGAAATCTAAAAAAATTTTACTTAGTTAATTTGACAAAATATTATACAAAGTCGATGAGTCAAAAAAACATATAATGTATCGACCAATGTTGTGTTATTTTCTCTCGATTGTGTTATAAGTCTATCTTACCTAACCAATTGCATTTTCTTGATTACTCATTCAAATCTTTCAACATACAGAACTTTGAAGCAAAAAAAAAAAACAAAAAACAAAAAGTGGTTTGTACGTAGAGCCTTGGATTTATATCGAGTACACCTCAAATGTACATTACACATGGGAGATAGTTATTTACCTTTTAAAAAATTGTTATTACACAAGTTACATTAGATAAATCAAATCTGGAATACATCTTGAAGCTGCTAAAAAGAAGTAAGAAGTTGGAATTGAGATAGTGATATTAATGGAGGCGGGACGAGGCTATCAGTATACGGTTGAAGCCATTGATCGGCTTCGATGAAGAAGATATTAAGGAAATGTGCAATTTGTGTGTCATTAAGCTTCTGCTCATATGCTACTCTCGTTGCCGCGTGCGCGCCTGCTCCTGTAGACATATACTCTCCGTAGAATATGTTCCTGCATAACAACAAATCATATGACGTTAACAAACGGACCCATGATCTAGATCAAGTAAGGTGACTTACGGGTCCCTTGCGGGATCGTTGAAGTCGTTCCAACCCCCGGAAGCTACGATATCGGTCATGGAGGTATATGCGAAGATGACACGAGAAAATGGTCTCCAAGCTCGCCCTAACCACAGTCTCCCCGTTCCTCCTATGGAACACTTGTAGAACACGTATCCGTGTTCTCATCACTCGAAGATCTCCCATGCGCTGTCACCACTCCGTTTATCACCTTCGCTCCCACCGCCACCGGACTTGCAATGGATATAATTTGACAATTCTACAACACAACATCTTAGATCTTTACTCATTCATAAGTCATATAAATTTCCAAGACACATGTATATATATACCTCGTAGTATGATCTTGCATCTCCAAAGATGAAGTCAATAGAGCCTTGTATATAACAATCTCTAAAGTAGTGTCGCCCTCTATCATCATGAAGAGTGTCTTACGCTCCGAAGAAGCCGCAACCCCAGAAGGCGGCCTGCTCCCCGGCTACTCAAATAGCCACTGCTTGCGCCCTCACGTCTCTTGGGTTAGGAATTGGTGCCACGTTCTGCAAATGAGATAGTTCTTATAATTAACAATACATGTTGACTCGCTTGTGAGTATATGAACGTATACATTACCATGAAGCTAATGTTCTTGGCAACGAAGTTGGAGGAGAAGACTTGGATGGATGCGCAGTAGAAGGTTCCATGGGAGGAGTTTGCGGTGTCGTTCCATACGATTGCAGTGGACAAGTAGCCTTGTCCTTGGAATGTAATGTTCGGTTTGTTTCTAGCAATCGTGACTTTCTCACTTGAAAGTTAAAAACAAGTTTGCTAATTAGTTGACTAAAAGAAAAAACAAAGTAGATATTGATCATATTATATATAAATATGCTTACTAGTAAATGTTGGAGTTGATCCAAATGACGGTTCTCTTGGGGTTAAGAATGAGAACGGCGTCAACGGCAGCCTGAACAGACGTGAAGTTGCAGCACCCATTTCGATCCACGCACAGAAACGACGTCATGTTGGTGTCAGGAGGTGGGATACCCAGCGGAAAGTCATCACAAACATTAATCGTGTTGTTCTTTCTATTAGCATCACCATGATGCTTATGGGGATGATGATGATGATGATGTCTCATTGCCATACATGTTTCTCTTGATGATGATGGTTTGATGGTGGGCATGAACAATGGGTTGAGGATGAGTATGGATGAAAGTATTATAAAAATCAAAAGAAATGAAGAACCAAAAACTTTAATGTAGTAATACATGAAAGTATGAAGTTATATAGAGAATAATATGTTGGAGTTGTGTTTATATGATGAAGCACTTGAAGTGCAAGCGTGAATATGGTAAATGTGGCTTGCAAACTACTCTGTTTTCATCATTTCATGGCCTCTATTTGGCCTTACAAGAATGGTGGAAGCAATCCCCAAAGAACAAAGGTAATAAGTTTACATTATCACTCCAAACCAGGAGAATTTATTAACATGACAAAAATCAAACTAAGTTCTTGTTCCAATTTATCAAAAAGAAAAAAGGTAATAAGGTTTGAAATTGAGTGTCTTCCAAAATGAAAATTTTGGTTTTTAAACAATTAGTATATAACATGGAAGGATAGAGAGATTGTTTATGTCTTGAGAGCATGTAATTCAACATTTTCATTGCACATTCCTATAAACCTCAGAATCTACAATTGAACTAATATTAGTGTTCGAAAGCATGGAACAAAGATCAAGTTCGAGGTGGCTTATCAAGTTCATGCCCTTTTCATTGCTTCTTTCAGCCTATGGAGGAATTGTATGCTTCTTGAGCCAATCTAAACAATAATTTTCTCTAATTTTATTATTCTTCTAGACAACAGTGTAGTTTCCATCTCTATTTTTTTAGGGATGATTTATTTACGGTAGCTGTAAAAAACATACACCATTTACAAAACATAGTCTAGCTAGAGCAATGAATTTAATAAAATTCATGTTTAGAAGGGGATTTCCAAGACCCCTTTAAAGTACAAAAATTAGAAGAGCATTTTGAAGACTGGGACAAAGATGACCCTAAGGAAGACGATGGAGATGACGCATATAAGGATAGTCGTCCACAACAATCGCTACATAAATTCACCTACCTAGCAACTTGCAGGTGAACATCAACATTATGTATATGATCTCCTGAGTTCCTGGGTTAGAGGTAAATGGTTTCATTTCCAATAAATACTCCATAATTTACCAGGGAAAAATATGCACATGTTTCTATTGCCATGAAAAAAGGTAGTTTTACCCGTAAGAAACAAACACATTTTCATGCCCATGGCCAAAGGAACCTGCGACCATTTTATCTAGGAAACAAAGATAGGAAAGCTAGCCTCTACTGAAAAGGGAGGCCAAAAAATGAAGAGAGAGTAGAGATACCCATTACTTCAGGTGATTGTTGCCTTCTCTGCAGCCCACTTTCTCTTAGCATTCTCTATGGCCTCTTCCCTCATCTTCATCAGTTCAGCCTTGCGTTGTTCGTACTCGGAATCAATGGCAACCAGCTCCATCTTCAACTCATTGCACTGATCATATCCATCATCCAAGGCCAGATAAGATATGCACGAGAGACCGCTCATATTATCAGATGTACCACTGCTTGATCCTTTGCATAATTCCATCCCAGAGCAAGCCACACTGAGTGATTCCTGACCATCTTTATTGTCCTTCATGTGTTGAGGAAGAGGCATATGAGGGTCGTCTTTGTTCATCGGGATGATAATGGGTTCACAATGATTAGTGGCCAGTTGAGCCATGAGTTCATCCATTAGCCCGGATATTACAGTTGCGTCCTCATTAGGCAAATTAAGCTCATCGACCATTTCCCCGGCAATTGAAAGACTAGTGTCCTTTTGCAAATCAAACATGAAATCAATGTTGTTAGCATCACCAGACAAGCCTGTGATTCTTAAGTTCATAGAAATCGAGTTACTGCAATCCTCCTTCCCTAATAAGGTGAAGCAGGTGGTCTTACTAGACTTTGAAACACTTAATGTTGTAGGATTAGGTGCTACAAAATTGCTTTCACAAAACTCAGTAGAGTTAGAACTCTCCTTATAATCAATGTCAATTTCCATCAGCTGAGATATCTCTCTGGGCAAAGATGCAAGCTCGCCCTGACCAGCATTGCTGGAGGACGAGAGACTAACTGATAATGTTGCCCCTGAACTAGGAAGAGCAAGGAATGGATCATTTAAGAGATCGGCAGCAGAGAATCTCATGGATGACACAACAAGACATTTCTCGATGAATTGCCTCACTTCAGGGTCCGTCACCTTGGCAACGGAAGCAGGCTTTCGCCCAGAAGTAACTTCAACGCAAACTTGAGCCTCAGTTTGGCATTCACTATAAGGATATTCACAAGTGGCCATCTCGAGCATACACATTCCAAAGGAATATATGTCAACTAGTTGGTTGTACTCTTCTCCATTGTAGAGCTCGGGAGCCATGAATTCTGGTGTGGCAACGAAGCTAGAGTCTGAAATAGGAGGATGATCACGCATAACAACGGCAAGGCCGAGGTCCCCGATTTTAACTCTCCCTGTGTTCCCATTGATGAAAATGTTGTCACCTTGCAAGTCTCGGTGAATAATAGGCGGATTGTGAGTGTGGAGATAGTCCAGCCCTCTGAGTACCTGCCTAGCCCAGTTCTTGATTGCTTTAACATCAACATTCTTGTGTTTCCTTCTGTATTGTCGCAGATCTCCAGAAGTGAACAATTCAGTAATCATGTTAACCGTCATCATCTGATTGAGATCAACACACACCCAAGAGCAGTAGCACTTGATGACATTTTCATGCTTCAATGACTTGAGCAAAGAGACTTCTGAATACAACCTTACGAGATGTTCAGGAGAATGTGCTAGTTTCTGATCATCAATTCGAACCTGATTCCAAGCAACCTCAATCCCATCGACCTCATCGAATGCCTTGTAAACAATCTTACATTTCCCTTTCCCCAAGATTTCATTAGATCGAATGTATCGGCCAGAAGGATCTCTCTCAACAACGTCCGGATCATCGAAAAGATCTATCACAGATACCAACACGGTGTTATCACAATTGATTGACTTAGGCTTCGGCTTGAAACAGGAAAACATATCAAAATCCTTATAGAAATGAACAACGTATATAATCCGCAAGAATGAAAAACAGGAGATCGTAAAAGCGATAGGAGATTAAAGCATGCCGAAAACAGATGAGAGAATCGCAACAAACTGGCGTTCCGAGAAGGCTTCGGAGGCGATTGAATAGGAGTGGAACGCCGATTGAAGCATGGTGAAGCAGGCGATGGAAAACATGTTGTTCGATTTGCAAATGTTGGAGAGAATTCCCTAAGAAAATTTGGCCGTGGAAGGATATGAACCCTAGCGAATTGGAGGATGACGCTAGGGATGGGGTGAAATTTGGGAAATATAGGATGAGGAAAATAAGGGATTTGAATGTAGAAGAAGAGGTTTTGTAGAGAGTAATTGGTACGTCATGTTACTCCAATTTGGTTGGAACTCTGATTTTCTCGTATCTCTACAATTACATATCAGATCTGCAACAAAATCATAGACCCCACTCGTAAACACAAGACAAAAATATTAAATATATGTTGATTTTTTAAAAAATTCAAGGATTGCTCAGGGTTTAGGGCATGTCAATTGTTGTAGTTAGGGTCGATGATAATGGATATAATAGAGTTGGTTGTTAGGATAATTTAATCGGCTATTTTTATAATTTTATCTTATGATTCAAATTTGGGCAAACGGAGCTACCACATGTGTAATTGATTTGGTAGCTCCATGTACCTTTGGAGCATGTTTGAATAAGAAGACGGTCTTGTCTGGCCTTCGACAAGTGCTCACATATGTTCTAACCTACTTTTTGAACCTTACTCGGAACCCATATCTTTTTGATATGTTGTAGGTTGATTACATTGATTGAGTTGATTGATGATCAGAATTAATTGCCAAAAATATGATCGTACTAAAAAACGCAACCATCAATAAAATTTGTGCTATAAATCGGCGCCACTAGCCACGACCTTTCCTAGAGTCGGTGCTATTTATAGTAACTTGATGTTGATGAAATACCGGAAAATTAAAAATAGAAAGAAAGAAAGAAAAGAAAAAGGAAAGTAAGATTGTTAAAGTATCTTAAGACACAATTGAGGGTGTGTTTTGGATGTATAACATTTGTTTATAAAATAAATATAACTACCTATATTATAATTTTGTAAAAATGATGTTGGGATGTTATTCTAAATAACATAATTTGTACATATTTCAATTGTAAACTGTCTAAACAGTACACATATAATTCATATTACATAGTTATTAAAAAGTCCATTGTTACGTTAAAATAAAAATTCTTGATATCAAGTGTTATTCTTTCGTACATTTAAATTATTTGATGACACGTGTCATTTTCTCTCGCACTCATAATTTGTAAGTATTTTATGTTTTTATAATATCTCTTTTATATGACTAATTATATCTATCTTTTTCCTGATCAAATTAGGATTTTTTTTTTCCTATCATATAAGTCATAAAAAAAACAATTAACTAAATAATGGCAAATATCCAAACTTGAACCTTCTATAGACATTTTAATTAAAAAAATCTCACATTTATATATTTTTCTAATATAATAGGTTGAGTTCTAACTCATTTTTAATTGATCAAAAATTAAATATTTCTTGAATGATAATTTTGTAAATCAAGGAAAAATGACCAAAAAATATTCCAACTATGAGACATGAACCAAAAATAATAAAAACTTTAAAAATTACTAGTTGGTATACAAATTATTTTACATCAAACCAATTTTAATACGGGATGAAATTATGGTATTTTATTACAAAAACGCCCATAACTTTTTAAATCACACAAAATCGCCATTACATAATATTTTCTTTGAAAACCTCCAATATTATTTTTGTATACCTAACGAATTATGTAATAAAAGTTAGTTATCACTTTATTCTTAAGTACTTTAAGACATTTATCTAAAATATAACTATAATAAGGATGAAGAAGTTTTAAAATAAAAGAAAAATTTGGTTAAAAGCCCCATACTCGGTGACATTTTTATAAATTTTTGGTATAAAATAAGATTGATTTTAAATTTATAAATTTTGAAACATTTTTTGAAAATCTTTTTCCACAAATTTATGTCAAATATATTAACTTTAAAAATTTCGAAGTACAAAATTTTTTCTTTCATTAAATTTTATCCCCAAACATGAACTTTTTTCTCAAACTACCCATAAAACAATAATGAGACTAAAAATGAGTCTATTAATCAAAATTTTATTTTTTAAACTTTTAAAACAAATTTAAGAATAAGAATAAAGTGATGAATAACCTTTATTACTTAATTCGTTAAGTATACAAAAATTACATGAGTAATTTTTGAAAGAAAATAAAATACAAGGGTCATTTTGTGTGATATAAAGATGTATGGACGGTTTTTGTAAAAAAATTTGCCACAATTCACCCCGTATCAAAACTAGTATAATTGTAAAATAGTTTGTATATAAAATAGTAATTTATAAAGTTTGTATTGTTTTTGCTTCATACCTCATAGTTGGTATTATTTTTATTTTTTTTTTTTTTTTCATTTTTCCTTAAATTAAATAT
>BSUD01000007.1:126700159-126726535 GCA_033239045.1 Fagopyrum esculentum
CCCCCCCCCCCCCCACCCCCCACCCCCCACTTTAGTCCTTTTGATAAAATCGTCTTTCCAATCTAGATTTGCCCGGGTCCCCCGAGGGTGTGGTAGGTCGAGTTTCCTTACTAGGACTTTAGGGCAGTCCAGGTGATCATTTTTAGATAACGGCTTTAATTAATATTCCTAATAAAATCATTAACTCCAACAAATCCTAAGGTATCATTACCTTTGGAGATATTTATTCACCTTATTTGTTTCTTCCTTTTTTGTTAAGTGTTGAGTTTGATTACATACCGTTTAATGTCATTGCATGACCCACATCGGATGAAATGGTGGAGGAAAAAGAAGAAGAAGGAAAAAAAAGAAAAGAAAAGAAAGAGAAAGAAAGAAAAGAAAAGAAAGAAAAAGGAAAAAGAAAATAAATGAAACTCGATAAAAATTTCCGGAACTGATGTTTCGGATCGATAAATTTTCTAAACTTTTTCGTAAAAATAATAACGAAATATATATAATATTTGTAAGACCCCAATCTTTTGCCTTCACCGCCCCCGCGGTGAAGAGTGCCGCCCCTGCGGCTGACGACAAATCGCGTCCGATCTTTCTTCCGTTTGTTTTATCTTCCTTCCATAGATAGAATATCCGATATTTATCGTATGGGCCGGTTTCCTTATCTTCTTTCTAACCCTAAACGTCCTTCCTTCTATCTTTCTAGCCCGTCTCTATATATTCCCGCATTTTCCTCATTTTTCGCGTTTCTTGCATCCGTCTTCAACCCTAAGAGCTGCAACCATCCCCTTGCTTCCCTGTGATCTTGTTGAATGTGTAAGTTCATCATTCTCTGTTCTTTCTTACATTCTTGTACTGCAACATGTTTCTTTGTTTCTTTTCGTTTTCTCCTTCTTTCTCTTCTTTTCTTCTCCTCCAAGAATCAAGTTTGAACCTTGATTCTCGTTGGCTTCTCGTTGTTGATGTATCGTTGTTCTCAGGCTCTCTGGAGACTAGTCTTGACGTGTTGGAATCAAAGGTTCGAGCTTTGGTGTCCCTTGCTGTGAGTTCAGTCGAAAAGAAAGCCGACATCACTTTTTGTCACGCAGCTGCCCACGCGCCTACACATACCCGCCCCCACGGCCATCCGTCCCTGCGCCTCGTCAAGCCGCCCCTGAGGTTTGCTCTGCAGCAACTCCCGTTCTTGTGAGTTGCTTCCTTCCTTTCTTTCCTCGTTCCTTTCCTTGATCCTTATGGAAGTTCCTTGTATCCTGAGTATGTTGTTAGACTAAGGTTGAGCCCTTAGCTTGTGGAGATCTCTTAGAGATCATTGAGACTAGAAGTTATAGACTTCTAGCAACCGTTTCGTTCCTGATTCTTGATTCTTGTGTGAACAGGCTTTCCTTGCTCCTTTCCTGAGTGTTCTCTGAGTTGTTGCTGTGCTTTTGAGTTATCTTCGAGAGAGGTAAGTCCCTTGGACTTACTTAGCTTCATTCTGTGTATTAGTAAGATTGTATTGGCGTGTATGTGTTGTTTATTATTGTATAACGGATAACCGGAATAGGATTCATCCTTTGATAACCTTAACTGACCCAAGTGTATGATAACCGGGCGGTGACCACTTGTCTAGTTCTACAGGAGACTAGAATGTGCTCTTGCAACCCAGGCCCGTAGGTAACGGATAGTACTGATCTATTCCTATTAGTAGACGGAAGCGGAGGCGAGTTTCGGGAGATTCTCGTGTGACAAAAGAAGTTAAATTAGTAATTGATAATCTTAATGAAGATAATAACCGGTTGTGTGCAAGCATGCTATGTGTTTCTTTACCTTATGTGTGTTTGTGCCTTTACGCTCTTGCTAATATCTAGAATGTTAGCTAACGGTTTATACCGTCGTTGTAGATGTTCCGTAGGTTCAGGATGCTGTTGAGTGATCCGGATGGTGTGGTCAGCCGGGGTTCCCGTACATTATAGGAGGGGATCGGGTTTATGTTTTGATGTTGCTTTCTCTTTGTTTTGAACTCGGCTGCGAGTCTTTTACGTTTTCCATTGTTTGAACCTTTGGTTTTATATTGAGTTTTGGTTTTCATTCGTGTGTGCCTTGTTGTAAGATCCGCTTGTTGTTGCTACTCTGAGGTTCGGGACCCATTGTGCGGTCTCAGTCCGTAGCGCTTCGAGTTCCTAGAACTTGGGGTGTTACAATATGGTATCAGAGCTCTAGGTTGGCAACAATGACACTCGAAATCTTCTAAAGGTTGGATGAATAAATAAATAGAACCCGCAAGGGGTCTAAAATTTTCAAAAGGGGGTTTTGTTTTTAAACTTGTCGGTCTGGGATACATGTATGGGCGATCACCACTACCTCCGCGGATCTCAGCAGTGTAGTTTCTTATATGTTGGCCTTTATATGTGTTTTTCTTGGTTTTGTGCTTTAGTTGTAGCGTGGCCTTATATCTATATATTTATATATCTATCCTTATAGCAGATGGCACGCACTAGAGCTACCACTACTATAGGGCGAGGAAGGGATCGACCACCACTTCCACCTGCCATCCGTGGACGAGGACGTGTAGGGAGACCTCCACTAGCTAGAGGTCGGGGCCAAGCCCCATCTGCTGATCCGCCTATCGCTGAGGTGTTTGCTGAAGAAGTTGCTGAGAGTGTCGCTCCTGAGGCTGAGAACGGGACCGTTGCTAGGTCCGGAGCATAGAGAGCGCCATCAACGGAGTCCGCACGAGTGTCTATCGGAGCTTTTGCATATCGCGAATATGTGTAGAGAGTTGAGGAGGCTATCAGGACTGGAGGACCAACACCTGTACCACCAATTCCCGCGAGATCAACTGAGGTTTCGCAGAGAGTTTCACAAGTTGTTGCCCCGCTTGCTGGAGTTGTTGAGGTTGTCAAAGCTCCGGCTGAGGCGAAGGAGCCGAAGCCCGACAGTTGGTTGAAGGCTTTCGATCAGCTGAAGGTTCCCACTTTCACGGGAAAGACTGGATTGGAGGTGGAGTAGTGGCTTGGACAGTTGGATACTGCTATGGAGGCTATCAGTTGCCCACAGGGACGTCGAGTCAAGATAGCACAGACGCTACTGAAGGATCAGACTCATTCTTGGTGGAGGACCGTTCGTAGTAAGGTCACCAGTTATGAGCAGATGAAGTCGGTGATCAGAGATCGCTACTACCCTGTAGCTATTAGGAGAGACCGTCTTCAGGATTTCCTTGAGGTTGGATTCGAGGATTTGCCTATTGCTGAGATCATCAGCAAGTTCCAGGATGGTTGTCTTTGTTGGGTCCATCTGCACCACCTGAGGATCAGCATGTTTACCTTTTCTCTCGTAGGTTGAGAGAGTCTACACGCTCTTATCTTGCTGGTTTCCGTTGTGATTCTTTGACGGACTATCAGGATAGAGCCTCTACGTATGAGAGAGACCGACCGGGTCAGAGGAGAGCTTCTCAGACAGGAGGTCCTGAGAAGAGACAAAAGGCTGGATCAACTAGTGCTGGAGCTGGAGCAACTAGTTTTGGGCGTAGTCAGACGCCTGGACATTCTGGTTTCCAGTAGAGTTCTGACAGAGGACGATAGTGTCATAAATGCGGAGTAGCTGGACACATCTGAGCTGATTGTAAGAATCCAGCAGTGACTTGCTTTTCTTGTGGCAAGCATGGACACAGAGTTGAGTTTTTCCGTCAAGGCAAGACGCTATCACAGCCGGGTTCTTCACCTGCCAGTGTTGTTGGAGGAGGACATAGATCTTAGTATTAGCAGCAGCAGCAGAGGGTTTCTGGTTCTACCGCTCCTCAAGGTTCCACTCCGGGACAGGGGAGAGGTAGAGGACGTGTTGGTGGATCTACGGACACCAGAGATGCATCAGCCAAAGTGTATGAGTTGAGGAGTGTTGTAGAGCCGACCGCACCAGCAACCACAAGTACCATTCATATTAATGGTTTTCTTGTCAAAGTTCTTTTCGATACCGGTGCTACGTATTCTTTTATATTTGATGCATGTGTAGATAGATTGGCCTTAGTTACTGTAGAAGGTACACCCTTCTTTATAGTATTACCCGATGGGGGTAAGATTCGAGGTACACGAGAGGTTCGCGATTGCCCTATTAGATTGGGAGGTCGCGATTGGCCAGCTGACTTCTTCGTCATGTACTTAGTACATGAAGAAGTTATTCTGGGTATGGATTGGATGGATCGACATCGAGCAATTCTGGACATCGGAAAAAGGACAATGACAGTAACTACAGATGCAGTCCATGTTGAGATCTTCCGAGGATGGGATCTCGGAAAGACTAGTATAGTCATCAGTGCAGTTTGAGCTGCGAGACTTATCAGTCAAGGATGCAAGGCTTTTTGGTGCTATGCCATGAAGGATAGTACGAGTCCGGCTTTGGAGGAGATTCCAATAGCTTGTAAGTTTGCTGACGTCTTTAAAGAGTCATTAGGTTTACCTCCACAGAGGAGTGTAGACTTTGGCATTGAGCTAGGGCCTAGTACGAGACCAATCTCTAAGGCTCCTTATCGTATGGCGCCTATCGAGATGCTTGAGTTGAAGAAGCAGCTCGAGGAGTTAGCAGAGAAGGGCTTCATCCGCCCTAGTGTATCTCCTTGGGGTGCACCAGTTCTCTTCGTCAAGAAGAAAGATGGGTCAATGAGGTTATGTATCGACTACCGAGAGCTAAACAAGGTAACGATCAAGAACAAGTACCCATTGCCCCGTATCGATGATCTTTTGGATCAGCTGCATGGAGCTTCAGTGTTTTCAAGGATCGATTTGAGATCTGGATATCACCAGCTGAGGGTGAGAGAACATGACGTAGCCAAGACGGCATTTTGGACCAGATATGGACACTACGAGTTTGTAGTGATGTCATTCGGGCTTACGAATGCGCCTGCAGTCTTCATGGAGTTGATGAACAGCATCTTCATCGACTTCTAGACCAGTTTGTAGTTGTCTTCATCGACGACATTCTAGTTTACTCTCGCAGTAGAGAGGAGCATGCAGGACATTTGAGGATCGTTCTTCAGGTCTTACACGATAGAGAGTTGTACGCCAAGATCTCTAAGTGCGAGTTTTGGATGTCCGAGGTAGCATTCCTTGGTCACCTCATTTCAGCTGAAGGGATCAAGGTAGATCCGGCAAAGATCGAGTCAGTAGCATCTTGGCCGCTATCTAAGAATGTCAAGGAGGTTCGCAGCTTTCCAGGATTGGCGGGTTACTACCGGCATTTTGTTGAGGGCTTTTCAGTTATTGCCCGACCGCTCACTTCCTTGTTGCGGAAGTCTACGAGGTTTGTATGGTCCAAGCCGTGCCTGTAGAGCTTCGAGGAGCTGAAGAAGAGGTTGACCTCGGCTCCTATCCTAGCTCAGCTAGAGGGCATTGAGGATTTTATGGTTTATAGCGTTGCATCCAAGCTGGGCTTAGGATTTATTCTGATGCAGTGGGGTAAGGTGATTGCTTACGCGTCTTGACAGTTGAAGACGTACGAGGAGAGAATTACTCTACTCATGACCTTGAGTTGGCTGTTGTGGTTCATGCTTTGAAGATTTAGAGACATTATTAGTACGGAGCTACGTGTCAGATATTCACAGATCATAAGAGTCTGAAGTACATATTCACTCAGCTGGAGTTGAATAACCGTCAGCGCAGATGGTTGGAGTTGATCAAGGATTTTGATATGGAGATCTTATACCACCCGGGGAAGGCGAACGTAGTAGCTGATGCCCTTAGTAGGAAGACTCCCCGGGATATGGCGATCGCTAGGCTGACAGCTCAGCCACAGTTACACCGAGATTTAGCATGGCTAGAGATGGATATCCACTTTCTAAATTCCGACAATCAGTTGTCCACCTTGGAGATAGTACTTGATATGTTGGCCAAATTCGACAAAAGTAGGAGAGTTGTCCAGCTTTGACGCAGATCCGAGACCGGATGTCTCGAGGAGAGGCACCACAATTTGCAGTTGGTGCTGATGGAGTTTTGAGACGCTAGGAGCGTGTTTGTGTGCCTTCGGATGGAGAGTTGAGACAGAGGATCTTTCAAGAGGCTCACTCTTCACCTTACTTAGTACATCCCGGTACGAGTAAGATGTATTAGGATATCAGACGCTCTTTCTGGTGGGGAGGTCTGAAGCCAGACGTGACGAGATATGTAGCTCAGTGTCCAACCTGTCAGCAGGTCAAGATCGAGCATCATCGACCAGGAGACGAGCTACACCCACTTCCCGTCCCTTAGTGGAAGAGGGAAGATATCTCTATGGATTTTGTGACCGGTTTGAGACCAAGTTGTGGTTTTGATGTTATCTAGGTCATAGTAGATCGACTGACAAAGATCGCACATTTCATTCCGATCAAGGAAACGTGGCCGGTGAGTCGATTGGTAGAGGAGTTCACGAGACAAATAGTGAGACTTCATAGAGTACATAGAACTATAGTCTTTGACAAATACGGACGGTTCACTTTGAGGTTCTGGCAGCAAGTGCATGTCGCCCTAGGTACGAGTATGCAGTTCACGACTACTTATCATCCTCAGACCGATGGTCAGTCTGAGCGGACCATCCAGAATCTGGAGGACATGTTGCGAGCCTGCGTGTTAGACTAGGGACAGGTGTGTCCAGATCACCTTCCCTTAGTGGAGTTTTCATATAACAACAATTGGCATACATCGATCAAGATGGTTCCTTATGAGGCTTTATACGGACAGAGATGTCGTACACCGTTGTGTTGGGACGATCCGAGTAGTGCTCGCGGAGTAGCACCTGAGCAGATTCAAGATGACACGGCTCGAGTAGCAGTGACCCGAGAGCGGATGGTAGCAGCACAGAGTCGACAAAAGTCTTATGCAGATAAGAGGCGCAAACCTTTGGAGTTCAGAGTTGGAGCTCAAGTTTGGTTGAGAGTATCCCCGACACGAGGCGTTAGACGTTTCGGTGTCAAGGGGAAGTTGAGCCCCAGATATGTTGGACCATTCGAGATTCTTGAGCGAGTTGGAGAGGCAGCATACAGACTTGCTTTGCCACCGAGACTCGAGGGTGTTCACCCAGTCTTCAATGTGTCTCAGCTACGAGAGTACATACCAGACCCGAGACACATTGTCAGTAATGAGGATCTAGTGATCGAGCCAGACCACACACTCATAGAGCATCTGGTGGCTGTCTTGGAGCGTAGTACGAGACGCTTGCGTTCAAAGGACATACCGATGATAAAGATACAGTGGTCGATGCGAGGAGTTGATGAGGCAACTTGGGAGACAGAGGATAGTATCCATAGGAACTATCCGGAGTTTTACGTTGAGCTGGATGCACCGTTAGCATAGTCGTTTTGTTTCAGTTTTCCCTTTGTTGCGTTGCGTACGCTTGTTGTGACGTTTTGAGTTACGTGCCCCGAGTGGGAATATATGAGTTCAATTCTGTTTCTATGTGTTGTTGTGATCGTTGGGCTTCTGCAAGTTTCGGGACGAAACTTCTTTTTAGGGGGATCTGATGTAAGACCCCAGTCTTTTGCCTTCACCGCCCCCGCGGTGAAGAGTGCCGCCCCTGCGGCAGGCCGCACCAGCGGCAGGGTCAGCCGCCCTTGCGGGTGACGACAAATCGCGCCCGATCTTTCTTCTGTTCGTTTTATCTTCCTTCCATAGATAATATATCCGATATTCTATCTTATGGGCTAGTTTTCTTATATTCTTTCTAACCCTAAACGTCCTTCCTTCTATCTTTCCAGCCCGTCTCTATATATTCCCGCCTTTTCCTCCTTTTTCCCGTTTCTTGCATCCGTCTTCAACCCTAAGAGTTGTAGTCGTCCCCTTGTTTCCCTGTGATCTTGCCGAACGTGTAAGTTCATCATTCTCTGTTCATTCTTACGTTCTTGTACTGCAGCATGCTTCTTTCTTTCTTTTCGTTTTCTCCTTCTTTTTCTTCTTTTCTTCTCCTCCAAGAATCAAGTTTGAACCTTGATTCTTGTTGGCTTCTCGTTGTTGATGTATCATTGTTCTCAAACTCTCTAGAGTTGAGTCTTGATGTGTTGGAATCAAATGTTCGAGCTTTGGTGTCCCTTGCTGTGAGTTTTGTCGAAGAGAAAGTCGACAGTGCTTTCTGTCACGCAGCCGCCCCCGCGCCTACACATCCCCGCCCCCGCGGCCATCCGCCCCTGCGCCTCGTCCAGCCGCCCCTGCAGTTTGCTCTGCAGCAACTCCCGTTCTTGTGAGTTGCTTCCTTCCTTTCTTTCCTCGTTCCTTTCCTTGATCCTTATGGATGTTCCTTATTTCCTGATTATGCTGTTAGACTAAGGTTGAGCCCTTAGCTTGTGGAGATCTCTTAGAGATCATTGAGACTAGAAATTATAGACTTGTAGCAACCGTTTCGTTCCTGATTCGTGATGCTTGTGTGAACAGGCTTTCGTTGCTCCTTTCCTGAGGGAAACTGAGCTTTTTCTGAGTGTTCTCTGAGTTGTTGTTGAGCCTTTGAGTTACCTGCGAGAGAGGTAAGTCCATTGGACTTACTTAGCTTCATTCCATGTATTAGTCGGATTGTATTGGCTTGTTTGTGTTGTTTTTTATTTTATAACGGATAACCGGAATAGGATTCACCCTTTGATAACCTTAACTAGTCCAAGTGTATGATAACCGGGCGGTGACCACTTGTCTAGTTCTACAGGAGACTAGAATGTGCTCTTGCAACCCAGGCCCGTACGTAACGGATAGTACTGATCTATTCCTATTTGTAGACGGAAGCAGAGGCGAGTTTCGGGAGATTCTCGTGTGACAAAAGAAGTTGAATTAGTAATGGCAATCTTAATGAAGATAATAACCGGTTGTGTGCAAGCATGCTATGTGTTTTCTTTACCTTATGTGTGTTTGTGCCTTTACGCTCTTGCTAATATCTAGAATGTTAGCTAACGGTTTATACCGTCGTTGTAGATGTTCCGCAGGTTCAAGATGCTGCTGAGTGATCCGGATGGTGTGGTCAATCGGGGTTCCCGTACATTATAGGACGGGATCGGGTTTATGTTTTGATGTTGCTTTCCCTTTGTTTTGAACTCGGTTGCGAGTCTTTTACGTTTTTCTTTGTTTGAACCTTTGATTTTATATTGAGTTTTGGTTTTCATTCGTCTGTGTCTTGTTGTAAGATCCGTTTGATGTTGCTACTCTGAGGTTCGGGACCCATTGTGTGGTCCTATCCCGTAGCGCTTCGAGTTCCTAGAGCTTGGGGTGTTACAAAATTTGCAAATTATCTTTTACGATATAAAATAATCTTGTAAAATATTTATGATTTTAAAATAATAATAATAAAATGTGAAAAAGTATTTATATAAAACGCCCATTATTTTAGGGGCATTTCACCTACAAAACTAACAAATAAGATTTTATCCATTATTTAATTTTATATTTTGGTTATTTAGACTAATGTTTCCTCAAAAATTATAATTTGTGTTATAGCTATGGAATTTTACTAGTGTAAATTAAATGACAATAACTTTACTTTATCGATGTTCGATTGGTTGTATGCTATCACACTTTTTTTTAATTTCTAGTACATTTTTACCTTGCATATAGGTACAACGTGCCACTTTTGGAAATCATTGGTTTTACATGTACGAATAAGAACTTCAACGTCGTCTTTGTTTTCATGTCCAAGGAGAGTGAAAACGGTTATGTCTGGGTATTGAATCAACTTGCTACTTTGTACGGAGAAGGTGTGAGGCTACAAATGATAATGACATACAGAGGGTTGTGTCTAATTAACGCACTCAAACAAGTTTACCCTGATATAAAACATAAGTTATGTTGGTGGCACATCGGTTGTAACTTTGGAGATGTTGTTTTGGGTAAAACGGTGTTTGAGGAGGCTCGTGACAAGTTCAAGAGTGATTGTTACAAACATTTCTCATCCAAGATAGAGGAAAAGTATGAGGCTCAACGAAGGGGGTTGTATGTGACATGGGGTAAAGTAGAGGGTTTAATGCCATATCTCGAGGGTACGTGGTTAACTCCATATAAGAAGATTATAGTCAGAGCCTAGATGGACACCGTATATCACTTTGACATAAGAGCTACTAGCAGCTAAATTCAATTCTAGGCGGTATCAGTTTATTACAATATATATATATATAGAGAGAGAGAGAGAGAGAGAGAGAGAGAGAGGTTGACTCCCATGTAAACAGCTCTTACCATGTAAAATGAGAGCAAATTGTATCCGTTAGATAGTTAAATATATGGCTGAGATTATGCGATACTAAAGGGGAAAAAAATCGTGTTATTAGTCGAAGAAATATTCGCCGGACATGACTTTATATATTCGGCGGTATAGTCACATATATTCAGTGTTTACATGTTCACAAGGGAAGAGTTGTTTACATATGAGTCAAGATCTATCTATCTATCTATCTATCTATCTATCTATCTATCTATATATATATATATATATATAAATTTTCATAAAATTACAAGGTGAAGTCTTCACACTCTGTTTTGAAAAGAAAGTTGAATTATTCAGTTGGAGGATTTGACACGGGGATCGCGCGTGTATGTCGTCTCATGACAAACTAGAATAATGTGGTCATGTGGTACTTGCTCGTCCCAATAAGTTATCCACTTCCCACGACGGTGCACATTTAGAAATTTATCAACCTGATCTCAAAATAAACAGTTTTAAGTCACTCGTACAATTAAGATTACCGTTGTTGCATGAATACACATACTCACAACATAGGACATCAAATGCTTAAAACAATTAACTCTCAAGATATATGATCAAATAACTGCAATAAACTGAACAAAATAAATTCTTATATATATATATAGGGTGTGGTTCCCATGAGAACACCCCTAACGTGAGAACATGAGAACAATCGTACACCGTTGGATGTGAGTATTAAGGGTTGAGATTTAGAGTAGATATAAAAAATAATAATAACTACGAATAATAATAATTAGGAATCCAATAATAACTACGAATAATCCACTCAACCAACAATAACTACGAATAATACATTAAACGATATGGCACATTCGTAACAAAACTAATAATAATTACGAATTTGTTTTCATGTTCTCACGTTAGGGGGTGTTCTCATAGGATCTATACTATATATATATATATATATATATATATAGAGAGAGAGAGAGAGAGAGAGAGAGAGGGGTTGACTCTCATGTAAACAACTCTTACCATGTAAAATAAGAACAAATTGTATCCATTAAATCGTTAAATAGATGGCTGAGATTATGCGATATTAAAGGGGAAAAAAATCGTGTTTTTAGTGGAAAAAATATTTGCTGGACCTAACTCTATATATTCGGCGGTATAGTCACATATATTCGGTGTTTACATGTTCACATGGTAAGAGCTATTTACATATGAGTTAGGATCTATATATATATATATATATATATATATATATATATATATATTCATTAAATTACAAGGTGAAGTCTTCACACTCTGTTTTGAAAAGAAAGATGAATTATTCAGTTGGAGGATTTGACACGGGGATCGCGTGTGTATGTTGTCTCATGACAAACTAGATTAATGCGGTCATGTGGTACTTGCTCGTCCCAATAAGTTACCCACTTCCCACGACGGTGCACATTTAGAATTTTATCAACCTGATCTCGAAATAAACAGTTTTAAGTCACTCATACAATTAAGATTACGGTTGTTGCATGAATACACATACTCACAACATAGGACATCAAATGATTAAAAAAATTAACACATATTTTACGGGGTTGCTATTCGATCAGACAAGCGAAACAACACGGTCGCAGTGTGCATTTGGGGCGCAATCAGAATCTACAACTGGGGCGCAGACACAGTCTGCATCTGGCGCACATCCATAATCCGCCTCTGGGGCGGATTATGGATGTGCGCCAGATGCAGACTGTGTCTGCGCCCCAGTTGCAGATTCTGATTGCGCCCGAAACTTTAATGGGCCCAGCGTCGAGTTTAACCTAGCCCGTTGTTGCGACTCTATATATTTCTCTATCAGCGTGAAATCCAAATCAAATTTCACGTCTCAATCAAAAAAACCTCGTACAATATGTCAACATTTTCCGAAGAGCATGAAGTTGAATCCGATGGTGAAAGCGTTAATCTTCCGTTCGATGAAAAGAAGTATAGCGATCCAAATAAACTTCTTACACATATGGAAGTAAGTATATTATCCGCCTCTTTTGTCATTTATTTCATTGTTTTAGGCATGGTAGAATTGAGAACTGAAATCATAGAATTATTTTATGTATTTTTACTCTTGTGTCCATCATCAAGTTTTGACTTTTCCTCTTGATGTCATCATCAAGTTTTGTTTTTTCCTCTTGATATCCACAAATTTTCAAGTTTCCTATTGACATTCTCATAGTTTAATTTGTTTCTCCCTTCTATCCATTCTTTACATTGAAAATTCAATTATAAATATATAAAAAATTAAAAAAATAAATTTAACTATGTTTACGACCTCATTAAATTTAAACTAATTAATAGTTTAATAAAAGTATTATATATTATATAAATTAAAAAATCTAGAAGAGTAGCTTAAATCTACTTTTTATTTATTGGATAAAAATATATGTTATGATTTATTATTTTCTTTTTATTAGTTTTAGACACGTTAGAATAAAGAGCCAATATTTTAATAATACTATTTTATTTCGTTTATGATAGGATCTTATGGAATATTCCCGTGTGATCGGTACCGATTTTTCGTCAAAGTTTGAGCTTCATGGATATTTTTTGGATAGAGATAACTTAGTAGGTTGGACTCGGTTTGTGGGGTACTCGATGAATATGGTATTGGTCATAAACAAATCATGGTTGGACAGACGAGGGTTCCGTATCTTTCATTTGGCATGCGATAGACACGGAGCACCTAGAAAGGAGAAAGATGTTGATCCCGATCACGTGCCAAGTACTAGCCGGAAAAAGAACTCAAAGAAGTGTATGTGCATGTTTGAACTTGAGGTGACTCAAATTGAAGAACAAAAATGGACATTGAGAGTTATATGTGGAGTCCACAACCATGTAATTCCATCGGTTTTAAGGGGTCATGCATATGCTGGACGTTTGACTCCAGCCCAATATCGAAAGGTGGAGCGTGAATTGGGGTCCGGGTTGAAACCGAGACATATATTGAAATCCGTGCAATTAGACGATCCTGGAAATGTCACAACCATCCGGAAAATTTACAATACCGGTTTGAAGATGAGGATGGAACAAGCTGAAGGAAGAGGGTCATTACAACAAACACTTCATACGTTGAAGGAACGCGGATACTATGTGAGTGCAAGAAGATGTACAGACTCCGATGAAGTGGCTGATTTTTTTATCTCACATCCTGATTCTAGGCATTTGCTCCACATGTTCCCTTATGTTATTGTGATGGACTCGACGTATAAGACCAATGAGTAAGTATACTTGTTCTAACTTTGTTTGATATAAGTATATCTTATTGCACAACACTTGTACTTAATCCTTTTTTGTATTATTTCAAGATATAATATGCCGTTGTTGGAGATTGTCGGCATCACAAGCTCAAAAAAAACTTTTGCAATTGCTTTCGTATTCATGGCACACGAGAACAGAGATCACTACAAATGGGCTTTAAGGAGACTTCGTCATTTGTGCTACGACAAGATACCAGAAGTGATTGCCACCGATCGAGAGTTGGGTCTTATAGGTGCCTTGGGTGAAGTCTTTCCGGAGGTGAAGCATATTTTGTGTATGTTCCATGTAAAGAGCAATATTGGAAATAGAGCTGGTGTCGTTTTGCGTTGTAAGGAAGTACAAGCCGTCTTTGCATCACAATGTCATGCCCTATTCGAGTCGAGATCGAGTGAAAGCTACGAACGGCGTTTGACGGAAATGAGGGTTCATTGGGCACCTTATCCGAGGTTAATGAACTATCTCGAGACGACGTGGCTCACCCCATACAAGGAGGCAATCGTTCGATCATGGTGTGACTTATATCATCATTTTGGCACAAGAACGACAAATGCGTAAGAAAATTTATTTAAATCCATTTGCTTCTCATATGTTCAAAGTTTGCTCTTGTGAATAATTTATCTTTCTATTTTTGTAGGTGTGAGTCCGCACACAAATTACTCAAACAAACTCTAGATTCAAGTGTTGGAGGATTTCAGTTGGTGTGTAACAACATACATTTGATGGTCACGGATCAAGTCCAGAAGATACAAGCTTCGTTAGAGATGTCACGGGTGAGGATTCCTCGGGAGGTGTGTATACCGATATTTGACTTGCTTCGAGACTACGTCACCAGTGAGTGTTTCACGCTCTTGTGGGATAACTACACCAAAGCTAGAAGGACAAGAGATGATGTTGTGTGTCGGGATAGTTATTGGAGGGAAGCTCATGGAGTTCCATGTGTGCATGATTTTATCATAGCAATCCGTGCAAGAAGAGCTATAACATTGAATCAGATTCACCCATTTTGGAAGCAAGTTCATTGGATTCCAGTTACATTTCCAAATGGTGACATGGGTGATGATGATGATGATGATCCCATCAACCCGAGCCTAGTTTCGTTGAACAGATTCAGAGAAAGAATGGAGTCAAACACGCTCACCCCCGATGAGATGGAGAAAATGGCATCTTGCTTCGAGGACATCGAGAACCCGGGAAGTACTACGATGAAAGAGCCGACACAAAAGGCTCGGGCCAAAGGAAGACCGCCAACCATGAGATCAACAAGAAGAGAGCCGAGCTCGTTTGAGCATTCGGCTAGACGTGGTCCTGGACGTCCCCGTTCTGAGAGAGTGGTGGATCCGGATGATGGAGAGGCTACACCCGAGGCTACACCCGAGGCTTCACCTAGACGTGGTCCTGGACGTCCTCGAGGTTCACAGGGGAAAAAAGCAAAGCATGTAGAGGCTACACCTGAAGAGTTAGTTTTCTTTACTCTTGTTTTTATGTGTTACATATTTATCCCGATTAGCTCATTGTTCATTCTATTGTTTACCGTGTTCTTCATCTTTTATGTGAATTTTTTTTAATTTTTTTCTCCACTCCATCTAGTCGGCTACGTCGTAAAGGAAAGGAACCAATTGATGTAGATGCTACACCTGAGGTTACACATGATGGTGCAAAATATCCTTGGGAAGAAGGGGAATTCCGAAAATTCATGGAGCCATATGTGAATGGAGCCATGAATGTGTTAGGTGACGGTAATTGCGGATACAGATCCATTGCTTTGGTTTTGGGTTTTTCAGATGAAGATTTCTTAGTAATAAGGAGAGAGATACTTATGGAGTTGAACTTGAGAAGAACAATATATTCAAAGGTCAGTATTTTATTTTATAAAGTTTAATAATAAATTGTGATATCATATATATATGTACATATAACATGATTATACATGTGAATCTATGCAGTGCACCCTATTCAACAAATTTATAAATGTGCTTAAGAATGTTAACTGGACTAGAAATGCTCCATGCCCAAGTAGATGCTGGATGGAGTTGCCTATCGTTGGGTGTGCTGCAGCCACATACTACAAGATAGCCCTAGTTGTCCTTGGTAATAACGCGTCAACATTCCTTCCTATGATAGCCAGCACACCTAACCAAGGCCCACCTACGGTGATCCGTACAATAGCGTTTGTCTCAGACAGCACACACTTTGTAGGGGTTAGTGGAAGTTTTACATTATCTCTTTTTTTTAACATAATTAATAATCATGAATGACCATTTTCAATTTTTTTGTAGGTTTGGCTCAAGGAGAATGCCCCATTACCCGAGGTGGATATTATGTGGACTAACCATCACGATCCGAGCGTTGATGGATGGGATGCGCCGTTCATTGAAAGGATATTTCGTTACACAGAGCTTCGTCGTAAGGAGTGTCCTCCAGTACCCGGGCCAAGGATAGACGTTCCGAATAAGTAGTTTAGATTCACTACATTTGAAATCGTTGATAAATAGGATGTGTCGTTCATTGAAAGTATATTTTTCTAATAGGTTTTATTATACGACATTAAAGTTTTAATTAATTTATATAGTATCCACAAAATAAAACTCAATATACATAAAATCCAAACTATCCATAAAATAGAACTCAATATCCATACATACGAAAATATCCAAAAAATAGAACTCAATATCCATGCAAAATAACTAAATCATAAAATATGCTCAATGATGTTGTGATGCCCGGACTTGAGAAGGAGCAACTGGTATCTGGTGTCCAACTGCCTCCTCAAGCATGAAGACTAGCTCCTCTGTAGTGTATGGTGGACCATGAGCTAGAATATCTCGTACACGACCGATCATGATACGAAGACGCTGTAATAAATATAACATGTTGTTAGAAACTCAAACAACAATTCAACAAAAGGTGCATAGTATGAAAAGATAGCTAGTAGAAAAACACTTACTCTGGTATCTGAAATTGGAATAGGTGGGGGACGGTCAATGGGTGGGATCAATGTGGCCGACGACGCCAAGACATACGGATGTCCTCGAGCAATGTACCATGTCATGTACGCATCATCGACAAGCCATGGGGATGATGCCTGAACCAACCTATCAAATGACACTCAGGTCTCCTCTAGACGACGGGAGGTCCAACGATCATGCACACTGTGATAAATAAGTCTGTAAGGACGTGCATTCGCTGGACGAGACTCCTGAATGAGAGGGATAGGGTGTGATGGCACGGTCTGTACGTATCCAAACTGGCGTAAAAAGCGATCTGGCATATAGGGCTCCTCGATGTCAGATATCCGTATAATGCCCCTATACCGTGATATCGCATGCTCGCGTGCAAAGTCGAGGACCCGATCATCATATGGCATGAACTTCACGTCCTCAGCCCTCATCTGGTCAAGCTGTGCTCGTAATGCCCGAACCCTCCATAGACTAGGAGGTGGTGTCTTTGGGACGGAAAGTCTCGAAGACCAACGCACGTGTCCATGCATGCCTGCATCCTCTACGGCCGCACACCCCAAGGAAGGGAAGTGTGCATATATCCAGAACTGTATCAATAAATATAAATTAGTTTGTAATCAACATCCCAGACGCTTCCCTTAAATTAGTTTGTAATTAACATTCAGAACTACATACCTGTAGTAAGGTCGTGCATCCTCCCATCGTCGCCACACCCGACCTAGATGCCTCTCCTAGCTGCCTGTACAGAAATGCAAGTGTCCCAGTGCCCCATGCATAACTAGACGTCCTGTCATGACCCCTCACCAAGTCGATAATCCACGATCTGAGTCTGTTGGTAGTTTTGTCGACTACCAACGCTGATGATATGGAAAACAACAGATACGCGGATGCAATGGTGCTCTGAGGGGCATCTGGCTGACCCAACATGCCATCGACAATACTCCTCAATGGGTCGATGTAAACCTGTGTGCGGTGCTGCTCGACGCTCTCCGAGGACAATCCAAAAGCGTCGATGAGCCACTCCAATCTAGAACGCTGGTCGCCTGGAGTAAGTAGCGCATCTCCATCGACTGCGAGTCCCATAATAATCTGGACATCATGAAGCGCAATGCCCATCTCTCCCCATGGCATATGAAATGTGTTCGTCTCGGGATGCCACCTCTCTACGAACGCCGTAATCAACGAATGATCGACACCAAAAAAATCAACATCCTCCAAATCTGTAAGGCCGCTACGTCTTGCCATACTAAACCACGAATTAGGGTCATCCACATCACGACGCCAAGCACGTATCTTCTTTATCTCAACAAGTCTCTTCACAACTTTGATTGTCTTGTCCCAATGCTATGTTTATGTAAAGTATTTTCAAAAAAATTAAAAAAATATTTTTAATAATTTTATACCAAAATTTTGTAAAACAAGAAAATCATACCTCGTCGTCCCATATCGCTCTAGCTCTGTGGGTAACGTAACATGTCAACAACTCCGGATGTATGGGCTCCGCCGGTATCTGATCCTCCTCCGGTAGCTGACTCTCCTCATCTGGTATCTGCTCATCTGGATGTATATGCTCCTCAGGTATCTGGTCATGCTCACCAGCTACCTGCTCATCATGTCTAATGTCCTCTAGATGTCCATCATCACAAACCTCCATTAACGCTAATAAGGTGCAGTGGGTATTTGTGATTGACTAAACCTCCATTAACGCTATAGGCAGCGGGTATTTGTGATTGACTAAACCTCCATTAACGCTAATTTAGGGTGTGAACAAGAGGTTGAAAAATCAACCACAAATCAACCACAAATCAACTCACTGTTGATGTACACATGATTTGCAAAATCAAATGAGTAAGTATACTTGGGACGAATCAACTCACTGGCAGAAGAGACGAAGTAGGGAAGCAATTACCTGGACGAAGAAGACCGGCGAAGCCTGGGCCGGAATAGAACGAAGAAGACCTGGTGGAGCGAGGCAGATTGGAGCGAGGCGAGAAGGACTGGGCTGGAACGCAGATCGGCGGACTGGAGCGAGGCAGATCGAGGTGGACTGGATGGAGCGAGGCAGATCGAGGTGGACTGGAGCGAGGCGAGAAGGACGAAGAAGATCGAGGCGGACTGGAACGATTGAACGAAGACGGCGGAATGGACGCGAGGCGAGGTTATAAACCCTCGCCTGGGGCGGAACCGTAATGCGCCCGGGTGGCGGAGTCGGAATGCGCCAGCGCTTCGCTGACACAGTTTGAATCCGCCTGGGCCGCATACTTTGTCTCCGCCCAAAATGCAAACTTGGGCTCCGCTACGTTAACGAAATTGGCACCCGACTCGTAGTCCCGATCCGACTACACTGTCCCGTAGTAATTTTCCGTCTGATCATATAAAATCACTCATATTTTATGATGCAAGCAAGCAAATACAAGTCAAAACAACAAAACATGTACATAAATGGGTGAGACAAGTCAAGAAGTGCGGTGATATCCACCCAAACTTACAACTAGATACCAATAAATAAAAGCATTGTTACACACATATTACCCTGAAGCCAAGACAAAGATCCAACAACCCAATAAACTATACAAGTAACACTCATGCAGAAACACAACATTACACTCAAGAAGCAAGAGTTGCACAAGTATCATGATATACATAACACTAGTAGAGCTTCATTTCTACTTCCATACTACATCCAAAGAACATATGCAACAAGCACAATAGATACAAACTAGTTAAGCATCCTATCCACAAAGTCAATTAAGCAACACGCATCATGACACTTATATACCCTAAGTTGCTCAACCAACCTAAGATGTTGCAAGCAAGTGGATTAACTCAACCAATAAAATTTAGGATATCTACAAAAGTGTATAGTAAACTATATGCACTATTTTTTTTAAAATACACAATCGACCACATACCTTGGCCCTGACCAAATAAGACCGCGATGTGTGTGGTATAGTCCACAAGTAGATCGGTCACTCGAGGACCTCTGGAAAAACCCGGATTTTGAGGGCCCTCTTCCTTAATCGGTGCATGTTGGAATCCAACATCCTCCTGCCCCACTGGAACATCCTCTTGCCCCACCGGCACATCCTCTGACCCTAGGACACATCCACCATACCTACATGTAGATCCTCCTCATGTGTGAGGTGTTGTGCCGGATTTGGATCTTGTAATGTTCGATAAGAACTGTCAATTTATTGAGTCACGAGTGATATAATTGGGGTCCTTTGTTGAACATCACTCGGAGAACCCTCAAATAAATCTTCTATTATCGGCATCCATGTTCCCGATGGTTGTGCAATGGGATCCCCTATGTATCGAACAAACAAACCGTTGGAAGCATGGCATCATCGGGTGTGGCAAATCCCTCTATGATCTTGTCCCCACACAAATGGAACCACAACATCCATGGGCGCAACCACAATCTCTACATCGTCTTCATTCAAAACAACTATGTCCAGGACATTTCCACGTAGAAGTAGTAGTTTCAATTGTTATTGAGCTTGAGCAGAAGTGTGACGTTTCGATTGTGTAACCAATCTCGCTACAAATAACGATCAATAAAACATTATCTTTTTTTTAATCATCAAATTAATAAATATCTTGTTACACTCCTTACCTTTTTAAAAATTGTGTCAGGTCTAATGCATAGTAGGGAGGATATGGGCTACGGTGAAATAAATTGTTTAGATATACTATTAAAGAATCAACTCAATAAAGTGCAAGAGAAAAAGAAATAATATAAAGCTTGCTCATAAATTAAAAAATCTACTCAAAATAGTACAAGAGTTATAGGAATGTTAATGATGCGTGGCATACAAAAAACTACAAATAAAAAATAAAGACAAACGATAAAAAAAAATTTATCACATAGATGACAACGCAACATAAATCATACATCTAGTCATTTATTAACAAAATGAACCTTTATATCTAATCATTTAAAGAACTTGATCATCCTCACATCCAACACATCTTGTTTCATGTGCTCAAGCATCGGCTCTACGTCTCGGGACTGCATTCTTTCTCTAAATGTGCATCCTACGTTACAAAAAAAAAAACTGAAGACTTATTTGAAGTAGAGAAAAATAGACAGAATTGAAAAGCAAGAAACAAATCCGACACTACTTATGGTGGAAGATGGAGAGAGCAAAGCCTTGTTTTCCTATGAAAGGCACGCTTTAATAAAGTGAAAGAGCATATTGTCGTAAATGAATTACAATAAAGCTACATAACTTATTCTTAGAAAGAGCTTATTATTTGATATTCGGTCGTTAAAGGCGAAAACTCAACTTATGTTATCCTAAAGAGACGTTTACAAACCCTCTCTCCATCTTCCACCATTATGCAGGAAATCCTCTCTCCATCTTCCTCGATATTTCACTGTTTATTAGCCAACTTTCACTGCTTCTCCACTTGGAGAATCATATGAAAGATAGGATTTAAAGAAGACAAGATTTCAAGAGACAAAATATTAAAGAAAATATGATCAAATTGGTCATTTAGTCCCATTAAAAACTGAATCAAACGAGTCTTAGCCTCACACTCAGTCAAAAGTTTAAGAAGCTCACATTTACAATGAATGATTCCAATATAAGTGTAATTAGGCAAATCATCACACAATTTCTTGAGCCTCCCAAACTAAACAACCACAATTGCATTATCTTGTTTCACCGAACTAAGATTTTTTGTGTATTTGATAGATCAGGGATCAAATCTACACTACTTATTCAGATTAAATTGAAGAACCTGCAGCAAAGAGTATCATCAAGTACCTGCTGGTGGTCCGAAGTCAGGATTGAAGCCACAAAAGGAGCAACACCAAGCAATATTGAGGACGAATCGGGAAGAACGAAATGGAGCAACAATTGTTGGCGGTCCGAATTCGGTTATGTTTGAAAGGAGAGGGAATAACGAAATGTTGAGGATGACTCAACCAGAACTCTTAGACTTTGTTTTTGTTTGAAAGGAGAGGGAAATGTTGAGATGACTCAACCACAACTCTTAGACTTCGGTTCTACCTCAAATGAGACGGAAGAACGAGAACCTGTCGCGAATGTTTTTTAAACCTAATGCGCCTCAACATCCGAAACAAAAAAAACAAAAACAAAAAACTGTGCCTCTTGACGCTTGAATTGATTTTTTTTTTAACTTTGAGCGCCCCTTGATGCAGACATAATGTGACGTGTCTCTAGCAATCTTTTGACGTATCTATATCATCACCCTAAACAAAAACACAAAAAAGGTGCAATTTGTTTTTAGAAAGGTAATCTCAAAGAAGAATATTCAGATGACTTAATGGAACGTTAAAACCACAGTTTGAAATTAGGGTTTATTTTTTTGGAAAAAAAAAGATAATCCACAATTTTAATATGCGGGTAACCTGTAAAATTAAAACAATCTTTGCAGACGGCTCATGAGATGAATAGGAAGCGAATAAACCATAGATTTAGGGCATGCTTACTTGTAGCTTATTTGTGTTTCATTTAGTTTATAAACCCCGAGTTTAATTTTTATAGGTGTTTACTTAGGGCGTGTTTAGTAAAATTACGGTTGCGGTTGTGGTTATAGTTGCGGTTATAGTTGCGATTTATGGTTTATCAAAAACCTCCGAATACGTGTTTAGTTAAATGGTTCGGGATTAGTTTTGATTCTAGATAAAGACCAAATTACCCCTAACTCTAACCATAAATTATGCTTATAAGCTCCTCTTACGCATCACCATTCACCACTGAAGAAGATCAACACATTTCTTCTCCTCTGTTCTTCTCCCAGCCGGCAACTTCATTTTTCGATTCTTCTATGGACTTCGCTAGGATGGGTGCTTCTCCTTCGTTTTTCTGCTAGCCTAATTTCTCCATCCACCACAAGTCCATTCTTCTATGCCCTAATTTCTGTTGCCCTAATTTATGCTGCCCTAATTTCTTCTTCTTTGAGAATGACACAACAAGAGATGCAAAATTTCTTATTTTTTTCATCGAAATTGAAGCAATTGGAGAGGATTTGGAGATCTTGGTGAAACTCAAGCCTCATTCCGATCTCAACGAATCGTCTTGAATGGCTACGGGGGCTTGGTGTTTCCACGCTGGACTAGTGATTTGGCTTCCTTTCTTCCCAATCTTGCGTACGTGATTGATTATTGTACGAGATGTCAAGATCTACCATTATTCAGTAAATTCATCTACCTGAAACATTTGAGTATGCGTAATTTCTGGAGTTTGGATATAGAAGAGCATGTTCCAGATGATGGTGAATTATTTCGATCAACAGAGATGCAAGATTTCCGATTCTTTTCCATCGAAATTGAAGCAATAGAGGGTAGATAGAAACCTATAGAGATGCAAATTGAGGATGGAAGGAAGAATAATGTGGAGAAAGATGTTGGAGAAGAAGCAGAATGTTTATGAGAATGAAAGCACGTTGGGGAAGAAGAAGGGTACATATGTAACATTTTTCAAAATACAACCACAAAACTCACAAAACCTACTCCCCCAAGATTCCAATAAGAAATCCCCAAACCACAAATGTGATTGGAAATTCCAAACCTAAAACTCTAACTAAATCCCTATATATTCTCACTACCACAACCACAAAACTAAAAAAAATTCTCAACTCTTTAACTAAACAGGCCCTTAGAGAATGGTTTATTTCTCTAGAAATTTATTTGAGTTTATAAACCATTCAAAAATAAACTTTTCAAAACAAGGTTATTTTTGCTTACATGAATTTCTTTTTGTTTAAACCCTAATTTTGGCCTTTTGTTTTTCCATGATGATATTATTTGTTCATCCTTAGGTATTCAACATTATTGTTCGGTGTTTTAGGGGCATGAAAGTATTTTTAAAGTTTGAATAAACCCAAAAAATAAAGACTTAATTAGGGGAATAGGACTCCTTAAAATTCTCTTTTACAAACTAGGCTTCTATACAAAAGGAAGAAAAAGTAGATATGAGAACTAGAAAGTAGGGGCAATAATTTCTCTAATTGAAATGATGGTGATTAGATGTTTACTTTTAATTTAAGTATTTTTTTACATGTTTACTAAAAAATTTTGGTTAATGTAGCTAGTTTGATGAAATTTTCAAGTCCATGAATGTTTAATTTTCTTGGGTCACATTGTTTTCGTTACCCAAGTATGAATTGTAGTATTTTTATTAATTATTGAGTATATGTTTATTGTTTTTGTTGTATGTTTCTTATTGTTGAGTATGTTTAAAGTGATATTTTTTGGGTATGTTTTATGGTTAATCAAACTGTGTTACAATGACCAAATGTCATTTGGTATTGGTGTTTGTGTACGATATCGATTTGTGTAAATTTTGGATATGACAAATTCAAATTGGGTATGCTTTATACATGTATTGGCTTTATAGTATATTTCTTATTATTAAGTATATATTTAAAGTAATATCGCGAGTATGTTTTATGGTTACCCAAACTGTGTTATAATGATCAAATATCAAGCGGATTTTTGGGTAATGACCAAATGTCATTTGATATTGATGTTTGTGTACAATATCGAGTTTTGAAAATTTTGGGTATGAAAATTTTAAATTGGGTATGGTTTTTGTATTAAGTGATGTTTACATTGGGTATAAATATAAAATATTATCAAGTTAATGGATATGGTTTTATTTTGATATTTGATTTTTTGGGCATGTTCGAGTATGTTTATGTATTTTACAAATTTATTTTTGGGTATGATTGTAACATTATTTGGGTATGCTTATATACGTGTATTGACTTTGTAATATATTTTTTATTATTAAGTATATTTAAAGTGATATCGTGAGTATGTTTTATGGTTACTCAAAGTGTGTTATAATGATCAAATGTCAAGCGGATTTTTTGGGTAATGACCAAATATCATTTGATATTGATGTTTGTGTACAATATTAAGCTTTAAAATTTTGGGTATGATAAATTTAAATTGGGTATGGTTTTTGTATTAAGTGATGCTTAAATTGGGTATAAATATAAAATATTATCCAATTTATGAATATGGTTTTATTTTGACATTTGATTTTTGGGTATGTTGTTTTCGAGTATGTTTATGTACTTTGAAAATTTTATTTTGGGTATAATTGTGACATTATTTGGGTAAGCGGATTTTTGGGTAATAGGTGAGAAAGTGAGGATGATGAAAATTACTTTTACTGATTGATGTGACATGTGAGATAGTACAACTTGTCACATCCGATGGATTGTCAAACTTTGTCCTCTTTTTGTACTATATTTTCTCTAGTCTATTCTATGGGGGTCAAAATACCAACCTCAAATACTAGGAGTTTTGTTTCTCAATTGATTTGCTTAAAAGGGCTAGTTTGCCAATTTTGCCAAAAATAAACTTCAAGTAAATAGTCTTATCTTGTTTGTTTATATAAACCCCTCAAGAAATAAACTCAAAAATAAACTAAACTACAATTTCTTTCCAATTTTTTTTCGTTTGAAAAAGGATAAACTATTGTATTAAACTACAACTTTTTATTGAAGGATATTATATATTCTATTCAGATAAATTATCTTTATATATTAGGTTAGTTTGAATTTGATTTTATCCTTATAATCTTTATTAGCTTCCTTTAATTATACTATAATCCCTATATATAGGGTCATTATACTATCAATAAAGGTGTGGTTCTACCTCCACCAAAAATTTATCATGGTATCAGAGCGGTTCGATCTCTAGTAACCTGAGTTATAGGGTTTGTCGACCTTACGACACTAAATGCGGGCATGAACAATAATAGTTCGTCCGATTGGGCTAGCTGACCTTAAGGCATGTCGTCAACCTATCGACGTCTAAATTTGCCATTGTCATCGATTTACTGGTGATCATATCAATATATTGATGTCGTCGATCTACTGGTTGTGTCACCGCTCAACTGGTGTACTCGTTGATCCAGTCTTCAGCGTCGTCCGTCTACCCACGCTTTGACTGTGGGAGAGTATTGAAGAATATTATATATTCTATTCAGATAAATTATCTCTATATATTAGGCTAGTTTGAATTTGATTTTATCCTTATAATCTTTATTAGTTTCTTTAATTATATTGTAATCCCTAGGGAAGTGTTCAAGTAAGGCCCATTATTCCGGTAAGGCCGTGCGGCCGTCTGTACGGCCGACACGTGTTCCGGAATTTTTTTTTTTTTTTTTTTTTAAAACGAGTAAAAGTAATAGTTCAAAACTTATTATGGAATAGTTCATAACTTATAAAAGGATAGTTCATGAATTATAATAGAATAGTTCATAGTGTAAAATTTATAAAGGATTGAAAGTAATAGTTCAAAACTTATTAAGTAATAGTTCATAACTTCTAAAAGGATAGTTCATGAATTATAATAGAATAGTTCATAGTGCAAAATTTATAAAGAAGTGAAATTAATAGTTCAAAACTTATTATGGGATAGTTCATGAATTATAATAGAATAGTTCATGAATTATAATAGAATAGTTTAAAGTGCAAAAATTTATAAAGGAGTGAAAGTAATAGTTCAATACTTATTATGGGATAGTTCATGAATTATAATAGAATAGTTCATGGATTATATTAAAAAGTAATAGTTCATGGATTATATAGGAATAGTTCAAAGTTTATAGGATAATAGTGCATAAATTATAACATGGTAGTTCAAATAAATTTTCATTAGTTTCCGAAAAAAAAAAAAAAATTTGTTTCAGAAAAGAGAAAAAAAAAAAAAAAATTTATTTTTTCGGGACACGTGTCGCCCTGCGGTACGGCCGTACGACCGTACCGCAATAAAAGGGCCGTACCTGAACATTTACGGTAATCCCTATATATAGGGTCATTATATTATCAATAAAGGTGTGATTCTACCTCCATCATTTGTGGTATTCTCCACCGAGAATCTATCAATTTTTCATATATAAATGTTTCAAACAATGGACTTCCCCAAACCTCAATGACTTTCTATTCTCATCAATATTTTCATTTTTACTCCTATTTTCAAAAAAAATTCTTATTATTATTAGGAAAATAATCAGGGATTTTGTTC
>BSUD01000007.1:126726545-126739667 GCA_033239045.1 Fagopyrum esculentum
TAATAGTTCAAAACTTATTATGGGATAGTTCATGAATTATAATAGAATAGTTCATGAATTATAATAGAATAGTTTAAAGTGCAAAAATTTATAAAGGAGTGAAAGTAATAGTTCAATACTTATTATGGGATAGTTCATGAATTATAATAGAATAGTTCATGGATTATATTAAAAAGTAATAGTTCATGGATTATATAGGAATAGTTCAAAGTTTATAGGATAATAGTGCATAAATTATAACATGGTAGTTCAAATAAATTTTCATTAGTTTCCGAAAAAAAAAAAAAAATTTGTTTCAGAAAAGAGAAAAAAAAAAAAAAAATTTATTTTTTCGGGACACGTGTCGCCCTGCGGTACGGCCGTACGACCGTACCGCAATAAAAGGGCCGTACCTGAACATTTACGGTAATCCCTATATATAGGGTCATTATATTATCAATAAAGGTGTGATTCTACCTCCATCATTTGTGGTATTCTCCACCGAGAATCTATCAATTTTTCATATATAAATGTTTCAAACAATGGACTTCCCCAAACCTCAATGACTTTCTATTCTCATCAATATTTTCATTTTTACTCCTATTTTCAAAAAAAATTCTTATTATTATTAGGAAAATAATCAGGGATTTTGTTCAATTGCCTATCGCCCACCAACACAATTCTCGTGTCGATAGGACAACATGAATCGTAGCCCACTCCATCTTTTAGAACAAGTTGTAGAGTAGAAATGCTTCATCCATTTCACGTTTAAACTCCTGTACTTCCTCAAATCTGGACTAAAGATAGATGAGTACTATTACTTAACTAGAGATGATAGTTAAGGACATCTATTTTAACAAAGATAATGGCTCTCTACTAAAAATACTTAACTCTAATATAATTGGCATCATGTACCACAGTCACTCTCAAGGTTTTAAATGTACTTACATCTCTGTGGTTTTTTTAGTCAGTAACTAGAAGAATATAATCGGATAAAATCTGGAGCAAATAGGCTGAACAACCATCTCTCTGGAGAGACCTTTAAGCCTGCTTAACCGTGGCCAAACACTCGTCCAAGAAACAGTTAACCTTTGTCGAGTACAGATCAGGGAATGTCCGAAAATGATCTACATGGGGAGAAAACTCGAAATTAAAGGACCATACCTTCCTCCCCATTCTTCTCTGCTGCTCAATTACCGCCTCCACGGCTTCATATGGAACGACCTTATCAGCTGTGCTATACAGATACAGTTGAGGACAAGCGGGGTTGCTTTTCAACAGAGTTGTGATCACCTTTGATAACCTCCTGTTGAGTTTAACAGACCCAATAAGTTCAGCATATGAGCATCTAGCTGTGTTTTTGTAATTTGAAAACTATGGATGTAAGGTGGAAAGATCGATGGCAGCTTACTGGTTTACGTCTGGGAATTTGAAAAGGAGGGAGAAGAACTTCTCTAACACGAATATAAGCACGTTTTCAGTTAAATGAGGCTCGTTTTGCTGGGATTTCGGCAAACTCGTATCAGGGTTCACTTCACTTGTTTCATTGGCTGGATGAACTGCAGGGCTACGTTTCTTTAGCATTGCAGTTGCAAAGCCAGCAGCCCAGACCTGAATCAATCAATAGTTATGCCAGTGTCAACATTTGAAAATCAAGAGAAGACAAAATGATGATCTGCCCAGTTGCAACTATACATGGGGCTATCAGTTTAGCATTGCAAAAGCAGGTATAATATATAAATCTACAGCAACGACTCACAACGTCCTACAAATCTAGTCGTTTGTGTCTGTCTGTATTACTGACTGGGAATGGACTTAGGCCTTCACAACCACTAGGTTTAACCTGCGTTGTCTTGGTGCCCGCAAAATCCAGTTATAGATCCACAAAAGAAAGGACAGACCCTAACTTCAACATCCCACTATCATGTGCAAGGTGGTGCAAATTTGAATATCTGATAAGATTTTGTTTCTATACACATCTGTTTAGACCCTTTGAAAGAGGAGAACAACATCAACATGTATTTAGAATATCCATGTTATGCATTATCTCCTTGATTATACCAAAAGCATGCTACAGAAACAAATTTCTGATAAACATGTCATGTGTTTGATATGCACATTAACTCTTCTTCAATGCAGTTTTTCAGACACCATGTTATGTAGCCACCCATCTAAACTTTTCATCGAACATATGTATCATACTACAGAACTCATTTGAGTCTGGCAATCAAGACAGCTCCACCCGAATGCACCAATAAGCTACTAGTTACATGCACAGTCTAACAGATGTCAACATATAATCTGATTCCATAAGGATAAGTGAGTATCTAGTAAGAAAGATGTGTTGGCAGTCCAAGAACCTTGGGATTCAATTCAGGGTCAGGTCCTGAATCCATAACGCATCCCTTTATCCTCTCCAATAGCTCAGGTTTACCCTGCAAATGATTAAGAATTGCACCATATCTGCAATAAAACCTCCAAAAAGCTCAAAATTAATAAAGGCCAAACACAAGAAGTAATGGGTAAACAGATAAGGAAATGAAGAGGTTCATCGACCCACACAAGCCAACCAGTGTTGCTAAATGTATGGAACACCAAACATCGTTCTCGGCTCTCATTCTCTGAATTCTCCAACCAAGCAACAATCTCGTTAGCCAGCCGTTCGATTCGGGACTCAACCTTCCTCCCAACATCAAACCAGAGCAGCTCGGAGACAGGCACCACAAAGCTGAGCGTGTTGATCCCTTTGGAAGCGTAGATCTCGGCGTACCTCTTCAGGTGTTTGGTCTCAGCGCCCAGCCAACCAAGCAGCACTGCCGTCACGCAGTGGTCACGACCTCCGGTGACGGAGACTCCTCCATGACCCTGATGTAAATCGCCGTTCCAGCGGCCCCGCAAACCATCGTCGTTTGGATAAGATTTGAAGTGATTAAAAGGCTCGTTGTTGTGTTGATAATGAGAGTGGAAGGCTGGAGAGGAGAAGGCGGAGAGGAGGAACCCTAGGGCTTGAGAATTCGAGAACCGGAAAGACAGAGACGAGTGAGCTCTACTCAAACAGTTGATTCTTCCGTCAATTGCGCCTAATTGATTGCTGCTGAAAGATGGCAGGAGGTTTCTTCCATGGCGGAGGGTTGGATAGAGACAGTGCCGTTGCATGATTCTTCCTGTGGAAGTCAGAGGGTTGAAGAATCTCAGTGACGCTTCCATGGATGGTTTGATCAAAGAGAACAATGAGGTTACAATTGCAGGTGAATTAGGGATTTGGCTATGGCTAATTAGCCATAAATTCAGGAATACTCTCCTTAAATTGAAGAGCTACCATGGGAGCTGGCACCTCATAAACTGTAGCTCCCCAATCAAGGTTTCTACATTTGTAGACTAGGGTAAGTTGCAGAAAACCCCTTCGGAAGTACAAAGTGTGTAACAAATTGCCGATCAATTTTTTTAAAAAAAGGAAACAACCAAAAAAACCCTTTGGTGGCATTTACAACGAACAACACCCTTTCTATCTATATATTATATAACAAAAACGTTTTACTAACGGAAAAAAATAAATGCATTCCGATAACGCTCAACCAAAACAAAACGCATTCTGATAACGTTCGTTGAGCGTCAGCGCTTGGCGAAAGCGTTCAACTAAAAGTATATATTTGAGCACATTCCGATGGCGCTTGCACTTTAGGTTAGAAGCAATTTTTGGAGTCGACACCGGCGCTTTTCAACATCGCTCACAATTGTCGCTAATGGTCTCTCTTCCCCGACAACTTTTCTCCCCGTTGTGTTCCCTCTCCGAGGAATTATCCTAGGTTTATGCTATTCTCGATCTCCCAATTCTTAATTAAACCTCATATTTATAGAACTTGAGTGTTGTTAGAGTTGGCTTGTACTTTACACAACACTCTCCTTATTTCTTCTGCCAAATTACACTTCGGGGACAATAATGGGTTCTTCTACTACTACGATTGCGTGTCAACTTGTCAACTCTTGTAGAGATGTTAGCTTCCCCTTATTCGTTTCAGATCTATTCGGTATGCTTCATGTTTTTTTGATTCATGCTTCTTCTATATGGGGATTTTGTTTAATTTAGTTCATTTGAAATGGGTAGTGAGGATATGAGTCGGATTTTCACTGGTTATACATTTTGAACTTACTACAAGACATGGGCAATTGTTTTTCTTTGCTTTCTTGGCCTCCTGTTGTCATTTCCTGAGTTGCAAAGATACATCACTTCTATTATCATTTCTTTGTTACTTTGTTTTGCAATTTAATTGTTTTTAGGATTACAATTATTTGTGTTATTTTTTGCATCTTTGGATAACAAATGCTTGTTTGGTTTAAGTTTAAGTATGTGTTGAATCCTTCAGTTGTAAAACAGAAACAAAAACAAAACAAATGTTAATTAATATGTGCAACATAAGATTTAGCTTAGCAATGGAGTAGATTACACTTTAGATTACACTTTTGGTTGTTTTAGATATTTGAAATTATGTTGGTTACTTTTGGGCTACTTACGTAATTTGAATACTTGAAATTAATTTTCGATCTGTCTTCGGTATGTATACTTAGATAGATAAATTATAAAGAAATGTTCGTGGCGTTTACGATTTTAAAAAAAATTCACGTATTTAAAAAAAACTTTAAAAAATGAAGAACAAAAAATAATTGACTACATAGATTTCAAATGTCATGAATATATTCGCTTCAAGGGGGGTTCTCAACTCGACGAGCATCATCATAAGCTTTCATCCGTGTTCTAAGGGGCTCATCTCATCCATCGACACTACATCGTGAAAGTGTCTCCATGCAATTCATAAAGGCGGCATCGGTGTATTATCTTGTAATCATACTTGAAATCATGTATATACAAATGGATTTAGTGAGAGACAATTTTTACTATAACAAATAAATAATTATATGCATGGAATTGTCATGACAAACCGCTATGTATTGTGTCTTGCCTCTCACCCATGCTATTGTACGAATCTTTGTAGGTGGACCCTGTCCTTCGACAAATTTGGAAACCGGTAAGCATGTTTGTGGTTGTGGGTCAAGCTGAACCAAGACAATTCGGTAATAGGTAGCAGCTGCTAACCCGATCGGTGACATCTCCATTAAGTGACTCGATGAGCAAGGACCGAGTCAATTGTAGTTTACATTCTTAATCAAATCATCGATGTTGTTTGTGCAATTGATCTATAGATTTAACGATTGGTAAAATATATTATCAAAAAATATATAGTTAAAATGTGTGGTTTCGTGGTGTATAAAATAATTTCCCTTGAATATATTTTTTGTCGGAACCGTAATTCCATCGTCATCTCTAGTCTAACGGTCAAGTAGTAGTCATCCTCAGCATATCCCTAAACCAAAGCAATGGATCGATAACCACAATTGTCGTCTCCAAGCACATCCCGCGAAGCTTGTGTATATCGCAACATGAACTTATACATCTCACTTGGTCTCCATTTGTAATTTGAATTATGTCTTGGGCCTCGACCGCTTGCATTTTGCAACCGCACTTACTACTTGTAGTGTTAACTGTGTCTTTTTCAAACGCACTTGGCTCTCTCTTTGTTGATGGCTTAAGCGGTTTTCCCTTAGTTTTGGCCACACTGGGCTCTTTCATGGTGGTTAATTTGGGACTTACAATGTTCTCGTATGTGGTTTATCATCCGCTTAATCGTGTCTTCATCCAACAATCCTACATCCCTTTTTTTTCTAAACGTATTAAGTGTAATAACGTTGGGATCTATGTGAACTACCTTGACATCATCGTCTTCAATCTCAACCTGACTCCATGCGACCTTCCAAAATGGATGAATTTGATCCAAACTAACCAGTCTCTGTTTCGAGATGGCAATAATAAAGTCCTGAACACATGACACCCCGTAAGCAAGCCTCCAATATTTGTCCCTACATATCCCGTTATCGTGGATGGTCAAGGCCTTGTTGTGGTTTTTCAAAAGAAGTGTGAAACATTCATTTGTGACATTATTGCGGAGATAGTCAAATATTGGGATTTTGACGCTCAATCATATCATTTCCTGCGAACTTTCGAGCAACAGCTTTATCATTCGAATTTGATCATTGACCATTAAGTCAATATTGTCGTCCACATATGGGAAATCTCCAACGCTCGTTCCCAACATAGATTTCAACAAGTCGTGTGCTGACTCACATATGAAAAAAAATGTAATAATATATCATTACAATTGAAAAAACAATGTGGATGTAGTAAACATATAAAAAGAAGTTGGATGGGTTGGGTAATAGACCTTTAATATCCTTTAATATCATTACAAGTGAAGAGATTTTGAAAGGCCTTTAATGGAGATGGAGATAATAGACCTTTAATATCCTTCAATGGAGCCGGATAGAGACGAGACCTTGAATCGGCTTCAATGGAGATGGAAAAGAGACGAAATCAGGTGGAGAGACACTAGTACAGAAATGCACATTTAACACGGTTCCGTATGCATTATTTAACACGATTAAGAACCGTGCTAAAACTGCCTGTGGTAAACGTGTTTAACACGGTTGGGCCCGAACCATGTTAAACGTGTTTACCACGGTTCGCATCGGACCGTGTTAAACGTGTTTACCACGGTTCGCGTCCAACCGTGTTAAACACATTTACCACAAGCAGTTTTACCACGGTTCGTGTCGAACCGTGTTTACAACGGTACACACCGAACCGTGCTAAACGCGTTTAACACGGTTGAGCTGGAACCGTGGTAAACACGTTTACCACATGCAGTTTTACCACGGTTCCCTCCCAACCGTGTTAAAAGTGTCGTGTTAAACGTGTTTACCGGTTCTCTTCAAACCGTGTTAATCATGTTTACCATGGTTCTCTTCGTTTAACACGGTGCTATAGAACCATGGTAATAATGTTGAATCGCTGTAATAATATTGAACCGGGGTAAATTAGTAGTGCGTGTTAAATATGAATTTGACCATAATAAATGTGTTTTATCACGGTTTCATCTACAACCGAAGTAATATTATATATTTTTTTAGTATGCAATATTTACAGTGTTGCACATATATACCCTACACATGTAGTAATCCAACACAATGAACAAGTTATTCTGACCGGCTAACCGACAAATAATACTCAAAGACAATCATCAATCATCAACAACACCATGATGATCTATCAATCAAATATAACCATGTCAATTGACAAGAATAATCATTTTGATCATCTCAAAATACTAATCACAAAAAATCCATAAGTATTTCATAAGATACCTAGTTACTCCAATATTTGTTCTTTCAACTTAATGAAAAAAATGCAACTAGTGTACACGTATGAATTGTTGCACATAACTACCCCACTGATCTTGAACCTCATCGATTTGCTTTTGTGAATACATCACCGACTTAGTTGACTCCGAAAACCACTACCAATTAAGGGGAAATAATTTAGTGAGAAAATATGTCATATATACATGACAACACAAGAAAAGTGAATATAGCTCATGCAAGCCATAATAATAGTGATCTTCACTAATAATAAATCGATTTTGACAAGTGATGATTTTGACAAGTTAATAATTGTAAATATTTAGAGAAGTATTACAATTATACACATACCTTCTCAAGAACTTGATCTTGTCCTCTTGTGATAATCTATTGAATAAATCAAAGGACATAATTAATAACCACAATTTGCATTATTTTTTTTTGTGAGGACACTACAAAATAATCAACATTAATGAATTTAGAGAAAAGTCATCAAAAAGTTTTTTTTATAAACTAATAATTGAAGAGTGAACCAACACACTTCATAATAAATTTTTGCTAACAAAGTTAATTAAAACTAACCTTTATTTCAATTCACTTTATCGCCTTGTTAGACTTGTTGAGAGATTTGTTAGCAATCCACACCTTCGTACCCCTATTTATACAATGGTTCCAAAAAAAATCCCAGGCTTGTACAATGACATTGAAAAATAGGGAAAATTAACATATAAAAGAACATCATCACCCAACCTTATTGGAGTGACCAAGTAATTGATGGAAGCGACAGTAATCCAGAACCAAACCAAGTGTTGACGGATTAACCCTCCCAGTAAGTATAATAGCATTGTTCTTGGAAGATGTTGAGCCTTTTTGAAGTATCTCTCGGCATATCATGGGACAAAATATAGCAACTTCTTCCTCTACTTGTTGCATTATACCATCAATGGTTCGAAGCCAGACATAAGACTTCATCTGGATGTACAACACCATGGATGAAGTCAATATAAACAAATATAGCTAGCAGAATAAGAATGAGAAAAATACAGATATATATGGAAAACAACTCTGCAGTTCTCAACAATAGAGCTACTGTTATCTCGCATCTAGACCACAATAGCAATTTTATTCTAGCATGCAACTGATGCAACCAATACAACAGAAAATTCATTGAAAGATTAAATTTAGGCTACCCCATGTACGTTTTGCACGAATTACACTTCAATTCACTCTTAAATGAATGTTTTGATTGACCTCGTGTATAATAATTTTAAAAAAGTATGCAAGTGAATGTTATAATACTTGCCAATAAACCAGTTCCAAAAATTACCTAACAAAGAATCAACCAAAATAGTCAATAAAAGGGGCCATATTTGGTCGGGTGATTATGAAAGGAATAGTGGATGATGGAACCCTTTGTTAGGACAAAATTGAAAGAGGGGATAGTGAATGATGTGCATATAGTGAGAGTTTGTTATATTGTGTTCACAATACTCGGCTTATAAAATTATATCAGCGGTCTACTTGAACGACTAATACATATGAGGACAATACAAGGCAACTCATAGAAAGATATGTGCAACCTACCTCTGGTTTAGCTACTACCATTTCTCGTCGATAGATGATACCACTTACAGATGTGTGTAACTTCCAAAAATAGCAGCCTTAAACCTTCCCTTACAACCAATAAGAATCCGGAAAACAGGTAGAATGTTGTCAACCTATGAAGAGCAGTCTAACAAAGTAATGATGCCATGTACTTCGACTTCAAGATAAGTCGACATTCCTAATTGTCTGGTCTACTGTCTGTACATCCAAATTGAATGGTGGCCTTGGATTCCCTGATCTTAAAGCAAGAAACAAGGTATCAATTTGCAGACTTATCCATGACATTGATAGAGGCGGAGATAACCTTTGGAATGCTTGGATCACCAAGCACATCCTCAACCATCATAGCATCTGGGATTGCCAAGCCAAACCTCATCATAGCTTTCACTGGAAATGTATTCTCAAAATTAGGGATGAAATCCCTAACTCTACTTCCAGAACCCGTACGTCCTGCATTTCCAACAGCAATGGCACCTTCTGTAGCAAAGCAGCCTACTCGATCTTCACTGCTCAGCCTTCCACCCTCAGCTTCACAGTCTGCAAAGTTATTTGGCATAACTACATCATCCCCAAGTGCAGCTATATTGCGTGGATCGCTAATCACAAACGCCTCCCAACCCTGGCTAGAATCAAGAAATGGAACATCACTGACAGTGACCTCTGCAAGTTGTGCAACAGTGCGGTGGAGGATGATGATCACCTGTGGTACTCGTGCAGCTACTCATCGCTTGTGCTGGACATCATGTCTAGATGGACAAGAATGCCTTACCCAGCCCCTTACCTCAACAACATTTGGCCTTGGCTAAATTCAAGGCATAATCCTGGGTCCAATCTCCTTGAATGCATTCGCAATGCATCAATACTTACCTATATATATTTCACTTGGAAGGCCAGGAACAATATGGTTCACAACATCGCCTTTACCAGAGCCATTTGCTGCGCTAATGAGGCTATTAACGCAATCAAGCTCCACTTCTCACATAATTGGAAGGACGGATCCATTGGAACCTTAGCTACCGCTAGAATGCTAGACATTCACTTGCCCTAGCCCACTCTTGTTCTCTCTCTTATGATGATGGCCCTGTAGCCTTGTACTGCTCAATTACATCTCCCTATATCTTGTAAATCCCCTTCATCTTAATACAAGTAACATTTCAAAAAAAAAAGATAAGTCGACATTTGCAAGGAACCAAAGGAATTATCCTGAAATGAATGAGATGAGCTTACGTTTAGATTAAAAAAACAAATTAAAGCGAGTAACACCAATGGTTCTAAAAAATACCCAATAGAACGAGTAATACCAATGGTTCCGAAAAATACCCAATAGAACGACTCAAACCGCAATCATGAACTAAATTTCTTCCTCCCATAATAATCTCAGACTTGTGTTTAAAAGTGAACCGCAACATCACCCCATGACATCGAGCATGAAGCACACGCTTGTCTTCGGGTCTAGATTGGTGTTTGTGGTGGCAGAACGGAGCGGCGGCGGTGACCCCTAGGCGACGGCATTCGTTTCCTCTCCGAGTCAGCAGTCGACAGTTCTGGCATGAAACAGGCGGCGATGGCACCCGATGGAGTTCGGATGTTCACAGGAGGCTAGGCCGTGGCGTCGTTGCATGGTGTCGGAGCTGCTGTTGTCCTCCCTTGTACAACGAGATCGGAGCACGAAAGGGAGAATGATGGAATCCTCCGCGAGAGAGAAGGAGACGGGATGGGTGTACGGGAAAGGGGAAAAAGCAGGTGAGGTTAGGGAGAGGGAAGGATTAGGGTAAAAGAAGATTAGGAGGGGAAAAAATATGTATTTAAAAAGGTAACTAAAGTCATCCCGGTTTGGGTTTTACTTTTTACGGATTTTGTTCCGATCCCGAAAACTGTGAAACCCGACTTAGAGAAAAATAAAAACTATTGAAATAAATTAAAATAAAATATATATATTTAACACGGTTGATTGAAAGACGTAGTAAACTGTGTTCATACGCTTATTTAACACGGTTTAGAGGGTAACCGTGGTAAATTGTAAACATTTTTACTACGGTTTCGAAGAGAACCGTGATAAATAATACACAAGTTTAACACGGTTACATCTAACCGTTATATTATAACAACAATTTTAACACGGTTCGCAGGGTAACCGTGTTAAAATGGGTGATTCTATAAATTTACCACGGTTATTTAGTGAACCTAGTTAAATTATAAGTATTTTTAACACGGCTTTTTTAACAACCGTGGTAAAAATGTTGAATTTGCATATTTACCACGCAAAAACACGGAACCGTGTTAAATGTACCGTAACCAATGTGCTTTTTTGTACTAGTGAGAGACGAGACCTTGAATCTCCTTCAATGGAGATGGAAATGAGAGGAAACCAACTGGCGCTTGAAAATCGGGAATGTGACTGTGATTGACGGGAAGTAGCCGCTCAAAAAGATTGCGAGAATCTCTCATATTCGGTTTCCAAAAATTTCATAGCGGTTTCAAACTTTACGATAGTCTTTAAATCGGAATATTATTAAACCGCCTAACCACCTCCCTTAATTATCTCATTAACTCTCTAATTTATATAGCATTATTTTTTAATTGGAAAATATTAGGGGCTTAATTAGTCTACACTAAATAAAACATGCCTTATCCCACTAATTTTCTCTATTAAAAAGTATGCATAACAACATATTAAAAAATACGCTTAATAAAAAAAATTCAATTACTACAAGTTCATTATTAACGTAAATACGCATAACAATTATTAAGTAAGGCAGAAACCAAATAAACTATAATACAAAACTTATATATTAAAAAGTACGCATAATAACATATTAAAATAACATAATATTAAAATAAACAAAAAAAATAATATTTCAAAACTTACGACAAAGTGTGTAAAAAGTTCATTTGGATCACTGTAATTATTGTCGTCGAATTGAAGATTAATTTGTTCGTTCTCGTCGTCTAAAGCCATTTAGCTGAATAAAAGGGCAATTCATATGTATAATAAGATTTAGCAATTGTGAGAAGAGAGAGACTACGTGTGTGTGTGTGTATATATATATATATATATATATATATATATATATATATAGAGAGAGAGAGAGAGAGGTTGACTCCCATGTAAAATGAAAACAAATTGTATCCGTTAAATCGTTAAATAGATGAATGAGATTAGGCGATATTAATGGATAAAAAAAAATCATGTTATTAATGGAAGAAGATTCGCCGGACCTGAATCTATATATTCGGCGGTATAGTCACATATATTCGGTGGTATACTCACATATATTCGGTGTTTACACGTTCACATGATAAAAGTTGTTTACATATGAGTCAAGATCTATATATATATATATATATATATATATATATATATATATATATATATATATATATATATATATATGTAGTATAGATCCTATGAGAACACCTCCTAACGTGAGAACATGAAAACAAATTCGTAATTATTATTAGTTTTGTTACGAATGTGTCATATCGTTTAATGTATTATTCGTAGTTATTGTTGGTTGAGTGGATTATTCGTAGTTATTGTTGGAACCCTAATTATTATTATTCGTAGTTATTATTATTTTTGATATCTACTCTAAATCTCAACCCTTAATACTCACATCCAACGGTGTACGATTGTTCTCGTATTCTCACGTTAGGGGTGTTCTCATGGGAACGTACCACACCCTATATATATATATAAGAGACCACATGCGAGGAAACAATTGGCCTGGACCGACATGGAACGGAAGAGGTAAGAATAGCCTGGTACTCGAACATTGGCTCAGGGCATTTTCTCTACCCTTTCGTACCCTTAAAAAGCAGGGTCACCTTGCATTCTTGAACCGATAACCAACTTTCGGCTAACCTAGCCTCCTCCGTCCCTCGGGACCAACAAGGGGTAGTACAAGAATATTCACCTGTTGTCCATCGACTATGCCTTTCGGCCTGATCTTAGGCCTTGACTCATCCTCTGTGGACAAACCTTGCGGAGGAACCCTTAGGTTTTCGGGGCATCGGATTTATATATATATGTATGTATATATATATATATATATATATATATATATATATATATATATATATATATATATATATATATATATATATATATATATATATGTATATATATATATATATGAATGATTAAGAAATTGTGAAAAGGAAGAAACTAAGGAACTTACATTTATGGTTCTTCCAACGTGACGGCAGTTGTGAGTTAACCTCAAGGTTTATTAACGGGATAATATAATGTTGGTACGACGCAGGGGCGGCCGCATGGGGGGGGGGGGG
>BSUD01000007.1:126739843-126756223 GCA_033239045.1 Fagopyrum esculentum
GGGGGGGCGTGCAGATTCGGTCGACCCCCCCTTTAAAAAAAAAAAAAAATTTCTTCTAAAAAACGCAGAAAGGAAACAAAAACGTAAAAAAAAACGTCTCTCCCTTGTGCTGAAAAACGCAGAAGCAAAATAACGAAGTAAAGAACGAAGTAACGAACGAGTGGAACGACGGTCTGGACTCCAGGCATTCAGGCAAACAGCCACTGCGCCGCCGCCGCCGTCGCGCCCCTGCTCCGCTTGCTCCGCCTACGCCCTGCGGCCCTGCGAGTCTGCGACGGTCTGGACTCCAGTGTTGACAGCCTCCGCTGCCCATTCGACAGCCTCTCTCGGTCTGTCCCTCCAGTTGTCCAGTCCAGTGTTGACAGCCTCCGCCGCCCGGCGCCCCTGCTGTGTTGATTTCCGTCCATTCGACAACCTCGACCCGCCTCCGGTGACTACGGAACTGTCGGATTTACTCGTAAGTGTTGAATCTAAACCCTAACCCTAATAACAGTACATTAGTTAGATTTTTCAATTTAGGGGTTTTTGAAATTTTGATTATTTGACTAAATTGACTTTGCAATTGTTAGTGATTTACTAATAATAAGAATGGCTTGTTGAAATTTGATCTTAAATTGTTGAAATTTGATCTTAAATCTTAATATTTGGCTTTGTAATTGTTAGAGCTTGTTCAAATTTGATGATTGGTTTGATAATTGGTTATTTATTTAGGAAATGGACAAATTTGTTATTCAAACAAAGAAGCGACCCTTGTCGAGTATTGAATCGTCTTCCATTCCCCCAAAACCTCAAAATGTGAATGATGTTGCTAGTGATGATGTTACTATTGATGGTGTTGCTAATGCTAGAGATGATGATATTAGTGAGGGTCTTGCTAGAAATGTAGTTGATGATGATAATGTTGAGCCTGTTGAGGATGATAATGTTGATGGTGGAGGTGGTTTCACTAGCGTTGATAGGGGAGGAAAAAAACCTCGAATGGAAAACATGAATAGTGAAGTTATTAGTGATCCGGGATTGCACAAAGCTTTGGAAGAGTATGATCCTTCACTTAGAGATGATGTGAGGAGAGAGTATGTGGTTAGAGGTCCTTGTCAACCCCTCTCACATGAATTTCCACGGAAGAACTTTGGGAAGACGTCGAGGTGTTTTTTGCCAAAGTGGTTTGAGGATTTCGAGTGGTTAGAATATAGTGTTTCTAAAGATACGGCATTTTGTTTTTGGTGTTTTCTCTTTAGAGGGGAGACAAAACACAAAAACTTGAATGATGCATTTGTGAAAATAGGATTTTCTAATTGGAAGAAGGCTTATGAGAAGTTTAGAGAACATGTGGGATTAGTCGGAAGTCCTCACAATGAAGCTCGAATCTTATTTGCCAATTTCAAAAATCAAAGACAAAGTCTGACAAGATGTGTATCTGATGCAAATGCAACTCAAGGTGCTCAATATCGTATTCGTTTGACATTTCTCTGCACATTGTTAGATTTCTTCTTCTACAAGGTTTGCCATTTCGGGGTCATAGAGAGTCGATGGACTCCAACAACATGGGGAATTTTAAGGAGATGCATAATTGGTCTAGTAAACGGATTGTTGAAGTTGAAAATGTGGTGAATGAGAATGAACCTAAGAATGCTCAACTCACTAGTCACCGCATCCAAGATGATCTCAAAATTGCGTGTGGGGCAATGACAAGGAAATCCATAACCAGTGATCTTGGAGACAAAGTGTTTTCGTTATTGATTGATGAGGCTCGTGATAGTTCGATCAAGGAACAAATGACTATTGTTATCATATCTTTGAACAACAAGGGTGCAATCATAGAGAGGTTTCTTGGAGTCGTTCATGTTGGTGACACAAAAGCTCGTTCTTTGAAAAAAGGGATTGATGTCTTTTTTGCTGAGCATGGATTATGTATCTCTAAACTAAGAGGTCAAGGATATGATGGAGCTTCTAATATGCGAGGTGAATTTAATGGATTGAAGGCTCTAATATTAGATGAAAACCCCTCTGCAAGGTATATTCATTGTTTTGCTCAACAAATTCAGTTGATTGTTGTTGCCATTTCAAATGATATTCAACCAATACAAGAGTTCTTTGGGTACTTATCACAAATCACACACATGGTTGGAGCTTCTTGTAAGAGAAAAGATGAGTTCCGACAAGCTCAACATGACAAGATGGTGGAGATGTTGGAAACGGGAGAAATCTCAACTGGGAGAGGAAAGCATCAAGAACTTTCTTTGGCTCGGCCGGGAGTTACACGTTAGGGTTCACACTACACGACCATTGCCCGTGTTCTACATTTGTGGTTCTCAACTATCAAAGTGCTTGAGAATATTCATGAAGATGGAGGTTCAGATTCCAATCGGGGAATGACTCAAGGCCTTGTTGAGAAGATGGAGAGTTACCGGTTTGTTTTTATTGCCCACTTGATGAAACGAATTTTTGGCATAACAAACTATTTGTCACAAGTTTTGCAGAAAAAAGATCAAGATATTTTAGAAGCCGTTAATCTGGTACGAACCTGTAGGAGACAATTTCAAGATTTGAGGAATGATGGGTGGAATGAACTTTTAGAATCTGTCAACATTTTTTGTGAAAAGAATAATGTTGTCGTTCTCAAAATGGATGAAAATGTCTAGGGTCGATTTAGTGCAAGACGTGTTGGAAGTGTTATCACAAACTTTCACCACTTTCGAGTTGAAATATTTTGTCAGGTAATTTATCATTTTCTTATAAATTCATAACTATTTTATTTAATGAATATTACTAATATATTTTACATTATGTTCATTTGTAGGTCATTGACCAACTTGATCGAGAAATGGAAAGTCACTTCGGTGAGTCAAACTCTAAAATACTCGCTTGTATGGGATGTTTTCATCCAAATGAGTTCTTCTCCAATTTCAATAAGTCTCAGCTAGTTCGACTTGCCCAACATTATCCACAAGACTTTTCTGGTTATGATCTGAGTGTACTTGAAGATGAATTGACAACATGGATTTATGACATAAAGGAAGATAACAAGAGTTCTTCGTTGAAAAATATAGGAGAGGTGGCATGCAGGATGGTTGAGAGAGGTATTCACACTGTTTTTCCTTTAGTATATCGCCTTTTGAAGTTGATTTTGGTATTGCCAGTTGCGACTGCTACTGTTGAAAGAGCATTCTCTGCAATGAAAATTGTGAAGTCTCAATTGCGTAACAAGATGTCGGATGAAAATCTCACCGATTCTTTAGTGTGCTACATTGAGAAAGAGAGTTTCAAAAGCGTTGATGATGAAGATATTCTTCAATATTATCAGAATATGTCAAACCGCAAGATGGGTTTACCTCCTTTGGCGTCCACTTGAGTTATCCTGTAGCATTGAACGCTAATTTGAAATGGTTAACTTTTAACGTTGTTTTATTGTAATATTGATTAATGTTGCAGCAGTGAAACTTTTATTTCTAGTAAAAAAAATTATAATATTATCTTCATTTATACTTTTTCGACCTCCCCTTGAAAAATTCTGTGGCCGCCCCTGGTACGACTGTTGCGATTTTTTTTGCGTTTGATGGTGGGATGGATATGACACCGACCGTAGGGCATTTATAACGTGGGAAAATATTGCGGAAAAAGGGCGCCGACAGAAGGCGCTAACGCTTTGCGTTGGCATTCAAACTTGGACGCCGGCGCCACCTAACGACGCTCATGTTGAACGCCAACGCAAAACGTTCATATTTGGTACCAAGTAAATTGAAAATTGTTTATTTAACACGCCCATTATATTAATATTGAAAATCATACCTAATAAAGGAATTCTTTCAAATCATTTTTTTAAACTGAAAAACTCATATATAATATGCCCAATTTTGACTTTATAGAAAAACTAGTGGTTAAGCATGTACGGGTCAATTTAATTTTGCTTACCGTTAATTGTTCTTACATTATTCGTGACCTAAAAACTAGTAAAATTCAAAGTAATCTAATAACAAAGTCCAAAAATAACTGGTAAATGTTCAAACTTTTGTTTCAACTTGGGAACTAACAAATTTGAATTTATCAAAGCCAACGTTCTTCCATTCCTCATTAGTAGAGGTATCCAAGCCACTAAACGTCTCAACAAGAACATTTTCCTGTTTTGTAGAAGCACTTGCAATTGACAATGAATGTGAGTTATACTCTAGCCGAGATTCTGTCATCACATGTACAATGTAAACATCCACCTCTCCAATCGTCAAGACATTTTTGCCTATAATTTATGCAAGTTTTAAACGTTTGAAACTAATTTCGATAACCCCTACGATTATATACATTTAAAGTAGGACATAAAATCCCACACAAAACCACCAACATATGATAATAAAACATGTCTCATATTAAAATAATTCAAAGATTCTTATAAAATCACTAGGTTAAAGGTCACCCTAATATAATTCCGACTAATCTCTAAAATGTTCTAACCGGAGAATATATCAAATTGAAAAAAGAAACAAGGGTTGAGTTAAACAATTGCGAAAATGAACCGAAATCACTTGTCTTGAGTTACAAAGAACGGATCGAATATGAATATAGTTGATGATTAAGGGTCATCAACACTCCACCGGGTACCTAACAGATAACCAAAAGGCGCTTATGAATATTTATATAACTTTTGCACAAATTCGTACATCTCTAGTTATATAGTTCATTCATAAAAATAATTTATAAATTCTTTTTATAAACTATTTCATTCAAAGAATAAGATGAATGAGTTTACAAGTTGATTCATATTTGTTAATTTTTAACTAGTTTAACAGTAATAACCAAGGACTCGTAATTGGCTACTATACGTATACTAATGGTGGAAATGGGCGAGACCTACTTTACTAAAATCTTCATTAATTTAGTACATAATATACAAAGAAATTATGTGGACTATCTATTTGTTAAATAAAAAGCTAATACCGTTTATAATGAACTTGTAAGTGACATGAAACACCTTGATCTTCTTTGAATGAACAATTGATTCTCTTAACGTAGGTTTGCAAGTACGATGACGTCCACATTTGCAGAGTTTTGACCCAAAACTTCAACAGTACGGGAGTTGGGAAGAAGGAAGAAAGATGAAGGGAAAGAGGAGATGCAAGTTTTATATAGGCTTTGGAAAATATTTTCATTAATCACAATCCATCAAATGAAAGATTATGAATATAATATGAAGATAAAAACACTAATGTTATGAATCCCCGTTATCAATATTGTATTAACACACAAAAACGAACAGTCGTGCATGCGAATTCGAAGATAAGCGATCGGTTGTTTGAACAACATTCAACTTTCTCGGGTTCCATTCAAAACACATTAGCAAAACCTTTGACTGGCCCTTTTGAATTAGTTTAAACCATTGAAGTTGGGTTCTTGGTTCGGTGTTATGAACTCCGAACCGGAATCCTCGAACCCAATCGTGGTTCATTTGTGAACCGGAGCGATGGGTTCGCAACCCGGATCGATACACCTAACGTACCCATTTTGACCAGTTACAGTTCAACATAATTAAAGATGAATGATTGATGATAATGGGATGAAGAGATATGCAATATGAGGAGAAGAGAAAGTCTTGGAAGTTGTAGTTTAATGAAGATGAAGAATTGAAAAAGAAACATGCAAGGAGCTGTTTTCAAGGCACTTTATTATTTTTTAAAGGATAATTTTGAACATTTTTTCCCTTGATTATGAAGTTCTACCCATACGTAAAGATTTGCTTTTATTTAAGATCTCTTAATTACTTAATTATTCGTTGTTAGCAATGAGTTGTTTTCAAGACACTTTATCTTGTTTATTAAGATTTCACTTGTTTTAAATAAAAAGAAAAATACCCCATCGAACCCACCGTACCCAATTCGTTAGTAGTAGCGAATCAGGTATCCGATTTTGAGCCTTGCTCAAAATCACGTATCCGTTTTCGAACCCATCGTACCCGATTCAGTAGACATCTTGATCTTCTTTGAATGAATATGAATAATGATCTATTCTCTTAATGCAAGTTTGTAAGTACGTTGACATCCACACTTGCAGAGTTTTGAGCCAAAATTTGAACGATATGGGAGTTGTGAAGAAGGAAGAAAGATGAAGGGAAAAAAGAGAGGAGATGCAAGCTTTATTTAGGATTAGGATAATATTTTCATTAATCGCAATCCATTAAATGAAAGATTATGAATATTATGGGAGGATAAAAACACTAAGCTGTGAATCCTTTTTATCAATATTGTTTTAACACATAAAAACGTAACAATCATGTATTCAAATTCAAAGATAAGCAAATATTCCTTTCGGCTGTTTGAAAAACATTTAGCTTTCTCAGGTTCCATTCAGAACACATCAACAAAACCTCCGACTGCGACTTTTGGATAAGTTTCAACCATTGAAGTTGGGTTCGTGATTTGGTGTTGCGAAGTCCGAACCGGAATCTTCAAACTCAATCATAGTTCGTTCGCGAACTAGAGCAATGGGGTTCGTGACCCGGATCGATACACCTAACGAACCCATTTTGATCTTATCCACCGGTCTTTATTATTTCTATAACACAAATAATTAGGTAATTCACTGTCAAGTACATTACAAATACTCAGTAAAATATGTAATTAGTATTATTGATTCTATGTTGTTTTTAATTTTAAATTCTACGGAGAGTCCGTTGATTATGTGGCTCATATCCATTAAAGCATATGCCTATTTTGTCACGTGTCAATACCACAATTCTCGCAACCACTCAATTTTAAAAAAATTTTTGTTATTAATTACACCATATAAATAAAGATTTTACAATGAAATTAAAAAAACAAAAGTTTCATCAATACTTTTGAGTTCCGAATAATTTTGTTAAAAGTGATTATTTTGATCTTATCCACCGTTTTAGATGTGCAAATCTTCTTATTGTTTTTACTAAAATAAAATTCTGAAACTTCTCTTATATTAAGCCCTCAAGCTAGACGGACCAATCTTTACTATTATAAAAATGAGAGTTGCCCAAATGAATAATATGTTTCCTGTTATACTTTTATAGTTGGTTATTTGACTACTTTACCCTCAATTTTTGTGGAAATTACATTAATAGGTTTCAACTTTATTTTACCCCTTTTTACACGTGTTTTTATTAAGCCTTAATATCTCTGGCTTCTTCAAAACGTCGTAGTTTGCGTGTCGCTCTCCCAAATCTGCACCGTCTCCCTTCCCTTCTTTTGTTGTGTATACGTTTTTGGTATAAGAAAGAAAATAGTCCATTTCCGGCTACTTTTTTTGTGCTTGCTTCTTCCCCAGTCGTCACCCTTCTCTTAAATTTTCAAGTTATTCATTTTGTGAGTTTAAGGGTTTATTCGCTTCAAAATCGAGTTGTTAGAGTTGATTTTATACATTTGGCCGTGCTTCTTCTGTTGATTGGTTCAATTGAACGTCTTTCTTCGCTTCACAATCACCCATACAAAGACGTGCTTCAATCGTTATTGGAATAGCCAAGGTAAGCTTCGAGCTATTCTATTATCTTTGTATTTCAAATCCATGTTCCATATTCGCCGCCCTTGTGTATTGCGGTGGTTGTCAAAGCTTCCAAGTGACTAAATTAGGGTTTCAAAGACTATCTAATTAGGGGAGTGTTAAATCTAGGGTTTCACTTTGTGATTCACAGGGGTGTTGCTGAGCGATGAATGTTCAATTAGGGAAGTGTTGAATCGACTGGCGGGATTTCTTTGACAGATAGAGGGAGGTAGCATCTCTTCTGCTTTACTCCGATACTTTTCGTTTGTCCAATTTTGATCTCAAATCGTTGTTTTTGTTCATTGATGATCTAGCTCCGCTTTTGGCTATCAAACCTTGGAATTTATATGAAAAACCTTATTTGTTGATTGATGATCTACTAGGACTTGATTCGTCTATGTGCTTTACTCTTGTTCTAATGCATAATTTTGACTGGTATTGTAATTTATGTGATACCTAAGTAGATATTTATCAAAGAGACGTGTATTTAGTTGATAGAGACAGATCCACAATTGAATGAATATGTAATACCATGTGTGATATTACGAGTTTTGCTGAAGTAGATATCAATCAAACCCAATTTCGATTTCTGACCCAAGTGTGAAATCAATTAAACCCAATTTCGGTTTCAGACCCAAGTGTGAAAGTAATTAAACACAGGGACCCAAGTGTTGAATTAATTAAACACTAATTTCACACTTAGGATGCGAAATTAGGGAGAATATTATAGAAAATATATGTTCGTTTAAGATGAACGTTAATTATTATGTATTTACAAGGATTCAAAAAATAAATAAAATATATAAATATTTACAAAATTGAAACAATTCTAAAAGAAAAATACATTTAAAAAATGAAAATAGTTAATATAATTTCATTATACACTAGTTTTTCATTTTGGTACATGCAGATGGAGAGTCGAATGGGGTTCACACTTGACACTTATTCATCCATTTTAAATTTTGCAAGGACAGAGTTATAAAATTACTTGAGACTTTTTTTTTTATATATATAAAAAGGTAAGGGAAATGGAGGATTAGTCTCTAGAGACTAAACTATCTACATCATCCAGACAGATAAGGACCTCAACATCACGAGAAATGGATCCATCACAGGATTCAATAGAGAACCCAAAAAAAGCCAGCCGATCAGCAACAATGTTGATTTCCTTGAAGATATGGTGGGAGCTCCACGATGAGAAACCAGACAGTAAAGTAGAGATGTCCGAGATAATCATGTCCACATCCTGGGGGGGCTTCCTGTAATATCCGGAATTTTTCTTTCAATCAATTCCGAGTCCAACCGGATTTTTATCCGTTGATCTTTTCATTTCCTCTAACTTCCGATGTCATCATAAATTCTATCATTTTATGTGAGACCTTTTTCTCACATAAAATGATAGAAAAATAATATCTAACCCTAATCTTGCAAAACCTTAGTGTATATATCTTCATATTTACGACAAGTTCATGACAAGTTTTGACAAAGCTGTGACGAGGCCATGACAAAGCTGAGACGAGGTCATGATGAAGCCCGACAACTTTGTGACAGGGCCATGCATGGGCTTGACAAAGCCATGACGAGTTTTGACAAGTTTTGATAAACTTTCAGCCCATGTTCTTCCCCCTTGGTTCAGCCCATCTCTTCGTGTAAGGATTAGCTTTGGACTGCTTGCATCCAACCTTGCCTCACGTCCAGCCTGACATTTCCTTGCCTCACATCCAGCCCAACACTTCTTTGCCTCAGACCAGCCCAGCACTGCCTTGCCCACGTCAGTTAGCAAGCTGGAGGAACGCTATCCCTCTCCTTCAGAACGTAATTGTTGGATCTCGAAGAGTCTCTCGTTGATTAAGCACCGGATCTGCCACACTCCTTCACTTCGTGTCCAGATACATTCCCGGGGTATACGCTGCATATCTTGCCACACTCCTCCTCCCCTCTTCTCACGTTGCCATCCCGAGCCGCCATAGCCAAGGGTTGCTTTCCGTCTCTCCTCCGCTGCTGTCTATTCCCACGCCCTTCTGCATCGCTACCGCCAACAAGAAGGACGAGGTAAGCCTTCTGTCCTTGCCTCCCTTATGTCGATTAAAGAAAGTGTCCTGAGGATGGTTCTTCATCTCAGAAATAGTCCAGCCTTCCCTCTCCTCTTCGTCAACCAAGCAGACTAGTGGATCTCTTGATGCCTCCTCATCTGGAACGAACAACCAGTAGCCCCAGGATAAGCATGTACAACCTCCCTTCTTGCACAACTAGAGGCCTCTCCTTCCTGCTGCATCATTCTCTGCACGCAAGCAATCACCAAACCAACAGGAGGAGTCAAGTAGCCGCAACCTCCAATGATATAACCTTAGAATCGAGTAAGACCAATACCTCTTTTGTTTACCTTTCCCTCCATACATATGAGCTTATAGATGCTACAAAATCTGTCCTTAACTCACTCAGGTCGAGCAAGGAGAAACAATTAAATCGTTTTACTGTTTCTGAAGTTTCAAAACTGTGTCGAGTACCCAACTTCAGGGCCAGATTTAGGTATGCTAAACTCATTCTTTGTTGCTGAATTTTGGCTATGTTGTAGTCAGTAGTACATAGTAGATCATACTAAAATTTGGGAAGAATCTGAGTTACGGGTTGAGAGTTATGATGTTGCAAAGTTGACTCCTCATGCAGTTTTTATAAGTGTGCTGAGTGTTGAGAAAAACAGCATGTGATGCAATTTTGTGAGATGGTTTTGATTAGAATTTTGAGCTCCTTTGCTGCTGAATTTTAGATATATTATAGATAAGATTTTATAGTAGAACATATCAAAATTTGGGATAAATTCAGCGAACGGTTTAGGAGTTATGATTTTTCAAAGTTAAGACAGTGTGTTGTTTGTTAAGTGTTTGCTGAATTCCTGAAGTGTGGAAAACTGCATGTCGATACAGTTTTGTGAGCCAGGTTTGGTAAGTTAGACTCATCCTTTAGTGTTGGTTTTTGGATATGTTGTAGTTGGTATTATATAGTATAACATACTGAAATTTGATAATATTCCGAGATATAGTTAAGGAGATATGAGTCTCCAAAGTTGGTTCCGCATGCAGTTTTTAGGTTATTCTGATATATTCTAAGTGTTAGAAAAACTACTTGTGATGCAGTTTTGTGAGGTAGATTTGGAGGGGTTATTGACCTCTGTCGGACGTGATTTTTGGATATGTTGTTGATGGATATGTACAAGAGCATGTAGTAAAAGTTGAGAGCGATCCGTGGGGTTAATCCAGATTTAGGGTGTTCCGAAGTTGGGTATAAGTATAGTTTAGTTTAGAAGAGTTGTGTTAGGTTTTAAGTGTCGATCCATCTTATGCGTTTATGTTCTTGTGAGGATGTTGAGTCTAGAAGTCTAAGGACTTCTAGTTGACTAGAGCATTGTTTGATTCGTGTGCTTTGTCTTGAACAGGCGTTGTGCGTTTTTCTAAAGGGGAACTTGAGAGTGTGCTGATCGGTTGCTCTTGGAGAATGGTAAGTCCACGGACTTACTTAGTTGGCTTCTTGCATGAGTGTAATGTGTATGAGTGGTGTTTGTTAGTTATCATAAACAACGAAACCGGATTAGGCCGACTTTATTATATTATGTAATTGACCCAAGGGTATGATAACGGGTCGTGACATCATCTGCCTAGCTCTTGCGAGAGTCTAGGAGGTTCCCTGCGACCAGCCCAGTCAGGTAGACGGTCAGATGCATTAGTACCATTCCTCATTGGTAAACGGGGACAAGGGCGAGGTTTGGGAATCCCTCGTGTCACAAAATAAGTATCATTAATAATGACCTATCACCTAATTAAAGATAATAAAAAGATTGAGTGTTGCATGTTGATTGTGTATGTTGTGTGTTTGTACTTTTATCTTTATACTTATGCATAGAATGTTAGCTAACGATATTATACCGCTTTGTAGATGCCTTGTAGGTTAAGACAGTTGTAGAGAGATCCGGAGGGAATGGTCAGCCGGGTACACGTACTCATTTAGTTGGGAACGAGGTTGTCTATTGTTCTTCATATGCGTCGTCGTTTTAGTACCGTTGCTTTGTAAGGGTGATACATATCCTTCATGTATATATTGTTTAAAGTTTTCAAACGTTTTTAATACTTTTGTGCCTTGTTGTAAGATCCTAGTAAAATAGTTGTCAACTAAGGTCGGACCCATTGTGAGGTCCTAACCAGTAGCTCCCCGAGTTCTGAGAATTTGGGGTGTTACACTTCCAGACGTGGTTGATCGAATTGATAATCGTCAAATTGTCACCCTCTAAAACAATGTCTGGAAACCCAAAGCGAGTCGCCTTCAGGACGCCCTCACGGAGGGCAAAAACTTCAGCTTCAAGGACGATGCCAGCCGCACATCTACCGAAGCCAAAGTCAAGAAGAGAAGCAAGGTTATTTCTAATGAAAAAACCAAATGCAAAATTGTCATCCGCGTCCTTGAGGGTATCAAAGTTGAGCTTGACGGAGATCCCCAAGGGACGTTGCCATTTTAAATTTTTAGTTTTCCGGTGTTTATTAGAAGTTCTAGTTTTGGTCTTGAGAAGGTAAGCGTTGGCTTTATCCAACTCATTAGACGAGGCCAGAAAAGTCATTTGGAACTTTTTGATTATTAAAAATGATTTGATTCCTTTGGATCCACAAAAGCCACCAAAAACACTAAGTTGTCTAAATTCATTCAAAGAAAGTTCATTTATAATCTCCAAAAGAAGGTCAAAAATACAGTTAGTGGATGTATTACAATTTTGTAAGTAGTCTAATATCTTATTATGGGCGAACACAATATTAGTAAATGGGCATTTAAAGAAAGATGTCTAGCACATTAAGTGTCGTGATTACAAAAAACACAATTCATAACAACTGTTACCTTTTGTCTATCGAGATTCTCTTTAGTGGGAAGACCATTAAAGGAGAGTTTCCTAAGGAAATTACGGACTTTAGGCATGAGGTCAGTATTCCAAATCTAGGATTTATCATGTGTAACACCAATCGTAAATTCTTGGATCATTTTCATCGTTGATTTGGTGGAAAACCAACCCAACTCGTCATGGGCCCAATAGGTTCAGTCTTTTATATCATTTTTGGGTAGGTTATATGCCTGAATTTTGTCAATGCTATAATTTGGGAGGACAGATTGGAGGTGATTAAGAGCATGGTGATGTAGACTTTCATAAATCTGCTTTCCAAGCCACTGTTAATGCAGACTCTACTAATACAAGACGAATTCAAGTACAATTAGGTATCTCTTCATCCACTAATCTTGAACAATACCTTAAACTAGTGTATTGCCCGCACTTTGTGCGGGTTCAGTTTTAATAAATATTTAATACTTAGAAATTTATATGTATATTTTTGTAAAATGAAAATTCAAAAAATGAAATTATAATCAATATTATGATTTTAAATGCTCTTTTAAGTATTTATCTCTTCTAATCAATTATATTTTTAAATTGATTTGTTAAGATATGCTTGTTGGTAAAAAAAATTCATAAAAATTTAAAAACTATTTTTATAAAAGTATTTCTTTAAATAGTTTTAAAAAAATTTAGAAATCAATTTTCAATTTATATTAACATTTAGAAATCACTTTTTAAAATAATGTTTTAGGCTTCGAGAAAGCTGGCGTTGACACGTGGCAAAAGAGGCTTCTGCTTTAATAGATATAAGATGCCCTATTATCAATGGAAGAGTTAACATAGAAGTCTTCAATTCGGTCATCATTAAATCCAACTTAACAGTGGCTTGAAAAGCAGATTTATGAAAGTTAACAACTTGACCCGAAACCATACAATAATCTCTTAAAATAGAGAAGATTTTATTACACGCCTCAGAGGATGATTTAGTGAAGATAATTATATCATCAACGAAAGCTAAAAAAGGGATTACAGTACCACCTTTGGAGATAGGAAATCCAATGGCTTTCGGGAACTGAGTGCTAGCATTCTGAATATTTCGCATTAGAAATTCAACACCAAGATTAAAAAGGAGTGGAAAAAGTGGATCACCTTGGCAAAGGGCCCTTTGGGGAAAGATCATGCTTGTTGGAGAATCATTAATAAGAATAGAGTAAGAGACAGTGGAGACACATTCTTCAATCCAAAGTCTAAATCTCTCATCAAAACCAAAATTTCCAAGCACAACTTTAAGAAAACTACATTCAACTTTGTCATATGCTTTTTCCAAATCAAGTTTGATCGCCAAATAACCCTCCTTGCCTTTCTTATATTTAAAGCCATGAAAATTTTCATGAGCAATCAGAAAATTATCGTGAATAGCACGTCCTTGAGTAAACGCCCCCTGTAGAGGATGGATAAGATTCGGAATGACACTGCTAAGTCGCTTAGCCTGAATTTTTGCTATAATTTTTATAAACCGTTGAGACGAGACTTATTGGTCTATAGTGGGCAGTGGAAGTAGGATTATCAATTTTAGGAATGAGAGCAATAAATGTGTGGTTAACTTGTTTGAGAATTTTCCTAGTTCTGTAGAAGCTCTTAATTGCTCTAGTCACCGCCGAGCCATTCTTGATAAAAAGTTAGCCAATATAGAAAACAACTTCTTTAATGATGGGCAGTGGAAGTAGGATTTCCTCTTCCTTAGATAAGATAGTTCCATCAACTTTAGTGATAGAAGCTATAGATTTCCTATTTTTGTATCCGGATGCTTTTCTATGGTAGTAGGATGTGTTTTTATCGCCAAATAAAAAATTGTTGGTCTTAGCTCTTTGTTTCCAAAATTTGAACGGGTAATTGAGAAGCCATTCTTGTTTAATAGAGAGTCTATTAACTTTATCATTTTGAGTTTGATTAAAATTCTTAAGATAAATTGTTGAAGGGATTCAATTTCTAAATCCACTTTTTTAAGTTGTTTATTTATATTACGCAAATTTGCAAATCTCCGTCTTTTTAGTTTTTGTTTGAGTGCCATTTTCATTTTATAAGGTTAGCACAATCAGGTAGTTGAAGCTACATAGATTCAAATATAAATAGTTTATTCTTTGGTTTAATCGGATTTGTCTCTATATTGGTCGAGAACATACAATGATCAGAGGAAGTTAAAGCATAATTTCTAGTATGGATTTGTGGGTATTGTTGGATAGTTTCAAACGAAGTCATTGTTTGATCCTATTCATAGTATGTTATATATCATGTTACGAAAATTGTATTTCCTGCTGTATTATATTAATAACATTCATAAGGAACTTGATCAAATCAACCGCAATTTCTTTTGGAATAAAGGACCTAAACACCACCCTCTCATCAGTTGGGATAAAATTTGCAAACCAAAACAGTGTGGAGGTGTGGGTATTAGAAAAGCAGAAGATATGAACAAGGTTCTCCAAATGAAACTATTCTGGAAAATTATGGTAGACCCAAACAATATATGGGTTAGAATAGTGAATGAAAAATACCTTAAAGACTCATTCCTATGGAACTACAAAACACAGAACAATACATCCTGGCAGTGGAGAAGACTAATGAATCTCCGATCTGAATTCGAGAACGGATTAAGATGGAGTGTGGGGGATGGAAGCACCATAAAATTCTGGAAAAGTAAATGGGTGATTGATCAACCGCTCATTAATCTTCTTGAAGATAGTGGGAATATTGATGAGAACGAACTAGTAGGTAACTATATTACTGAGAATAAATGGGACACCCGGAAACTTGAAACTAAAGTAGGGAACCTCCTCCCAAAAGAGGTTATATCTGCAATCAAATCATACCAACTCCCGAAGTCCTTCATTCGAGATCGGCTATATTGGGCAGCCTCGGACAAAGGATCATTTACGACAAAATCAGCTATGGATCTTATACAAAAAAATAAAGGGCTCACAACCAATGCGAATGGATGGATTTGGGATATGGACATCATGCCCAAAGTTAAAAATTTTACCTGGAAACTGGCGATTGATGGACTCCCTACTAAGGAAAACTTGGAGAAACAAAGGGTACCAGTGCCCATGCATTGTGTCCTTTGCAACCACCCTTACGAAACTGCAAAACATCTGTTCTTTAATTGCCCCTTCATGGTGGAGAATCTCAATAATGCCAACACTCTGATTAGGCTTCAAGTTGTAAGCAACTCTAACCAGAACATAGCAAATATGATCACACAACTTAACAATAAGCTAGATAATAATCAAATGGTTCAACTTGCAGTTACATGGTGGAATGTCTGGATCGAAAGAAACCAAAATATCTTCAATAATAAGAAAATCCAGCAAATTGGGATACGAGTACAGGATCAGATTAGGAATTGGAAAGACGCTAATAAAACTAAAAACACAGCAACACCAAAAACGCCTCAAAGAAACAGGAAAACTACAAATATTAAGTGGATAAAACCTGATAACGGATTCATCAAATTAAACTTTGATGGATCTAAACGCGAATCCGGAGAATCAGCCTTCGGATATATTCTCAGGAATCAACATGCATCAACCATCTCCCTAGGCTATGGACAATGTGGGAACGCATCGGTCCTCCATGCTGAAGCATGCGCGCTAAGGGAGGGTTTGATTAGAGCATGTGATCTGGAGATCAATAATTTGGAGATTGAAGGTGATAACCTTACAATCATCAATTCCATTAAACAAATGTGGAAACCCCCATGGGAACTTGATCTCATCATTTCGGATATTTCTAACATTTTGCTTAGTTTCCAGCAGGTCAGAATACAGCATGTCTTCAGGGAAGTCAATAGTGTTGCCGATAAACTCGCGAAGTTGGGACACGACTACCCCATAGGTGATTCAGCGATCCCCTCAGAGGTGGTGGATCTCATCCGGAAGGATGCCCTAGGTCGGAGAATCTCGAGAAGATGATCTACCCTAATTGCTTACCGTACAGTATCAAAAAAAAAAAAAAAAAAA
>BSUD01000007.1:126756233-126788460 GCA_033239045.1 Fagopyrum esculentum
AAAAAAAAAAAAAAAAAAAAAAGGCATAGAATACGCACCAGCCATCTCAAAGGCTCGTCTTGGAGAACAACTTTGTATGAGCGCCTGTCCCTTTCCCTTGATCAGTTGCATAACCACCGGCCACAACTGCGCCAACTGCAGCAATTGCCATTCGAGCTACAGCAGCAGGACACCCGACGTCACAGCAGTTAACATATATTCATACATCAAGGCATATATTTCTTTTCAGCTTAGAAGAACTGTCTAATTTTTGCAAATTGTGATCTCAATAGCTGTGAAGCGCGAACAAACTAAAAAGAACAAGGCCCATAGTCTAAGTTTTACTCTATAGTGGCTTTGAAGGGACTAACCGTTCCTGAGACATTCCGAATAACATCTTCTGGTAACAAAGAGGGAAATTGAGGAAGTATAACACTGATTTTCATCCCCAGTTAGGCTGAAATGAGTTGGCTGTGCAACACCATCTAGCCCCTGAAGCTCCCATCTAAAGTGGCAATGAAAAATTAGCTGAAGAACTTAAAAGCAAATTTATTCTCATGTGTGCTGATAAAAATTACACGAAAACTACTTTTTTTTTACAGCAAACTTACAATATCAAGCTCAAGAACTTTAGAGCTATCGTGTGGAGTTCTTGGTGGGTAGTCTAGCCCTTTAGTATTATAGTATTACACTTTATTCTCATGTCCACGACCAGCCAAACTGTGAAGAATAAGGACTGTGTTGGTAACATCTGTATTCTCCATTCTTCCTGCACCGGTTGCATTGTCAAACAAGCTTAAATCTAAAAAAATCATTTTTGCTAGATCTAACTCAACTGTTTAAAAGTAAAGCCTGTGAACTTGACGTTCATACACATCTTACAATTGCGACAATCACAGACTGCGTTGTCAAGCAATTTTTAAAAGTTGCAAGTTCCTAGTCCTTTTCAACCTAAGAACCGTGTTGGTTAGGCCTAACTTTGTTGGATAGCTAAGCTAGTGAACTCGAGGTTTATACACATTATAAGATCAATAAAAGCACCAAATGCATTAAGTTTGCCTTTTCAGCCTATGAAACATGTTTGGTAGCCCTAACTGAGAAGGAAACAACTAATTTGTAATCATTTCGCAGCCAAACTTTTACCTGCCGGCAAGAAAGAAGACAGGAATGAAGATGATAAATAATTCAGTTTGTGTAAACTGACCATTTTTAGAGAAATGATAAAAGCAGGAGAGATTGATTGAGAGACCTTGACAAAATCATACTTGGAAAAAATATTGCAAGTAGAAAATCTGCCACATCGTGAAATTGTCTCTCTCTTTTCCTCATCAGCTTGTTCACTGTTGCAATTGCTCAGATTAAGTACTGCAAGTACAGTTCTCTATTTCCAATGGGCCGAAACTCATATACCTGCTAAAAGTACTACCTCCTATTAACAGTAGGGACAAAATGGGTGGCAAGTCCTGCTGCAACCAACTCCTTGCCAGTTAATCTTGTCCCTGTTAAGGCCTAACAGTTTCAAAATGTGAGGCACTATCAAGGAAAAGTGATAAAAAAAAAAAAATCAGCTAAATATCCAGTAGAAATAGAGTTTTTGTAAATAAACTGCCAGCACTTTTGGGACCATGACGGATCTAAGAACAAGTTATACCAAGTTTTAGATGGTTTGGAACGAAGTTAAGCCATGCAACTATCACTTGGGGTTTATAAATTCCTGAGTATAGAAGTGAAAGGTGAAATGGGAGAATAACATACAAAACTGATAAAAGTGATCAAGGACAGAACTAATACGGCTTTCATTGAACGCCTAACTTCAGATTCGGTGAGCTATGCTCTGTTGTTATCTGTGTCCATAGATTTGAACATTTCCCTAAAGCCAACCATTTCTTCTTTTGACAGATTTTCTGCAATTACCTGAAAGAACGGGGAGAATATAAGAATGTCTAAATTAGGACAATGATAAAAAATAAAAAATAAAAAATAGAAAATGCTGACCTGTAATCCTTACCCTTAGAGCTACTTTCTTCAATTTATCCATTGCCCTGAACTGCTTCATTGTAATTAGAACAGTGATGTCAAGTGGCTTATCGGAAGCAACACCATCTACCCTCATGCAAGGATGATTTGTTATAGTCAAGTCAGTTTAGTCAAACCTCAAAAATAAAGAACGTATGTGAAAGGAGCAATTGTCTGATGTCACTGTCTGGACAACTGAAAACTGGAAGTATTTTTAACAGTTAAATTAGAAGAAACTAAATCACAAGACAGCTTGGGCCAAATATTATGAATTGAATAAATCACTGGTCTTCCACAACAAAAGCTACTCCAAATTTGGCAGTCCTGGGTTTTATTGCTAAGAGCCAAATAGCCTATTAACTATGATGCTTTCATCTATTTATTTCCTACTTCCTGACTGCAGATTTTGCTACAATAAAGTGAATTCCAATTAACAGTGTTTACTTTAGGAAGTATTCAGTAAATGATGGTGAACCATGATATTTTGTTGAGAAAAATAATAAAAAAAAGAAAGGGAACAAGAGCTTACTTGAAACATCAACAGCAAGAAGTCGTTCCTTAGGATCTTGCAGCAACATCTTCTTCACAAGATCTTTGCCACTGTTGGAGATCGAAGGCCAAGGATCAGATAGAAAATCAAGATGATCTCGTAGGACAAAATCAAAAATTCCCGGCCACTCTCTTTCATGATAAAAGCCAAAAATAATAAGTAAAAGAGCTAAGAGAACCCTAAGGAGTTATGACCGAGTACATTGGTTGATGTACACTAATTACGTAGGGCAGTGACGAGAACAGCAGAACAACTGACACAAATATTTTCCCAAGGAGTTATGTTTGAGTATGTAGTAATAAAGACATAGATACATCGTAAGAATACATAATTATAAGGGGAGAGAGAGAGATTAGAAAATAGATTTGTAAAGAAAGATTAACCTCTGTCAAACAGAAAATACGCAAATCATATGAAAGTAGGAATTGAGTCTGCAGCTTCATTTAACAGACAAGGCATGAAAAACTATGAAAGCGAAAAACCTGGATGGAATTTATTAGTGCAGCAAAGCCAAAACAAGAAAGCCTAAAACATCATATCTACACCTGAGACTTTACGATTTCTTTACTTAGACAGCCATGTAGACGTGAATGAATATATTGAAAACCCCAGTCAGTGTGAAATTCAATTCGTGCTTCAGGAGCAGCAGGAACCTATGTTAAATTAGCATACTCAAGCACCAATATGTTCCAGCAAACATGAATATGACAGCAAATGCAGCAAACGAAGAAAGTGCTAAGAGAACCCTAACTTTCTATAATTTCAGTCATCAGATAATTACTCTTTACCATCAGAAACCATACAAAGAACCTTGATCTATTAAGGCCTACAGCCTAACAGATTAAAAGGGGAAAAAAGGACCTGCAAATTTACCAAAATTGATATTATTTCCCCAAATAGACGTCCTTTATCAAATTAAACTTGTTCACTGAGGCCACTGTGTTTGCCCAAAATTGATTCAAACAACTCATGCGTTAATCGACTTTTTAGCAACAGCTTATATCCTTAGATGGAAGCATCAAGCAAGATCTCTCATCAAATTCAGCTTCCAAACAAATGATAGAATATCAAACTTGGCTCTAAATAGACGTCCTTTTTTTCATTCAAGAACCTAAAAAAAGCAGAAAAATCAACTTTACCTGCCCATTTAATCAAGATCTTTTGTCCCACATAATGGCTACCTCTAAGTGCCTCAGAGGAGGTTTAAGCTAGCCTTGGCTTTAATCCTAAGAGGAGGTTTAAGTGTAGAACAAGCTGGAGCGTACAACATATGCAAGCACTTTTAAACAGTAACTGATTTGGTCATACAGCTAATACTCAAGAAAACTGACCTGCCTGAATTTCAAGTACCAAAACAAGAGTAACTTCATATGGATATAGAGATATTCAACATCGATTCCATTCCTGAAGATTTCAAGAAAACTATGCAGTTAGATTTTTTTATAAAAACTTTCATAAAAAAGAGTAAGAAGACAAGAGTAACTTCAGATGCATAGAGATGTTCAAAGTAGTTCCAAGATTTTAAGAAAAGCTATTTGGATAGATTTTCCAAAACCCTCTCACAAAAGAGTGCACCCTACAACAAATAAATTGGAAGAAAAAAAAAAAGATGATTTGATACAGATAGGAGGGTGAAGCTGATCTAACAATTGAATTAGAGGTTAAAGGTTCAGATTTTATAAAAATCCACTGATAGAGTTGAGCAAAAACTCATCCGGGATTGAATCCCTCCAAAATGCATTGAAACAGATCATGTACATGTATCTGTACGGGAAACACTTCTATGTATATGAAGATATATCAACCAACTGACAGTTGGCACGTTACCACTGCTAGAGGTAATATATGTTGATATCAACCATGTTTTTTTCACACAAGGATAATTTTAAGAGCAGTTGACAAATCACCATTCAGATTTCTCAGGTTCCATTCAGAACACATCAGCAAAACCTTTGACTACCCCTTCTGGATAAGTTTCAACCAACCCTGTTCACAAAAAACAATATTTAGCATACAAATTAATCAAACACCGGCAGTTCTATTAGTCTCAAAAATACCCCAAAATGTTGGAAGAAATTGTCATTTCTGCTTGCCTCTCGCCGTGGGCTCAGATAGAAGTTTGTCTTTAAAGAGGTTATGTGGTGGGCATGGAAGTGGCGAAATGCTTTTGTCTTAGATAATCAGGTTGTAGTGAAATGTTTTTGCAGCATCTTCCAGAACTAGAAAGTGATACATATCATCATCTTTCAGGATCCTTGCCAGAAATGAAACCTCAAGTTCTATGTACCTCAACCCAACTCCATCCATCACGTTTTCTCCTGCCTTTTTCTTCCATTAGTTTCTTGAAATAAGCCACTTGGTCCCATAAACCAGCTTCAGCATATAACCGTGCCAGTGTCACATATGTGGAAGCATCATTTGGTTGTAAATTGATGAGCTGATTTGCTACTTCTGTTCCTGGTTGTATGGCACCATATGATTTGCATGAACTCAAAATGGAGCTTAACATAACATTATTTGCACGGAAAGGCATTTGCTCCATTAGTTGCTTTGCCTTCACTAGATGCCCTTTTCTTGCAAAAAGATCAATTAAACAAGCATACTGATCCACATTAGGAGCCAAGCCAAAATCTGTCATTTTGTTGAAGTAGTCAACACCTTTATCAAGCAATCCAGCATGGTTGCAAGCTGTCAATATTGCCGTAAAACACACATGATCAGGCACAAAAGTTCCTTCTGCCACTGAACGATCAAATAACTTCAATCCCTCTAATGCCCTTCCATGTTGTGCATACCCTAGAACCATTGAAGTCCATAGAACAGTGTTTTTCTCGATTGTTTGATCAAAGATAGCACCAGCTTTATCAATGCTGCCACATTTAGAGTACATGTCGATCAGAGCACAACTCACAAATGAGCTACACGACAAACCTACTTTGATTACCAAGCAATGCACTTGTTCTCCAATGCAAATTATTGTTTGGCTTCCACAAGCACTCAGAATGATGGTCATAGTGTAATCAGTAGGTTTCAAACCAATGTTCCTCATTCTAGAAAATAATTCCAATGCTTCTTCATTATGGAGGTTCTGGGAATACCCAGAAATCATCGAGTTATAAAGGACGTCATCACTGTTTACAACTGAATTGAATAATGAAGCAGCTAAACTGATTTCTCCACATTTTGAATAATAATCAATGAGACTGCTAGCAACATATATGTTAGTTTCAAATCCAAGTTTAATAACATGTGCGTGTAGCAAGGAACCTTGCTCAATCTTTGTCTTTGCAACAGCATGTGTGTTGATGATGCTAACATACGTAAAGGAATTGGGTTTGACGTGTGTAGACAACATCTCCTTGAACAATGAAATTGCGTCAGTTATGGATCCACTTCGGCTGTACCCAGATATGATGGATGACCAAGAAATCTGATCATGTTGTTTCATACCATCAAAGACTCTCCTAGCATCCTCTATTAAATCACATTTTGTATAGAAGTTCACAAGAGCACTATTCATAAATAGATTATCTTCATACCCATGGTGAATCATCAATCCATGAATTCGCACACCCAGGTACCAGTTTAGCGTTGTTGCACAAAACTTAAGAGCATTACATAAAGTGTACTTTGTAAGCCCTTTTCCAGATCTCTTTTCACCAATAATGCTCTGCAAATGTGCATAGGGACTGCCTGATGTAGCAAGACCTGCTGCCCATATTTTCTGGTACTCGCTTACACTATTTGGGTTTGGAGGACCATAAAGTGTAAATGCACTAGACAATGAATTTAGTGATCGAAACTCAATTGGGCAGTGAGTTTCGTCAAATACATGGTGTGCAACAGCTGAAGAAACCAACCGATTAACACTGTGGCTGAAAACGAAGAACGGAGGAAGCACACGCCTGACAGAAAACCCAGGTAACAAGAAGGAAGGACTACAACCGGAGAAGAAGTTTACAAGATGTAGTTTTACCATATTGGTAAGTACCAGATAGAAATGCTGTTGATATTGGGAGCCATCTCTGTACATCAGTGTTTTAGAAAAAAAAGTTACAAGCTTGATCAACAACAAACTATATAGTATGAACGAACACAAAAATGAAACAAGTGTAAATTGAGTAAAAACAATTCCAAAATAGCTCCTACTAATCTTTATTTATGTAAAGGTTGGAAATCATTGTTCTTATTATATATTAAATCTATCATCCAAAAAACTGAAACCACCACCGCCATCGTGTTTAAACTTTAAAAACTAGGATGTACACATTGAGGAAATGATATTGGCATCAACAGTGGAGGAAGTTGACTTACTTTCACCCAAATTTTCAAGTCAAAGGAAACCAGTAAAAGATGACAATACATTTTGAAATCTGTTATGTTGGTGAACTGAACAATTTGTTAGTTTCAAACATTTCCATTTCCACAATTTCCAGCAAAAGAAAAGTTCATCAATTTACAATAACTAAGAACTGATTATTTAACAAATAGAAGCGATAGCTAATTTGACCAAACTAGGATAGATACATGATGAGAAGCAAAACAAAAGATTTCAAATGAGATAGTTATTCACTCAACGCTCATTCAGTTCAGACAATACTCAATACATTAATCTTAATATTCTTAACTTCAGTTTACATCCTTCGGTCTCCAAAAAGAAGAACGAGAGACGAACCTTGCTTGTCTTCGTTCCCGACGGCGGCGGCGGCGGCGGCGGCGGCTTGCGAGAACCGTGACTCAACTGTGAGAGGATTCGAGAGCTGAGACAGAGAGACCGTCAGACGAGGGTTCGCACTTGGCAGAAGAGTAGAGACACGGAGATCGACACCACGAGAGGGACGGCACTGCAAGACGGGTATACCTGTCAAAATCAGACCCGACCGTGAAACCCGCCCGATCCGCCCGATCGACACCCGTTAGAAGGGGAAAAAAATACGGATATGAGACCGACCCGGTGTTAACCGATTATAATCCGGCGACGCCCGAAACCGAAAGAACCCGACCCGAAAAGATCCGATTCCCGAAATAACCCGACCCAAAATGACCAAAACCCGAAAGCCGTTGACCCGACATGATCTGTGAACCCGTAATGACCCGACCCAATATAACTCAACTCTGAACTAGTAGTAAGTTGTCTCATAGTAGATTGACGTAGATGATAACCAATCGGTTAAGCCTATGAGCAGGCGAGACAAAAGATCGGAAAGTAGAAAGTCGATACATGAGCGGATTTTGTAGGCCTTGTCTACATGGGAGAGGTTGAGGGTGTTTCGAGTCTTGTGCAGGATTTGTTAGGCACCTTTGAGCATAAGCCTTTTTGTGATGGTTGATGGTGGCTCAAGCGATAGAGTTGGTCTAGAGAGGAACCCTGATACCAAACAATGTCTTCGTAAGGTTTCAGATAGGTATTTTACGGCCGTTGTTAAGATTTTGTGCTCTTTTGGAGTAACTTCTTATAGTGAAGAAACTTTGAAGGTGTTAGAGGCTAAACACCCCTACAAGCCTCCCCCTTCTAATCCTTGCACCACCTTTCATGAACCACCCCTCGTTGGTGATGTCGCTTTGATATTTAAATGCATTAAGCTCTTTCCTAAAGGTACTTCTTGTGGTAGAGATGGCTTCAAGGCACAACACATATTAGATGATATGCGTGGTGTGGGTCTTCGGTTGTCACGGGTCTTTTGAGAGTGATTATCTCAATATTTATATGTATTTGGGAGGTAGGTGTCCGCTGAGTTTGTGGCTTCGGCTCCTCTTATGCGCTATTGAAGCTTGACAATGGGGTTCGACACATTGTAGTGGGCATTGTATGGAGAAGGTTGGCGTCTAAAGTTTTCATGAAGGGAGTGTGTAAAGATAAGGGAAAAGATCTTGGAGATCTCTAGTTTGGAGTTGGTGTTTCAAGTGGTGCAGATACTTTTCATCATAGTGTTAATAGAGTTTTGAGTGAGCGTTTTGCTGATGGTTTTTTGGCTATGTTGACAATGGATTTTTCTATTGTCTTCAACCTAGTTAAAAGGACTATTTTGCTTAGGAAGGTTAGAGAAATGTTCGTCTATCTTCTTATGGGTTGATTTCTTGTATGATCAACCCACCCGGTTGTACACTGGAGATAGCTTTATTAGGTCGGCTACTGGTGTGCAACAAGGGGACACTTTGGGGCCACTAATTTATTTTCTCTTATCTTGCACTTGCTTCTGCATAGGATCAAGGATAATTGTAAGCATCTTCAACATGCTTGGTATTGTGATGATGGTACAACTATTGGTTAGTCTATGGAGGTGGCTAGAGCACTTGATATTATTCAAGAGTTTGGTCCGGGTTTAGGCCTCGAGTTGAACGTTCGCAAAACTGAGCTCTTTTGGCCATCGTGCGATGGGTCGAAACTTAGAGATGGACTATTCTCATAGGCCCTTGCAAGGCAGGCGATGGGTGTTAAGCTATTAAATGAGGCGGTGAGTAGAGACGATGGGTTTGTTAGAGAGTTTGTCATGAAGACAATTGTTAAGGTGGTTGAGTTGATGCATCTTCTTCCTCAGTTGAGCCCGCAAAGTGAGCATCTCTTGTTTCGTTCTTGTATGGGTGTTGCTAAGATATGCTTTGGTTTGTAAAGTAGAAAACATGCTTCTCTTGTTTAGACGGCCTAAAGAAGAAGGCTTGGAGAAGAACGGTGTTGAGATGAACACTTCTCTTGAGTTCTCCATTAGATGTTTGCATTGTCGGTGACACCTCCTTTGTTGCGGCATCTATCGTCTCTTTCGAATTCGAATTTGTCATCACTGGAGGCTGGAAATGAGAGGAGATGAGAAAGGAAGGGCAAACATTGATATAACTCTGAAAACCTACTACAAAATCTCCAAAAACCTTGCTTGAGGAAATACGAGAAAAGTGGTTTTAAACCATCAGAAACCACAACTCCAAAACTGAAGAATATAACCTAAAATCTAACTAAACATACCTAATTTTTTACAACCCCAACCATGAATCCAAAAGAATCTCCCCAATTCCCTAACTAAACCTAGCCACTCAACCCGAATTTCATCTAAAACCTTAATAAAATTATAAATGATAACCTAAAAAAAGTGTTTGGAGTGTTTTTAAGGATGAAATAGGGCTAAGGTTTTTTTATTAACATTAAAAATGATAACCTAAAGAAAGTGTTAGGCATTTATCTAACGTTTTTTCTAGCTAAAACGTTTAATTTTCTAAAAGGATTAGGATGACAATTTCTGATGAGGGACCATCCCCAACACCTCTTATAGATGGACCAATCACTAGAGTAAGAGCATGAGCATTAAAGGAGAAGGAGTCTACATCGTCTACAAGTCTTGTCACGGAATGAGTCATTATTAGTCCAAAGCATGAACCATTCAAGAGGAGGCTTCTATCTTGTTGGCATTCTTAGCTTCTAAGGAGACCATTAGTGATCTTTTTATGTCCAAGTCTTCCTTAGTTACATTATTGACAATTCCAAGAAAGGAGGACTTAGAGAAAATGTCATAAATATGTGAAGATGATCAAGGAAGCGAGGAAAGTGGCTAGTCAAGATTTTGATTAGTTATTACTTATTAGTTATTTTATTTTAATACATTTAAAGTTCTAAACATTCTAACGATATTTTTAGATTTGATTTTATTTTTTAGTATTATTTTTATTCTTTTATCTTCTTAGGAATCTCGGCTATATAGGTGATGTTAGAAGGCCTTCGCAGTTTTGTCGTTTGATATTTCGTTCCACATATTATTGTGAGATACTCGATACTTCGTTTATGAAGTTTTTGTTTTATTCATTCCTACTCAATCAAAAAGAGAGTCTTTGATTAAATCGTCGTGTGTCATTTCTAGGTTGTTCTTGTGTGTGTTAATCTCTTTAGAGGTTGGTGCTACTAGTCAAACTAGCCCCTTCTTGTATTTGTCTCAATTTTAAGATTTGTGTAAGGTTGAAGAAAGAAGGGTTAAGGTAATTCTTTATTGAGAGTTTTGATTCAATTGGTCAATGTTCTTTGCAAGTTTATATCTTGGTTCTATCTTCCTATATTTTCCATCAAATTCATTCTATAATCATCTTCTTTATTATACCGTTCAATTCCATACAACTCACGTTCTTTTCCTTTGAGTTACGTAAAATCTCGGCATTACCAGTAATAATCTCGCCCGAGATTACCATCGAGATTTGCAAGATCGTTGTTTAATTTTGAGGACTTCAATCTAGATTGGAAAATTGCGGCTTCAAACCGCATCAATTTCACTCGCATTTAACGGTTGTTTACTTGTTTGTATCAAGTAAAAGGATGAGATGTGCAATTGAGTTTGCAGTTACGGTTGATGGCTCGGTTATGATTTCAGGTGACGGTAGTGTTAACCGTCAGCCGGACCATAACCTAACCGACCACCCGACCCGAATTTCATCTAAAACCTTATTAAAATTAAGTATATATGTATAGTGTTATTAACATAAAGCGCAATCCTTCCATGATGCGGGGATAAGCCGCAATTCCTAATCTAGATTGAAAATCCTTCATTAGAATAAAATTTTGGACTGGTCTAAGAATAAATCGGCCGATTTATCTGATGAGCAGGACGATTTTCTTTGAAACTCAGAAAACGGATTAGTGAATGATATGGAAAGATAAGAAGATGAATATGGAATGATAATGGATTATATAGGAAGATATGAATCAAGATAGTTCCGCAAAATAACTTTGACCAATGATGTGTCAAAACTCTTAAACGAGAAGATTACCTTAGCCCACACTTCTTTAACCTTACACAAGTCTTCTAAGTAAAACAAGCACAGGAAGGGACTAGAATTGACCAGGAGCACCAACCTTCAACAAGATTAACACACACAAGCACAATCTAGAAAGGACTTCACAAACAACTCAATCAAAAGCTCTCTTTATTGATTGAACGATTTAATGAATAAAACACAAACTTCATAAGGGAAGTTGCAAGTCTCACAATCTGTGGAAATATATCAAATCTAACCTCCCTAACAATCTCCTCCACTAAGGTTGTTTATAAGGGAGATTAATCTTACTAAAACTAGAGAAATATATGCTTAAAGATTTATCTTGCAAAGATATCTTTAGGATAAATAAAATCTAAACTAAATAATTTCTTAAAATAATCTGAGAGTTTTAAGGAATCATAACAAAATATATTTGCCAAAAGATAGACGATCATGACCGGATCTTTTGCAAGAACTCGTCTCAGTGAAGAAATTGGGTGATGAAATCGATCGAAATTCCTACAGGAAAATCGGTCGATTTTTCCTTTTTGAGGCTCTTCCTTGCTCTTATCCTTCTTCCTTGTTTAATAGATCCTCTTGGTCGTGGTTTGGCTCTTCTATAACAGTCAGCAGTGTCACTAAGGAACTCTTGAGAGTGAGGAGAGTTTCCTTGAGCGTAAATGTCATAAGATCCGTAACTTCATCATGGATTGCCTTAGCTCTTGACCGTGTGATCGCTCCATTCATAATTGGATCCGGAGAAGGTGAAGGTGAAGGAGTTGTTGGTTTGTCTTTTTATGCTTTAGCCTTTGAACGTGTAACTGGTCCTCGCGTTGGAGATGGTCCCACATTAGACTCCCCTTCTTGAGAAGGATTCATCCTTGAATCACCGCTACGCTCATCTCTAAGCTTGTACGGACTTAAATCACCAACGTTGAAGATGGGACTTACACCATAATCAGCTGGAAGCTCTAAGACGTAAGCATTATCACCAACTTCCCTCTTGCCCTAAAAGGTCCGTCTCCTCATGGAGATAACTTAGACTTCCGCTTTTTCGGAAATCGCTCCTTCCGTAGATGCAATCATACGAGATCTCTGGGTTTGAATAACATCTCCTTGCGATTCCGATTTGCTTTGGAAGCAACGGAAATCCCTTTTTGCTCCAGTCGTAAGCGCGTTTTCTCATGTAATTCCCTTATGAACTCCACTTGCTTTCCTACAATAAAATCGACTCGCTCCTCTAAAGGCAACGATATAAGATCAAAGGGAGTCAAAGGATTCTTCATAAAGACACTCAAACAACGTTAGGTTAGTAGATGAATGCAAGGTATGATTATAAGCAAATTCAGCATGTGGTAATACATCTTCCAAAGCATTCAAATTATCTTTCAAAACAGCTCGTAAAATCGTAGTCAAAGTTCGATTAGTTACCTCCGTTTGACCATCCGTTTGAGGATGACTAGAAGTTGAAAACAACAACTTTGTACCTAGCTTTCCCCAAAGTGTCTTCCAAAAGAAGCTAAGGAACTTAACATCTCTATCGCTCACAATAGTTCTTGGAACTCCATGCAATATAACAACTTCCTTGAAAAACAAATTAGCTACATTATATGCATCATTAGTTTTATGGCAAGCGATAAAGTGAGCCATTTTAGAAAAGTGATCAACAACCACAAATATAGAATCTCTCCCCTTCTTAGTCCTTGGCAAACCTACAACAAAATTACACACTAATGTCAAGCCAAGGTGATGTAGGAATAGGTAGAGGAGTATACAAACCATGCGGTTTCAGTCTTGATTTCGCTTTTAAACAGACAAGGCACCTCTTAATCAAATGTTCAACATCCTTGAGGATATGAGGCCAAAAGAAGTGAGAATGAAGCATGTGATAAGTCTTATCTCTTCCAAAGTGTCCCATTAAACCTCCCATATGTGCTTTCTCAACTAATAATAATCTCAGAGAACATCTAGGAATACAAACTTTATCTTCATGAAACAGAAATCCTTCGAAAAGATAATACTTATCTCTCGATTGGGGCAAAAATCGGTCAGAAAATCGGCCGATTTTCCTGACATTGGATCGATTTTTGCATCCAATGTAGATGTCGTCAAAGTCTTCATCATCCTCGTATAGGTCTTTGATATAATGGAATCCTAGGACCTTGTAATCCATTGTTGTAATCAAAGTATACTTCCTAAAAAGGGCATCCGCTACGACATTATCCTTCCCTTTCTTATATTTGATAATATAAGGAAATGTCTTAATAAGCTCCATCCATCGCCCATGTCTCGTGTCCAACTTATCTTGACTTCGAAAATGCTTCAAAGACTCATGATTAGTTCTAAGGATGAATTCATTAGGCTAAAGATAGTGCTGCCATATTTTGAAAACTCGAAATAAAGCATATAGTTCTTTGTCATAGGTAGAGTAATTCAAACACAGACCTTTCAATTTCTTGCTAAAGTAGGCTAGAGGTTTACCTTCTTGCATGAGTACACCTCCTATACCAATACCTGAAGCGTCATATTCTACTTCAAATGGTTTGGTGAAATCCGAAAGTGCAAGAAGAGGTGCATTTGATAATCGCCTCTTAGTTCCGAGAATGCTTTCTTTTGCACTTGTCCCCACTCAAACGGTACTTGCTTCTTCGTGAGCTGTGTGAGAGGGGCTGCGATGGTGTTGAAATCCTTCACAAAGCGCTTGTAAAAGGTTGTCAATCCATGAAAAGATCACACATGTCCGACAGTGGTAGGTGTATACCATTCTTGAATGGCTTTGATCTTCTCTTTATCCACCTCAAGCCCTCTTGTGCTGACAACAAATCCAAGAAAAATAACTTGATTAGTACTAAACTCGCATTTCTTAATATTAGCATATAGAGATTTAGATCTAAGAGTTGCAAGTACTTCCCTTAAGTGTTCTTCATGCTCCTCAATGGATTTGCTATAAATGAGGATGTCATCAAAGTAAACAACCACAAACTTTTCAATAAAATGGCGTAAAACATGATTAATTAACCTCATAAAAGTACTAGGAGTATTAGTTTAACCAAAAGGCATTACCAACCACTCATAAAGTCCAAACTTGGTCTTGAATGATGTCTTCTACTCGTCCCCTTCCCTCATTCGGATTTGATGATGTCCACTCTTAAGATCGATCTTTGAAAATAAAGTGGAATCGCTCAACTCATCTAGCATATCATTCAATTGAGGAATGAGATGTCTATACTTGATAGTGATGTTGTTAATTGCTCGAGATTCCACACACATCCTCCAAGTGTTGTCCTTTTTGGGCACCAATAGAATCGGAACCGACAAGGACTTAAGCTTTCACATAGATAACCTTTGTTCAAAAGGTCTTGTACTTGATCTTGTATTTCTTGGCTTTCCTAAGGACTCATTCTATAAGCAAGGTGGTTAGGAAGTGACGAACTTGGAATGAAGTAAATCAGATGCTCAATGCCTCGGAATGGTGGAAGTCCGGCAGGAATCTCATCCGGAAATACATATTTGTATTCTTCTAGAGCTTGTAAAATATTGGGAGGCAAAGCGGCCTTCACATCATCGCTTAAGGTCATTAAGATCTTATATAAACTCAATAAAGAAAGGTCTAAAGGAATATAATCATCGAGAAACTCCATTTTAGCCGAGAGAAGGGATCGTTGTTGTCCCAAAGGTCTAAAGGAATATAATCATCGATTTTTCGAAGAAATGCCTGATTTTTCTTCTCTAGGAGTTGATTCTTTGTCCTTCTGCTTGCATTTCTCCTTCTTACTGTCGTAATGCTCAGCAATATGCAAAGGAGTCATAGGTTTGAGCATAATGGATTTCCCTTTAACCTCAAAGTGTTTGTTAGAAAATCCATCATGCGTAACCTTTCTATCAAATTGTCAAGGGCGGCCTAGCAAAATATTACATGCTTGCATTGACACAACATCACAAATAACAATATCCTCATATTTTCCCAAAGTAAACGCAATGCAAGCCTATTTATTGACCTTTAGTTCCCTACAATCATTCATCCAATGCAATTTATAAGGTCGAGGATGGTAAAAGGTAGGGATTTGCAACTTAGTTATCAATTCCTCACTAGCAATGTTGCAACAACTGCCTCCATCAATAATTATGTTACAAACCTTTCCTTGAACAAGACATCGAGTATGAAAAAGGTTCTCACATTGATTATCCTCACATAATTAGATTTTAGCATGCAAAGTGCATCTAGCAATCAAAGAATCACCATGTTCATATTCACAATCACTATCACTTTGATTTTCATGCTCATGCTCATGTAAAGCATTGATGTGGGTATGATTATGCTCATTTTCTTCCTCACTTTCATATTGTCCTTGTTGATTAAGAAATAAAACTCGTTTATTGGGACAATCGCGCATATAATGACCTTGACATTTAAAACAAACAATATCTCTAGATCTTAAGGTAGGGTTAGAAGTATTCCCTCTATGTTCCTTTGAAGGCTCATTCAAAGGACCAGACTGAGTAGAAGGTTTGGGAATTGTTGGATTGGACAAAGAACATTTTCCGTCGTCGTTCTGAGAAGAAAATGGGTAGCAAAAATCGGTTTTAGTGGGTCAATTTTTCTTCTCTGGAGTCCAATAAGTTGTTCCTTGATTCCGTCATTTGATCTTTTTCTCCACCCTGATAGCCAAATGCAGTAAGTTAGTCATATAATCATAGGGATAAAGATCAATTTCATTAGCTAAAGAGGGGTGTAATATTCGTAAAAATCGACCCATAATAGACTCCTCATCCTCTTGTATGTTGTCTTTCACCATTGTCGTTTGCATGACGGTGTAGACTTCTTCAACAGACATGGAACCTTGTTTGAGGTTCTTTAGGCGTTGCCTCAACTTCCGACCATATTGTGGTGGCACAAATCTAGCCTTTATCAAGGCCTTCATACATTCCCAAGTGTTAATGTCCGGTTCTCTCGCTCTTCTCCGTTCTTTGATGAGGTGATCCCACCGAATGAGAGCATAGCCTTGGAATTCCAACGTAGCAAGTTGGATTTTCCGTTTCTCACTAAAGTTATGGCAAGACCAAAGTTGTTCAATTTTGGTCTCTCACTCCATGTATGCATCTGGATCGCATCTACCTTCAAAACTCGGAAATTTGACTTTGACCTTCCCAAGTCCGTCATTATCATGTTGGGGTCTAGAGTGTTCATTATAGCGTCCCTCCGTTGATAATGTCGTGGGTGATCTCTCCACATACCCTCATCCTCTTCATCACTTATGTCCTGAAATTCGTCACCAAAAAGTGGATTGCGGTTAGCATTAAAGAATTGATTAGGGTGAGTACTAACGGGCATCGGTGGGTGATTTATAGCTGAAACTTGAGGGGGTGGTGGTGGTGGATTAGCGGAGCTTCTGCCTATATCATAAACAGCCTTCGGATCGAGTCTTAAGCGAGATTCAGATCGGTAATCTGTGTTAGGCCTTGCTTCCACTTGTTCAAGCCGTTTATCCATGTTGGACATCTTGGTCATGATTTGCTTCAACATGTCCGCTATATCCGGAGTGTTGTCCTTTTGAGATCCACGTGGACTAACTCTTCCTGACATATATACCAACACGCAATGTAACAACAAACTCGTAAGGTTAGAGAAATCATAAAAAGGTCTTACTTGTTTTCTCTCGCTCTCATGCTCGTGTTGTGTTGTCGCAAGCTGGTTGACGAAATTGACTTGTGTGGATTAATGCTTCTTTACTAATCAACGCCTTGGTCTCACTAGAACTCCTTGATTGAATCAAGTAGTCAACTTTCTTCGGTTAAAGGTTCTTGTGATGTGCGATGGTTAAGGAAATTCTTGTAAGAAGTTTACTCCACAGACGGCAAGGTAGAAAGAAAATATTGCGGATAGACAACTAGTGTGTTAAGAAGTATAGATACAAAATCACACACTCAAGGAAAGACTCAGTGTTTAGAATAGAAAAGGGTTAAAGAAAAGCACACAAGAGATTAAGAAGAGAGAAGAACGTACCTTGAGTTGCAAAGTTTAAGAAAGAGAGTTATCGGGTTTGGGTTTATGTATGGCTAGAACTCTTTGATTGTTTCAAGGTATATACTAGAACTCTTCTGTTGTAATACTCTTGCACAGGGTGAACTTCGATTATGCAAAGTGTGCCTCAAAGATTTCTTCGAAATTTGGCAACAGTAGCAAAAATCGGATGAAAAATCGGTCGATCTATTGAAGAACAAGTCGATTTTCTTTGTACAAAAATCGACTCTTGGATCCGACGTTTCAAGAACTTTCTTTTCCTTTCTTTTCTTTTTTTTTGTATTGGCGAGGTTTTCAAGGTCAATGACGGGCTTGTGTTTGGGTGATGGCGTTTCTCCCTTCCCAAACATACACATATCAACGCAAGTTAAACTGAAATAATTTCGCAAAGATGGCGAACAATAAAAGACTCGACTTTTATGATTCAAAGGAGACTCAATTAAAAAAATCAAACCTTAGGTGGACATTCGGACTTCAATCAGTTAGCTCTAATACCACTTTGATGCAGGGTTAAGCCGTAGTTCCCTGATAGCATGAATTATTGTCTATATTTTGGAGCCTGTTTAGACGTTTTATCTTCAATAATCTGCATGTTTGTATGTATATTATGTGATTATACTACCATTTCATCTACCTTTGCGAGAATCGAGGTCTACACCTAGTTTTGTTGTAATCGTAGGTAAAATGACACGTTTTGCATCAAAAAGGAGCAAGAGAAGCTATGGAGTCATTGGAGCTACATACAGGAACATAAGGAACCATCCAGGAAGCATAGCCATGGATTAGAGATTCACTTTGGACCAGATTTGAGAGATTTCACATTCAGTTGTGATTCACCTCGGTTGGCTACAGTACCACCTCGACCGAGGTGATCCAGAGAAGTCGACTCGACCGAGGCGAACACCTGGGACGCGGCGAGAATATTTTATTCTTGGCTGAGATCTTTTATTTTTGGAAGGAAGATCTTATATTTTTGGGCTTGGTTCCTGGAAGGAAGAAGATATATTCAACACATATATTTTACCTATTTTATGGGAAAATATCTTTCTAAGATTTCTTATCTTTGGAAGGGTAATTTTCCTATAAAAAGGGTTGGATTTTTCACAAATCCGCATCCCGCATACGACGGAGATCGTGTTTACACCACCGCTGCAACCATACTCCAGTTGGAGATTTGAAGAACCTTTTTGAAGGTTGAAGGAAGGTTGAAGAAGGAAGTTCATAGCTTTTATAGCTTTTGTGAAGGGTTTTGTAAGATTCCCTTCCTTGTTGTTTGTCTTGTTAGATTTCTATCCAAGGAACGCTTTTGTTGTGATATTTGATTCAGTTATTGAAGGCTTTTCATTAAATTCTTCTTGTTCAAATATACACTTTCTTCCCATATATTTGATTATTGCTTTCATGATGATGAGTGGCTAATCTCTTTGTGTGATTTTAGGGTGATTGGCTGAAGGTTGTGGGAAAAACAATGATAGAATGATCTTAATCACAATAGGACCCTGAAAGTTCAAGTCTTTATCCTTAACCCTAAGCATCTCGCTCAGTTGATGAACATCTCGGCCGGGGTGGAATTCTTCTGACCGAGGTGACTTATCTGATCCGAAATCGAGAGTTAAGTGTTAGAGTTTGCCAAATCCTATTCTTATTACACCTTTCCTGGTTCAATGCAAGCCTAGGATGAGACTTACCCGGTAATTCCTTAGTTTGTATACCTAAGATCATAAGTGTAGGTAATAAAGGTTTATCCTTTATTGGGGTTTGAGTGTGCTCTCATCCCATCTTTGTGAGTTAGCCTGAGACTTACCCGGTAAAGGTTGATTCTATTCCCATAGGTGGTGTGTTAGTTTGAGGTTATAGTTCTTTTCCTTAATTCCTTGAGACTTACCCGGTAATAGGAGTTACGGTTTAGGATTGTGAGTAGTGAGACTTACCCGGTGATCTATTCCACTTTAGAAACACTTTCCCCTTGCAAAAAATCTCAGCTTTGTCCGCTTATCTTTAGATCTTGAGTTGGAACCACAACTAGATGCTTTAATCCCTAGAATTGCATATTTCCTTTATTGACTTCTTTATCATCTTTGATTGTTTTAATTGCTTGTGGTTAGTAATTACTAAAGCTTACCGTAGTTGGACTTTGTTTCACCAAGTCCCTGTGATCGACCCCTGGAATTCCTTGCTTTTTACTACGATTGACCCGTACACTGCGGGTTCGCATCCTTGTTTTAAGCTTACGTCTAGGTTTATAAATTTAAAGCTTGCACACACCGTTTGGAGCGAACAAGTTTTTGGCGCCGTTGCCGGGGACTTGGTCTAGACCGAGCCGGTTGCGGTTTGCTTTTGGGGCACTTGCCCCCGTGTCTACTAACCACTCTACTTTAGTGACTTTCGCAGGTTCTTTCTTAGGTTTATGCGAAGAACCCGCACTGGGAAGGAAATCGTTCCTTACGATCCCGAACCAGAAAAGACATATAAATGACGCTTAAGAGAAGCGAAGATGGCCAACCAAGACAATCACGATCTTGAGGCCGAGTTGAAAGAGGCGTTAGAACAGCTACGCCTCAGCAGGGAAGAGCTAAGGCAAGAGAAAGAAGAAACTCGCACCAGGACTGAAGCAATCGAAGCAGATATGGCAACCTTACGAGACCAGTATCTACTTCGACCGAGGCAAGATCCAGTTGCTGACCCTCGACCGAGGCATGTTCCAATACCTGACGCCCCGGCCGAGGTACTTTCACCTCGGATGCCAGTCCGAGGCGTTCTTCTTGCAGGAATCCCACAAACCCTAGGATAAAGGATGGATCCCAATCAACAACTGAGGCGTCCAGGAGTTAACCTAGGAGATCCAGCGGACCATGACTACGAACTTCGACCGCAAGTTCTATCCATGATTCGCCAATGCCAATTCGGAGGGCTAGAGAAGGAATCACTACATCAACATCTTCAAAACTATGAGATCTTGATGGAAACCTTGAGACCCTCAAGGATTGAAAATAACAACTACAAGCTAAGACCTTTTTACTTTTCTTTAAAAGATAGAGCTCTTACTTGGTATCAATCTCTTCCTCCAGGAAAAATTAGCACATGGGAGGAGATGACAACGGAGTTCTTGACCAAATTCTTTCCCCCCTCAAAGACCGCTGAAATGAGAGGGATGATCAATGCTTTCATTATGAAGGACAATGAGAGCTTGTCCAAGTCATGGGAGAGGTTCAAGGACATTCTTTTGGATTGCCCACATCATGGGATTCCTAAGATAGAGTTATTGGAGATCTACTTCAAAGGATTGGATGGCAACACCCAGTTCAACCTCCAACTACTCTCCGCCGGTACCTTTATGGATATGGCGATTGACGAAGCTTGGGACTTCATTGAGAAGCAAGCTTTGCATATGGAGAAGTACACCCATCAAGGAGCTGAAGGTGGAGTTAAAAGAGTTAACTTCCAAGAAACTCAGCCCAACAACAATCAACTCACGTCTTTGAAGAATGACGTGAAGCAATTGAAGGAACTCTTGGTTGCTCAAACCAAGAAGGAAGATCAAGGACAAAGGAACAACAACAACGGATACCGTAACAACAACAACGGTTCCTGGAACAACAACTACAACAACAACAATAGAGGATCCAATAGCAACAATTGGAGGGCGAACAACCAAAATTCTGGTAACAATCATTCTAACTCCAACTCTAACGATTCCTCTAATCCTTTCCTCTCTTCCCCTTCTTCTTCTTCTACTCCATTAAAGAGCCAGGGGCAAGGATCAAGTTCGTCTCAGCCGGAAAAGAAAGACGCAGTGCTGGAGGCTATCTTGATCAAGCTTAGTGCTATGGAGACTTCTATGACTTCATTTTCAAAGGCCCAAAAGGCCTTTGAACAACAACTTGCAAGTAGGGCGAATGAAGCGCCAAGAGATCCGGGGAAGCTTCCAGCAAGGACGGAGAGCAACCCTAAGGGCCAGATCATGGCCATAACTACGAGGAGTGGACTGAGAACTGCAGATCCAGTGCCTCGGTCGGTGCCAGTACCGACGAAGACCACCTCGGTCCAGGTGCAGTCGAAGAACACTTCGACCGAGATGCCAACCGAGGTGGAGCCACAGAAAGCGGAGGAGAAAACTGAAGTTTATGTTCCACCTCCTGCATACAAACCACCACTTCCATTCCCCCAGTCAAGGGTCAGAGCACATCTAGACAAGCACTCTGGTAAGTTCCTTGACTTGATGAATAAACTGCATATTAACATTCCTTTCCTTGATGCTATTCTAGGGATGCCCGCCTATGGGAAGTTCTTGAAGGAGATCCTATCAAGGAAGAGGAAACTGGAAGATTTTGGTGAAGTTAGGATGACATCTAAATCCTTAGAGCTTATTCAAATCATGAAGGAGAAGATGCCACCTAAATTGAGAGATCCCGGCTCAATTTGCATTCCCATTCAAGTTGGGGATGTCACTTGTGAAGCCCTTTGTGATCTAGGAGCCAGCGTGAGCATCATTCCGCTGGAGCTATGTGTGAAGATCGGACTTGGAGAGCCCAAGCCGGTCAAGATTCGACTATACATGGCAGATCGCTCCATCACCCATCCCGTGGGAATTTTGGAGGACGTTCCGGTCAAGTTAGGTAACTTCTATTTACCAATAAATTTTGTTGTACTTGACATTCCCGCAGATTATCCTGTTCCTATTATTCTCGGGAGGCCATTTCTAGCAACTTCGGGTTGCAACGTGGATTGCAAGAACGCCAAGTTGAAATTCAACATTGGTGGCGATGAGGTGGAGTTCGCATTACTTGCAGCCATGAAAGGAGAGCAGCTGAGCGATGATACCTTCAACATCTACGACGAAGAAGAATCAAGAGAATTGGTGAGCTCTATCCATATTAACGATCCACTCGAAAGAGTTATTAGTTTCAGTTTAATGGAGGAAGGTATAGATGCTTCTTGTGATACAAATATGCGGAGCTTGAAGGCACTGGAAGAAGATCCAGGAGCTAAAACTGAGAAGCTAATCCAGGAGACGAAGATCTCTAGTTTCGGTTCCAGTTGCAGTACCTCGACCGAGGCACTTCCTGGACTGAGCGAGGCGACCGAAGAACATCTCGGTCAACGCCTTTACGCCTCGACCGAGGTCGATGGCGAGATGATGTCAACTGAGACTACTGAGAACAACAAACTTCTTACTCCCTTCTCTGACATTCATCCTCAGTTGGTGGAACATTCTATCCACCAACTTTCTGATAACAAAGGACCTTGGTATGCTGATATTGTGAATTATCTTGTTTGCCAGGAAATACCACCCGGATTGACGTACTCCCAAAAGAAAAGATTCTTCAAAGAGGTACGCCATTACTACTGGGACGAGCCGCTGCTATTCAAACGCGGGCCGGATGGGATGCTTCGAAGATGCATTCCGGAAGATGAAGTCAATAGCGTCATACGGCATTGCCATTCACTTCCTTGTGGAGGACATGCTAGCACCGATAAGACATTCGCTAAGGTATTACGTTCCGGTTTCTTTTGGCCTACATTATTTAAAGATGTACAATCGTTTGTTGTCTCTTGTGATGCATGCCAAAGAACAGGAAATCTATCTAGGAGGAACGAAATGCCACTTAATAACATTCAAGAGGTGGAAATCTTTGATGTATGGGGGATAGACTTCATGGGACCTTTCCCGTCCTCCGGAGGAAACCTCTATATTCTTCTCGCAGTTGATTACGTTTCTAGATGGGTTGAAGCCATTGCTTCTCCCACTAATGATGCCAAGGTGGTTGTGAAGTTCTTGAACAGAACTATCTTTCCACGTTTTGGAACTCCACGCATCATCATCAGCGATGGAGGAACACATTTCATCAACCGGAAGTTCAAAGCACTTCTATCAAAGTATGGGATAACCCATAAGGTATCAACCCCCTATCACCCTCAAACTAGTGGACAGGTCGAAATCTCAAATAGAGAAATCAAGGCAATTTTGGAGAAGACCGTCTCTAGGACGAGGAAAGATTGGTCCATGAAATTAGATGACGCTCTTTGGGCCTACAGGACCGCATTTAAGACTCCCATAGGTACCACCCCTTATAATTTGGTATATGGGAAGTCTTGCCATTTGCCCGTTGAGTTAGAACACAAAGCATATTGGGCGATCAAATGGTTGAACTTCGACATCAAGGAGGCCGGTGAGAAGCGGCTATTGGAAATCAACGAGCTGGAGGAGTTGCGTTTGAACGCTTATGAGAATGCCAAAATCTATAAGGAGAGGACGAAGAGATGGCATGACAAGCGTATCATCCTAAAGAAGCTTAACGAAGGAGACTTAGTTCTACTCTTCAACTCCCGCCTCCCCCTCTTTCCAGGTAAGTTAAAATCTAGATGGACCGGACCTTATGTTGTGAAACATGTTTTTCCTCATGGTGCAGTTGAGATATGGGGCGAAACGAGCGGAAGCTTCAAGGTCAATGGTCATAGACTCAAGAAATACAAACCGGAAACTCCGGTTGAGGAGGTTGCACCAATATACCTCGTTTGAGAGACGCACTTTGGTCCAGCTAGTGACCTTAAACCAAACGCTTCTTGGGAGGCAACCCAAGATATTCCTTTCTTTTCCCGTTTTCTAGTCTAGCTTAGATAGTTTTGCTTTGCTTTGTTTTGTTTTTGGCGTTCTAGATAGACAACAGGTGACACCTAAGGAAGGAGTACAAACCAGGAGCATAACTGGAAGGACAAAAGATCGAGAATTTGAGAAGACGAAGTTTGACTGAGGCACATCTCGGTTGCTGTCAGAGCACCTCGACCGAGATGATTTTTGAGCAACCGAGGCGACTAGGGTTTCTGAAGATTCACCTCGGTTAGCACCACCTCGGGCCAGTCAAGACCACCTCGACCGAGGTGACAGCAGTTCCAGAATGGGTATAAAAGGGGGGTTTAATTTCTCTCTCTTCTTTCTACCTCTCCTCGACCGCGGCAGCTCCCTCACCTCGCTACGCCCTTCTTCGATCGTTTTCGACGATTCTTGCTTCCAAAGTGCAAAGAAAAGATAGAGGATCCCAGTGCAAGCGTCAATTTGCAAAGAAAACGAACTGAATCGACCGAATCGGGGTAAACATCGAAAAAACCCTAACCTCTCTCCTTTTCACTGTTTTGCTTCGAATTGGGCTTTGGTTGCCCCTGCATTTGCTGAGAAAGAGATTAAGTACCCATAGGAACCAGTTGTAGTGATTTTGGGGGAAAAGAACTGGATTTTTAAGAGATTCGATCGCGCAGCTTTTCGCCTCGGTCTAGTCGTGCTGTGCCTCGGCCGAGGTGTTCCTGAGGATTGTCAGACCGACCGAGGTGACCTGACAGTGAGCTTTCTAAAAATGAGTTCTGAGAGACGCCTTGCCATTAGGGATAGATCCTCCCCTTCCCCTTCCTCCTCTTCTTCCCGACCCCATCAACCGGTGATCCACGAGCGACACCGAGTCTATTACGAGCGTATTTCCGGCCGTCCAGTGATTGCACCTCGCTTCCTGGACGTGTCAGCCTTTGACTGTCTCCAGGTAGATGGAGATCTTAGACGGATGATATCGACAGTAGGGCTGGATCAGTTTATTGAGATCCGTGCACCTGCTTATTTGGAGCCCACCCTAGAGTTCGTTAGCTCCTTTACCTACCTCCCCACAGAGCGATCTGTGAAGTACCGGTTGATGAACCGGAACTTCTTAGTGCCACTAGAGCATTGGAGAGAGATTTTTGGTTTTCCTGCCCCGACCGCTGTTGATTTCCCTTCCCGATTTGTGGCTAGGGAGTTTTGGGGACAGATTGCTCACGTGGCTGAGCACGCAGACAGGTGGCGTCCTGGAGATTCCAGGGAGAAGGTCATCTTTCACTTAGCTTTTAGGTTAGCTCACCGTATCTTCAGTGAGACACTTCTGGCGCGTACTGAGACGTCCCAGAAGGTCCGACAGGAGGAGCTGTTTAGCCTATATTGCATGGTGACTGGAGGATTCCCCGACTTTGGCTTGATGCTGGCAGAGGATCTGCACAGGATCAAGGCCAAAGCCAAGGGGGACATCTGCTGCGGAGGACTTGTTACCTACATCGTCAGCTATCAGGACATGGACCTCAACGCTTGCACTATGGTGGCGGCTGCCAAGCCGCTTGGGCTACAGGAGATGATCACTCGGCGGATTCTAGTTCCCCGAGGACTGACTACACCATATGTGGCTATGCCGTGGGAGCTGACTGCACCGCAGGGGATTAAGTGGTCTGCCTAGTTCACAATTTATGACCCTAATTACTGGCAGACCGCATGGATTCCCTTGATGGAGGATGCTAGAGATGCTGCAGCTGCAGCAGCTGAGGAGGAGGTAGATGATGAGGAGACTACTGATGACAGGGATGATGGAGTCCCGATGGATACAGGGACGGATACTGCAGGGACGAGCGCGCCGGTTATTGATCTTGACGATGATGATACTGAGCCTGCACCAGCCACATCTCCAATGAGACTTGCTAGGCATAGAGCACGCCGACACAGAGATTTAGAGGCTCACCGTCGGATCGATGATCTGACGGATCAGATGATTGATTCATATGCTGTCTTATCACTGGATATCCGCGAGATGCAGGAGCGACAACACTACCAGCACATGATGGCCCAGATTCAGTTTGAGCACATCACGGGCTATCCATTTGACCCGTCTCAGTATCCATATGTGCCACCACCGCCACCACCGGATCGTGACTATTGAGAGCTGCAGGATTTTCTTTCTTATTTTTATGCAGTTCAGCTTATTATCCGGTGAGTATTTTATTCCTTAGACTTATTTTGACCCGCTGGGAGTGTGTGTCCCAAGTATGGGGTATTTGTGTATTATTTGACACTTATGTGATGTATGACTCTACTTGACCGGATCTTTATTTATATTTATGCTTCAGTTGCACCTATGTGTTTATCTGAGACTGCATGCATACATACATGTTATTTGATTGAGAAAAACGTCGAAACTGGAAAAAACTGGTTTTAAAAAATTTTTGACCTCGACCGGGGCAGTTTTAACCAAACGAGGTGTTTCACCTCAGTTGACCTAAGAACACCTCAACCGAGGTAGGTTAACTGAGAGTTTTCAAAACGATTTTTGTGCTTCTTATCTGGATATGATCTCAGTGAAGATTTTGCTTACTGACTGGTTTTGAAATCTTTATGTGTTTGAAAGGTTTTATAATATGTTTAAGTTGCTAAATGCTTTGTTTGAAATTATTGGCATGTTTAATACTTTGTTTTTATCTAAATTATGTTGAATTTGAAGGTTGACACCGCAAGAAAAGTTCTCTCACTTTCTTCCTAGAAAGACCAAGGCAATTCATTCTTCTCTCTTCTTCTTCTTCTTAATCATGCTTAGCCCCTCATATACATTTTGCCTCCCTTTACCTATCCGGGAATTTGGAAGCAAGCAAGTGGTGAAAGCAAGTGAAGTTAAAGTTGAGAAGTTGGCTGGAAGTGAAAGTGTTAGAAAGTAATAAATAGGTTTGGGGAAGTCAATCATGATGATGAGTAACTCGGCACCATTCACATAGCTGGGTGTTTGTGTCTTGCCAAAGTCGGATTAAGCGATATTCCTAACGGGTCATGGTATGTGCATCAAGGGTTTGATGCATCTCAAGAAATTGATGATTGCTAATCTTCCAGGCTTCGGTTATTGTGCACCTCTGTCCATGCATCCCAAAAAGCAAAGTAAAAAAGTAAATAAGCAAAGCTTATTGGTGGAGGATGTTGAAGTTAAAAGCAAAAGAAGTGAAGTGAAGGTCCTTTTCCTCGGATTCTAGCGCCACATTCCTTATACACATCCCACCGTCACACATTTCTTTGACCTTTCATTTGGAAAGCCCTTGAGACCTCGAGCTTGTTGATTGACTTAGTGGTTTAAACTGGATTATACATGATTAATTTTGATGATTATAATTTATTATGCATTCTATGATTTTATGCTGTTACGCTAAGATCGTGATGCGCAAATGGGTTTTAAATTTATAACTCGAACTAAATCCTAAACTACCTAGCGAAACCCGCAGTGTACGGGACGTTTGTAGTAGGGATAGTACTCCGAGGTCGAACACAAAGACTAAGGTGAAATTGATTCGTTTTGTGATTGAGTCTAGTAAAGACCTAGGTTTAAAGAGAAGAAAGAAATAAAGAAATGAAAATCTCAAATGTTTTTGGTTGGTTTTTTTGGTGATCAATCAAGAATCACAATACATGCAAAGTAATCAATCAACTAAACTATGAATCAACACAAATAAACAAGATATGGATCAAAGAAAGAAAAGACGGATTCTAGGGGTTGGAAGTTCCGGTTATGGCATAGGACTCAAGCTATCTATTCGTTCCTTGGATTGACTATGTTGGGGTTAGGTGTTTCTAGATTGAGATCAATCACCGGGTAAGTCTCATGATCCACTAGTCCATTCCCTAGATCTCATTACCGGGTAAGTCTCTAAGAACCTAAGGGACGGAATTCTACTCAAACCGGATTGTTATCTAAAGATCCAACCTATCCTCACCGGGTAAGTCTCGGAAGGGTTAGACTTGAGCTACCATCCGGCACACTTAATCCAATGGTGGCTTATTAGGCTCACCACTACCTAAGGGTTGTTATCTTTGGAATCTAAGAGTAAGGATTACCGGGTAAGTCTCTCCTAACACTTAGTTGCTAACACTAGGTCACCCTAGGATAGATTTAACTCAACCATCACTTAGGATTTCAACATTCTATTAGTCTAAAACTAGATCTACCGAACCAGGGAAAATCACGGTTTGTTCTACATACACCACGGCCGTGGTTTATCAAGAACCACCCGTGATTTCTAACAGAGGCTACGTTTATAAACACAAGTCATCCAAAGACAAATCTAAGTCCGTCCTATCATAGCCCTAGCCATAACCATCCTTTCCTTACCCTAGAATCACATCTATTTAGCCTACAACATTCATAATAGAAATCGAAACAAGCAAACACGAAATCATAACATCCATTGCAAGAATGATGAAGGAAAAGAGATGAACAAGTGAACTAAAAAACAAAACCAAGCTGGAAATGGAATTAGAGAAACTCACAATCCTTCCAAAAGAAGGTTCAAATGGTTCATACAATTCTAGAAATAGAATCCGGAGTTCTTCACTACAAAAACTATCAACAATGGCAATGGTGTGTGTTCTTCTTCTTCTCTTCAATGGAGCTCTTCTTCTTCCTTTTTGACACTTTCCTTCCTAGAAAATCTTCTTGTTGAGAGGATATTTTTGTTAAAGGATAATGGAGAGCTGCTCCAAGATGCTCCCAGCTGCCTCTCACAGCCCATGAAGGACCACTTTTATAACAAACTTGCATGAGCTGGCCATGAGAGTCGTGGCACAGCTGTCACAAAAATCTGGCAAAATCCACGGATGATTCCACGGCCGTGGAGTGTCAGAGAACCGTGATTCTGCGCAGAAACTTCGCCTTGGATTATTAAGTTGTGATTTGGTGCATGGCTAGTGTTGGCAAGGTTCCATGAGTCCTCCTTAGCCTTTAGCTTGTGTCCTAATGAGTCCGAGGGTGTGTCATCTAGATGAACGATCCTCAAACGCATCGTTTTAGCTCCTAAATTTCCCGAAATACCTATAAAACACACACAAGTCCGTGTAGACGTCTATCTCGACAAAATACATGAATTGAGTGCAAAACGTCTTGAACTAATGCTAAACCATGCATGAATGAGTGAGAATTCTATCTAAATGATTACCTAAAACTAAGTCATAAATCGTGTTATCAGTCATCTTGACCGGCTTTGGCTCTCCTAGCCCAACCTTGTTGCAAAATGCAAGCGGGATGATTCTTACACTTGCCCCAAGATCACATAGGGCGTCATATTTCACTTCTCCTACTCCGATTGGCACACAAAAGGATCCCGGATCTCTTAGCTTAGGAGGCATCTCCTCCTTCATCGTTTGAATCAACTCCGAGGATCTTTTTGTCATCCTCACTTCTCCATACTCCTCCAACTTCCTCTTGTTGGAGAGTATTTCCTTCAAGAATTTGCCATATGCCGGCATACCTAGAATAGCATCCATGAACGGAATGTTAATATGCAATTTAGACATAAGTTCAAGGAATTTACCAATGTGCTTGTCCAAACGAGCCCTTGCTCGTGATTGTGGGAATGGTAGTGGTGGCTTGTATGGAGGTGGTGCCACATATGATGGCTCATCTTCCTTGCTCTTCCCTCCATCTTCTTGCAATGGCTCTTCTTCATTCACCACTTGCTTCCCTTTATCATTTCCCTTAGGTAAGGGATCCTTCATGCTTAACCCACTCCTTGTTGTAATAGCCAACACTTGGCCTCTTGGGTTATCTTTGGTTCTTCCGGGAAGCTTTCCCGGATCTCTATGTGCTTCACCCGCCTTTTGGAACACTTGTGCTTCCAAAACCTTTTGAGCTTTAGAAATTGAAGTCACCGTGCTCTCAAGACCACTCAACCTTCCAAGCAATTGCTCAAACATCATTTCGGTTCTATCCTTTGGAGGTTGAGTAAATCCGGGTGGAGGTTCTTGTGAAGCCCTTGGTGGTGGATTTGTGCTTGTGGAAGCGGGAGGGTTCAAGGCTCCATCCGGGTTAGAATAGGAAAACCCGGGATGGTTGTGGTTAGGCCGGTAATTGTTGAATTGCCGGTTGTTGTTGAAGTTCCTTGGGCCTTGATAGTTGTTGTAGTTGCCCCTTCCCATGTAGTTCACATCTTCCTCCTTGGAAGACAAATTAGCTTGCACTTGCACTTGAGGAGTTGCTTGGTTCTTCAAAGTTGTAGCACACAACTCTCTCAAAGACTTCAATTCATTGTTGATGGCGTCAAGCTTGAAATTGCTCATGGTGACTTCACTCACCTCATATGCTCCCGCCTTTCTCCCTTCACTCTTCCTATGGGAGTATTTCTCAATGACTAGAGCTTGCTTCTCCACAAACTCCCAAGCTTCATCTACATGCTTCTCCATAAAAGTCCCACCGGAAAGAGATTGAAGCTTGAATTGGCTATCTTCATCAAGTCCCTTGAAGTAGATTTCTAATAGCTTAATTTTCGGTATGCCATGGTGTGGACAATCAAGGAGAAGATCTTTGAACCTCTCCCAAGACTTGAATAAACTTTCTCTATCCTTCATCACGAAGGCATTGATCTTCCCTCTTAATTCGGTAGTCTTGGAAGGTGGGAAGAACTTAGTCAAAAACTCGGTTGTCATCTCCTCCCAAGTACCAACTCGCCCTTGTGGAATAGATTGATACCAAGCTAAGGCTTTATCCTTAAGAGAGAAGGAAAAAGCCCTAAGCTTATGGTTGTTGCTCTCCAATCTTGGCGGTCTAAGAGTCTCCATCAAGATCTCATAATTCATCAAGTGTTGATGAGGAGACTCTCCTTCCATTCCTCCAAATTGATTATGCCGGATCATTTGTAGAACTTGAGGGCGGAGCTCATAGTTGTGGGTTGCGGGATCTCCTAAGTTCACACCCGGTCGGTGTGCTCTTTGTGCCGGATCCATACGTCTCCCTAGGGTTTGTGGCTCCTCAATAGCAATGGGTACAACCCTAACATTAGCCGCCGGCTGCGGTTGTGGTGGTGGAGGAGGTGGAGGTTGTTGACGATTAAGCTCCCCTCGTACAAGGGTTTGCCTAATCTCATCAATCTCCCTCCTAGTTGCTTCTTGCCTCTCATTGGCAAGTCTCCTTTCTTCCTCCAAGAGCTCATCACTTAGCCTTATTTGCTCTAAGGCTTCATCCAATTCAGCTTGGAGATCTCTTCCGGCCATCTCTTTTCACTTCTTAATACTCTTGGATCTAGATCTAAGGGTTTTCTCCAGTTCGGGATCGAATGGAGCTAAATCCTTGCCACGAGATCTTCGCATACACCTAGAGAATAAGAGATGTCCTGAAAAGCAAAAACATACACCAAAGAGAGATCAAAAGCAACAAGAAAGATCTACACTAATAAACAATCACAAAATAAACTCAATCTAGACCTAGTCCCCGGCAACGGCGCCAAAAACTTGTTACGCTAAGATCGTGATGCGCAAATGGGTTTTAAATTTATATTCTCGTTATAATTATCCTAACTCCTAGCGAAACCCGCAGTGTACGGGACGTTTGTAGTAGAGATAGTATTCCGAGGTCGAACACAAAGACTAAGGTGAAATTGGTTCGATTTATGATTGAGTTTAGTAAAGACCTAGGTTGAAAGAAAAGAAAGAAATAAAGAAATGAAAATCTCAAATGTTTTTGGTTGGTTTTTGGTGATCAATCAAGGATCACAATTCATGTAAAGTAAACAATCAACTAAACTATGAATCAACACAAATAAACAAGCTAAACAAGATATAGATCAAAGAAAGAAAAGACGGATTCTAGGGGTTGGAAGTTCCGGTTATGGCATAGGACTCAAGCTATCTATTCATTCTTTGGATTAACTATGTTGGGGTTAAGTGTTTCTAGATTGGGATCAATCACCGGGTAAGTCTCATGATCCACTAGTCCATTCCCTAGGTCTCATCACCGGGTAAGTCTCTAAGAACCTAAGGGACGGAATTCTACACAAACCGGATTGTTACCTAGAGATCTTAACCTATCCTTACCGGGCAAGTCTTGGAAAGGGAAGTCCTAAACAACTATCCTAGCACACTTAATCCAATGGCGGCTTATTAGGCTCACCACTACCTAAGGGTTGTTATCTTTGGAATCTAAGAGTAAGGATTACCGGGTAAGTCTCTCCTAACACTTAGTTGCTAACACTAGGTCACCCTAGGATAGATTTAACTCAACCATCACTTAGGATTTCAACATTCTATTAGTCTAAAACTAGATCTACCGAACCAGGGAAAATCACGGTTTGTTCTACATACACCACGGCCGTGGTTTATCAAGAACCACCCGTGATTTCTAACA
>BSUD01000007.1:126788470-126833171 GCA_033239045.1 Fagopyrum esculentum
ATGCTGTTACGCTAAGATCGTGATGCGCAAATGGGTTTTAAATTTATAACTCGAACTAAATCCTAAACTACCTAGCGAAACCCGCAGTGTACGGGACGTTTGTAGTAGGGATAGTACTCCGAGGTCGAACACAAAGACTAAGGTGAAATTGATTCGTTTTGTGATTGAGTCTAGTAAAGACCTAGGTTTAAAGAGAAGAAAGAAATAAAGAAATGAAAATCTCAAATGTTTTTGGTTGGTTTTTTTGGTGATCAATCAAGAATCACAATACATGCAAAGTAATCAATCAACTAAACTATGAATCAACACAAATAAACAAGATATGGATCAAAGAAAGAAAAGACGGATTCTAGGGGTTGGAAGTTCCGGTTATGGCATAGGACTCAAGCTATCTATTCGTTCCTTGGATTGACTATGTTGGGGTTAGGTGTTTCTAGATTGAGATCAATCACCGGGTAAGTCTCATGATCCACTAGTCCATTCCCTAGATCTCATTACCGGGTAAGTCTCTAAGAACCTAAGGGACGGAATTCTACTCAAACCGGATTGTTATCTAAAGATCCAACCTATCCTCACCGGGTAAGTCTCGGAAGGGTTAGACTTGAGCTACCATCCGGCACACTTAATCCAATGGTGGCTTATTAGGCTCACCACTACCTAAGGGTTGTTATCTTTGGAATCTAAGAGTAAGGATTACCGGGTAAGTCTCTCCTAACACTTAGTTGCTAACACTAGGTCACCCTAGGATAGATTTAACTCAACCATCACTTAGGATTTCAACATTCTATTAGTCTAAAACTAGATCTACCGAACCAGGGAAAATCACGGTTTGTTCTACATACACCACGGCCGTGGTTTATCAAGAACCACCCGTGATTTCTAACAGAGGCTACGTTTATAAACACAAGTCATCCAAAGACAAATCTAAGTCCGTCCTATCATAGCCCTAGCCATAACCATCCTTTCCTTACCCTAGAATCACATCTATTTAGCCTACAACATTCATAATAGAAATCGAAACAAGCAAACACGAAATCATAACATCCATTGCAAGAATGATGAAGGAAAAGAGATGAACAAGTGAACTAAAAAACAAAACCAAGCTGGAAATGGAATTAGAGAAACTCACAATCCTTCCAAAAGAAGGTTCAAATGGTTCATACAATTCTAGAAATAGAATCCGGAGTTCTTCACTACAAAAACTATCAACAATGGCAATGGTGTGTGTTCTTCTTCTTCTCTTCAATGGAGCTCTTCTTCTTCCTTTTTGACACTTTCCTTCCTAGAAAATCTTCTTGTTGAGAGGATATTTTTGTTAAAGGATAATGGAGAGCTGCTCCAAGATGCTCCCAGCTGCCTCTCACAGCCCATGAAGGACCACTTTTATAACAAACTTGCATGAGCTGGCCATGAGAGTCGTGGCACAGCTGTCACAAAAATCTGGCAAAATCCACGGATGATTCCACGGCCGTGGAGTGTCAGAGAACCGTGATTCTGCGCAGAAACTTCGCCTTGGATTATTAAGTTGTGATTTGGTGCATGGCTAGTGTTGGCAAGGTTCCATGAGTCCTCCTTAGCCTTTAGCTTGTGTCCTAATGAGTCCGAGGGTGTGTCATCTAGATGAACGATCCTCAAACGCATCGTTTTAGCTCCTAAATTTCCCGAAATACCTATAAAACACACACAAGTCCGTGTAGACGTCTATCTCGACAAAATACATGAATTGAGTGCAAAACGTCTTGAACTAATGCTAAACCATGCATGAATGAGTGAGAATTCTATCTAAATGATTACCTAAAACTAAGTCATAAATCGTGTTATCAAAATACCCCATACTTAAGGTTTGCTCGTCCCTGAGCAAATTCCCAATTATAGACTAAGAGATGACATGATTTATGTATGCAGAAAAATGGCAAAATCTTTTTGGGTTTGTGCTTCTACTATTGGATCATCTTCATAGTCATGTTCAATGGCAATTGGATAAGCAATTATGTATCAAACCAATGAAGGCATGGAAAGACAATTGTACTTAACTCAAAAACATGCATGAGATGTAAGGATGAAGAGGTCAAGAAGATCAAGAGTATATTCAATCTAGATTACTAAGTCTTACAAACATGCAAGTAGGTCATAAGGTCTTGTGACATAAAAGGCCAAGAAACGTTGTGATTGGGTGGGGAATTCTCTAGGTTATGTGATGCTAATCCGGGAATGGAACTAACTCCACATCCTTGTCCTCGATCAACTCCCCTCAAGTGTATATTTTTTTCCTATCTTGCTTTCTTTACTTTTTCTTTGACTTATTTTTGAGACAATGGCATTGGTGTACAATAGCCGAAACCTCGGTGATTAGCCATCCTCGGGCTTTTTCTCTTTTTCGAGGTGCATCCACACCGGGCACACATACTAAAGCTCGTTAGGGCTATTGGTTCATTTGACTTTGGCAAGGTACCAACACTCGATTATGTGAAGTGTACCGAGTTACTTGTCATTTAAACCAACGCCCCCAAACCTATATTTTTGGCTACAGTTCCACAATATTTTCAGCATTTCATTCATGACATTCCTTTTATCAACAACTTTACTCCATACTTGCTTTTCACACACTTCAACACACTAGCATGCTCCTATTCCCGGATGAGTTAAAAGAGGTCAATTTTATATCAATTGAGGTGCTCAAGCAATCATGATCAAGATGAGTAGTAGAGAAAGATGAAATGCCTCATTCATTCCTAAATGGTATGCAAGAACTTATCATGTAATTTCGACTTTCAATACTCAATCCATTTTAGGCAATCATCATGATCACAAATCATTCATAGAATTCAAGAGAAGTAGTTCAAGTCTACATATGCATTTATCAATTCAACACATAAAGCCATCCATAGCCAATTCACAAGACAAGATTCATCATTAGGATCATATCCAAGCCTAGAAAGCAAGAAAAATTTTTTTAAAATTTCTGATTTTTATGGTATTTTCAATTTAAGTATGTACAATGCAAGACATGTGAAGATTTTAAACTATCCTAGATGCCCAATCATGCAAAGGATCATGCAAACCCTACCCCATACTTAGAAACACATTGTCCCCAATGTGTAAATGAAGTAGAGAGAGTGAAAGAAGGTTCTCACAATGTAAAAGTGTTTTGCTATGGTATTTGGAATTTCTCAAGTGAATTGATGTTGGATGATCCTATCAACCATGGTAGAGAGCTCTAAGCATCCATCAAAGCTTCGAGACCCGCGCTAGGCACCGCTAGCCGTCCAAGTTCTGCGTCCGCTCCACCCTTAATTGGTGAGGGTTTCATCATCATAATTCACATGCCAAGAAAGGCTTCCAATGCCACTAATGCTCTAGCACACACACAAAATAGACAAAACACACACAAAGATAGAAAAATCTAAAAACGAAAACAAAACCAAAAAGGAAAAATGTTACCAATGGGTTGCCTCCCACCAAGCGCTTCTTTAAGGTCATTAGCTTGACCAAACTCGGGGGCGTCTATTCAAGGTGAAGTGGGGCAATCATGTCCACCGGAGCTCCCGGAATATACTTCTTCAAGCGGTGCCCATTCACTTTGAAATTCCCACAATGCTGCCCTCCTATCTCGATAGCTCCATGGGGAAAGATCTTCTTCACCACATATGGCCCGGTCCATCTTGATTTGAGCTTTTCGGGAAAGAGCCTTAGCATTGAGTTGAAGAGAAGGACAAGATCTCCTTCACTCAACTCCTTTGGGATGATCCTCTTGTCATGCCATCTTTTGGTTCTCTCCTTGTAGATCCGGGCATTCTCATAAGCTTCCAACCGGATCTCCTCAAGGGCGTTTATATCAAGCAATCTCTTCTCTCCCGCCTCTTTGAGGTCAAAATTTAGCCACTTAATGGCCCAATAAGCTCTATGCTCCATTTCCACCAGAAGATGGCAAGACTTGCCATAGACTAGCTTGTAAGGAGTGATTCCAATTGGTGTCTTGAAGGCGGTCCTATATGCCCACAATGCGTCATTGAGCTTCATAGCCCAATCCTTTCTAGTTCTAGACACCGTCTTCTCAAGGATGGCCTTGATCTCCCGGTTGGAGATCTCCACTTGGCCACTAGTTTGGGGATGGTAAGGTGTTGCCACCTTATGAGTCACCCCATACTTGGCCAAAAGCGCCCCAAAATTCCTATTTGTGAAGTGCTTTCCTCCATCGCTTATGATCACCCTTGGTGTTCCAAACCTAGGGAAGATCACCCGGTTGAAGAACCGCACCACAACCTTGGCATCATTCGTAGGAGAGGCGATTGCCTCCACCCATCTCGACACATAGTCCACCGCCAATAGGATGTAGAGATTTCCACATGAAGAAGGGAATGGTCTCATGAAGTCTACACCCCACACATCAAAAATCTCGACTTCTTGGATGTTGTTCAAGGGCATTTCATTCCTTCTTGAGATGTTGCCCGTCCTTTGGTAAGCATCACATGCCGCTACAAAACCTTGCACATCTCTAAACAAGTTAGGCCAATAAAAACCGGATTGCAATACCTTTGCACACGTCTTGTGTGAGCTAGCATGGCCTCCACATGGTAAGGAGTGACAATGCCGGATCACACTCTCCACTTCATCTTCCGGTATGCATCTTCTAAACATCCCATCCGGCCCTCTCTTGAATAGAAGTGGTTCACTCCAATAGTAGTGCCTCACATCGTTGAAGAACTTCTTCCTTGTGCATATGTTAATCCGGGAGGCACTTCCTCACATACTAAGTAGTTCACGATGTCGGCATACCATGGCTCACTTCCTTTAGACACTTGGAACAAGCATTCCTCCACCATTTGCAATTGCTCATCCCGGAATGAGTCATCAATTCGGATGTCATCTCTTTCAAGCTCTAATGGTGGGAGTCTACTAAGGTGATCCGCCACCGAGTTCTCGGATCCCTTCTTGTCCCGGATTTCTAAATCAAACTCTTGAAGAAGAAGGATCCACCGAATCAACCTAGGCTTGGCATCCTTCTTGGTAAGTAGATAACAGATCGCAGCATGATCCGTATAAACTATGACCTTCGCTCCAACAAGGTATGAGCGGAACTTCTCAAATGCATACACCACCGCTAGCAACTCCTTCTCGGTGGTAGCATAATTGAGTTGGGTATCATCTAGCGTCTTGCTAGCATAGTAAATAGCATGAGTGTGCCCTTCTTTCCTTTGCCCCAAAACGGCCCCAACGGCTACATCGCTCGCATCACACATGATCTCAAATGGTAGACTCCAATCCGGGGGTTGTATGATAGGTGCGGAGATCAAGACGTTCTTCAACCTGCAAAAAGCCTCAAGACAATCTTTGGAAAAGACAAAATCAACATCTTTCAATTCATTAGTAGGTTAGTGAGGGGCTTAGAAATTTTTGAGAAATCTTGAATAAACCTCCGGTAGAAACCGGCATGTCCTAAGAAACTCCTTACCCCCTTCACCGAGGTAGGTGGTGGCAACTTCTCTATCGTCTCAATCTTGGCCCTATCAACCTCAATGCCACGGTTAGACACCAAGTGTCCTAACACAATGCCTTCACTTACCATGAAGTGGCATTTCTCCCAATTTAAGACAAGATTTGTCTCCTCACATCTTTGCAATATTAAAGACAAGTTAGCCAAGCAATTATCGAAAGAAGAACCATAAACAGAGAAATCATCCATGAACACTTCCATGATATTTTCTATGTATTCCGAAAAGATAGCCATCATACACCTTTGGAAGGTGGCGGGTGCATTACACAACCCAAATGGCATTCTCCTATATGCAAAAGTACCCCATGGAAATGTAAAAGTTGTTTTCTCTTGGTCATCGGGGTGGATAGGGATTTGGAAGAATCCACTATAGCCATCTAGATAGCAAAAATGAGAGTGTTGAGCTAACCTTTCTAGCATTTGGTCAATGAAGGGGAGAGGGAAGTGATCTTTCCTAGAGGCCATGTTCAACTTCCTATAATCAATGCACATTCTCCACCCCGTAACCGTCCTAGTCGGGATTAGTTCATTGTTCTCATTAGTTACTATGGTCATCCCACCCTTCTTAGGAACTACATGAACGGGACTAACCCACTTACTATCCGAGATAGGGTAGATAATTCCTGCATCTAGTAACTTAATGATTTCCTTTTTGACTACCTCTTTCATTATAGGATTCAATCTCCTTTGATGTTCAATAGAGGGTTTATGATTATCTTCCATCATTATCTTATGCATGCACAAAGAAGGCTTAATGCCAACCAAATCATCAATAGTATAACCAATGGCTTTTCTATGCAATCTTAGTTCATGCAACAACTTAGGAAGTTCATCATCACTTAAGCATGCATTAACAATCACCGGATATGAAGAATTTTCACCAAGAAAAGCATATTTCAAATGAGAGGGGAGGGGTTTGAGTTCAAGTTTAGGAGGACCTTTGTCGATTGGAGACGATCCAAACAATGTTGGATGAGATGAATCCAAAGCAAATGAAGACCCTCCAAGGCTCCTAGAAGCTTGATCACCATCAAGGGCTGATCCAGGGAAAACCACGGCTGGAATCACGGTTTGCTCATTTTCCACGACCGTGGTTCTTGCCAAGCTTGCTTCCTGGAGTTGTCCAGAAAGTTTGACGGCCGTGGAACAGGAATCTCGACCGTGGAACTTGCAGCTGTTCAACACCTCTTCATGCCCTTCAAATCCAACTCTTGGCTCCTCTTTCAAGGCTTCCAAGGCCTTGATCTCTTCATTGCAAGCCTCCTCAACACCTTCCTCCATCATACTTAAGGTAAGAACCTTCTCCAAGGGATCCTTGATCAAGATCGAGCTTACAACTTCTCTAGATTCTTCATGCTCGACTATGTTGAAGACATCCTCATCAAGGGTTGGCCCTTTCATCATTGTGGACAACTTGAACTTGATGTTCTCTTCTCCAATGTTGAAGGAGAGAGTTCCGTTCTAGCAATCCACTAGGCATCCGGAAGTGGCTAGGAAAGGTCTTCCTAAGATGATAGGAACCGGATATTCCGCCGGAATATCCAAGACGACAAAGTCAATTGGCACATAGAATCCTCCTAGTTGCACCGGGATGTCTTCTAAGATCCCAACCGGAGGAGTGATAGAACGGTCCGCCATATAGAGGGTCATTTTGACCGGCTTCGGCTCTCCTAGCCCGACCTTGTTGCAAGGTGCAAGCGGTATGATGCTTACACTTGCTCCAAGATCACAAAGGGCCTCGTACTTCACATCTCCCACTCCTATTGGGACACAAAAAGAACCCGGATCTCTTAGCTTGGGAGGCATCTCCTCCTTCATTGTTTGGATCAATTCCGAGGATCTCTTGGTCATTCTTATCTCCCCATACTCTTCCAACTTCCTTTTGTTGGAGAGTATTTCCTTCAAAAACTTGCCATATGCCGGCATTCCTAAAATAGCATCCATGAACGGAATTTTAATATGCCATTTAGATATTAGTTCAAGGAACTTACCAAAGTGATTGTCCAAACGAGCTCTTGCTCTTGATTGTGGGAACGGTAGTGGTGGCTTGTATGGAGGCGGTGCCACATAGGTTGGTTCTACATCCTTGATCTTGCCTCCATCTTCTTGCAACCTTCCCTCTTCTACCACTACTTGCTTTCCCTTAGCATTGTCCTTGGGCAAAGGATCCTTCATACTCAACCCACTCCTCGTTGTGATAGCCAACACTTGGCCTCTTGGGTTGTCTTCGGTTCTTCCGGGAAGCTTTCCCGGGTCTCTATGGGCTTCACCCGCCTTTTGGAACACTTGTGCTTCCAAAACCTTTTGAGCTTTAGAGATTAAAGTCACGGTGCTCTCAAGACCACTCAACCTTCCTAGCAATTGCTCAAACATTATTTCGGTTCTATCCTTGGGAGGTTGAGTAAATCCGGGTGGAGGTTCTTGTGAAGCTCTTGGTGGTGGAGTTGTGCTTGTGGAAGCGGGAGGGTTCAAGGCTCCATCCGGGTTAGAGTAAGAAAATCCGGGATGGTTGTGGTTGGGCCGGTAATTGTTGAATTGCCGGTTGTTGTTGAAACTCCTTGGGCCTTGGTAATTGTTGAAGTTGCCCCTTCCCATATAATTCACATCCTCCTCCTTGGAAGACAAGTTGGCTTGTGGAGGTACTTGAGGAGTTGCTTGGCTCTTCAAAGTCGTAGCACACAACTCCCTCAAGGATTTCAACTCGTTGTTGATGGCGTCAAGCTTGAAATTGTTCATGGTGACTTCACTCACCTCATATGCTCCCGCCTTTCTCCCTTCACTCTTCCTATGGGAGTACTTCTCAATCACTAGAGCTTGATTCTCCACAAACTCCCAAGCTTCATCTACATGCTTCTCCATAAAAGTCCCACCGGAAAGAGATTGGAGCTTAAATTGGCTATCTTCATCAAGTCCCTTGAAGTAGATCTCCAATAGCTCAATTTTCGGTATGCCATGGTGTGGACAATCAAGGAGAAGATCTTTGAACCTCTCCCAAGACTTGAATAGACTCTCTCTATCCTTCATCACGAACGCATTGATCTTCCCTCTTAATTCGGTAGTCTTGGAAGGTGGGAAGAACTTAGTCAAAAACTCGGTTGTCATCTCCTCCCAAGTACCAACTCGCCCTTGTGGAATAGATTGATACCAAGCTAAGGCTTTATCCTTAAGAGAGAAGGAAAAAGCCCTAAGCTTATGGTTGTTGCTCTCCAATCTTGGCGGTCTAAGAGTCTCCATCAAGATCTCATAATTCATCAAGTGTTGATGAGGAGACTCTCCTTCCATTCCTCCAAATTGATTATGCCGGATCATTTGTAGAACTTGAGGGCGGAGCTCATAGTTGTGGGTTGCGGGATCTCCTAAGTTCACACCCGGTCGGTGTGCTCTTTGTGCCGGATCCATACGTCTCCCTAGGGTTTGTGGCTCCTCAATAGCAATGGGTACAACCCTAACATTAGCCGCCGGCTGCGGTTATCGTGGAGGAGGTGGAGGTTGTTGACGATTAAGCTCCCTTGTACAAGGGCTTGCCTAATATCATCAATCTCCCTCCTTGTTGCTTCTTGCCTCTCATTGGCAAGTCTCCTTTCTTCCTCCAAGAGCTCATCTCTTAGTCTTATTTGCTCTAAGGCTTCATCCAATTCAGCTTGGAGGTCTCTTCCGGCCATCTCTTTTCCCTTCTTAATACTCTTGGATCTAGATCTAAGGGTTTTCTCCGGTTCGGGATCGAATGGAGCTAAATCCTTGCCACGAGACCTTCGCATACACCTAGAGAATAAGAGATGTCCTGAAAGGCAAAAACACACACCAAAGAGAGATCAAAAGCAACAAGAAAGATCTACACTAATAAACAATCACAAAACAAGCTCAATCTAGACCTAGTCCCCGGCAACGGCGCCAAAAACTTGTTACGCTAAGATCGTGATGCGCAAATGGGTTTTAAATTTATAACTCGAACTAAATCCTAAACTACCTAGCGAAACCCGCAGTGTACGGGACGTTTGTAGTAGGGATAGTACTCCGAGGTCGAACACGAAGACTAAGGTGAAATTGATTCGTTTTGTGATTGAGTCTAGTAAAGACCTAGGTTGAAAGAGAAGAAAGAAATAAAGAAATGAAAATCTCAAATGTTTTTGGTTGGTTTTTTTGGTGATCAATCAAGGATCACAATACATGCAAAGTAATCAATCAACTAAACTATGAATCAACACAAATAAACAAGATATGGATCAAAAGAAAAGACGGATTCTAGGGGTTGGAAGTTCCGATTATGGCATAGGACTCAAGCTATCTATTCGTTCCTTGGATTGACTATGTTGGGGTTAGGTGTTTCTAGATTGGGATCAATCACCGGGTAAGTCTCATGATCCACTAGTCCATTCCCTAGATCTCATTACCGGGTAAGTCTCTAAGAACCTAAGGGACGGAATTCTACTCAAACCGGATTGTTATCTAAAGATCCAACCTATCCTCACCGGGTAAGTCTCGGAAGGGTTAGACTTGAGCTACCATCCGGCACACTTAATCCAATGGCGGCTTATTAGGCTCACCACTACCTAAGGGTTGTTATCTTTGGAATCTAAGAGTAAGGATTACCGGGTAAGTCTCTCCTAACACTTAGTTGCTAACACTAGGTCACCCTAGGATAGATTTAACTCAACCATCACTTAGGATTTCAACATTCTATTAGTCTAAAACTAGATCTACCGAACCAGGGAAAATCACGGTTTGTTCTACATACACCACGGCCGTGGTTTATCAAGAACCACCCGTGATTTCTAACAAAGGCTACGTTTATAAACACAAGTCATCCAAAGACAAATCTAAGTTCGTCCTATCATAGCCCTAGCCATAACCATCCTTTCCTTACCCTAGAATCACATCTATTTAGCCTACAACATTCATAATAGAAATCGAAACAAGCAAACACGAAATCATAACATCCATTGCAAGAATGATGAAGGAAAAGAGATGAACAAGTGAACTAAAAAACAAAACCAAGCTGAAAATGGAATTAGAGAAACTCACAATCCTTCCAAAAGAAGGTTCAAATGGTTCATACAATTCTAGAAATAGAATCCGGAGTTCTTCACTACAAAAACTATCAACAATGGCAATGGTGTGTGTTCTTCTTCTTCTCTTCAATGGAGCTCTTCTTCTTCCTTTTTGACACTTTCCTTCCTAGAAAATCTTCTTGTTGAGAGGATATTTTTGTTAACGGATAATGGAGAGATGCTCCAAGATGCTCCCAGTTGCCTCTCACAGCCCATGAAGGACCACTTTTATAACAAACTTGCATGAGCTGGCCATGAGAGTCGTGGCACAGCTGTCACAAAAATCTGGCAAAATCCACGGGAGATTCCACGGCCGTGGAGTGTCAGAGAACCGTGATTCTGTGCAGAAACTTCGCCTTGGATTATTAAGCTGTGATTTGGTGCATGGCTAGTGTTGGCAAGGTTCCATGAGTCCTCCTTAGCCTTTAGCTTGTGTCCTAATGAGTCCGAGGGTGTGTCATCTAGATGAACGATCCTCAAACGCATCGTTTTAGCTCCTAAATTTCCCGAAATACCTATAAAACACGCACAAGTCCGTGTAGACGTCTATCTCGACAAAATACATGAATTGAGTGCAAAATGTCTTGAACTAATGCTAAACCATGCATGAATGAGTGAGAATTCTATCTAAATGATTACCTAAAACTAAGTCATAAATCGTGTTATCATATGTAAAGATGAACAACTTTCTCATATTTATAAAATGTTTTGAGCATATTTTGATTTTAAATTCCATGAGGTATTCTCTTAGAGTGATCTATGATTGCAGCACACCATTAAAATGTTTTTGAAAGACTTTTTCACTGATTTTTATCACTTATAATCCATCCTATCTTGTATTTTATATGCGGAACTTGCTTGGGGACAAGCAAGGGTTAAGTATGGGGTATTTTGATAGCATGAATTATTGTCTATATTTTGGAGCCTGTTTAGACGTTTTATCTTCAATAATCTGCATGTTTGTATGTATATTATGTGATTATACTACCATTTCATCTACCTTTGCGAGAATCGAGGTCTTCACCTAGTTTTATTGTAATCGTAGGTAAAATGGCACGTTTTGCATCAAAAAGGAGCAAGAGAAGCTATGGAGTCATTGGAGCTACATACAGGAACATAAGGAACCATCCAGGAAGCATAGCCATGGATTAGAGATTCACTTTGGACCAGATTTGAGAGATTTCACATTCAGTTGTGATTCACCTCGGTTGGCTACAGTACCACCTCGACCGAGGTGATCCAGAGAAGTCGACTCGACCGAGGCGAACACCTGGGATGCGGCGAGAATATTTTATTTTTGGCTGAGATCTTTTTTTTTTGGAAGGAAGATCTTATATTTTTGGGCTTGGTTCCTGGAAGGAAGAAGATATATTCATCACATATATTTTACCTATTTTATGGGAAAATATCTTTCTAAGATTTCTTATCTTTGGAAGGGTAATTTTCCTATAAAAAGGGTTGGATTTTCCACAAATCCGCATCCCGCATACGACAGAGATCGTGTTTACACCACCGCTGCAGCCATACTCCAGTTGGAGATTTAAAGAACCTTTTTGAAGGTTGAAGGAAGGTTGAAGAAGGAAGTTCATAGCTTTTATAGCTTTTGTGAAGTGTTTTGTAAGATTCCCTTAGATTCTCTTCCTTGTTGTTTGTCTTGTTGGATTTCTATCCAAGGAACGCTTTTGTTGTGATATTTGATTCAATTATTGAAGGCTTTTCATTAAATTCTTCTTGTTCAAATATTCACTTTCTTCCCATATATTTGATTATTGCTTTCATGATGATGAGTGGCTAATCTCTTTGTGTGATTCTAGGGTGATTGGCTGAAGGTTGTGGGAAAAACAATGATAGAATGATCTTAATCACAGTAGGACCTTGAAAGTTTGAGTCTTTATCCTTAACCCTAAGCATCTCGCTCAGTTGATGAACATCTCGGCCGGGGTGGAATTCTTCTGACCGAGGTGACTTATCTGATCCGAAACTGAGAGTTAAGTGTTAGAGTTTGCCAAATCCTATTCTTATTACACCTTTCCTGGTTCAATGCAAGCCTAGGATGAGACTTACCCGGTAATTCCTTAGTTTGTATACCTAAGATAATAAGTGTAGGTAATAAAGGTTTATCCTTTATTGGGGTTTGAGTATGCTCTCATCCCATCTTTGTGAGTTAGCCTGAGACTTACCCGGTAAAGGTTGATTCTATTCCCATAGGTGGTGTGTTAGTTTGAAGTTATAGTTCTTTTCCTTAATTCCTTGAAACTTACCTGGTAATAGGAGTTATGGTTTAGGATTGTGAGTAGTGAGACTTACCCGGTGATCTATTCCACTTTAGAAACACTTTCCCCTTGCAAAAAATCTCAACTTTGTCCGCTTATCTTTAGATCTTGAGTTGGAACCACAACTAGATGCTTTAATCCCTAGAATTGCATATTTCCTTTATTGACTTTTTTATCATCTTTGATTGTTTTAATTGCTTGTGGTTAGTAATTACTAAAGCTTACCGTAATTGGACTTTGTTTCACCAAGTCCCTGTGATCGACCCCTGGAATTCCTTGCTTTTTACTACGATTGACCCGTACACTGCGGGTTCGCATCCTTGTTTTAAGCTTACGTCTAGGGTTATAGATTTAAAGCTTGCACACACCGTTTGGAGCGAACATTCCCGATCTAGATTGAAAGTCCTTCACTGAATAAAAATCGGACTGTTCTAAGAATGAATCGGCCGATTTATCTGATTAACAGGACGATTTTCTTTGAAACTCAGAAAACGGTTTAGTGAATGATATGTAAAGATAAGAGGATGAATATGGAATGAAAATTGGATTATATAGGAAGATATGAACCAAGATAGTTTTGCAAAAGAACCTTGACCAATGATGTAACACCCCAAGTTCTGGGAACTCGAAGTGTTACGGGCTAGGACCTCACAATGGGTCCCGACCCTCATAGTAGCAACGCCACAACGGATCTTACAACAAGGCACAAACATATGAAAATCAATACTCAATATAAAACCAAAGACTTAAACAATGAGAAGCGTAAAAGACTCGCCATTGAGTTCAAAACAAAATGGAAACAACAACTAAAACATAAACCCGATCTCATCCTATAATGTACGGGAACCCCGGCTAACCACACCATCAAGATCACTCAGTAATATTCTGAACCTGTGGAACATCTACAACAACGGTATAAACACTTAGCTAACATTCTAGATATAGGTAAGGTAGTAAAGGCACAAACACATATAAGGTAATATAAACATATAGCAAGCGGCACTCAACAGGTTATTATCTTTCGTTAAGTTATCCATTCCTAATTAAACTTCTTTTGTCACACGAGAATCTCCCAAAAACTCACCTTCGCTTCTGTCTACCAACAGAAATAGATCAGTACTATCCATTACCTACAGGCCTGGGTTGCAAGAGCACATTCTAGTCTCCTGAAGAACTACACAAGTGGACACCGCCCGGTTATCATACACTTGGGCCAATTACGGTATAAAAGGTGAATCCTATTCCAGCTATCCGTTATCACCATAATAACAACACAAACAAGTCAATGCACTCAAACCAATACACGGAATGCAGCAAAGTAAGTCCAAGGGACTTACCTCACTCGAAGGTAACTAAACGATTAGAGAACAACTCATTTTCCCTCAAAAAAGGAGCAAGGAAAGCCTGTTCACACAAGGCATCACGAATCAGGAACGAAACGGCTGCTAGAAGTCTATAACTTCTAGTCTCAATGATCTATAAGAGATCTACACAAGCTAAGGGCTCGACCTTAGTCTTACAGTACATTCAGGGGGCAACAACATCCATAAGAATCAAGGAAAGGAACGAGGAAAGCAAGGAAGGAAGCAGCTCACCAAAGACGGAAGCTACTACAAAGGAAACCGTAGGGGTGGCTGGGCAAGGCGCATGGGCGGCAGTCCACGGGGGCTGCACAACAGGGCGCGGGGGTGGTTTTGGTGCAGAAATGTTGTCGACTCCTTCGACAACAATGAAGAAAGAAAGGCTAAGGCTTGCTTCCCAACCAAGGGAGCCCGTGAATAATCAAAGGATCAACAACGGAGCGTTTCACAAGAATCAAGAATCAAACATGATTCTTGGAGAAGAAGAAAAGAGAAGAACGAAGAAGGAAACGGAATAGAAAGGAAGCGGCATGCAGCAACACATGAACGTGATGAAGAACAAAGGAGGAAGAACTTACACGTTCTGTAAGATCACAAGAAGCAATGGCAACGGCTGCAACTCTCAAGGGTGAAGAAAACGTATGCAAGAAACGCGAAAAAGAGGGGAAAGAAGGGGATTTATAGAAAAGGGAGAAAAGATAGAAGGAAGGATGTTCTAGGGTTAGGAATAAAATAGGAAATCCGGCCCATAAGATAGAAGATCGGATCTTCTATCTAGGGAAGGAAGATAAAACGAACGAAAACAAATCGGGCGCGATCTGTGGCGAATCCACAGGGTCGGATTGCCCATGCCACGGGGGCGGCCAGCTGTTGGGCCGGCTCACTGTCACCGCGGGGGCGGTGACAACCAAGGCTTGCCGCTGGGGCGGCCTTCTTCACCGCGGGGCGGTGAAGCCAAAACTGGGGTCTTACAAATGATGTGTCAAAACCCTTAAACGAGAAGATTACCTTAACCCACACTTATTTAACCTTACATAAGTCTTCTAAGTAAAACAAGCACAAGGAGGGACTAGGATTGACCAGAAACACCAACCTTCAACAATATTAACATACACAAGCACAATCTAGAAAGTACTTCACAAACAATTCAATCAAAAACTCTCTTTATTGATTGAACGATTTAATGAATAAAACACAAACTTCATAAGTGAAGTTGCAAGTCTCACAATCTGTGGAAATATATCAAATCTAACCTCCCTAACAATCTCCCCCACTACGGCTATTTATAAGAGAGATTAATCCTACTAAAACTAGGGAAATATATGCTTAAAGATTTATCTTGTAAAGATATCTGTAAGATATACAAAATCTAAACTATAAAATCGGTCATGATCGGATCTTTTGCAAGAACTCGTCTCAGTAAAGAAATCGGGTGATGAAATCGATCGAAATTCCTACAGGAAAATCGGTCAGTTTATTTCTAAAATTGGTCGATTTTTTGTCTTTAAGGCTCTTCCTTGATCTTATCCTTCTTTCTTGCTTGGTGGATCCTCTTGGTCGTGGCTTGGCTCTTCTATAACAGTTAGTAACGTCACCAAGGAACTCTTGAGAGTGAGGAGAGTTTCCTTGAATGTACATGTCATGAGTAAATCTGCAACTTCATCTTGGATCGCCTTTTCTCTTGGCCGTGTGATTGTTCCATCCATAACTGGATCCGAAGAAGGTGAAGGTGAATGCGTTGTTGGTTTGTCTTTTAATGCTTTAGCCTTTGAACGTGTAACTGATCCTCGGGTTGGAGATGGTCCTACATCACTCCACTAGTATAATCAACACTTCTTTGATCATTTCAACCACTCCATAGGTCTTCAAGATTACGTCTCAATGATTTAAAAACTTGGTTCTTTTTAAGGATGAAGATTATGTGGTGGATGCATTTAAGTAGATGGTGAACTTGTAGGGTAATTATTAAATTTTTTATATGCACATATAAAATTTCCATGTTTATATTTATAAGAAATGAATTGTGAATTATATATATATATATATATATATATATATATATATATATATATTTGTATTATCTACTGATTTTAAGGGATCACAATCGTGAATATTTTCTCAAATCCGAGGAGTTGATAAAAGTTAATGAGAAGATTGGTGTAATGAGGAATTTTTTTATTGAAATAGATTAGGCACCTCACCATTAATGAGTTCATAAAAATTAATGACCTAAAACTAAGAAAGTTATTAGTTTCATATTTCAATCAAATTGAAGGGTTTATAAAACAATTTGTTTCTTATTTTCAAAGTTAGTTTCATATTTAATCTTTTTGAGTTTTAAGACGTATACTTTTTAATTGTCTACTTGTTTTACCAAGTTAGTGTACTACTTTATGTTTGTGATTTAATTTTCATCATATAATGATATTATCCGCCGACTATTTTGAAAGTTTTTTGAGTTTTTACGGTAAACCCTAAATAAACTCGATCACCCTTGTATATTATGACAAAAGGGTACTCAAATAGGTGATGGCTCGGATGAACGGATTTTTATTAGTGGTCTGGTGATGGAAGTGACACAACCACAATCACCCAAACAATTTTCATTCCTAAATAAGATTGCTCAGCGGGAGGGACAACATTTTCCGATATTTTCAAATTGACTTTTGAGCGCTTTCCAAGCATTTTGTGTTTCTTGACGTTTTAAATACCTAATGTCTAGAAGAAAAGGTTTTTGGGTAACACAAATCAAAATTGTTAGATAGGGCTCTCTTCTAATATTATCGATCAATATTCAAAACTTACATCCTAACAAGGGTTAGAATGACATAAAAAATATGAGAAGAATGAGTTACAAAAGCCTTCTTGTATGACTGATACAAACTAGACTTCTCTATTTTTCTCATAAATTTTTAAATCTAAAAATAATTATTGTAACACCCCGAATCCACGGGACTAGAGATGCTACGGGCGAGACCTCACAATGGGTCCCGAGCCTTACCCTGACAACAATTTCACCGGACCTTTCCAACAAGGCACAAATAAAAGCAAATACTCAAAGCGTTTATAAAGTATGCGAGAGAACTAAAAGTAAAGGTACAACGTGGAAACTCGGCCGAGTCCTCAAAACGACACAACTCCAAAACATAATCCGAAAACATACAACATAAAACCATAATCCATAACATAACGCAAAAGCAAAAAACATCCCCGTCCTATAATGTATGGAGACCCCGGTTGTCCACTCCTCCACCTCATTTGGCGCCGGCGGCATCCCTAATCTGCAAGGCATCTACAAAATCGGCTTAAAACCATTAGCTAGCATTCAAGGCGTTAGAAACAAGGTGATGGTACAAAACACACATAATCATCATAACTTTCAATATACTCCAAAGCACACAAGTCCGGTTTATTATCTTCTTATTACTAAGTCATATCCCGTTCTAATTCAACTTAGGTTTATGACACGAGAGTCCCCGAAACTCGCCTCGGTCCCTACTTACCGGCATGAAATGATACTGATGCATCCGACCGTCTACCAGCATGGACTAGTCGCCAAGAATCTCCTAGCTCTCGCGAGAGCTAGACAAGTTGTCACCGCCCGTTATCATACACTTGGACCAAAATATATATAAAGGTCAATGGTCCTATTATCGGTTTAGTTGTTATAACATAAGAAATAAACACACACCACCAAACACGCATCGAAATTAATACGAAGAATACGAGCTAAGTAAGTCCGGAGACTTACCTCGCTTCAACACTCAACTCACAGCACTCTCGCTTCCCTTGGGAAGAAGCCCACAAACTGTTCACGAGAAGATATGTTCGCTCCAAACGGTGTGTGCAAGCTTTAAATTTATAACCCTAGATGTAAGCTTAAAACAAGGATGCGAACCCGCAGTGTACGGGTCAATCGTAGTAAAAAGCAAGAAATTACAGGGGTCGATCTCAGGGACTTAGTGAAACTAAGCAAGTAACGGTATGCTATGCAAATACTAACCACAAAAGCGATTATAGCAATCAAAGGTGATAAAAAGTCAATAAAGGAAATATGCAATTCTAGGAATTAAAGCATCTAGTTGTGGCTTCAACTCAAGATCTTAAGGTAAAGTGGACAAAGATGAGATTTTGCATAGGGAAGGTGTTTCTAAAGTGGAATAAATCACCGGGTAAGTCTCACTATTCACTAATCCCAAATCGTAACTCCTATTACCGGGTAAGTCTCAAGGAATTAAGGAAAACAACTATAACCTCAAACCAACACACCACCTAAGGGAATATAATCAACCATCACCGGGTAAGTCTCACGCTAACTCACAAAGATGGGATGAAAGCACACTCAAACCCCAATAAAGGATAAACCTTTATTACCTACACTTATGATCTTTGGTAAAAAAACAAAGGAATTACCGGGTAAGTCTCATCCTAGGCTTGCATTGAACCAAGAAATGTGTAATAAGAATAGGATTTGGCAAACTCTAACACTTAACTCTCAGTTATGGATCAGAAAAGCCACCTCGGTCAAACGAATTCCACCCCGGCCGAGATGTTCATCGACTGAGCGAGATGCCTTAGGGTTAAGGATAAAGACTCGAGCTTTCAAGGTCCTACTGGAATTTAAGATTATTCTATCATTGTTTTTCCCACAACCTTCAGCCAATCACCCTAGAATCACACAAGGAAATTAGTCACTCATCATCATGAAAACAATAATCAAGTATAAGGGAAGAAGGTGAATATTTGAACAAGAAGAATTTAATGAAAAGACTTCAATAACTGAATCAAATATCACAACAAAGCGTTTCCTTGGATCACAATCTAACAAGACAATCACAAAAGGAATATAAGGGAATCTTACAAAACCCTTCACAAAAGCTATGAAAGTTATGAACTTCCTTCCTTCAATCTTCCTTCAACCTTCAAAAAGGTTCTTCAAATCTCTCAGCTGTGGGGAATGTTTTCCAGCCGTAAGCGGGTGTTCCGAATGATAGCGGATGTTGGATTTGTGGAAAATCCAACCCTTTTTATAGGAAAATTACCCTTCCAAAGATAAGAAATCTTAGAAAGATATTTTCCCATAAAATAGGTAAAATATATGAGCTTAAATTTATAACCGCCAATAGCTCCTTTGTGGTGGTGGCGTAGTTGCGCTGGGCTTCATCTAGCGTCTTGCTAGCGTAGTAAATGGCGGTGGTCTGCTCTTCCTTCTTCTGTCCAAGCACCGCTCCTACCGCCACATCACTCGCATCGCACATGATCTCAAAGGGCAAGGTCCAATCTGGGGGCTGGATAATGGGAGCGGAGATCAACGCTTCCTTTATCCTGTAGAATGCATCAAGACACTCCTGCGAAAACTCAAAAACAACATCCTTATTCAAGAGATTAGTTAGTGGTTTAGAAATCTTCGAGAAGTCCTTGATGAATCTCCTATAGAAACCTGCATGCCCGAGAAAACTCCGCACACCCTTAACAGAACAAGGGGGAGGAAGTTTCTCAATAGTCTCGATCTTGGCGCGATCAACCTCAATACCTCGATTAGAAACGAGGTGTCCTAGTACGATGTCTTCGTTAACCATAAAGTGACACTTCTCCCAATTCAGAACGAGATTAGTGTCTTCATATCTTTGTAGCACTAGAGAAAGGTTAGATAGGCAATCATCAAAAGAGGAACCATATACCAAAAAATCATCCATAAATACCTCTATGATCTCCTCTATATACTCGGAAAAGATAGCCATCATGCATCGCTGGAAGGTGGCGGGTGCATTACATAATCCGAATGGCATCCTCCTATAAGCAAATGTCCCCCATGGACAAGTGAAAGTGGTCTTCTCCTGATCATCCGGATGGATAGGAATCTGAAAGAAACCACTATAGCCGTCTAAATAGCAAAAGTGTGAATGTTGGGCCAACCGTTCGAGCATTTGATCGATGAAAGGGAGTGGAAAATGGTCCTTCCGAGTGGCCACGTTCAACTTCCTATAATCGATGCACACCCTCCAGCCCGTGACGGTCCTAGTTGGGATCAACTCGTTGTTCTTATTCGTCACAACGGTCATCCCTCCCTTCTTCGGAACTACATGTACTGGGCTCACCCACTTGCTGTCCGAGATGGGAAATATAATACCTGCATCCAACAACTTAAGGATTTCTTTCTTCACAACCTCTTTCATGATCGGATTTAACCGTCTTTGAGGTTCCCGTGAAGTCTTATGATCGTCTTCCATTAGTATTCTATGCATGCAGAAAGAAGGCTTAATGCCAATAAGATCGTCAATAGTATAACCCAAAGCCTTTTGATGCTTCCTCGGGACATGCATTAGCTTAGATAATTGAGATTCGGAGAGGGAAGCACTAACGATGACGGGATAAGTAGAATCCGGTCCAAGAAAGACATACCTCAAGTGACTAGGGAGTTGTTTAAGCTCCACAACTGGGGGTGCCTTCTGAGGGGGACCCATGCTTCCTCCTTCCAGTGGGGTAGATCCAGAAACTGGACTTTCGGAAGTCTCAGTTGACATCATCTCGCCTTCGACCTCGGTCGAGGCGCAGAGGCGTTGACCGAGGTGTTCTTCAGTCGCCTCGCTCGGTCCAAAAAGGGCCTCGGTCGAGGTACTGCAACTGGAACCGAAACTGGAGATCTTCGTCTCCTGGATTAGTTTCTCAATTTTAGCTCCTGGATCTTCTTCCAGTGCCTTTAAGCTCCGTATATCTACATCACAAGAGGCATCTATAACTTCCTCCATTAAACTAAAACTAATAACTCTTTCAAGTGGATCTTTAGTAAGGATAGAGCTCACCAATTCTCTTGATTCTTCTTCATCATAGATGTTGAAGATATCATCTCCTAGGTGCTCTCCTTTCATTGCCGCAAGTAAGGCAAACTCCACTTGATCACCGCCAATGTTGAATTACAACTTGGCGTTCTTACAATCCACATTGCAACCCGAAGTTGCTAGAAATGGCCTCCCGAGAATGATAGGAACGGGATAATCTGCGGGAATGTCAAGTACAACAAAATCTATAGGTAAATAGAAGTTACCTAACTTGACCGGAACGTCTTCCAAAATGCCCACGGGATGGATAATGGAGCGATCCGCCATGTATAGTCGTATCTTCACCGGCTTGAGCTCTCCAAGTCCGATCTTCACACATAGCTCCAGCGGAATGATGCTCACGCTGGCTCCTAGATCACATAATGCTTCACAAGTAACACCCCTAACTTGAATGGGAATGCAAAATGAGCCGGGATCTCTTAATTTAGGTGGCATCTTCTCCTTCATGATTTGAATAAGCTCCGAGGATTTAGATGTCATCCTAACTTCACCAAAGTCTTCCAATTTCCTTTTCCTTGATAGAATTTCCTTTAAGAACTTCCCATAGGCGGGCATCCCTAGAATAGCATCAAGGAAAGGGATGTTAATATGTAGTTTATTCGTCAAGTCAAGGAACTTACCGAAATGCTTGTCTAGATGTGCTCTGGCCCTTGACTGGGGGAATGGAAGTGGTGGTTTATATGCAGGAGGTGGGACATAAACTTCAGTTTTGTCCGACTCTCTCTGTGGCTCCACCTCGGTTGGCGCCTCGGTCGAAGTGTTCTTCGACTGCATCTGGACCGAGGTGGTCTTCGTCAGGACTGGCATCGGTCGAGGCACTGGATCTGCAGTTTTCAGTCCACTCCTCGTCGTTATTGCCATGATCTGTCCCTTAGGGTTGCTCTTTGTCCTTGCTGGGAGCTTCCCTGGATCTCTTGGCGCTTCATTCGCCTTATCAAAGAATTGTTGTTCTAAGGCTTTTTGTGCCTTCGAAAATGAAGTCATGGATGTCTCCATAGCACTAAGCTTGATCAAGATAGCTTCCAGCACCGCATCTTTCTTTTATGGCTGGGATGAACTTGATCCAGGCTCCTGGCTCTTTAATGGAGTAGAGGGAGAAGATGAAGAAGAAGAGAGGAAAGGGTTAAAGGAGTTGTATGAATTTGAATTAGAGTAAGGATTACCCGAATTTTGATTGTTTGCCCTCCAATTGTTGCTATTGGATCCTCTATTGTCGTTGTAGTTGTTGTTCCGGGAACCATTGTTGTTGTTCCGGTACCCGTTATTCCTTGAATTTTGATATCCTTCCTCATCTTTCTTAGTTTGAGCAACCAAGAGTTCCTTCAATTGCTTCACATCATTCTTCAAAGAGATGAGTTGATTATTTGAGGAATTCTCTTGAAAGTTGACTCTTTTGACTCCACATTCAGCTCCTTGGTGGGAGTATTTCTCCATGTGCAAAGCTTGCTTCTCTATGAACTCCCAAGCTTCGTCAATCGGCATGTCCATGAACGTGTCGGCGGATAGTAGTTGAAGGTTGAACTGGGTGTTGCCGTCCAGTCCTTTGAAGTAGATCTCCAACAACTCTATCTTTGGAATCCCATGATGTGGGCAATCCAAAAGAATGTCTTTAAACCTTTCCCATGACTTGGACAAACTTTCCTTGTCCTTCATGATGAATGCATTGATCTTCCCTCTCATTTCAGTGGTCTTAGAGGGGAGAAAGAATTTAGTTAAGAATTCCGTCGTCATCTCCTCCCAGGTGTTGATTTTTCCGGGAGGAAGAGATTGATACCAAGTAAGAGCTCTATCTTTTAAAGAAAAGTAAAAAGGTCTTAGCTTGTAATTGTTGTTTTCTATTCTTGAAGGTCTCAAGGTCTCCATCAAGATCTCATAGTTTTGTAGATGTTGATGCGGAGATTCCTTCTCTAGCCCTCCAAACTGGCATTGGCGAATCATGGAAAGAACTTGCGGTCGAAGTTCGTAGTCATGGTCCGCCGGATCTCCTAGGTTAACTCCTGGACGCCTCAGCTGTGATTGGGGTTCATCCTTTGCCCTAGGGTTTGCGGAATTCCTGTAAAAAGAGCACATCGGACCGGTATCCGAGGTGGAAGTACATCGGCCGGGGCAACAGGTACTGGGACCTGCCTCGGTCGAGGGTCTGGAGCTGGATCTTGCCTCGGTCGAGGATCTGGGTTCGGTCGAGGTAGATATTGGTCTCGTAAAGCTGCCATATCTGCTTTGATTGCCTCAGCCCTTGTGCGAGTTTCCTCCTTTTCCAGCCTCAGTTCTTCCTTGCTGAGGCGTAGTTGTTCCAACGCCTCCTTCAATTCGGCTTCAAGATCACGGTTCTCTTGATTGGCCATCTTCGCTTCTCTCAAGCATCGTTTGTATGTCTTTTCTGGTCCGGGATCGTAAGGAACGATTTCCTTCCCAGTGCGGGTTCTTCGCATAAACCTAAAAAGAACCTCCAAAAAGTCACTCAAGTAGAGTGGTAAGTAGAAACAGGGACAAATGCCCCGAAAGCCAACCGCAACCGGCTCGGTCTAGACCAAGTCCCCGGCAACGGCGCCAAAAACTTGTTCGCTCCAAACGGTGTGTGCAAGCTTTAAATTTATAACCCTAGATGTAAGCTTAAAACAAGGATGCGAACCCGCAGTGTACGGGTCAATCGTAGTAAAAAGCAAGAAATTCCAGGGGTCGATCTCAGGGACTTAGTGAAACTAAGCAAATAACGGTATGCTATGTAAATACTAACCACAAAAGCGATTATAGCAATCAAAGATGATAAAAAGTCAATTAAGGAAATATGCAATTCTAGGGATTAAAGCATCTAGTTGTGGTTCCAACTCAAGATCTCAAGGTAAAGCGGACAAAGCTGAGATTTTGCATAGGGAAGGTGTTTCTAAAGTGGAATAAATCACCGGGTAAGTCTCACTATTCACTAATCCCAAACCGTAACTCCTATTACCGAGTAAGTCTTAAGGAATTAAGGAAAACAACTATAACCACAAACCAACACACCACCTAAGGGAATATAATCAACCATCACCGGGTAAGTCTCACGCTAACTTACAAAGATGGGATGAAAGCACACTCAAACCCCAATAAAGGATAAACCTTTATTACCTACACTTATGATCTTTGGTAAAAAAACAAAGGAATTACCGGGTAAGTCTCATCCTAGGCTTGCATTGAACTAGGAAATGTGTAATAAGAATAGGATTTGGCAAACTCTAACACTTAACTCTCAGTTATGGATCAGAAAAGCCACCTCGGTCAAACAAATTCCACCCCGGCCGAGATGTTCATCGACTGAGCGAGATGCCTTAGGGTTAAGGATAAAGACTCGAGCTTTCAGGGTCCTACTGGAATTTAAGATTATTCTATCATTGTTTTTCCCACAACCTTCAGCCAATCACCCTAGAATCACACAAGGAAATTAGCCACTCATCATCATGAAAACAATAATCAAGTATAAGGGAAGAAGGTGAATATTTGAACAAGAAGAATTTAATGAAAAGACTTCAATCACTGAATCAAATATCACAACAAAGCGTTTCCTTGGGTCACAATCCAACAAGACAATCACAAAAGGAATCTAAGAGAATCTTACAAAACCCTTCACAAAAGCTATGAAAGTTATGAACTTCCTTCCTTCAATCTTCCTTCAACCTTCAAAAAGGTTCTTCAAATCTCTCAGCTGTGGGGAATGTTTTCCAGCCGTTAGCGGGTGTTCTGAATGATAGCGGATGTTGGATTTGTGGAAAATCCAACCCTTTTTATAGGAAAATTACCCTTCCAAAGATAAGAAATCTTAGAAAGATATTTTCCCATAAAATAGGTAAAATATATGAGCTTAAATTATCTTCTTCCTTCCAGGAATCAAGCCCAAAAATATAAGATCTTCCTTCCAAAAATAAAAGATCTCAGCCAAGAATAAAATATTCTTGCCGCGTCCCAGGTGTTCGCCTCGGTCGAGTCGATTCCTCTGGATCACCTCGGTCGAGATGGTGTTGTAGCCAACCGAGGTGACTCAACTAAAGGTGAAATCTCTCAAATCTGGTCCAAAGTGAATCTCTAATCCATGGTCATGCTTCCTGGATTCTTCCTTAAGCTCCCGAATGTAGCTCTAATGACTCCTTAACTCTTTTAGCTCCATTTTAGTCCAAAACGTGCCATTTTACCTACGATTACAACGAAACTAGGTGTAGACCTCGATTCCCGCAAAGGTAGATGAAACGACAATATAATAACACATAACACATCCAAACATGCAGATTATTGAAGATAAAACGTCTAAACAGGCCCTAAAATATAGACTATAATTCATGCTATCAAGATACGTATCAACACATGCTCACGCTAAAGAAGTCTTAGACTTCACTCAAATGATCTATGCAAGATCACCTAACCCTCATGCTAGGACCGCATCCTAGAATCCATGATACTCACAACACTCTCAACACATGGTAGCAACTCATAACAACCCATTACCTCACAAGATCAAAAGCCGCAGCCAAAGAGGAACATACCATCTAGTGGTTGTGAACCTTGGAGCCCTTAAAACTCGATGTAGTTGATGGATTTGAGTATGTTGAGCATGTTGGACTATCTACTGGGTCGCCCATGTGGCTCAAGCTGGCCGCCCCTGCGGCTCAGTGCAGTGGCCGCCCCCGCGGCGCTTTCCAGCCGCGGGTGTGGTCGACAGCTCCAGAGGGCGATCTTCGACGGCTTCTTCGATGGATCCATGATGTGTGGAGGACCTCCTAGCTACCTTGCTCCACCATGGATGTTCCACACACTAAACATCATCTACACACATGACTTAATAATAAGAAGATAATAAACCGGTCTTGTGTGCTTTGGAGTATATTGTGTGTTATGATGATTATGTGTGTTTTGTGCCATCACCTTGGTTCTAATGCCTTGAATATTAGCTAACGGTTTTATACCGATGTTGTAGTTACCTTGCAGGTTAGAATTGCGGCCGAGAGATCCGGAAGAGTGGGCAACCAGGGTTCCATACATTTTAGGAGGGGTTTTGGTTGGAGTCGTGTTGTATATTGTATATTGTATGTCGTGTGTATGGCGTTTGGCTTCTAGAGTTGTATCTCGGCTGGAGTCTTTCGTTTGTATGCTTTCGGGGTTCATTACATTGCATAAAAATGTATTTCGGTTTCGGCCTTTATTTGTGCCTTGTTGGAAAGGTCCGGTGAAATTGTTGTCAGACTAAGGGTCGGGACCCATTGTGAGGTCTCCACCCGTAGCATCCCGAGTCCTGCGGATTTGGGGTTTTACAAGGCATAAGGGGAAACGTAAAATATAAACCCTATAATGTCATCCACAATCGCCATATTCTACATCCACATCAATTAGGGTTTCTCGCATCAATTGAGCCTAGAAGCCGTTAGGGTTTTATCGTAACAACCGAGTCCGTCTTGCATCACCGCCCTTACTTTCATCTCGTACCACAGATCTCTCCGCAACCGCCGCAATGTGCCACCGCAAATCTATGCGCAACCTAGATCTTGTCGTAACCACCGCAGTGTGCAACTATCGATCCCTCGCGTGATCCACCCACATTTAATATGCCACTATCGGTCCAGATTCGTGCCGCCCAGATCTCTCCGGAACAACCGCAATCTGGAGCCCCTTCACAACAACTACAAACTAGGCCCCTTCTCAACCACGACATCCGAGAGAAAACCGCATCCTTCATCTTCTCTCGTGTGAGCCCGGACTTACAGAAGCGTGTCAATACCGAGCCTAGATCTCTCGTTCGCCTTCACTTCCTCCGGGAACGGAGCCTGTCATTGCCGGAAACCGCTAGTGCGACAGCCGGAAACCATTTCACCAACTTATCGAAGAAAACCCTAATCGGGATTGTGGATTGTTGACTTACTAGAGGTATTTCTATGGTCGTCTATACCCTATCAAAAATATAATCCCGACTTAGCACTAAAAGAAGTATAGTGATTTAGTAAGGGTCGAACCCAAGAGAGTTAAGGTGTTTATTAGATGCAAATATTGATTATAGAAACGAGTAACAAAGGGGGGTTTTGGTTGAATTGATGCACACAAAAACTTATGAAAACGAATAATGCGACAAGTAAGACAATAATGGATGAATCTACACTAGGTTGATTCTTAGCATGCAATTGCTACTTTGGTGAGTTCCTTTTACAAGTTTTCAAGTAATCTCCCGTCTCGATCATATATATGTGTTGAGCCAACCGGCATCAACACAACTTAACAGGTTAGTGTTCCGTAAACCTACAAGAACAAATAACAAGTTAGCTTTCAAACAAAGACTAAGGGATATAAAGAAAAGATTAAAACCGTTAAAGTTATCTTTACATTTGTGTTCTTTTTCTTTAAGCAATTACAACCCGTTATTACTTAAAGTTTACTACTAGATTAAAGACCCGAACCCGGAACCTATTAATCCTAGTTCTTTGCATTCACTTTAGAACCTAAGGTGATCAATCTCAAGTAAAAGTAAAACATGTAATTAGACAATGGAGATCAAGGAGACACAAAGCATTACTGAATGAAAACTTATATTAAAAAGAACTTACAACCAAAGTAACAATGCAGCTTCAAACCAACCCAATGTAGCAAGGGAGTTAGCAACTCATTACAAAGGTAGCAAGATAGTCTAAATGGAAAAAGTGGATAATTAGTTGGATGATAAGTGGATGATTCTAGCAATCAACCAAGGACTATTTATACTACAAAAGACACTAAATAGGAGTAAATGGCCGGCCCAAAACAGCAACCTTTAATGCCATAAAGGTGGTGTAAACAGCCGGAGTGAAGCTTCTGACGTTAAACCGCAGGGGCGGTGGAGGCAAAAACGCTTGATCTTCTTCATGGCCGCAGGGGCGGCTAGGAAATTCCGCAGGGACGGATCTTTAATGCTCTTCAAACGTCTGACTCTTCAACTCCCTGCCATTTCTGATGCCAAGCCGTCGGGGCGTCCCAATGTCAACGCATGGACGGTGACACAGACTCTTCATCTTCCAGCTCCCAGGATGGGGCGCAAGCAGAGGCGCAGGGGAAGGCGCAGGGGCGCTGGTCTTCGCTTCTTCAGGGCAAGTCACCGCAGGGGCGCCAAGGAGTGGTGCAGGGGCGGTGACACACTTCGTGGCTGGCGCTGACTCAGGCGCAGGGAGCGCTCCAGAGCTCTCTGTCACCCGCTGGGGCAGTGACACTTCTCTGCGGGGGCGGTGAGGCAACATAAGCCTTGCTTCGTGAATGGTCTTCACTCCTAAGTGCTTATAACTCCTTCCTTAGCTTCTTTTAGTCTTCTTCTTCTGGACCAAGGAGTTAGTAGCATAAATCGACACAAATGCAATAAAAAGACTTTAAAAACTATCCTAAATGATAGTGATTCCATCACCTATCAAACTCCCCCATACTTAGACCTTTTACTCGTCCCGAGTAAAACAAATGACAACAACTAGACTCAAAGGCCTCAGGAAGTATGGGCAAGCAGAAAAGACAATGAAAACAAAAGAAAAGCCAAGAAAGAAAGAAGGAGAAGAGAGGAAATGTGAGAAAAAGGTGAGAAACTACCATCCTTATTGCTCCAAGAGTGGCCTACCCGGACAACCTCCTTATGACTCCCCTTCTTATGTCGCCAAACGCCGGAAGGGAAACCTACACTCGATGTCGCTCATTTTGCCCAGGTGCCCTTTCGGGTTTTCACCTTACCACTCCTCTTCTCTTCTTTAATGTCCTCACTTTGAACTCACATCCCTCAAGTCCAATTTTGCACCAACCTAAGGTTGGTCGGACTACCTTGTTTTTGCCTAAATCGCCCTTTCGGGTTTTCGGTTTATCCAAGAATTTTCATGCCTTTTTTCATTTTCTTTGGATTGTTTTTTTTGAATTTCAACATGAAACAGAATGCAAAACAAATTCAAACACTCGAATGAAACTGTACATGCAATGATATGTCCCTCCCCCATACTTGAAGATCACTTTGCCCTCAAAGTGCAAATGAGCCAAAGATAAATGTGGAAAAGGGAAGAGAAATGTACCCCTTAGTGGGATGGTCCGGATGGACCACCCGGACCCTCCTCCGGTGGGTATGGAAAGTGGCGGAAGAAGTGCTCCTACCGGCGGTGGAGCGTGTCGATGTGGTCCTCCTGAGCCTCCATCCTCTCTCTAAATGAAGTCTCGTAGCTAGCTTGCCAAGCCAGTTGTTGAGTCTCTAACTGCTGCTGATGAGCCGCCTGCCAAGCATCCTGTCGGTTGTCAAAATAGGTGGTCATGGAGGAGGCGAAGCTGGACTACCACACCTGTTGCTGCTCAAGCATGGATTGCTGGTACTCGGTCTGCCATGCCTGATGCTGTGTGGTCAAGGCTGCCATCTGAGCCTGCAGACTCTCCATGGCCTGACTGTCGTCCAGTGCTGCAGTAGCCATCTCCTCATCAGCAGGGGCCCGATTGGAGCCCGCAGTATATCTCCCAATAATGTCCTCCTGAGGCCGTCTCGGAGGAACGGGGTCAGCTGGTACATACAACTCGGAGAGCTCGTCTCCAAGTGGAAGTGGTCGGGGGAGGTATGTGATGTGACTCCTATCTGCCAACGAGAGCCAAAAGAGGTTTTCCCCGTCTCTCCTGAGGAGCCTGCACCTCCTCAACATCCCTTCCGTGTACAGTGGGGCCTCTAATCCTTCCTCCAAGTCAGGGAGATCCATCACCTGTGCAGCCAACAAGGAGATCACTCCTCCTCCCACAATTTCTCGTGTCTCATTCTTCCTAATCCGCTTCAAAGCGGTAAGGAAGAGGTATGGCCAATCTGGTACCCAGTCGTTCGTGGGGAGGCAGGCGTATAGCAATGGAAGGTCCTTGAGAGCGACCTTATTCTTCTCCTTGTGTCCACAGAAGACACTCATGAAGATCTTTGAGATGAGCCTCAAACAGGGGTGAGTGAATTTGTTTGAATACTCACCCCCTGCATGAAACTCAGATCTGGTGGCGGCCTGCCAAAACTCCATCAAGTCGGGTGTCGGGATGGGTTCCCAGCAGTCGTCGAAGGTGGCTATAGTCACCCCTAATGCCTCCTGCAGTTGGGTGTAGTTCAATGTATACTTTCTTTTGTTGAACTTGAATGAAAGTCCAACACAACTGTGGTCCACCGTTTCCATTTTGAATGTGGCGATCAACTGGCGGATGAGCTCGGGGTACGTTGGAGCGCTCGTTATCAGAAAATCACCGAGTCCAGCATTGTTGAGGAATGTCTGCATGCTCTCCAACATGCCCAAACGTTCCAAAGTAGGAACGTCCAAAAATCGAGTTGTATACACATCCCGACCTTGTACAATCATATACCGCTCCTTCTCAGCTTCCAACAACTTGTATTTCTTCTGATTTTCCATCTCTTGTAGTTGAACAAGCAAAGGAATTAGAAACTTCAGAAATTAAAGTAAGAGACGACCCTCTGTTGTGTTTTCCGCAGGGGCGGCTGCAGCTTGCGCAGGGGCGGCTTGGCGCAGGGGCGGCAACTTGCAGGAGCAGGGGCGGGAGAAGAGAAGAGGGTGACTCTGGGATCCTACGAAGGTGGTGGTATTGGGGCTGTTCCGGCGTCTTCTTTGCTGGTGTAGGCGTCGCCGGAGGTGGAGCAGGAGTGGAGTGACGATAGTGTGAGGGGCGAGAGGGTTGAGAGGATGTGGTGTGTGTGTGTGGTGGCAACAAGGGTCGGTGTCGCAGGGGGCGGTTGAGGCGAGGTCGCCGGAGGTAGCGCTGGAGCGTGGCACAAGGCGGCGTGTGAGAATTTCCGGAGGGCGCAGGGGGAAATGAGGAGAGGCGGTCTAGGGTTCGAAGAGTGAATGGAGAGGAAGGGAAAGGGGCGGTAGATGTAGGTTGTTTTTGGGAAGTGTATTTTTTTCTTTCCTTAATAAGGCCACAGGGGTGGCGTTTGTCACCGCGGGGTGGTGACAAGGAAGAGGGGGCACGCAGCCTCAGCGCCGGGGGCGGCGTTGAAGATGTGTGTCAAGGGTGGCCGCCGCAGGGGCGTGGGGTGTCACCACGGGGGCGGTGACTAGCATGTTGCAGGCGTTGGGCATGGGTGTCACCGCAGGGGCGGGGACACTGAGCCGCAGGGACGGTTTTCTTGGCAGAAGCTCTTCTTCTTATTCCTTCGGGTTGCCTCCCGAACAGCGCCTTTGTTTTACGTCGTTGGCTCGACGTAAGGACTCTACCTCTATGATTGAGCCTCCTCCAACATACCCTTTGGGTTTATGACCGTGTGTGAAGGTAATCCTCCAGAGGACCTAGTTTTAATCCTTGTAATGGCTTCCGCCATTTGACCAACCTGTTTTTCAAAGTTCTTGATACTGGATTCTGTTGTTTGGACATGAGTAGCAAAGTGTTTAGTCAAAACCTGCAACATATCTTCAGTTGTTTGATACTTACCTTGTCGGGGCTGCTGTTGTTGGTTTTGTTGATCCTTCCAACGGAAATTCTGTTGGTCACGCCAATTTGGCATGAAATTTTGTGCATAAGGATCGTTCCTAGGCCTTTGATGTTGTGGTTGTCCATAACCCATCGCGTTTACCTCAGCATCGTCATCCTGGACTTGTGGACACATGTCCGTTGGATGATATGGGTCAGCACACACTCCACAAGCTTTGAGCTGTTGTGGGGTTCCCATAAGTGTTAGTCTCTTCACCATTTCCTTCAGCTCCGCGAGCTCAGTGGAGATCTCACTCTTCCCGGTATTCACATCATGAACTCCTTTCTTGGATGGGGTCCTTTCGAAGTTCCGGGTTCCTTCCGCTAGTTCATGTATCTTTTCCAAAGCAAGGTCAGGAGTAGAGTTAAGAATATTACCTCCGCAAGCTGCATCGACGATCTTCCTTTCATTATCGAACAAGCCATTGTACAAGTACAGGACTAGATCTTGAGTTGAATATCCGTGGAAAGGACAGCTGGATCGGAAGCGTGCAAACCGTTCGAAGTAATCATAAAGAGTCTCGTCTGCCTCTTGCTCGATGTTGCTTATAGCTTTCTTCAAGCTATTGGCCTTCTTGGCTGGGAAGTATTTCTCCAAAAACGCCTTGTGAAGGTTCTCCCAAGTGTCGATGCTCCCGGATGAAAGGTGGTAATACCAATCATCCGCTGAATCTTTGAGTGTGAAGCTGAATGCCCTCATCTTGATTTATTTCTTCGGTAATGTTGGCCGGCTTCATGCTCATACACACGGTATGGAACTTCCCAAAGTGTTTGATGGGGTCTTCACCACTTAGCCCATGGAAGGATGGAAGCAAGTGGATGAGATCCGGCTTGAGCTCAAAGTTGATTCCTTCCCCTAATGCCGGTATGGTAACCGCAAGGGGGTTTTGAGCCAAAGTAGGCTGCGTGAGTTGACAAAGTGTACGGTCAGCCATCTCTTGTTGAAGTTGTTGTTGTCTTCGTTGCCGGATGTGCGTCCTCTCAATTTCTATGGTCGTCTATACCCTATTAAAAATATAATCCCGACTTAGCACTAAAACAAGTATAGTGATTTAGTAAGGGTCGAACCCAAGAGAGTTAAGGTGTTTATTAGATGCAATTATTGATTATAGAAACGAGTAACAAAGGAGGGGTTTTGGTTAAATTGATGCACACAAAAACTTATGAAAACGAATAACGCGACAAGTAAGACAATAATGGATGAATCTACACTAGGTTGATTCTTAGCATGCAATTGCTACTTTGGTGAGTTCCTTTTACAAGTTTTCAAGTAATCTCCCATCTCGATCATATATATGTGTTGAGCCAACCGGCATCAAGACAACTTAACAGGTTAGTGTTCCGTAAACCTACAAGAACAAATAACAAGTTAGCTTTCAAACAAAGACTAAGAGATATAAAGAAAAGATTAAAACCGTTAAACTTATCTTTATATTTGTGTTCCTTTTCTTTAAGCAATTACAACCCGTTATTACTTAAAGTTTACTACTAGATTAAAGACCCGAACCCGGAACCTATTAATCCTAGTTCTTTGCATTCACTTTAGAACCTAAGGTGATCAATCTCAAGTAATAGTAAAACATGCAATTAGACAATGGAGATCAAGGAGACACAAAGCATTATTGAATGAAAACTTATATTAAAAAGAACTTACAACCAAAGTAACAATGCAGTTTCAAACCAACCCAATGTAGCAAGGGAGTTAGCAACTCATTACAAAGGTAGCAAGATAGTCTAAATGGAAAAAGTGGATAATTAGTTGGATGATAAGTTGATGATTCTAGCAATCAACCAAGGACTATTTATACCACAAAAGACACTAAATAGGAGTAAATGGTCGGCCCAAAACAGCTACCTTTAATGCCATAAAGGTGGTGTAAACAGCCGGAGTGAAGCTTCTAACGTTAAACCGCAGAGGCGGCCTTCAGCTCCGCAGGGGCGGTGGAGGCAAAAACGCTTGATCTTCTTCATGGCCGCAGGGGCGGCTAGGCAATTCCGCAGGGACGGATCTTTAATGCTCTTCAAACGTCTGACTCTTCAACTCCTTGCCGTTTCTGATGCCAAGCCGCCGGGGTGTCCCAATGTCAACGCAGGGGCGGGGACACAGACTCTTCATCTTCCAGCTCCCAGGATGGGGTGCAGGCAGAGGCACAGGGGCGCTGGTCTTCGCTTCTTCAGGGCAAGTCACCGCAGGGGCGCCAAGGAGTGGTGCAGGGGCGGTGACACACTTCGTGGCTGGCATTGACTCCGGCGCAGGGAGCGCTCCGGAGCTCTCTATCACCCGTTGGGGCGGTGACACTTCTCCGCTGGGGCGGTGAGGCAACAGAAGCCTTGCTTCGTGAACGGTCTTCACTCCTAAGTGCTTATAACTCCTTCCTTAGCTTCTTTTAGTCTTCTTCTTCTGGACCAAGGAGTTAGTAGCATAAATCGACACAAATGCAATAAAAAGACTCTAAAAACTATCATAAATGATAGTGATTTCATCACCTATCATTGACATTTGGGAACTTTTGGGTAAATTACAGAAAAGATCTCATACTTTATAATTTCATTTATGGACCGTACTTTTGAAATTCGCCCTAAAATTGATTAATTATAGAAAATGACCGAAATTGTTCAAACCAACTAACTACGAGATTTAAATTTTCCACCGTATGTAACTCAGCCTTGTGTATACGACGGACTTTTGGGCTTGTGTAACTTGACCTTGTGTAAATGCCGGACTTTTGGGGTTGTGCAACTCGTTTTAGCTTGTGTAACTCAACCTTGTGTAAACAACGAACCGGACTTGTGTAATTGGAAAATAACCGATTTTGTTAATTACATAATTGAACATTATAATTGAAATTGTGTAATTGAAATTTTGTATGAGCATTGTGTATCAACATTGTATATCAACAATAGAATACACAAGTACAATTAGTTCAACTGGTATAAGGGTGAGAGGGCTTGTCATGTAGAGTTCAAAACTCACTAACTACACGATTTGTATTTTGAATTGGGCTTGCACAACCTTATGACGATAAACGATCATATTTTTTGTAGAGACTTGATAGAAAATTTGTTCAATAACCGACGAATTGAAGTTTAAATAGAAAATAATATCAAAACGGTGACTCAATTGTAGTTTTGGTTATAAATAAATATATTATACAATCACATATTTCCTAGACTAATATCATCTCTTTGTGTATGTAAATCATGTTCTTTCTTCACCAGGCAAACTGCGCAATAAATGAGTTTAAAGATGATTAAAAACATGATCTAACTTTGAAAAAAGACAAATTTGCTAGAATACAAACCATTTTCTTCTTTTTCTTCTTTTTGTCAATGTATTGTATTAACTCTTCTTGTCGTGCTAGGGCATCCTCGAGGGCCTACAAATCCACACACATTAGATTAAATCAATCTTTGCCAAGTATCCATATCGGTAAGTCTTGCATATAAGGTTGGCGAACAGGAAAAAAAAGCTTATGTATTGAGTTGTACAATAGGCTTATGGGTTCGGTTCTCTCGTCGTGAAGTCCTTCGGCGCATTGCCTTACTTTTGTCGAGTTAGGAGAGGTGCGTGCAAAATCCCTATTTTCCTAGAACGGTTCTCACTTTTCACTCAAAAAAGAAGTTCGAGGAAGAACCACTGTGAACATCATTGTTGCATCGAGATTTGTTGCGGTCTTTTATTTACCGCGTGCAAAATCCCTATTTGGCCCTTACCCTCATATGCACTTGACTTTAGTACTTTCACATTGTGAAAGTATGTAGTTTTGATTTGAAAGACAAGTTGAATGTCATAATAAATACCTTCTTTGTAGCGGTAATCTCTTCCTCTATGATATCAACACGCGATGTAGCATTCTTAATGATCTCCTCCTTTTCGGTGACTACGTCTGGCTGCAAGGCCATGGCGGTGACTTTCTCTTCCAAGGCAGCCATACGCTTGATGACTTTCATGTATTCAGCATCCGAGATCATGGGTGCTTGCATTTGTGAAGAATAGTTTGGGCCTTCCAAGTACATAGCAGTTGAGTATATGGTAGCATCATTCAACATCTTTGGCATGTTACGGGTCAACCTCACCATTGTCACTATCCCCATGATAAACGTCATTAGACTCGCCACAAAATGGTTGCTTATGCCATCTTGTACCTTGTAAGCATTTATCGTGAAGGCTTCGGCTGCATTCATTAAATAAACAACTACTTAGGTTATCATTCATGACTTATATGTGTTGAGATGTGTGAAATGTCCTACATCGACAATATGATACTACATGAACCTAAAATATAAATCTTAGATTTACTCATCCTATTGTCAATTTGTTTTATAATGAAAACCCGAAGGCTTGTGTGTAGGTTCACTTTAACGTGCATCTCCACCACATTTTAGACCCGTCAAATATAAAAAATAAAGTAACTATATGAAAAGTATTAAGCATGTACAAAGAAATGATTCATACCTCTAGCGATAGCAAACTTTTCACTTTCCATGTTTTGCCAACTCTTATGGGGTGCTTCCATTGGAGGATTTACGGCACCAAAATCATAATTATTTCGGTTAGGTTGGTTCTGAGGGACCTAGATTGTTCATGTTCAACAAAAAAACAAATTTTGTAATACTAATAATAGGATTTGTGTGATTCAATATTAATATGGTTTTTCAACAAGATTTATCCTTACTAAAAAAGATAAACACTTACTTGAGGTTGTACTTCTTTTGCAACGGGAGGAGGTTCTATAAACTTAACACTCTTTGTATGTTGCATGATGGGTGCGTCCACTTTCTACAACAATAATGCTTCATATCAATTCTAGTAGCATAAGTATAATTTTTAAAGAGTGATGCTATTCGGTCAAACAAAAAAATTATGAAACGATATGTGCAATTTGAATCCGGGTGCAGGGCACAAGAAGAGTGTGTGACTGTGTGTGCCCAGGAGGCAGAGTACGAGTGCATCAAACGTTATTTCGGGGACGTATAATCGTTTCTCCAACATTCATATATTTAGCGAGTATGAGGTACTTCTTTTTTCTACAACGTTCAAATTTTATCGGAAACTAGCATGGAGCACGCTCACAATGGGAACGGGAGACGTACTCCTAGTGCGCCCGAGACTCTCGTTCCCAGTACGAGTAAAATGCCCCGTTTTATTTGACTGAATAACAATTACCTTACTAAAAATAAAAGAAGTGATATGAGAGAATAAAACCTTTTCATTGGCATTATTATCCTCTTGTATTGTTTTCAGTTGACTAGGACAAGAATGTGCATGTATCTTACATTTGGCTCCTCCTTGTTGTACCAACTACAAATATGATAACACACACGAATATCAAAAAGATTAAGTATGATAAAATAATCACATATATATATATATACAAACCTTCAAGACTTCTGGATCTTTCCAAGGTCCTTTATCTGATCGCATACAACCTCCTTTATCAGAACATGTACAAGTTCCTCCCAAAAATTCAGGCAGTTCACTACCACATTCCAAAAAGAAGTACCAATCTTGAATGTTAAGGTGTCAAATTCGTGTGCATATGTGCACATGCGCGTTAGGTCTAAAACCAATTGACAGTAAGAGGTTAATTTACCTGGCATCAATTACTTCAAGCAACTTGCTTTGAAACTTGTTACCAAGAACCTTTTAAAAATGACATTGTAATAAGTATGAGAAAACAATCAACCCTTTCAAATTTTAATACATTTGTGCTTACTGTGATCTTAGCTGAGGTCTTTGGATCCAAGAAACCCTTAATAGTGTTCCACAATAACCTAAACCCAGAACCAGCATTGATGATAAACATCTTGTTTAAAGTCTACATCCGAAAACGCAACAAAGTATCCTGATGTTAATCGATTCTAGCTCATAACTCTAAAAAAAACACAAATCAAATCCACACACTTCAGGATAATTGTCACCATCGATCTTTTGCAGTTCTTGTACAAGTCCCCTTGCATCTTTAGTAAAGTGTTTTAAACCCTAATTCAATTCCAACCATATAAAAACATCATTAATTGGTACGGGCGACATATTTAATGAAGTGTTTTAACCCCTATTTCATACCACTCCAGAAACATCGAGTATGGTTGTACTTTGATCAATATGTCTCTTAGCAGAAATCGAACAAGCCGGAAACTTGATGTCAAAAGTCTTCTCAAACTCTTGAACATGATACTTGAGATAGCGTTCCAACGTTGTTACTTCCAACAATTTGGTTGCATCTACTTTGCCTAGTAGTTCCACGTAAACCGGACGACCATCTTTGTCAACTCCATGATGTCCTTGAGGATAGTACTCGTATACTTTCTCGCGTTCTGTGAACTCAAAATCCTATAAACAAAAAATCTAAGTCATCTAGTTCTATTGAAAAGTAAGAATCAAGGGAGAATGTAGTAATGCCTGCACGATGGTTTCAGCACCAAAGGTTTTCCTCCAATGTATCATATCACTCCACATTTGCTTCGTCTTCTCCATATCGAGTTTGCGTGCCTTGAGAAATCTGTGTTCTCGACTAGCTAGTAAGTGTAGGAGATAAGCTAGATGATAATCAAAGCTTTAATTAGTGAGAGCATTGTTACCGCAACAACATATGATAATCATCGTGTTCGGGAGGGAGTAAATTATCGGCAATAAGGGCTTGTCGTAGAGTCTCAACGGCTTGGTCCTCATCAACATCATGAATATCTTCTATATCAACAGACATAGCCTTACTGCTTTTCCGTCTCCTCGACAATGAGTGCCTGAACTTAGAAGATGCACTCATGGTTGCCTTCTTTATGAATGCCACCTTCTTGATGATCTAGCTTGTTATTCTGCCAATAAACGTATGTGAAGGGGCACACGATCTAAGAAATGTTCGATCTAAATAAACAACGATCTTGATTTCTCCACTTGTACCCCGCATGGGTAACAGGCGCACAATCGTGCGTCTTGTAATTGTGAAGAGGTGTATCCCTGATTGTTTATTTGCATCACTTGTTGTTTATTCATTCAAGTGAACAATACACCGTGAATGTATTAATGAACACGTTCACGCACCTTGTTCATGTTCTCTAAGAAAAAAAGTTATTGGTTGATTTTTACTTGGACTCTCATTCTCATCTACCATGACCACAATCCATATTTCTTCTTACTATGAATATCATGCCTTGTTAAAATTCCAATTACTATCTTATAAAAATGCTAAAATTGAAGCATACAAATATCGATATCATCCTTAAGAAGAATGTGGGATGCAAGTGTACCTTGTTATATGTTTTTCCTTATAGGAGAGTTAGAGCGGAAGAAGAAGTGGTCGCCGGAACGCCTTATAACCCCCTTGATTATTTACAATTATGATTCTTGTAGTAGAGATTTTGAGAATTTTAAACTAGAAAAGAGGAATATAATTTCGAGGTAAAGGAGATAAAAAGTGAATTTTCAAATGTTTTGTGTGATTTGATTTTAGTCAAAAAAGATGACCCATCAATATTCAATGGAAATCCATACAATTCGCAAGGTTGCCCGTAAACACATAATTAACTTCTTTTCTTCCTCTCTCTCAACTCCATTCTTAGACATTTCATATATATATATTTAAGAGTGATCTCACCCATTCCATTTCCTTTCTCTACCCTTATTTAATTCCATTCTGTTTTCATTCCACCGCTCAAACCAAACGGGCACTTAATGTATTCTTTTGACAATAATGAAAGTTTAATGAAAAAAGGTGGATTTGCAGTGGTAGATGAAGACATGTATTTGCAGTAGTAGAGGAAGACGCATGGTGTTTTGTAAATGAAAACTATAAAATCTCGGGATTTATACAATAAATCCAAGAGACTACTTGGCTCAAATCACTCGGCACATCTGACCCAGATAGTTTGATAAAAAAAAAAAAAACAACAAAACCTTCTATTTAGTGAAGTTTTTGTATGATTTTATTGTAGATTTTATTGGTTTTGTCATTTTGGAGATCTACTTGTACTGTATGTAAATACAGACATTCTAGCCATTTTTATAGGGGTGGACATAATTCCCGGTTAACCCCGTCCCTTTCCGGTCTCGTCCTGATCCCGTCCCGATCCGGCTATATTTGAAAAAAATAATGTGTATCTCGTCTCGTCCCGTGACAAATTTGCAGGACGGGACGCGGGACGAAAATTTCTCATCCTGGTTAATCCCGTCCCGTCGTGCATATATATAAAAATAGTATATTTATATTTTAAAAATATTATATAGATTATAATATATATAAATTATTAATTTATATTAATAAGAATTATAAGTAAGAAAATATTAAAAGATAACCTTCTTTTACCTGTTGTGATTCACAACATGTAAAATAATGTTATTTTTTTGTAAACTATCGTTAGTGTAGTGCAATGCTAGGATTTTTTAATGTGAATCGGTAAGACACACTTTAATGTAACTTGTATTTGTTTTGAATGTACTAACTACTAATGTAGTCCTCTTGAATCGGTAATTTGATGTCGAGTTTTTTTTTTATCATTTGTGTCTTTTAAATGAGAGAAATTGGGGTACAAATGTGGAATATATTCAGTTTATAATTCCTACGGGATTAGGCCCGTCCCGTCCCACATAGGATAGGGCCCGCGCGGGACAAAGAAAAAAAGTTGTATATCCCGTCCCTTTCCGTCCCGGTTATATTTTGCGGGACGGGACACGGGACGACCTCAATCCCATCATGTCCCGTCTCGTGCCCACCTCTACATTTTTAGCATAAATATATATATTTGAAATAATGTCTATACTAGCTTAAGTTTTCTTAAGGTCGAGAAAGTTCACGTACAAACTAAGTTGACTAAGAGCTAAAGAAAGGAAGAATTGCTCAAAAAAATACAAGTAATCGATTGATGACGCACATGGTTGAGACGACAACAACCACGTGAAGTTCACATGCCCTTGTATCTCAAACCATGTGTTTTGCACTTGTTTGACTCGATCAGTAAAACGTTGAAAATAGGTTTTGAGGAAAATACCCGACCTATACATTAGACGTGACGATCATTAGATTATGATCCGATTTTGCATTTTTTTAGTCAAAAACACGACAATTGTTTAGGCGTTAACTGCCGTTATGTCGATAGAACCGGTTACCCTAGGAACCGACCCAATCGATTGATTAGTTTTCAATTTCCAGCCTTGCTAATTTTTTCTATTCTATACCAAAATAAAGTTAAAGATTTACGGTTATTACAATTAAGGCGGTTTTGCGGTTTGTGTTATAAGTCAACTACTCGGATTGCATCACACAATGGCATCTGAATTGAAGTTGATGCACGTATGTATAGTGAGAGAGTCATAAACAAGTTTATTTTGAAATAAAATGCAAAAAGTAGAAAGTAAATTGACGAGTCAAATTAAATAAAGAGTAAAGTAATTGAGTGAAATCACATAAGATTGCAAGAAGGTTGATCCGGGTACGGGTAGGGAGCAGCCGGGGCGGGCATGTCAAAGGGGACTACGATGTAGTTGAGGTAGCAGCTTCTACAATAGCAAGGCTGTGGGCAACAAGGCTTCTTCTCCTCACACTCGGGCTTCTTCTTGGGTTCTTCGGGCTTCTTGGGTTCTTCGGGCTTCTTCGGGTCAGCAATGCTTATAATCTCAGCCACTCCCACTTTCCTCGCACTCACGATTATTGCGTGCGGGTCCACCACACCCGTTACCGTTAAGGTGCTCTTCTCCTCATCCGTTTCTATTTTCTGTACACCTATTTTTTTTATTTTTAATTTCATCAATGCAAAATTTCATTATTTTTTTAATATATATGTGTATGCATGTAAAACAAAATATATAATTGAGGTAGTAAGTACAAGTGCACCTAACCTACTTCTAACAACATATAAATCCACCAAAATACTATTTTTAATTTTACATTTTTTGTTTTTAATATTACATTGTAAATGCGAGTAATATATAATTAGATATTTACAAAAACATTTTATGCCGGTCTATTTTAAAAACATTTGTTACTTTGTCTTATTACATGTATTTTAAAACTATCAAATACATCATTATAGCCTAGTTTATTATTAAAAGTTATAAAAAACAATCAACAAATAATTACAAGGATAATAACTAAAATAGATGTCAAAATTTCTAAAATCACCCTTACTATAAAATAAAAGTATAATTGATACTTTATCTGATCGCAAAAATATGTCATTAGACTATTAGCACGATTGTTAAGGAAAACTTTAAACAACATTAATTTTATAAAGTTATTTTAAATTTACAACTTCTTAAAATATTCATTTTGAATCAATGAATTGAATAGTTTGTTATAAAAAATATGTAATAGAAATAATTTTTAAAAGCTATTCTTTTAATGTCCTTGCAACATAAAACAAAATAAATTTGATAAAATCTAAATTATGGATCGGATAAAACTTTAACCATTCAAAAATCTTGTCAACTTAAATCTTGTCAACTTAAAGAAAGTCAAGTAAAGATGGTATTATTAGGGTGATCGACGGCGTACCTTCCAAGCCGGCGACGGCAGTGAGAAGCTTGACCTTGCACTTGTCGCAGGTGATACAAACCTTCAAGACCGTAACTTTGGGAATGGGTGCCATTTTATGAGAGAATGTGAGGTTCGAATTGGATCCTCAAATTATATACAAAATTGAATTGTAAGAAACAAGGCCTCGGTAGTTCACTTGTTGTTGTTAGCAATCAATCAATCCAGTTTGTCCACTTTTAACAACTAGGATTATAATTATAATTATTATAATTGACTTGGCTTACTCAGTCAAAGAATCTCCTCTCCTATACATGTTTAATAAAATCAATAGAGGTTGCTTCACTTCAAACTTATCGTCGGAGTAACTAACCAATATCATATTCTCCTGTCACTCTCGCAAAGACTCTCAACACTTGAATTGGAATCATTCACATTAAATTACGGATTAGTTACCTTAATTGTCAATTGACTCTCATATTTGGTTAACATTTGATGATCAAACTTGAATTGGACATTCAGATTCATCTGTGACGCTGTGACATATATTTGCACAATTTGTAAGTCATTTTCATCTCATTTCATTCTTGGCATTTCAAAACCTTTCTTATGTAAATAACTAATCAACAATTCAATCACAATCAAGTAACACCTCAACTTCCTTTCCAAAACAAAATAACAACTCAACTTAAAACTAAGTGGATCAATTTGTAAAACGTAACTAAATTTACTAATGTGAAAGAAAATATATTTTTTTATTGAAGTCATTTTAATACTACCCTTATTAATAGATAGACTAAATTATTTACATAAGTCGTATTATTTTTGGTATTATAAGTCTTGGTTTGCTGCTATTGCATTGATTTGTTCAAGCCTTCTACATGTGATTATCGTGAGTTTCTTCACTACAGTTTGACATTTTCTTTAAGTTTTTTAGAAAAAAAATAGAGAATCGACTCTTATATTACGTTCTTATTTGCATTAACAAAGAAAACAGTAGTCACTTATGCTTGTTACGTTAATTTTACTATCATCCATATCCTGACATCCCTTTCATTCATGTATGGACTTGATGGTCAAAAATTCATATGCACCTGAGGAAGTAGTTTTTCATGTGGAACACAAAACCAACTCGTGAAATTCATAGAAAACTTTCTAATCCGAATACAATCCATGACACAGTTTTCAAAGAAATAACATATTGAGGTGAAAGGTGAAAGGTAAAGAGCATGGATTTCTAGATCATACTTTGAGGCGACGGTAATCTCACAACTCACCGATAGTGACTTCTTCGTTGACTACATGTCGCTTCTAAGCGCCGACAAACATGTGAGAATATGATCAATTTCTCTTAGGGTTTCCATCGACTAATGAGTCATATTAATAACCATGAAACGTCTTTATATAATTACAAGGACAACTCTATATTTACATTAATTACATATTCTATCAGGCACCTCGAAAGACTTATAGTCAAGACCTCCACATAACAAGGTGAGAGCTAATGACCTTGAACTCTAGAAAGAAGAAAAAGATGCTAGGTATACCATGGGTGGTGGAGAAGGACGGTTGTATAGCCTTGACGCCAAGGTCAAAAGAGATTTGATGTAATGTTTGTAGACGTCGAATGTAACAAATTATATTAATTATATAATCTTAGAGTTAATTTAGAATGGGTTAATGATCGTTAAATTTGTTAAAAAATATTTTATTATTACCCGAATCACGACAGACAAATTACTTTCAACTCCTCCCAAATCTATCTTAAGCTTTGCCGGTAATTTTTTTTTTTTTTTATCTACTAGTGTTATAATGTTGATTATATGAAAATTTCATGTTTTGAATCAAACGTTTGAACATTAATTATTGGAAACATGACAACATTTTCTATGACTACGCATTTCACTCATTTCTTACTCAGGAAGATATATAAATTGAATGATGTTAGTTGATTACATAGTCATGCTGACATTCAAATGATACTATCACATTAAATACAACACATTACCGCTTTAGGTGCTTCGTTAAGTATTTTTAGTCATTGAAAAATCTATTCATCTCCCTTATATAAGTAAATACTTAAATCTTCGTGATTTTTGAACGTATCGGCGAAAATATCTAGTAGTGATATAACTACACACTTCGCGTGCGTAGTTGATAAGTTCTTCAACTACGCATATGGAGAGCGTAATAATAGTTCTCAGAAAAAATAAATATCAACTACGTTTATGGGAGCGTAGTTGATATTTTTTTATTTTTTATTTTTTTTCTAGACTTCAACTACGCACCCCATATGCGTAGTTGGAGACCCTATCAACTACGCACGTAAAGTGCGTAGTTGTGGTAAATATTAGAGATTTTTGCCGGTACGTCTATCAACCCCCTTATTCAACATTAATTAATTTCTTACAAAAATACATAAAATTTTTGGGAGAATTTAATGCATACGTTTTTAAATAAAAAGAGAGCAATTGATAATGAATAGTAACTTTCATTAAAGTGACTATTTTACCCTTTTTATGTTTTCACCTTAAAAAAAATAAAAATTTCCTTTATTATAATAATAGTAATTATTTTTAAAAGTTGGTATTAATATAATAATTAAGTTAAAAAATATTTAAATTATAGTAATTCTTTTAGGGATAATTTGACATACTAGGCCTTTTTGAGTTTTTGTTTAAGAAAGTGTACCCCAAATTTTTTACCACTTTCATTTAATAGTAGGTAAAAATTATTAACCCTTCTATTTAGAAAGAAAGGAATAAATGATATTT
>BSUD01000007.1:126833327-126938820 GCA_033239045.1 Fagopyrum esculentum
ATAATTTTTAATTACTGAATTTGTTTTTTTTATTATTATTTTTCTTGTTTTTTTTTATTATTTTATTTTTTATTTTCTAGACTAAATTTCTCATATTGGAATTTCTCATACCAAAATTTTTATACCAGAAATTTCATACCAGAAATTATCATACGAAAAGTTCATACCAGAAATTTCATACCAGAAATTATCATACGAAAAGTTCATACCAGAAATTTCATACCAGAAATTATCATACGAAAAGTTCATACCAGAATTTTGTCATACAAGAATTTTTTACATCAAATTTTCATACCATAAAATTACATACCATAAAATTACATTTTGTCATACCATAATTTTTTACACCAGAATTTCATACTATAAAATTACATACCACAAAATTACATTTTGTCATACCAAATTTTTTTACACCAGATTTTCATACCATAAAATTACATACCATAAAATTACATACCATAACTAAGTCAGAGAAGCTCTTGAACATGCAACAAGAGACATAAATCCTGAAGACATAAACACAAATGAAAACATAACAACCATGACTTCAAATAGAATATCAAACATTATTGCAGACTCTCACTACCCCCAGAGAACAAATATATAACAATATAGAGGAAAAAAAAACACAACAAAAAAAGACTCGGATGCGTTGGAAGATGATGATTGTCCTCAAAAGACAAACCCCAATTCTCTAGCTACTGACAAAAATTTTAAAGAATGAGAAATTTTGATGAAACAAAAAAGAGAGATTCTAGTCATACGTATAATATAATAGCAGCTTGAAGAAAGAGTTAATCACAGGTTTGCATTAGTATGGTCCTAATGTGTATTAGGTGGCAAAGTTTGCCATTGATTACGCATAGTGAAAATACCAGAATTTCTCTTCACACATTTTAGTCCGAAAGTACCAGTGTCTCTGTGCAAAGACTTCAATGTCTTTGAAAAGAAGAGCGAAATGGCCAGGAGATACCCCTCGTTCCTGAAGCTTCCGTTGCCTTGGGCGACATTGATGAAGGCGTTAAGCAAAAGAGGACTCGCTGAGACAGTAAGGATCTTAATTGTCAATTGATTGTCATATTTGGTTAACATTTGATGATCAAACTTGAATTGGACATTCAGATTCATCTGTGACGCTGTGACATATATTTGCACAATTTGTAAGTCATTATCGGTTTCATTTTCATCTCAATTCATTGTTGGCCTTTCAAAACCTTTCTATGTATAATAACTAATCAACAATTCAATCACAATCAAGTAACACCTCAACTTCCTTTCCAAAACAAAATAACAACTCAACTTAAAACTAAGTGGATCAATTTGTAAAACGAAACTAAATTTACTAATGTCGTATTCAATTGACTTACAAAAATTTATGCGAAAGAAAATGTAATTTTTTTTATTGAAGTCATATTATACTACCCTTATTAATACATAGACTAAATTATCTACGTAAGTCGTATTATTTTTGGTATTATAAGTCTTGGTTTGCTGCTATTGCATTGATTAGTTCAAGTCTTCTACATTTATCATGAGTTTAGAGTTTGCCATTTTCTTTAAGTTCTTTAGAAAAAAATAGAGAATCGACTCTTATATTATGTTCTTATTTGCATTAACAAAAAAAACAGTAGTCACTTATGCTTGTTACGTTAATTTTACTATCATCCATATCCTGACATCCCTTTCATTCATGGATGGACTTGATGGTCAAAAATTCATATGCACATGAGGAAGTAGTTTTTCATGTGGAACACAAAACCAACTCGTGAAATTCATAGAAAACTTCCTAATCCGAATACAATCCATGACACATAGTTTTCAAAGAGATAACACGTTGAAGTGAAAGGTAAAGAGCATGGATTTCTGGATCATACGTTGAGGTGACGGTAATCTCACAACTCATCGATAGTGACTTCATTGTTGACTACATGCCGCTTCTAAGCGCCAACAAACATGTCATGATAAGGGAGATAGGCACCTCAAAAGACTTACTGTCAAGACCTCCACATGAAAACGTGAGGGCTAATGATCTTGAACTCTAGGCAGAAGAAGATATGCTTGCGATACCGATGGGAGGTGGACAAGGACGGGTGTGAAGTGTTAACGTCAAGTTGAAAAGAGATTTGATGTGTCGTTTGTAGATGTCAAATGTAACAAATCATATTACTTGCATAATCTTAGAGTTAATTTAAAATGGATTAATGGTTGCTAAATTTGTTAAAAAAGATTTTACTATTACCCAAATCACGACGGACAAATTACTTTGAACTCCTCTCATGCCAATCTTATAGTGGGTATTCAATTAAGATTTTATACGAATTTTTTGGAATTTAAAAGTGTATGGGTATTCAATATAGATTTTTGAAAGTTCATATAAATCTTTTGGTATTCAATTAGGATTTTAAACTTTCCATAAAATTTCTATGATATTAAAAAGTTTGTTGATTTTAAAATAATTTATTATTTCATTGATTTTGTAGGATTTTTTATTACTTTTATAAATACCTAAATCCTACAGAAATCTTCTCTCAACACACAATATTTCCACGCCAAACTACAACACTGAAGAACCCTAACGACCAAATCAACGTCTTCGAGCGTTTTCGAGTGCTTGAGCTCGGTGCATCGTCAGATGTTTCTTTCTCGTGTTTTCCTCAATGTTGATTGTTTTCTTGCTCGTGCGTGCCATATTGATCTCATCAATCTCGAATATAATTCAAGGTTGTCAAAACATAAAAAAAAAAGAGATTTTAAATAAATTCAAAATTGATACGCTCAGAAATTAAACGAGCAGAAATCGAGCCAACGACGACGTCTCTCTGTTTTGAGAAACCCGTCTGACAGTGGTTGTCTTTCCCGTTTCTTCGAGATTTTGGTCATGTATTAAATCGATAGAATATGACAGAATATGTATTAACTCTATATAGAATTAAAATATCCCATAAAATCAGTAAATTCTATTGATTATTAAAAATCAGTTAAAATTTTTAAAAATATAGATTGAATATACCCCTAATTTGTCAGTATTATTTTTTCATCTATAGTGTTATAATGTTGATTATACGAAAATTTCATGTCATGAATCAAACGTTTGAGCATCTATTATTGCAAACTTGACAACATTTTGTATGACTAAGCATTTCGCTCATTTCTTACTCAGGAAGATATATAAATTTAATGATGTAAGTTGATTACATAGTCATGGTGACTATGGTGACATTGAAATGATACTATCACATTAAGTACAACACATTACCGTTTTAAGTGCTTCGTTAAGTATTTTTAGTCATTGAAAAATCTATTCATCTCCCTTATATAAGTAAACACTTAAATCTGCGTGATTTTTAAACGTATCGGCAAAAATATCTAGTAGTGATATAACTACACATTTCGCGTGCGTAGTTGATAAGTTCTTCAACTACGCATATGGAGAGCGTAATAATAGTTCTCAGAAAAAATATATATCAACTACGTTTATGAGAGCGTAGTTGATATTTTTTTTCTAGACTCCAACTACGCACCCCATATTCGTAATTGAAGACCCTATCAACTACGCACGTAAAATGCGTAATTATGGTAACTATTAGAGATTTTTGCGTCAATCAACCCCCTTATTCAACATTAATTAATTTCTTACAAAAATACATAAAGTTTTTGGGAGAATTTAATGCATACATTTTTAAATAAAAAGAGAGCAAGTGATAAATTGATAATGAATAGTAGCTTTCATTAAAGTGACTACTTTACCCTTTTTATGTTTTCACCTTACAAAAAAATAAAAAATTTCCTTTATTATAATAATAGTAATTATTTTTAAAAGTTGGTATTAATATAATAATTAAGTTAAAAAATATTTAAAATATTATAGTAATTCTTTTTAAAAAATTGGTAATAGTTTGACAATTAAATTAATTAATACTTGTTACATATTAAATTATGTTGATTTAACTTTTTTCAATAAAATCCACATCAAACACATAATCCAATTTTTTTGATGACATATAATTATTGTCGGAACTAAATTTTGTCACAAAATAACTCGTATTATTTATAGTAAATACATTGATAATGTGTAGTACTAACAATAATGTTAAATACGTTTTGTCTATTTATAATACCCATCCTACGATGAAAACCCTAAGAAAAACTTATCCACAATCTCACAAGATAAACAAAACTTAATAGGATTAGGTTTATTGGGCTGATTTTAAGTTAGGAAATCCTATATTGCTTAAGTTAGAAAAAAAAATCTAACGGCGTCTAGCGTCGTATACATACACACTAACCCACTTGTGTATATTGTAAGAAGACGTTTCTCCGACCTAAAATTCTCATGCTTGATGGGTTGAAGGAAACCTTAAAGATAATTGAGCTTAAAACAAGTAAAGATGAACACTGATTTTGAAGCGAAGAAAGAAGGATCGTTATTTGAGAATTAGTGCCAATGTTTTTTAGAAAATTAGAAGTCAATTGGTATTAAGTTTACCTCATGTATTGTAATTCATCCCAACAATAGGATTATACGAAGAGGTCGATTTGAAGTCATCTAGGGTTTCTACTATTAATTAGTTGCAGGAGCCTTATATTGTTATTTTTTTTTTGGTGAAGCCTTATATTGTTATTCAAAAATATATGATATATGACTATAGGTTGAAATTATTGCAATTATTAAGAAGGATAAATGGTATATGAATTGATTAATGATGCTGAAATATGTGATTAGGAGGAAGGTGTTACAATAGACTTCCACTCAAAGAAGCTTAATTTCAATTAGTTGTGTGCCTAATTCATGACATAAATAGCAATGAACAAAAATATTTCACCTTACTAACTTAGTGAAACGCATGTTACGAGTTTGGCCTATGTTTGCCCTTTTCTTCTTAAAACTTAATTTCATCTTAGACCATCTTCAACTACCACATTATATGTTTTTAAATATAATTTTATAAAATTATATTAAACTTTATTTTGATATTTCATTTAATTTGTTTAAAAAAACTTTATTTTTTTACACTTAAAAATAGTTTCAGAATTAAATGAATATTTTTTAAATTCCCTTAACTTGTTCAATAACACTACAGTCAGGTTTATAAAAACCACGACATCCTTCTTCTCGAGAATAGAAAGTATAATCCAGAAAATTTACTTCACAAAAGTGAATCTTATCGAAGCTTATTAGTCTACGTGTATATATGGTGTCAAGAAAGACACAAACGTATGACACACCATGAGTCTGCCTCCCATGCATATCTAGACGTAAATCATCCTTCATTGTCTTCTTATTCTTGTAGTTATCTTACAAAAGTGTGAAACACTTGTCGGTAACATAGTTTTGAAGCAAATCAAATATCGTTATCCACGTCATGTCCGAATCTTATAGAAAAACAACACCATGGGACACTCGCACTATGTTCGGGGTGCACTTAAACGGTGGTGAAGCCTCACTTTGAAATTTTGCGCGGAATGAATTAATTTATTTGGGTGAATAACAATTTTGAAATTAAGTTCAAGAGGATCAAAAACACTTAAGTGGACATTTTGTATGAAACACCTCATCCATGCATTTTTACTCATTCATTTCTAACACGAATTCCAATTTCATCTCTTTTGGTAACTTTTTTCCTAAATTAACATCTCTTTTGGTAACTTATTCAATGACACTAATTGGTTCATCTACACCAACAAAAAAATTAATTTACATTCAATTAATCAACCCAAAATAAAATGAAATAAATAAAAATGAAGGCTTGCGTAAGTAAGGACGAGACTACAAGTTATAACATAAAGATGTGGTACCACATCTGATTTGCATATGTATCACAACACCATCCCCTCTATAAATATTCATACAAACAAATCGATCAATAAACTCATTTTCATTTTGCAGAATCAATCGATCGATATGGAACTAGTCGAAGTTATTCACATGAATGGAGGTGATGGAGAGTGCAGCTACGCAGAGAATTCAGTCGTTCAGGTAATCATTTTAGTCTCCAAAATTACTTTCTCGCTCAATTTCTACTTGCTAATAAAATGACTGATTTGTATTGAAAGAGAAACATCATAGACATGTCAAAGCCCGTCAAGGAAGAAGCTATCAGGATGTTATACAACGCGGTGTTCCCTGTACAAGATGGCGCTGTGGTGATAGCCGAGTTGGGCTGCTCCACAGGACCCAACGCGCTGATGGTGGCGCATGAGTTTATCGTTGTTGTTGATAAGATCCGGCGTGAATCCGGTCATGACAGCTGGTTGCCGGAGTTCCAGGTGTTTTTGAACGACCTCCCTGGAAACGACTTCAATGCCATCTTTAGGGCATTACCCATGTTTCACAAGAAGATTAACAATGATATCGGATCCGAGTTCGGGTCTTGCTTTGTGAATGGAGTAGCCGGTTCGTATTACGGTCGGCTTTTTCCGGCCGACTCACTTCATTTTGTTCATGCTTCCTCTACCCTTCATTGGCTCTCTCGGGTATGTACCTTTGATTTTTTTGGTGATTTGTACTAAATAAAATGGTTCAATGTTTCTTCTTTAAAAGAGAAGAAATCGTTCAATTAATGTTTTTGGTATGATTGAATTTATTCACTTTTATTTTAATTAGACGAATTTGATCAAAATTTTGGAAGAATGTATGTAGGTGCCCAAGGGTATAGAGAGGAGCAAAGGACTGAGTGCGGAAACCGTGGGAAAGGCGTACACCGAGCAATGGCAAAGCGACTTCTCAAAGTTTCTCGAGTGCCGCGCCGACGAGATGGTCGCCGGCGGCTACATTGTCTTCACTCTTAATTGCAGGAGGGATGAGCTTCCGGCGAACTATGACGAATGCTTCTTCAGCACCTGGAAGATACTCGACAAAGTCTTTGACCAACTTCTTGCCGAGGTATAAATATGTTGTTAACATATAAGGTAATGAACCTTGAAGAATAACGCTTGATGTATTTTTATTGAAGGGTTTGATTGAAGAGGAGAAGATGGACACATTCAACCGACCACTTTACTCACCGTCCTGGAGTGAGATAGAAGGCGAGATTCACAAACAAGGCTCCTTCACCATGACCGACGCCAAGCGATATGAAGTGAGAAACTGGGACAGTGGAGCAGACGAGGAATTGGTGCGCAAAATCCACTACGTTGCTCTAAGTATGAGATCCGCGATCGAGTCGTTTCTCGTGAACCATTTCGGGCCGAATTTATCGATGGATGAGTTGTTCCGAAGGTATGAAAAGGTGGCACGCGAAACCCTCACCGAGGAGATGAAAAGGTTGTCCATGATAACCATTGCGATGAGCAAGACTCGTTGAAGAAAGATTTCACGTATGATTCTTGAGTACAATATTAACCATGCATGCTATTTATAGTATACTGAAAAAGAAAGAAAATACGTATCTTTCTTTGCATTGTATTGTTGGCTATATAAGTCAGATTAATGTCACGGCTATCTAGAACATTACTCCATTATATTATTCTAAATAGAATCGAGTTATGTCATTACGCATCTAATCTCATCTTTACATAACATGTGCGTTCTTATTACATTGCTTTACAACTCAAACTAAGAAACCATTATTTCAAAATCGTTTAAAAAAAAAACTAAAGTTTTTGCAGTAAAATAATTCAAAATACAATGTTAATTGATCTTGTCTTAAAAGTCGTTCTTAATGCGTATAAAGTTATTTAAAAAATAAAGTTTGTCCTCCAAAATGTGGAGTATTACTGCAATATAATTTAGAGTTTAATTGGAAAAGAAGACCTTTTAAAATTCTTTTTTTTTTTTAAAATTATCTTTTGTGATCTCAATGAAAGATAAACCTACTTAAATAAATTACTCTCATTATTAATTAAATATCAGTATTTTTTCTACTTTTTAAATATCACAGTTTTTTTATTTACGTTAGAAACAAACCTTTTTTTTTTTTTAAAGTGAGATTTTTGTTCATATCAATTAAATTTTAAATTGAATTTTCTAAAAATAAGCATTATTATGAAGAGGTATTTAAATAAATAAACAGCCAAAGTACATTAAAAAAATTAGTTATTTATATAATGATTTTATTTATAAAAAAATTATGAACGGTTAATAATAAAATATAAACTATTAGTTCATATTTATTATTAATTTTTCATATTTTATAAATATTTAAGCACATCATACCACAAAAAACCACAATTCAAATCATAATGTCTCATTTTCTGTCCCATTTTTTTTGTAAAGAGTTTGGTTTAATGAGTTTACTGCTCAACAAAAAATGTTGTCATAAACCTTGGGTGCCTTTCATGTCATATTCTTGCTGATGAGAAACTTGGGCATCAATGGAGAAAATCTCTGAATTATCAATATTGTCTTCATCTTCATCTCACTGTTTCTCCAACTTCTGACTTTGTTCTAGTTTCGACTTCCTTTTGACTCATAAAAACCATGACGGGATCAAACAAAGATTTCCTCTTAGTATTGAATTGGTAGATTTGTGCCATTGAAATGAACAAAAACACAATCAGCTCAAAGCAATTACGTACATCGTATGTTACACAAGTATGCAAATGCAATAACCAAGCAGCACTTCAAAAAATTCCCCAAAATCCAACAACACCACCCAATAGCTATCTCAAGACTGTTGAATGATCACTTAACCACTCTAGCTTTCTACCTCGATATCATCGTTCGAACCAATTTTTTAATAAGTATTGCGTCGGGATTTTTCGGACAATTTATTGGTGGGCTCTAGCCATCGTCACCGGAAAACGAAAGTATTGACTTCATCTCTGTGAGTACTTAGGGCTTGTTTGGTATTGTATGAGGATTCTTTTTTTAGATTCTTCGAGATGGAGATTGTTGAGATTCTTGGGGATTGTTGTAGATGAGTATTCTTATAGATTTTTTTGTAGTAAAATTTAAGTGTTTGGTATCAGATTATTGAGATAGATTCTTTACGGAAAGATTACGACAATGCCCTTAAATTTACATGTGCTTCACAGTGACATTAAATCAACCCTATTATCTACCTGCAATCAAACATTGAGACAGATTGTTCATCGTCTTGCTTCAAGCCATCCTTTGACGTCGCTGGGTGTTGTTTTTCACGTTTGGCTTGAAGCCATCCTTAGCCATGTGATTCTTTCTCAATGATCCAGGTTACAACACCTGATCAATATCTGGGTCATTTTCATGATCAATGATCCAGGTAATAGCATCCTCAAGGCTAGAATTCCCTAAAAAAAAAAGATTGTAGGATTTTATAGCGGTCTAGCTATCATTCAGAGTTCATAATTATTATTTAGAATCAACTATGATCAAGTTCTATTGGTTCTTAGAATTAGATAAACAGAAAAGAAGTTAACCAATTGGAAACTAATTAGACAGGTTTGCAGGAAGCATGAACTACTGCTTAAATGTTAATGAACTTTGACATGTTTGCAGGAAGCTCTCAATTTGACTAGTTGAATTCCTCTCGATAGCATTATGTGAAATTGTATAAAGACTTTTTGTATTCTTAGCATTCTAGCATCAACTGTTATCTTAGCAAATTTTGACTTGTCATCCTTTTTTGTTTATCAATCGGCAATTTTACAGTGCATCATTGGACACTCTTAAGATCTTTTTACATAATCTAATTATCTGCATATAAGATATGCATAATTATTTCAACATCTGATGTCCATCACTTTACAATCCATACTCATAGTCTCCTATCGACGAACAATTATTATCATTCCATCATTTCATATCCCCGAATCAAGCAAACCCTAACCCAAATGAATATTCAAATCCATACATTCAAAAAGGAATAATATAACAATTCACACAAATATCCTTCAAATAACACCAACTATCCTCTAAGCTTCTCATTGACATCACGTACGATCTATGTCAATCACAAATTCTACCACACCAGGAGAGTATTAAAATTGTTGAAAATCCCCCAATTGATTTTAGAGATGATTATGAAAAAAGAATCTTAACATCATTGGATATGAGACAACTGAGCAGAGATGGACGCACGAGGAACCCTAATGAAAAGCCAGTGGTTTTAGTGGAGCAGAAAGCCAGCTGAGACGGAGCCGTTGACACAGCCGACCCCAAAAGTGTCCCTGCGCAGAAAGAGATGAATGAACGAGGGAGAAGAGAAGGGTACATGTGGAAATGAAAAGAATCTAACACCAAGAATCCCAAGAAGCTTGGGTGGGCAAGATTGTTTTTACGAGATTTTTGTCATCCCGAAGAATCTCGTCAAAAAGAATCTAAATGAATCTCTAAGAATACAATACCAAACATGACCTTAATCGTGGTATCCTTATTTACTAAAATTGGATTCCGAGTGAATGAGATAATGATTACCGAAATTATGTGTATGAAATACAAACTTGGGAAAAATGACAAAAAAATGGGTATCCCACGTCAACTAAAAGGAGTATAACCCGTATAGTGTATAAAGAGTAAATATATTTAAAGGTCGTGATGGCATTCGGGTCACTAACCATTTTCAATGGAGACCCCAACCACACGCGCGGCTTCAAATCCCGACCTAGGCTTTCTAGGTTAAGACGAGAATGATTGGATTGATGGTGTTGGGTTGACCACCTTTTACTATGGGCTCAATCTTATCATGAGTTGCAAAAGTCAAACCAAGCATTCAAATTCGGATTTAAATTTGAAAATTCTAATTTAATAGAAAAATTCCCGAACAACGTTCCTACGGTTCTTGCTCTGGTTATATATAATTTTGCATCTATCTACGGTTTCCATACTAGATGACATCTTGATATCATACTACACTCCTGTGGTAACCATTAGTTGTTAGAATCACTTAATCCTTGCAAGAGATTAAAGGATAAGCGAATACCTTCCGTAAATCGGACAATTCGGTGGTTAGAGTTTTTTTTAAGTAGAGTCAACCACAATCTTCAACCATTCTTTGCTCTTCATTGTTGGCTCTCCCTTGATGGGTTTAGTCACCGACGAGGATTAGTAAGAATCGATGTTGGATAAAACCGGATAAATAGTTGTCCGAACAACGTGTAATATAGGAGAGTAGCAACGGAGAAGATATGGTCTATTAAATGGGGTATAATATATACACCCAATTTCTAAAATATTATGATGATTATTAGGTAATGATTGGTTCCTTTTTAATTTTTTCTTTTATCCCTACTTTTTGTCAAATTACAGTTTTCAGCCCAAACTTTATATATTGCACACTTTCAACCAAACAAACACACTTGATTAAATTTATGGACTTTACGTGGTACTTGCTACCATAATCTACTAACTATATTATGAATAATAAATTTTCTATGATCACATGCCCACCATGGTCCGTAATTAAGAAATTTAAATGAGAGAGTTTTGACCGATACCTGGACGTAGTATCACTGGACCACCGACGTTCTTGTAGCTTCTGGCTTTCTAGGGGTGGCTAATCCTCAACCAAGACTACCTTAGCCCAAGCACAACACAAATCTATTTTATTTCCTACCTCAGACCGTAGTCTCTCACTCAAATCTCTCTTTTATGAGGTTGAAGGGAATGTAATCAAGAACATAGATTATTCAAAACATAGCTTTCAATTAAGTAGCTTTCCCTTACTTAAAAACAAACTTTTATTGAATTTGAAAGAGGATTACAAGCACTCAAACACATTGAAAAAGTCTCAATTCACTTCAAACACTTCAAGCTAGAAAGATCCATTGAAGTGTTTTGATCTTAGAGAGAGGAGAATCCACTACTCTGTAAACTCAAAATCGATTCAATTTCTCTTTCTAGTTGTTGGTGTTTCTCACTCTTAGACTCAATGGCTTTCGATGCCTTACATTGACTCACAAGGGGTCTATTGATAGAGTTGGAGAGACATTGGATGTTTTTGCTCTATTACCATTTTACCCCGAAAATTATTACGGATCTGACTCTTTTCACATGGTCAACAGTGCCGACGTTCAATAATTCAAAAAGCAAAAGAAAAAGTTAAAAGAAAGTGACAGACTCTGACATAGCACTCACAAGATTCCTTCAGGCTTGTGATGATGATGTTTTTGACTAATTCCATGCAATGGCTGATGTTGTACATCCCCTCTTCTCCGATGTTATCTTCATCAACATCCTCATTAAGGGCTTAATAAATGTTTTGTGTGTATTCATCATCCCAACTTAAAAGGGTGTCATAGAAAAATCTTGGCACTCTGTGGACATAAATTTTCCCATTTCTAAGTCCCTTATGTAGTCTGAAATTGAATCTGAGAACTCGATAGCTTCTGAGAAGTATGGCCTTAAGATTTCAGGGATTACGACCGTAGTATATCCAACCTTGAAGATAATACTGTATTTGTCTTTCTGATGTTGTTTGATATACTCATAAATGTAGAAAAATCCATTTGTCCTGGCCTGAATATGATTCTGGATGTTGGGTTGGTTTAATGTAATTGGGTCTTGGGAGAACTGATTTGTTATTGTTCGGAACATGCTCAGATAATGTGGCGCTCTAGATCTTCCTACTTCAACCTCCATATTTGTTGGATGAATATAGTACAATAGTTTCTCAGCTCTTTCCCACTTCTTGACCTTGCTAAATACATAGTTTTGTTACTTCGTGAAATGTTTCCTGATCGGACTCCATGGTGTTGGAAGACCTCCAAATAACCCTTGACACATTCCATAATCCCATGCATATAAGATGTCACATTCTCCAAATGGATTTGCTGGTAAACTCACTGCCTTTAGTCCAGATTTGTTGAATCGGTTTACTAAGGGACTCCATTCATGATAGATATCATAATATGGACACTTTATTCCACTCATCACATATGAATACCAATTAGGAAACTCTTTGTACTTCCAATAGCCTTTCATCTTCTCTTGGACATCAAAAGGAAGGCAAAACATAAACTGAACTAACTTCAACTCCAGAATTCTTCGAGTCATTCTGTCGCAGGATAGGATTAAACCATTTCTTGATCTTTTTTTTCTGAAACTTTTTGCAAAAGATTAACATAGTAGTAACTAAGAGGTGTTACCCATCTTAGATGATATTCGGTTTCTTCTTTATATTTTTGTTTGTCTACCTCCTTTACTTGCATGTAGAGGGTAAACTGCACCATCTCGTCCAACTCTTCTTTCTCTACTATCGTTATTGAGGAGTGATATAGCGTTCCTATAGCCTTTTTTTAGTTTTGGTATGCTAGAAGATGCCATCGATTGCTTGGGAAGACTCGTATGCAAGCTCTCGAGTTAGGCTATTTTCCAAAGAGTTTTTTGATCCCAGCACATGTTCAATATCAAAGGAATATTGATTTAGTGTGAGTTGCCAACGCAGGAGCCTCCCTTGCGCTTTCATGTTACTCAAATTATTTTGAACACAACCTAATATTTCTTTGCAATCAGTTTTGATAGTGAAATGTTTTGGAGTAAGAAAAATTATAAATTTATCTATCCCTTTTAGGATAGCAAGTATTTCTTTCTCCATAGTAGTGTAATTGCATTCGGCCTTATTGAAACTTCCACTACTATACCTGCAAAGCTTATTATCTTTTTTGATTTTTAAGATAGCTCTCCAATGGTAGTTACTTGCATCAGTTTCAAGTACTAGATCATCATCCACATTTGGTAAAGTTAAGACTGGTAACTTTATGCAACGTTTCTTAAGATCTTGAACTATCTGAGTATCCAGATTGGTCCAAGTCCAAGTTTGTTCCTTTTTCAACTTAACTTGTAAAGACTTTCTAAGCTTAGCTAAATCCTTAATAAAATCTTATGCATACGTGGGACATCCTAGAAACCTTTCTAGTTGTTTTCTATCTTCTATTTTATTTGGAAATTTTTCTATCTTTTCTAGGGCATGCTTTTGCAATACAATTTCTCCAGCTTTTATTTTTAATCCAAGAAACTCTATTTCTTGTTCTGCATAGATGCACTTTTTTTGTCCTAGGATGATGCCATGTTTTATGCATTCTTGTGTTACAACTTTAAGGTCATGCATATGTTGTTCTAGTGTTTTAAAAGATTAAGATATCATCAATGTAAAGTAGACAACAATGTTTCATGTTTTCAAATATCTTATCCATTCTTCTTTGAAATATCTGAGGTCCATTTTTTTAATCCAAATGGCATAACTAACAATTCATAATGTCCCGGGGTGCACTAAAAGCTGTTAACAGAATACTATCTTTATCCATCTTAACTTGTCAATATCCGCTTTTGTAGTCCATTTTAGAGAACCAAATGGCTCCTTGGATTCTATTAAATAAGACTGCTTTATTAGGGATATAATAGCCATCAAAGATAGTATTATCGTTCAACTTTTTATAATTAATCATCATTCTAGCTTTACCTCTTTTTTCTTTAGCATGATTTCTAACCATGAATGCAGGACTAGAATGAGGACTCTTACTTTCTCTAATTAGATTCTTTTTAAGTAACTCATCTATATGTTCCTTGAATTCTTGTTGATTTTTGTAAGTGTAAACCAAATACTAAACTCTAATAACTAATTTAGGTTCTTTTAACTCTATTGTAGCAAATGATTTATCCTTATCCCAAAATTTCAAGGGGTTTTCATAATATAACTCATTACACAACTCTTTTTGTTGATCTATTATTTGTTCTTTCAAAGTTACTTCATTTATAGCAAGTGCAAATTCTTTTTGAGTAGAAACAATATATTCCTCACCACACTTACTGCGCGTGAATTCAATAGTTTGATAAGTGTAGGCTTCTTTCATCTTTTTTACCAAAGCTTTTTCCCATTTATAGTGAATATCATTTCACCTAGACTTTGAGTGCATGGAGAATATAATCTTTGGAAGTTATTTCCTATTATCATGTCATGTGATGTTTGCTCGGTAGCCCAAAGTATATGAATTATGCAAAGATAACCTCCTATCATGATGGGTAAATCCTGAATAACCTTAGAATGTGTCATGATGCTATTATCAGCTATCCTAACCTGAATTGATTTAGATGCAGTTTTCCACATGAATGCAGGAAATAAATTTTTCTTTCCAAAGCAAACAAAACAACCACTATCAACAAATGCACATAAATCATAATTATTAAAACCTTCTATGCATATGGTGATAGGAATGTAAATGCTGTTTGGATTAGTAATCCTTAAGCATACTTCTAATTATAGATTAAGTTCTTCATCATCTTCAAACACAAGTTGACTAATTATTTTTGTTTTATAGCCTATTAATTTTTTAGAACTCGAGGCTTCTCCTTGTGTTTGTGATGTATTTATTAGATTACTAGGTCCTGGACCTTCCAGATGTGATCTATAGCTAGATCCGGTGCTTCCCAGATCTATACTATGTCTAGCAGGTTCCCTAATATTTTTTCCCAAGTTATTGGCCTCTACTTTTCTGTTTAGGGCTGCTAATAGGCATGCAATTTCATCATCTACTTTAAAGGAGGGTTCCTCTCTAGGATTTCTAGTTGAAAGACTTACTTGATTTTGTGGAGGCAAGTTGAAATGAGGATTACTCCTATAACTTTGACTCCTGGAAAGACTTCTATTTATTGGAGGTGGATGAAAATTCGTGTGAATTCTCCCTTCTTCAACAACGGTTAAAATTCTTCCTTGGTTGGGATTAGAAGGATTTTCGAAGGCATTGATCCACACTGTATTTAAACTTATTTGATTTTGCCTTACTTTGACTGGTACAGCTTTTTGTCCTGGTCCAACTACTTCATATTTATCAGCTTCTACCATTTGAATTCTAGCAGGTGGATTGGTAGTATTTTCTAGTTTATAGATGACTTTCCATTTCAATTGTAAAGGACAAGTCCCTTCGTGCATACTAATTTCTTCAGTTAGCAATTTTAATGCTAAGAACTTATGCGCAAACTGATCTTCTAAACTTACATAATAATTTGGTCTACATACCTATGATACTGGTCCTTGACTTAGATTGCATATTACTCCACTAATCGTTTGATCACTAAATTTTTTTGTGTCTAGTGTCACAAACAAAGTTAATGCAATGCACATTTTTACCAAAGTCTTGTAATGGAGTAACGATGACCTGAATTGCACAAACATAAATGTACTTATATTTTTTGTCTTTATTGTGTTTTTGGATATTTTTCCAATTAATCAAGTTTATCTCAGTATCTTGATTTTCATTATTTTTTACTACAATATCTCTAGCCATTTCTTCACATACAAACTTTGAGAATATTGGAATGAACGTTCTTGTTAAGAACTATTCTTTAGCAATGATTGGGAATTCAACCCCTGATCTATGCATTTTTTCCAATTGCTCTTCGTCGATGGAAGTATCAGCTTCTTGCAATTGGGCTAGAGTAGTTGTTTCTTCTGAAAAAAACATTTCTTCCATTTTTCTTTGAGCTTCACTATCCTCTCCTCGCATCATTTCACATACTTCCTCATAATTTGAACTTTCAGATTCTTCTTCTTCTTCTTCTACCACCTCTACAATTCCTTTATTATTATTTAAGGCTAGGTCAAGAGCTTCTTCTTCTATTATTTCAATATAATCTAAGCTCCATAAAGTTTCAGGAAGTTTATTATTCTTTCTATTTTTGCATTCATTAGCATAATGACCTATTTCCCCGCAAGCCCAACATTTGCAACTCTTTTTCTTCTCGGGACAGTAAGAGGCTTTTTTAAAGAATCTTCTTTTCTTAACAAAGGGTTTTCGATAATATTTTTTCTGATATTTTTTCCCTCTTTGTTTATTAAAGCTTTTCTTTTCAATAATATTTTCTTTCATAATCATTTTTCTGATTATCTTTTCTGTTACATCCCCATTCACCAGGAAGATCCCAACAATTTAAAATTTGTCTTTTCATATGTTGTGTTCCCTTAACTTCTCGACATTTTTTCTCAACCATTTTCTAATGAACCTTAGTCTATTTCCTAGGGTATCCCTTGAATTGAAATTTTCTATCCATTCTAGGTACCCTTCACTAATTTCTTCATTTATGGGTTTAGGAAGTTTATCGAACAACATTTGAAGAGTTATCCCGTTTTCTTCCACTTTATAGTACTAGTACTCAAATTCTGAAAGATAATTTTCCAAATATCTCATATTACAGATTTCAAGAGTGTTTAATTTTCTTTGCCATTCGATTAATTTTTTTTATCTTTATCATCTCTGTCTCCAATAAACTCATATTCTAAGGCTTTGCAGAATTGCCTAAGCATAACATTTAGTGGTTCTACTGCTCTTAAGGTTTCTTTAATTTCTTCATCGATTGATTCATACCAATCTGCCACAATTCCATACAAACTATGTTCGATATAATTTAGGAAATTTGCAAATCTTCATTCAGCGTTCATGTTTAAGACACTCATCATACTTTTCTTCCAAAAGTCTAGCACATCATCTCGGTTTCTTACTCCATCTAGATTAAGCTTATATCCGGTCTCACTGATGGGTTCAAGTAAAAGTTCTCTTTTGTTAGGTCTATGGTTTGGCATAACCCTAACTCCGAATTTAGCTGTTTTTTTTTCCTAAAAATTCTTTGGGTTTTAGATTAACTCTTTGTTGACTCGTTGACCCTTGTTCATATTCTCGATAACAAGATCTAGTGGCCTTGTTAACTTCTTGTTCTGGAACTATTTCTTCTTCCACTTCATTAACATCCACACCTCTTGGTCCCATCTTTTTATCTAGTTTTCTTTTAACTTCACTTAAGGGAATAGATTCTACGTCTTTAAGTTTGATTTATCCCATTTGCTGATACATTTCTTCTTCATCAGTATAGTAACCAGATTCGTCACTACTCAAAGAACTCATTTCTTTGTCAGACATATCAAGAGTCTCCTTGATTATATAACATTTCTTCTTGTTCTTCTTTCGTTTCGGGTTTTTTAGTTAAACTTGGTACTGAAAACTTATTTTGGGGATTTTCGTTTTGAAAAGGATACTTGTAAGAAAAACCGACTGACTTTTTTGTTGGAGGGTTTAAGAGAGGTGTTGCACCAAGATGTCTAATTTCGTTGGTAATTTCAAGAACTAATTTTTTGTTTTCTTCTCTAATAGATAATAAGGTAGCAGATATTTCTTCCCTATATTTTGTAAGAGTTGTTCGCAACTTAATTAAACTTACTTTTAAATCTGCAATATCGTCGATTATGGTATTTAAAATAGCTTCGTGATGACCTTGTCCAGCGTTTAAATGTTTGCATGTGGTGCTAATTTATGTGGACAATTTTCGGAAACATCCAATTTTACTTAATTTTTTAATTTTTAAATTTTAAATTTTAATATTTTAATTTTACTTAATCACTTGGCTCTGATACCAAATGACAGAATCACACAAAATCTCAAAACACGACTTGAATTTACAAACAAGGATATAAATACAACTTGTTAAAAACGAAATACCTTAAATATAATTTTAGAAAGTTGTGGGTAAAAAGAGACAAGTAGAGAATATGATTGATTTGATTGATGGGATTATTTAGGGGTGTATAGATAAAGGGTGGGATGTACTATTGACACCCATTTAACATCCCTTTCAATTGAAAATTGTCATGTCGTATTGATGACTGTAATGATAATTAATTTCTTTTCATTATTTTGTATAGAGCGGAGGATAATTATGATTATTTAACTTGTTTTGTTATTTTTATATTTCGTTAGCGGAATCGATAATCGTATTGTTTTTTAAATCTCGTTAGTTGTATCGTCATATCGATTGGTTTTGATTAATAAGTAGTATATATATATATATATATGATCAAGTAAGAACGTGTTTTGCCGTAAGAAATAAAACAAATCTCGACCACATGATTAAACTAAATTGACGTTCATGATTCAATATTATTTTTGTATACAAAATAAATACCTTTGTATTTTTGGATAAATATATATTCTTACCATCTAAAAATAGTATATATTCAAATCGAAGGAGACGATATATATATATATATATATATATATATATATATATATATATATATATATATATATATATCTATATTTAATCACTTGCACGTTTAACAAGTTTCGTGAATGTATACGTGTTGTTTGAAGATTGTACTAATTAAGGATTTGTGTTCATTGCATGCCTTATAATTTAACTCACATATTCGTGAATGAGATATGTGTGTCGTGCTATACGAGCGCACTTGTAACTATTAGTGCACTTGCCATATCGTTGTGCACTTTTTATCTATAAAATCCGGAATTTTTATTCCGTTTAATTCCGTAGCAAACCGGTTTTCGATCCGTTGATCCCTATCTGTCTACTTAGTCGGACACGATATCTCAAAATTTCATCATTTTATGTAATCTCACTTCACATAAAATGATAAAATTTTTATAGCAAACCCTAATCCATCAAACCTTAGTTTATAATATGACTTGTCTTTGACAAAGTCCCGACGAGTTTTGACGAGACCATGACGAGTTATGACAAGGCCATGCATGGGATTGACGAAACCATGGCACATTTTGACAAGGTTGTGACAAGCTTTGACAACACCACACTAGTCCTTTCCTACCTTTGCTTCAGCCCACCTTGTGCTTCTTTGCCTCAACCCAAGTCGTCCAACCTTTCCCCTCCTAGTTGGGCCGCTTAGTACTTGTTTCACCTCTAGCCCGACTGCCTTGGAGTCCAGCAAGAAAAGAAGCACATCCCAGGAAGCAACGCAGGATAGATGGCCTTCTGTTCGTTACCTCTCAGACCAGGGAGCAGCCGTTACGTTCTCCCCATCACCTTGTAACGATCCTGAGATCACGCAGGATATCACGCCACGACGATCCTTTCCCTTCCAACCCCGTTTCGATCTGTCCAGGTTCACTCAAGAACGTCACCTCCCTTCTGGCCACTCTCCTAACACCTTTCCCCTCTCGTCTCTTTGTACAGTTTCCCCAGCCTTCTAATGCTTCGTTTCCTCATTACAGATGCAAGGAGTACTCCAACAGCGGGCCTAGATCAAGCAGTGCAGCTTCACTTGGTGATCCCTCTACATCAGGCCGGTGCACAAAGTCGGTGAGTCCTATTCATCTCTTGCTCTTCTGTCATCTCTTTCGATCTGAACAAGCCTATCTACAGTGGTGACGAGATCTCCTCATAGACGATTACAAGTGCCGATAGGTGGACTACCTCAATGTTGCAGCGTAAGTGCCTAATCCATCCCTTGCTTGCATCCGTTTCATGTGTGCAACCACGCCTCTTACTCCAGTGTTATTGCAGAGAGCTGAGTGAGAGCCTTGCAATGCAGGTACGACTGCTTTCTCCCACGTAGGCCTAGATCGATCCCTGTCGAGGTTGTAGGTCCAGGAGCTCGAAGTGAAAGCCTCTCAGAACGGCGAGAAGTCACCAGAAAAACACACTGTTGAGATTAAGAGTCGGGAGCCTTGGTTTTAGTCATTTTTCATTTCCTGAAAACTGTGTGTAACAATCATGCTTGAGGCGTCCTTTCGATAGCTTAAACATAAGATCCACCGTTCAGTTTTTAATATGTTGTTTAGTGTTATGCATAAAAAGATGTATCAAAAGTTGGGATATATTCAACGGTTAGATTTAGAGATATGGAGGCTCAAAGTTGACTAGTTGGGTAGTAGAAAGTATGCTCACATTTGACTAAGTATAAAATTTGAGTTAGAAACCAACTTTAGAGATTTTTGTAGAGATGGTTATTGGGATTTTTGAAGGGATCTTTGCTCCAATAAGTAGTATGTATATCATAGATGATCCAGAGATTTATTTCAGAATTTTTATAAGTTTATTTGAATTTCATATTTGAAGCTGAAGTTGGACCTTAATGACCTTTCGGAAAATGGGAAAATGCGTAAGTTACTAGTTTGTAAACAAACTCATCTTTAGGAGTTAGAATATGACTTTTTAGTCTCAAACAAGAGTTAAGCATAAATTATAGAATTTCTGGAAGTTTCGGGACCAAGGGTAAAAATAGTCATCTTACCATAAATTAGTACTGTAATCAATTCTGTTCTATTAAGATCTCCTATCTTAGAAGTCTTCGGCTTCTAATTACCTAGGGAGTGTGCTGACGCACTTACCTCCTTTGATAGACAACTGAGTTGCTACAGTTACAGATCAAGTTGTGTTTACAGAGAGTCGAGACTTCAGGTAAGTCCTTTGGGCTTACTTAGCCGACTTCTAGATATGAGTGTGGATAATGATAGTGGTGTTTGAATGAGATGTTTATAGTTATATTTTAGTAGTAATCATCTACCGACTTACACTTTGGCCTAAGAGTAACGGGCGGTGGCATTCTGCTCAGTTAGCCTGAGGGCGTTGGGGGTTTCTTTAGGGACTAGTCCATACTCGGTTTGTAGTGATGCTACCGGCAAAGGTAAGCTAGACCTACACCAGATGGATAAGGAACGGAGGCGAAAACTATTAAGAGTTCTCGTGCCACAACTGTAAAACTGAATAAGGTGAATCACTTAAGTAATACATAATAACCAGTTGTGTGCCAGCATGATGTTTGTTTATTTTATTTTGAGTGTGTTTGTGCTATTATTATTTCTGCTTATATTTGGATAGTTAGCTAACAGTTGTTTTGTTGTGTAGACGTACCACAGGTTAGGGCAGATGCCAAGTGATCCGAATGGTAGTGGTCAGCCGGGGTGTCGTACTCATTAGGGCGAGTTGCAGTTTCCTTTTTGTTGGTCTTCTAGTTATGACCCTTGTGTTTCTTTTATCAATTTGTGATACCTTGTGTTTTCCGGCTGTTAGTACTTCTGGTCACATTCATAACTTTGTTAAAACTTAATTTATGATTTTTGGTTTTTTCCTTATTTGTGCCTTGTTGTGAGATCTTGTTAAGTTATTGTCAAACTAAGGTCGGGACCCACTGTGAGGTCCTAACCAGTAACTCCCCGAGTTTTGAAAATTTGGGGTGTTACATTATCAACGCTTGTAACTATGTGCGTGTACTTGCACTTGTAATCAGCACTTTAACTATACATGTGTAAAGTTATGCACTTGTAACTATACGTGCATAAGGTTATGCACTAGTGATAACACGGTTATCAGAAAATACAAACGCCGGAAAGAAGCGCGACTAATTAACCTCAATCAAACGATGAATTAGTATACGTGAACTAATTAATTAATACAATTTTTTTCCATAAAAACTTATAATGAATATGTTAATTGCCATATACACGATCATGTAATAAATCACAATATAACAATGCCTTATTTAGACCTTCAATCTGAGTCATTCGTGTAAGAGCCTAGTTGCTGAGTTGCTGAGAGAGTGAGCAGAAGGCCAGGATTATGCCTAGACCGCCCCTACGTGACCCTGGTGGTTCCCCTACGGTTTGCTTGGACCGCCCCTGTGGCTCACAGAGTCCGCCCCTACGGCTCTATGTGCTGTAGTCGTCTTCTTTGACCCTTTGACTCGTGCTTTACTCTTTTTACCCCTTTATTACCTTCATCTCTTTCCTTTGATGAGGGTTTACCATTCTCAGCTCCATCTCTCTCTCCTACGTACATCTTCTCCTCTCTTCTCCCTTGGATCATCCTTGCTTGATCTTCTCTTGAGTTTGGTTGAGTTTGTGAGAGTTTTGGATATCTTTGCTTGGCTTTGATGTTGATGATGTTGTTGTGCCTTGTTGAGCCAGCTTGAGGTGGTGATGGTGTTGAGTTGATCTCTTGGAGAGCTTGGTTGGTAAGCTTCCATGGCTTCTCTTCTTTCTTTCTTTCTTCTTTTCTTCTTCTTTTCTTCTCTTTCCTTAGCCTAGCTTAGATTCCTTAGGCTTGGCTCATGTTCCAGCAATGTTTGGCTTACGTTGATGTATATATATGTATGTTATGTATGTATGATGATGTTGGAGTGAAGAAGGGCAAATAATCGATGGAAGAAGTGAAGAAAGGGCTAAGGTGGTGTCTCCTGTTGTCCAGCCGCCCCTACTCCGGCCAGGATCCGCCCCTGCGCCACCTATGAGCCGCCCCTGCGCCCACCTGCATTAGCAAGGTCTTGCACTTGTTCCTGCAGGTGTGTGTGTTGCTTCTAGGCTTTCCTTAGGATGCCTTTTGTTCCCTCCTTTCCTAGTGTGAGTGTATAAGACCATGCTAGAGGTGTGAGGATTTGTTTGGTTGAGGTTATGTTTGATTTATGCCTTGTATGGCCTTTGACGTTCGTTAGGTTGTGAGAGTAGGTTGAAGATGATCCTATGGATCCCTTTGGGTCTAGGTGTGACCCTTGTGTTGTTAGGAGATTGATATATCTTTGTATGCCCTGTTTATAGGTTGTGTTGTCCCTCCAGTGTAGAGGTGATCGTGGTTGAGTTTAATCGAGGTTGAGGTAAGTCCGTAGGACTTACTTAGCTGCCATCCTTATATTGGGTGCTTGCATGAGTGGTGTGTGTTTTATATGTTTGCTATGATAGCATGAGTTGTTGTTTATATTGACCTATGTTTTATTGATTGCCCCGTATGCGTGGCTGTGATAACCTTTCCCTTTTATCCCTCCGTGGAGTCTGAGAGGTTCTCTGATGTCAGGCCAGACTAACTTTACAAGAAGGGCACAATCCACTCCCATAGGGTACACGGATTGTGTGACCGATACTTGTGCAGCTGGCTAGCAGGCTCAGAGGCGAGGATGTATCGGTCCTCGTGTCACATACTTTCATTTGTATATATATATATATATATATATATATATATACGACTTGAGTGAATGATCATTATATTGAGATGATAAATGGGTAAATGTGTGATATCATGCAGATGTGTTTATCTTTGTATATTTGTGATTGTGCTTATGCATTACACTATATATGTGTATGGTTAGTTAATGATTTATTACCATGCTGTAGATGCCCCACAGGATAGGCGTGCTGCTGAGTGTTCTAGCATATTGGCATGCCGAGGACCTCTCGTACATAGGTTGTTGTGGGCTTTTGGGTTTGTTACCTTTCCCTCCTGCGTGAGGATGATCTTTTGTTACCTCCTGCGTGAGGGCGTTGTCGTTATATTCGGCTATGTTGTCTTACCTTTTGATTATACACTTTATACAATTTTATGTATTTGTTTTTATATCTGTCAGTGCCATATTGTAAGGTCCAGTGAACTTGTTGTCAGGCTAGAGTCAATATCCATTGTGAGATCCTAGCCTAATGTGGCACTCCGAGTCCCGCAGATTCGGGGTGTTACAGCGTTGGTATCAGAGTCTTAGGTTAATAACAATGGCACTTGCTACCTGCAATGAGGTTTGATAGGTAAAAAAAAAGAACCCACATGGGATCTGACGTTTTCAAAGGTTTTTTGATTTAAATGTGGTTTTGGGATTAGATGTACGAGAAGTCGCCACTTCTGCTATGGATCTTTGCAGTATAGATATGTATATATGTAATGGTTTATGTATGTGTATGTGTTAAGTATATATATATATATATATATACATATGGCCTATATAGAGCCTTATAAGTTAGGTGTGCATACCCCGCAGATGGCTCGGACTAGAGCTACTGCCGCTTTAGGTAGAGGTAGAGGTAGATCACCCCGTCCTCCGGGTGTGGTAGGTGAGGGACCAGCTCCCGCTGCTGATCCACCAGTGGTGGATATGATACATGAGGAGATTGCAGAGAGTGTCGTCCCAGAGACGGGGAGTGGTGGATCTAGGAGACCCCATTCACATCGAGCCCAGTCTGATGACGCGGACCGTGTATCCATGGGAGGACCGGAGTTTAGAGAGTACCTCAGACGTTTTGAGGAGGCTGTCAAAGCTAGCAGACGAGCCCCAGATCTACCAGGGCATGAGGGCTCCTCTGAGATGTCTCAGGGAGCCACACATGTGCTAGATATGCCGGCACGTGCTGCTAAGAGTGCTCGAGCTGTAGAGAAGATCAAAGGGCCTCGACCAGATGCCTGGTTGAAGGCATTCCACCAGCAGGGAGTGTTCGCCACTTAGCGTGCGTGCAAATAAGCTTTAATTTATAAAACTAGAAATCAAGCAAGCGAACCCGCAGTGTACGGATCGATATAGTTGAGCAAGAATTCCAGAGTATCGAACATAGGGATTTGGGGGGTTAAATCCAGTTATAGATTATCAAGCAAGTAAATTTATGAAGCTTTTCAAATTATTGGGAAAACAACAATCCTAAAGATCCAGGAATCCAGCTGTGGCAATCAATTCAAGATATACTAAAGATATAAGGACAGAGTTGAGGTTTGCAAAGGTATGCGAATGTAAGGTAATCGTACGGTGAAGTTCAAAAAACCTTATATGACCCACCTAAAAGACACTCTCTATAAAGGTTGTTGAGGCTTCAGTATAGAAAGGTTCTAAAGGTAAGAATTAACATCAAATACCCAAACTTGTAATCCAAGGATCAAGACTAACTAAACCGATTAAGGTTATGACACTCAGAATCGAGGTAGAGGTTGTTGAGGCTTCACTACCACCTAGAAAAGGCAAGCCAAGACTAAGTTAAAGCAAATCTTTAACTTTGGATTAAAGTAAAAGCAAGTTCGTAAACTAACACAAAGTTACGGGTAGTTCTTGAGTTCCACGGCCATGAAAGCTCAAGAACAGACCGTGGATTAGGTTCGTCGGCGATTCTCTCTAACTCTCAGCGTCCAATCTGTTTACGATCGATTTATCATCATCTAAGCCACAACTATCAACCCTTCACCTTAGAATTGTTAAAGGGTTTTAGCCAACAACAGTCATATTGATATCAAATTCAAGATTTTAAAGAATGAAAGATGAAAACTTCCGAAAACCTTGAATAACTCTCAAATCAATCTCAAATCCACAAATCAAGGACAATAACGTCAATAGATTTGGAATAATGCAAATAATCACAATCTTAGATAAGAACGAAGAACGGGATGTCAATCCGTCTTCAAATCAAACCTAAATAAGAAGCGAAATCTTCTTACGAACAATCTTCCAAATCTTCAACTCTTCTGTCAATCCGGAAATCTCAATAACAAGGCGCAAATCTCTCAATCACAATCTCCGCCAAAATGCGAAATTAGGGCAAATCCAAGTGTAAGCGAAAGTGAGTCTAAGCGTAAGCGAAGGTGACGGAATCTCTCTTCTTCCGTCCTTTTATAGTGTAAGATAAAATATTGGCCCGGCCCAATTGCGTAGAAGATCGTGGCTTAAAATATTGCGTAAAAGATCGCCAAGATCACGGTCGTGGAAGGGTTCCACGCCCGTAATTTAGAGCGGGGAAATTGGTCACGGTTTGTTTCAATCCTTCCACGGCCGTAGAAGTTGCTGGAATGAACCACGCTTCCCTTGCCAAGGTTCCACGGCCGTGGACTTGAACGTGGAATGTAGTACGGCCGTATTTTAGAGTGTGGTTTAGGGGTAAACCGTAGTTCTTCCTTTCCTCGTGCTATTCTTCAAGTTAGCACCATCCTTGGCTCCTATAGATGTCCTCAATCCTTGGACATGCTCAATCAAACTCCATTTTCGCTCAATCCGTTCAAAAATAGATCTTAATTGCCTACAATCAACATAAAGCTTGTGTAGACCTCTATATCAATATTATAGACAAACTAGCTCACAAATGCATCAATGCTTAATCAATGACTATCAATATGGATGAAATACACTTAGAAAACGTGCCTAAAATATCACAATATTTCATGCTAACAGGGAGTGCCACCCTTCTCATGAGAGATAGGGTTACAGACTGAGGTATGGATAGGACATGTAGACTCAGCTTTAAAGTCTATTAGATGTCCTGAGGATAGACGGATAGAGCTAGTGTAGTCTATATTCCGTGACCTTGCACATCAATGGTGGAGGACTGTACGTACTAGAGCCACCAGTTACGATCATATGAGGAGCATGATTAGAGAGCAGTTCTACCCTGCCTCACTGAGGAGGGAGAAGCTGCAGGACTTTGTGGAGGCTGGTTTTGAGGATGTACCTATTGCAGACGCCATCTGCCGCTTCCAGACTGAGTTAGCTTTACTGTGTCCAGCTGCACCATCTGAGGACCAGCATGTGTATCTGTTCTCTCGTCGTCTGAGGGAGAGCACGCGTTCATATATGGCGGGATTCCATTGCGAGTCCCTAGTTGATTATCAGGACCGGGCTTCTACTTTTGAGAGGGAGTGAGCCAGTCAGAGGAGAGCTTCTCAGACGGGACGGTCTGAGAAGAGGCAGCGCACTGGGAATACTAGTGGAATTGGAGGAGCATCTAGTTCTAGACGAGACCAGAGACGTCAGAGTTACCCCTCGTCTGCACTGACTGCAGATAAGGGACGACAGTGTTACAACTGTGGTGACCTTGGCCATCTGAGGCCAGATTGTCCTAGGCCAGATTGTCCTAGACCAGTTATGACTTGCTTTACCTGTGGTAGATCAGGACATCGAGCTGCCTTCTGTAGGTAGGGTGGAGTTGCATCTCAGCACGGTTCTTCCCCTGCTAGTGTAGCTGGAGGTGGTTAGAGGACACCTTAGTAGCGAACACAAGGACATCAGAAAGTCCTAGATCGTCCATCTACTCAAGGATCTTCTCCCGGGCCGAGTAGAGGCAGAGGTCGTGAGAGGAGTACCACGGATGCTAGAGGAGCTCAAGGTAGAGCTTTTGAGTTGCGGAGTGCAGAGGATCCACCTACACCGGCTGCTACAGGTACCATTCTACTTCATGGTTTACCTGTTAGAGTTTTGTTTGATACTGGTGCTACACATTCATTTATTTCTGATACATGTATTGAGCGTTTGAGTTTAGCTACCATATAGGGGATACCCTTTACTATACGGTTACTTGATGGTAGTCGGGTCAGAGGTACCCGTGAGATACGTAGTTGTCCCTTCGTTTAGTGACTCGTGTTTTGCTTGTTGACTTCTTAGTCGTGCCATTGATGCATGAATAAGTCATATTAGGTATGGATTGGATGCGTAGACACCGTGCAGTTTTAGATGTTGGTAGACGGACTATTACAGTCTCTACCGAGGTTGTTCAGATTGAGATCTTCCGGGGTTAGGACCTTGGGAAGACAGGTTCTATCATCAGTGCCGTACGTGCAGCTAGACTGATTGCACAAGGGTGTAATGCCTTCTGGTGCTACGCCATGAAGGATAGAGAGAGTCCAGCTTTGGAGGACATTCTAGCGGTCTGCGAGTTTGTAGACATATTTGTTGAGCCATCGAGCTTGCCATCTCAGAGGAGTGTGGACTTTAGTATAGAGTTAGAGCCTGGTACGAGAACCATCTCGAAGGCCCCATATCGTATGACGCATGTCGAGATGTTGGAGCTGAAGAAGCAACTCGAGGATTTGGCTGAGAAGGGCTTCATACGCCCTAGTGTTTCACCATGGGGTGCATTTGTCCTCTTCGTGCGGAAGAAAGACGGATATTTGAGGTTATGCATTGATTACAAAGAGCCTAACAAGGTGACCAACAAGAGCAGGTATACATTGCCTCGTATTGATGATCTGCTTGATCAGCTTCTGGGAGAGACAATTTTCTCCCAGATTGACTTGCGCACAGGATATCACCAGCTGAGGGTGAGAGAGCACGATGTACATAGGACATCATTTCGTACCCGTTATGGACACTACGAGTTTGTAGTGATGCCATTCGGGCTGACGAATGCCCCAGAAGTCTTTATGGAGTTGATGAATAGTATATTCATCGACTTCTTGGATCAGTTTGTGGTGGTCTTAATTGACAACATACTAGTATACTCTTGTAGCACAGAGGAGCATGCCGGTCATCTGAGGACGGTTTTGCAGATTTTGAGGGATAAAGAGTTGTATGCCAAGCTCTCTAAGTGTGAGTTCTGGATGTCTGAGGTTGCTTTCCTTGGGCATATTGTCTCCGCCGACGGGATTATGGTTGACCCGGTGAATATTGAGTCTGTTGCTGCATGGACGACACCGACGAACATCAAGGAAGTGCGTAGCTTTCTTGGTCTAGCCATTTATTATAGACGCTTTGTTGAGGGATTTTCTGTGATTGCCCGTCCACTGACGAATCTTTTGAGGAAGACTATCAGGTTTTTGTGGACCGACTGATGACATGATTTATGACACTAGTTTAGGCACTCTTTTAGATAGTTTTCCTTTCCATTCATTCATGTTTCCGCTTTAGTTCGTGACGTTTACGCTTAATTCATGTATATTGTGGAAATAAATGTCTACACGGACTTTTGTCAGTTTTGTAGGTATTTTGGGGAGCTTTTGGAACTTAATCAATTCATTCGAGGATCATTCCTTGTGGTGGCACACATCCGGAATCTTTAAGGAGCAAGCTAGGAGCAAAGGAGAACACATAGGACCTTGTTGGTGCATGCCTTGCACCAACTCATGACTTGGTGATCCAAAGTGGGCTGAACAGAGAGAATCACGACCCAGAGGCCAAAATCTCGACCGTGGTTTCTTCTGGACCACTTTGACATATTTCTCATGATCTCTTTGTCCGATCCTTGCTTTTTGGCGGAGTATTTAAGTGGACATGCAGGCTGATTTGAGGATCTTCTTCCTTTTTGGACCCTTCTCCTCTAGCATCTTCTCCAACACTCCTCCATTGGAGCTTCTCTTCCAAGCACCCTTGTGGGTGTTCTTGCGAGAGATTAGTGTAGATTTTAGTTTTAAAGTGAGATTTGAGTGGTTTTGAGTGAGGTTTCCTTTGTTGATACCTTGGAGCTGCTCTTGAAGCCTTTGTAAGACTTGGTAACTTCTATTCTAGCTTGTAATGTCTTTTCTTTGGATTATTCTTCATTATCTAGCCATGACTTGCAAGCATGCTCTATTTGTGAAGTTTGATCTTGAAATGTATGTTGTTTGCTGAATAGTTGTGATTTTAGAGTGAAGGAATGATGTTTATGATTTGGACTATGATTGTATGGACTTCCATGTTAGCTTAGGATCGATTTGTGTTCGAAACCCCAACTTAGTATAGAATCAGGGCATGTTCTTCATGATTCCACGGCCGTGGTTTCTATGATCCACCCGTGATTTTCTCTGTTGTGCTTGTATTGATGAATCTGGATGTTAGGATGTAGATGTGTTGAAATCCTAGTGTTTGTCGAGCCAAATCTAGCTTAGGGTGACCTAATGTTTGCAACCTTTTTGAGGGATGAGACTTACCCGGTAATTTCCTCTCTTAGATACATAAGATGATGAACTCTAGGTAGTAGTGAGAAAAAATCCGCTATTGGATTGAGTGTGCCAGGATCGTTGCTTAAGACTTACCTTTTCCGAGACTTACCCGGTAAGGAGGGGTTTGACCCTTAGGTAGTGGCCGGTTTGTGTAGAATTCCCGCCCTTAGGTTCCTTGAGACTTACCCGGTAATAGGACCTTAGGTTCGAGATTAGTGGAGCATGAGACTTACCCGGTAATTGCCCCCATTAGAGAAACACCCAACTCCGAACAACCGCAGCTTTCCTTTGATATTTAGAAGCATGAGTCCATTGTCATAATCGGAATTCCGAATCTCTAGAATCTGCTTTCTCACCTCTTATCTCCTATCTTTGTGTTTGTGTGTTTGTGTTGCTTGTTTGTGTTGATATATTTGTGATCCTTGTTTGATCACCCAAAACCATCCAAAAATACTGTGTTTTGCACTTTCTTTATTCCTCATCTCATCTTAGTATAGATTTACACTGTCTTTGATCATTGAATGACTTGATTTCATCTCAGTCCTTGTGTTCGACCTCAGAATACTTACCTTCCTACATAACGATCCGTACACTGTGGGTTTCGCTAGGTAGTTTAGGATTTTAGATCGAGTATAAATTTAAGACTTTGTGTGTGCATGTTTTGGGCAAACAAGTTCTTGGAACTCTTGCCTTGGATTTGTGTCGTACAATCCTAGCGTAACAAGTTTTTGGCGCTGTTGCCGGGGACTAGGTCTAGATTAAGTCATTTGATTTTGATTGCTTTTAGTGTTTATCTTTCTTGTTACTTTTGATCTTGTGTTGTTTTTGTCTTTGCCTTTTCATGTTTGCCATGGACGGATTGTATCTCCAAGACGACCTTGACGACATGGAGTATGAGGGATGGATGGAAAGCCATGATCTAGGACCTCTCCATGATGAGTTTGAGTATTGGGAGGAGTTTAATACCTATGATGAGTTCCATGATCAAGCTCACATGACTACATTGCCTCATGAGGAACCTCACCATCAACTTCTTGAAAATCAAGTGGAATCAATGCTAGAAGAAATTTTGAGGAAGATGGATGATCTAGAAAGTAACCTTGTTTCCATTTCGAGTGCCCACATGGTGCTTGACGCGGAAGTATTTCAACAAGAGGAGGTTCACCATGAGGAGATCTAAGAATTACCCGATTCAACAATAACCAATAGAGACCTTGAGGAAGAGTTGGATGAAGCTCAAGAGCAATTGTGGCTAAGGGATTTGGCCCTGGAGGATGCAAGAAGATTGAATTTCGAGAGAGAAGAACAATTGAGGAGGGAGATTGAGGAGATTAGGCATGCTCTTATGCTAGGAGATCCTACCATCCTTCAAGGCTTACATCAACCTCCTTCACCTTTGGAGGAGTGCAATGAAGTACTCTCACCCCCGGACATCCTTGCCATCAACCCCGGAACCACACTTGAAGAGCTCACGAGAGAGGAAGAAAATAGAAAGAACCACGGCCTGGGGGGCCATAACCACGCCCATGGTTTCAACAGTTCAGCCCGTGGAAAGCTCTGTCGTAGAGAGCCCTAAGTTAACTTCAACTCCTTCCAATCCTTTCTTGCTTTCCCGGAGTACACACGAAGATTGGAGTCCCTTTCCTAAGGAGTCTCCCATGTTGAATGATGGAGGCAAGCATGATGGATCCATGATGGTTATGAAGCACTTCAATGAAGAATTCTTTCCAAGAATCGGCTTTCTTTGGATCATAGAGGACGAGGATGACAAGAATTTCACCGGTATGACCGCGGAGTACAAATTGTTTAAGTATGGGGTGGAACCTATGGTTGCAACTCCATACTATCATCAAGGAAACGGTGATGAAGGAGTCTACTACTCACCGGTGAAGAGAAAACTTAAAGCTTATTTGGGCATCAAGTGGCCCGTGCTTGTCATCATGGATGCCGGAAAGCGATGGTTGCTTGGACTCCTCAAGCAAACCATGGTGTTCGAGGTGGATTGACACATCCACGGAGTTTGGTCAAGCTAATGACCTAAAAGAAGCGCTTCTTGGGAGGCAACCCAAGGGTAACAACTTTTCCCTTTTCTCTTTCGCTTTTGCTTTTGTTTTTGTTTTTGTTTTTGTGTTTTGTGTGTTTTTGTGTTTTGTGTTTGTGTGGTAGATTTTAGGTAATAAGGAAGCCTTGCAAGGCGAGTTGATGATGATGATCCCGTTTTCAACCATGGGTGGAGCGGACGTGAGACTTGGACGGCATAAGGTGTCTTTGAGGGGTGGAAGAGCTCCCATCTTGCATTCACCTTGGTGCGGGTCTCGACGCCGGAATGACTATGAAGAGCTCTATACCATGCTTGATCGATCATCCGCACCACCACTCCACATGAGTGAACCAAAATACCGAAAACACTACATTTTTACATTGTGAGGACTTCTTTCACTCTTCTTTACTTGATTTGCACATTAGGGACAATGTGTTTTTAAGTATGGGGTGGGGTTTTCATGATTCTTAGCATGGAATGATCGCATCTAGGATAGTTTCGTTTTATTGCCACACGTTTCTTTCATGTTTTGCATTGTACATATATATCTCAAAAATTCCAAAAAAAATCGAAAAATTTTAAAATTGTGTGCTCCCTAGTTTGGATATGACCCTTATGATGAGATTGTTTTGTGAATTGGCTATGGATGGCCTTGTGTGTTGAATGAATTTATGCATATGTGGACTTGAAATACTTCTCTTGAATCCTATGCATGATTTGTGATTATGATGCTTGTCTTGATTGGATTGAGAATTGATGGTCGAAATTACATGCTAGTTTTTAGACATCATCTAGGAATGATTAAGGCAATTCATCTCTCTTCTTCTCATCTTGATCATGTTATTTGAGCACCTCACTTGATATAAAATTTGACCTCTTTTGACCCATCCGGGAATAGGAGCATGCTAGTGTGTTGAGTGTGTGAAAAGCAAGTATGGGGTGGTGAAGTCGGTGTATGAATTTTGTAAATGAAGTTGTTGAAACTGTGTTGTGAAAAGTGTAGACAAAATATAGGTTTGGGGACTTTGGTTTTTATGATGAGTAACTCGGTACCATTCACATAATCGGGTGTTTGTGTCTTGCCAAACTCGGTACCATTCACATAATCGGGGACGAGCAAGTGGCAAGTATGAGGTATTTTGATGACATGATTTATGCCACTAGCTTAGGCACTCTTTTAGATAGTTTTATTTTAAATTCATGCATGTTTCCGCATTAGTTCGTGACGTTTACGCTTAATTCATGTATATTGTCGAAATAGACGTCTACACGGGCTTTTGTCGGTTTTGTAGGTATTTTGGGGAGCTTTTGGAACTTAATCGATTCATTCGAGGATCATTCCTTGTGGTGGCACACATTCGGACTCTTTAAGGAGCAATCTAGGAGCAAAGGAGAACACATAGGACCTTGTTGATGCATGCCTTGCACCAACTCATGACTTGGTAATCCAAAGTGGGCTGAACAGAGAGAACCACGGGCAGAGGCCAAAATCTCGACCATGGTTTTGGTCATGGTTTCTTCTGGACCACTTTGACACGTGTCCCACGATCTCTTTGTCCGATCCTTGCTTTTTGGTGGAGTATTTAAGTGGACCTGCAGGCTGATTTGAGGATCTTCTTCCTTTTTGGACCCTTCTCCACTAGCATCTTCTCCAACACTCCTCCATTGGAGCTTCTCTTCCAAGCACCCTTGTGGGTGTTCTTGGGAGAGATTAGTGTAGATTTTAGTTTTAAAGTGAGATTTGAGTGGTTTTGAGTGAGGTTTCCTTTGTTGATACCTTGGAGCTGCTCTTGAAGCCTTTGTAAGACTTGGTAACTTCTATTCTAGCTTGTAATGTCTTTTCTTTGGATTATTCTTCATTATCTAGCCGTGACTTGCAAGCATGCTCTATTTGTGAAGTTTGATCTTGAAATGTAAGTTGTTTGCTGAATAGTTGTGATTTTAGGGTGAAGGAATGATGTTTATGCTTTGGACTATGATTGTATGGACTTCCATGTTAGCTTAGGATCGATTTGTGTTCGAAACCCCAACTTAGTATAGAATCACGGCATGTTCTTCATGATTCCACGGCCGTGGTTTCTATGATCCACCCGTGATTTTCTTTGTTGTGCTTGTATTGATGAATCTGGATGTTAGGATGTAGATGTGTTGAAATCCTAGTGTTTCTTGAGCCTAATCTAGCTTAGGGTGTCCTAATGTTTGCAACCTTTTTGAGGGATGAGACTTACCCGGTAATTTCCTCTCTTAGATACATAAGATGATGAACTCTAGGTAGTAGTGAGAAAAAATCCGCTATTGGATTGAGTGTGCCAGGATCGTTGCTTAAGACTTACCTTTTCCGAGACTTACCCGGTAAGGAGGGGTTTGACCCTTAGGTACTGGCCGGTTTGTGTAGAATTCCCGCCCTTAGGTTCCTTGAGACTTAACCGGTAATAGGACCTTAGGTTTGAGACTAGTGGAGCATGAGACTTACCCGGTAATTGCCCCCATTAGAGAAACACCCAACTCCGAACAACCGCAACTTTCCTTTGATCTTTAGAAGCATGAGTTCATTGTCATAATCGGAATTCCGAATCTCTAGAATCCGCTTTCTTACCTCTTATCTCCTGTCTTTGTGTTTGTGTGTTTGTGTTGCTTGTTTGTGTTGATATATTTGTGATCCTTGTTTAATCACCCAAAACCATCCAAAAATATTGTGTTTTGCACTTTCTTTATTCCTCATCTCATCTTAGTTTAGATTTACACTATCTTTGATCATGGAATGACTTGATTTCATCTCAGTCCTTGTGTTCGACCTCGGAATACTTACCTTCCTACATAACGATCCGTACACTGTGGGTTTCGCTAGGTAGTTTAGGATTTTAGATAGATTATAAATTTAAGACTTTGTGTGTGCATGTTTTGGGCGAACAAGTTCTTGACACTCTTGCCTTGGATTTGTGTCGTACAATCCTAGCGTAACAAGTTTAAGACTTTGATGATCTTCTTGATCAGCTTCTAGGAGAGACAGTTTTCTCCCAGATTGACTTGCGCTCAGGATATCACCAGCTGAGGGTGAGAGAGCAGGATATACACAGGCCGGCATTTCGTACCCGTTATGGACACTACGAGTTTGTAGTGATGCCATTCGGGCTGACGAATGCCCAGAAGTCTTTATGGAGTTGATGAATAGTATATTCATCGACTTCTTGGATCAGTTTGTGGTGGTCTTAATTGATGACATACTAGTATACTCTCCTAGCACAGAGGAGCATGCCGGTCATCTGAGGACGGTTTTGCAGATTTTGAGGGATAGAGAGTTGTATGCAAAGCTCTCTAAGTGCGAGTTCTGGATGCCTGAGGTTGCTTTCCTTGGGCATATTGTCTCCGCCGACGGGATTATGGTTGACCCGGTGAATATAGAGTCTGTTGCTACATGGACGACACCGACGAACGTCAAGAAAGTGCGTAGCTTTCTTGGCCTAGCCGGTTATTATAGACGCTTTGTTGAGAGATTTTCTGTGATTGTCCGTCCTCTGACGAGTCTTCTGAGGAAGACTATCAGGTTTGTGTGGACCAACTGATGACATGATTTATGACACTATTTTAGGCACTCTTTTAGATAGTTTTCCTTTCCATTCATGCATGTTTTCGCATTAGTTCGTGACGTTTACGCTTAATTCATGTATATTGTGGAAATAGACGTCTACACGGGCTTTTGTCGGTTTTGTAGGTATTTTGGAGAGCTTTTGGAACTTAATCGATTCATTCGAGGATCATTCCTTGTGGTGGCACACATCCGGAATCTTTAAGGAGCAAGCTAGGAGGAAAGGAGAACACATAGGACCTTGTTGGTGCATGCCTTGCACCAACTAATGACTTGGTGATCCAAAGTGGGCTGAACAGAGAGAACCACGGCCCAGAGGCCAAAATCTCGACCGTGGTTTTGGCCGTGGTTTCTTCTGGACCACTTTGACACGTGTCCCACGATCTCTTTGTCCGATCCTTGCTTTTTGGTGGAGTATTTAAGTGGACATGCAGGCCTATTTGAGGATCTTCTTCCTTTTTGGACCCTTCACCTCTAGCATCTTCTCCAACACTCCTCCATTGGAGCTTCTCTTCCAAGCACCCTTGTGGGTGTTCTTGGGAGAGATTAGTGTAGATTTTAGTTATAAAGTGAGATTTGAGTGGTTTTGAGGGAGGTTTCCTTTGTTGATACCTTGGAGCTGCTCTTGAAGCCTTTGTAAGACTTGGTAACTTCTATTCTAGCTTGTAATGTCTTTTCTTTGGATTATTCTTCATTATCTAGCCATGACTTGCAAGCATGCTCTATTTGTGAAGTTTGATCTTGAAATGTATGTTGTTTGCTGAATAGTTGTGATTTTAGGGTGAAGGAATGATGTTTATGCTTTCGACTATGATTGTATGGACTTCCATGTTAGCTTAGGATCGATTTGTGTTCGAAACCCCAACTCAATATAGAATCACGGCCTGTTCTTTATGATTCCACGGCCGTGGTTTCTATGATCCACCCGTGATTTTCTCTGTTGTGCTTGTATTGATGAATCTGGATGTTAGGATGTATATGTGTTGAAATCCTAGTGTTTGTTGAGCCTAATCTAGCTTAGGGTGACCTAATGTTTGCAACCTTTTTGAGGGATGAGACTTACCCGGTAATTTCCTCTCTTAGATACATAAGATGATGAACTCTAGGTAGTAGTGAGCCAAAAAAGCCGCTATTGGATTGAGTGTGCCAGGATCGTTGCCTAAGACTTACCTTTTCCGAGACTTACCCGGTAAGGAGGGGTTTGACCCTTAGGTAGTGACCGGTTTGTGTAGAATTTCCGCCCTTAGGTTCCTTGAGACTTACCCGGTAATAGGACCTTAGGTTCGAGACTAGTGGAGCATGAGAGTTACCCGGTAATTGCCCCCATTAGAGAAACACCCAACTCCGAACAACCGTAGCTTTCCTTTGATCTTTAGAAGCATGAGTCCATTGTCATAACCAGAATTCCGAATCTCTAGAATCCGCTTTCTTACCTCTTATCTCCTATCTTTGTGTTTGTGTGTTTGTCTTGCTTGTTTGTGTTGATATATTTGTGATCCTTGTTTGATCACCCAAAACCATCCAAAAATATTGTGTTTTTCATTTTCTTTATTCCTCATTTCATCTTAGTTTAGATTTACATTATCTTTGATCATTGAATGATTTGATTTCACCTTATTCCTTGTGTTCGACCTCGGAATACTTACCTTCCTACATAACGATCCATACACTGCGGGTTTCGCTAGGTAGTTTAGGATTTTAGATCGAGTATAAATTTAAGACTTTGTGTGTGCATGTTTTGGGCGAACAAGTTCTTGGAACTCTTGCCTTGGATTTGTGTCGTACAATCCTAGCGTAACACCGACCAGTGTGCCTAGAGTTTTGAAGAGTTGAAGAGGCATTTGACTTCTGCTCCTGTCTTGGCACAACTAGAGGGTACTGATGATTTTGTGGTCTACAGTGATGCATCCAAGCAAGGCTTGGGATGTGTGTTGATGCAAAGAGGCAGAGTGATTGCTTATGCGTCTAGACAACTGAAGACGTATGAGGAGAACTATCCGACTCATGATCTGAAGTTAGCAGTGGTAGTTCATGCTTTGAAGATCTGGAGACATTACATGTATGGTGCTATATGTCAGATCTTCATAGACCATAAGAGTCTGAAGTATATTTTTACGTAATAGGAGTTGAATAATCACCAACGTTGATGTCTTGAGTTGATCAAGAACTTTGACCTTGAGATTTTATATCATCCTAGAAAGACGAATGTTGTAGCTGACGCCTTGAGCAGGAAGACGCCTCAAGAGAAGGCGCTTGCCAGATTGACAGTTCAACCTCAACTTCAGAGGGATCTAGCCTGGCTATAGTTGGACATCCAGTTTCCTGATGAGGATGCCCAATTATATGCTTTAGAGGTTTTACCTAGTCTGTTGGATGAGATCCATAAGAAGTAGGGGACATGCCCGACCTTGTTGAGGATGAGGGAGAGGGTGTCTCGTGGAGAGGCACCACGATTTTCTATTGGGGCTGATGGAGTGATGAGGCGACATGATCGCATCTGTGTACTTGCAAATGCCGAGTTGAGACAGAGGATATCACAAGAGGCTCACTGTACCCCTTACTTTGTACATCCAGGTACGAGTAAGATGTATCATGATGTGAGACGTTTATATTCGTAGGGAGGGCGGAAGCCCGATGTAGCCAGATTTGTGGCTCAGTGTGTGACCTGTCAATAGGTCAAGATCAAGCATTTCAGACCTGGAGGTGAGCTCCATCGACTGCCAGTACCGTAGTGGAAGTGGGAGGACGTCTCCATGGATTTTGTGACTGGTTTGAGGCCTAGTAGGAGTTTTGATGCTATTTGGGTTGTTGTTCATAGACTAACAAAGACGGCACGTTTCATTCCTATCAAAGAGATGTGGCCAGTGAGCAAATTGGGTGAGGAGTACACTAGACAGATAGTGAGACTTCATGGTATACCGAGGACGCTCGTCTCTGATCTAGATGGACAATTTACCTCGAGATTTTGGCAGTACATTCAGATTGCTTTGGGGACGAGTCTACACTTCACGACTGTGTTTCACTCCCAGACCGATGGTCAGTCTGAGAGGACCATTCAGACCTTGAAGGATATGCTACGAGCTTGTGTGTTGGATTGGGGACAAGGATGGTCTGATTACCTCACACTCGTTGAGTTCTCATACAACAACAGCTGGCATGCATCTATTGGGATGGCTCCTTATGAGGCACTGTATGGACGTAGGTTCCGTACACCTTTATGCTGGGATGAGCCTAGCAGTATCAGTGGGATAGCGCTAGAGTAGATTCAGGGTGATATGGCTTGAGTAGCGCTGATCAAAGAGAGGATGCTGGTTGCACTGAGTCACCAAAAATCATATGCAGACAAGAGGCGTCGGCCTCTAGAGTTCAGGGTAGGAGCTCATGTCTGGTTGAGAGTATCTTTGACGCGAGGCATCAGACGTTATGGCATAAAAAGGAAGATGAGTCCCCGATATGTCGGTCCTTTCGAGATATTGGATAGAGTTGGAAGGGCAGTCTACAGATTAGCTTTGCCTCTAAGGTTAGAGGGTTTTCACCATGTGTTCCATTTGTCTTAGCTGAGAGAGTACATACCAGATCCGAGGCACATTGTGAGTTATGATGATTTGGTGGTGGAGCCAGACCACACCTTTGGTGAGCATCCTATTGCATTCCTAGAGCGAGGTGTGAGATGCCTGCGTTCAAAGGACATTTCTATGATAAGGATACAGTGGTCTAGACGTGGACTTGAGAAGGCTACATGGGAGACTGAGAATAGTATCCTGAGGAACTATCCAGAGTTTTATGCTGAGATAGATGCATCTAGGGTCAATGAGTAGATCTTAGTGCTATCTTGGTGAGTATGTGCTTATGTGCTTATATGCTTTGATGTGCTTATTCCATGCTAGCTATGTTATGTTTTATGATCTTATTAGATCTTGCTGTGCTAGCGTGATGTCTGTTATAGCTGGAGATGATTACTATCTCCATGCTATTTGAGTCTGATGTCTGTTACAGCTAGAGATGGTTATTTCCTCCATGCTATCTGGGTTGATTAGGATTCAGCTGGAGACTAGAGATGGTTCTTTCCTCCGTGCTACTTTGATCGACATAGTTTCAGTGGAGATGTTATTCCTCCATGCGATGTATATGATTATGTTTGGCTAGAGATGTGCTTCCTCTATGCCTTGTGATGTGGTATGGAGAGAGATGTGATTCCTTTACGCCTTTGGGTAGTGTTATGGCCTTGTTTTCTGGAGTTGATGATTCCTCCATGTTTATGTTTGAGGTTATAGATTTGTATAGGTTCTGACCTTTTGAGCGGAGATGTGATACCTCCGATAGAGAGAGAGTTATACCTTGGAGTCCGAGAGGATTTGGGATCTTGCAAGTTTCGGGACGAAACTTGTTTTTAGGGGGGTGAGATGTAAGAGCCTAGTTGCTGAGTTGCGGAGAGAGTGAGCAGAGGGCCAGGATTATGCCTAGACCGCCCCTGCGTGACCTTGGTGGCGCCACTGCGGTTTGCTTGGGCCGCCCCTACGGCTCTGTGTGTTGCAACCGTCTTCTTTGACCCTTTGACCCGTGCTTTACTCTTTTTACCCCTTTATTACTTTCATCTCTTTCCTTTGATGAGGGTTTACCATTCTCAGCTCCATCTCTCTCTTCTACGTACATCTTCTCCTCTCTTCTCCCTTGGATCATCCTTGCTTGATCTTCTCTTGAGTTTGGTTGAGTTTATGGGAGTTTTGGATAGCTTTGCTTGGCTTTGATGTTGATGATGTTGTTGGGCCTTGTTGAGCCAGCTTGAGGTGGTAATGGTGTTGAGTTGATCTCCTAGAAAGCTTGGTTGGTAAGCTTCCATGGCTTCTCTTCTTTCTTTCTTGTTTTCTTCTTTTTTTCTTTTCTTTCCTTAGCCTAGGTTAGATTCCTTAGTCTTGGATCATGTTCCAGCAATGTTTGGCTTGTGTTGATGTATATATATATGTTCTGTATGTATGATGATGTTGGAGTGAAGAAGGAGTAAAGAATCGAAGGAAGAAGTGAAGAAAGGGATAAGGTGGTGTCTCATCTATCCAGCCGCCCCTGAGCCACCCTACAGCCACCCCAGCACCGTCCTGGATCCACCCATGCGCCACCTATGAGCAGCCCCTGTGCCCACCTACATCAGCAAGGTCTTGCACTTGTTCCTGCAGGTGTGTGTTGCTTCTAGGCTTTCATTAGGATGCATTTGTTCCCTTTTCCTAGTGTGAGTGTATAAGACCATGCTAGAGGTGTGATGATGTGGGACCATCTCCAATACAAGGACCAGTTACACGTTCAAAGGCTAAAGCATTAAAGGAGAAACCAACAACTTCTTCACTTTCACCTTCTTCAGATTCGAGTATGAATGGAGCGATGACACGGTCAAGAGCTAAGGCAATCCAAGATGAAGTTACGGATCTTCTCATGACATTTACCCTCAAGGAAACTCTCATCACTCTCAAGGGTTCCTTAGTGACATTGCTAGCTGTTGTAGAAGAGCCAAACCACGACCAAGAAGATCCATCAAGCAAGGAAGAAGGATAAGAGCATAGACGAGTTCCAGAAAGGAAAATCGACCGTTTTTCCCAAGAAATCAACCGATTTTCCTGTAGGAAAATCGATTGATTTTCGTGGTCATTTTCTTTCATTGGAACGAGAGTTGCAAATGGGCCAGCCATGATCTTCTATTTTGTTGGCAACTATATTTTGTATAATTCCTTAATATCTCTCAGACTATCTTAGGGAATTATTTAGATTCTATTTTTTTTAGATTTTATATCTTATATCTTTTAAAAGATATCTTTCTTAGATTATCTTTTCAAAAGATATATTTTATAGATCATATTTTTTTAGTTTTTCCTAGTTTTAGTAGGTTTAATCTTCCCTATAAATAGCCTTAGAGGGGAAGATTGTTTGAGGAGATTAGATTTGAGATATTTTTCACATATTGTGTGAACTTACTACTTCGCTTACGGAGTACGTATTTTATTCATTGCTATTGAATCAAAGAAGAGTTTTGGTTGAATTGTTGTTACGTTCTTGCTAGATTGTGCTTGTGTGTGTTAATCTTGTTGAAGGTTGGTGCTCCTGGTCGATCCTAGTCCCTCCTTGTGTTTGTCTTACTTAGAAGACTTGTGTAAGGTTAAAGAAGTGAGGGTTAAGGTGATCTTCTCGTTCAAAGGTTTTGACACATTATTGGTCAAGGTTCTTTTGCAGAAATATCTTGGTTCATATCTTCCTATATTTTCCATTTATCATTCCATAATCATCTTCTTATCTTTTTATATCTTTAACTAATTCGTATTCTGAGTTCATCCAAAAATCGACCTGTTCTTGAGATAAATCGTCCGATTTTTCTATAGAACAACCCGATTTTTATTCCAGTTAAGGACTTTTAATCTAGATCAGAAACTGCGGCTTAACCCCGCATCAAAGTGGTATCAGAGCTAATCGATTGAAGTCCAAACGTTCATCAAAAGGTTTGATTTTTTTAAGTCTTTTTTGAGTCTTTAAAAGTTGAGTCTTTTCTTGTTTGACATCTTTGCAAGATTATTTGAGTTTAATGTGCGTTGACTTGTGTAAGTTCGGGAAGAGAGAAACGCCAACAATTCCCAAACACTAGCCAGCCGTTGACCTTTGAAACCTCGCCAATACAAAAAAAAAAGAAAAGGAAAGAAAGAAAGTTCTTAAACGTCGAAACCAAGAGTCGATTTTTCAAAGAAAAATCGCCCTGTTCTTCCCCAAATCAACCGATTTCTTACCCGATTTTTGCTACTGTTGCCAAAATTTGAAGAAAATCTTCGAGGCACACCTTGCAAAATCAAAGTGCACCCTGTGCAAGAGCATTACAACAGAAGAGTTCCAGTATATACCTTGAAGCAATCAAAGAGATTTAAACAAACCTAAACCCAAATCCGGCTATCTTTCTTTCTTAACTTCGCAACTCAAGGTACGTTCTTCTCTCTTCTTAATCTCTTGTGTGCTTTTCATTAGCCTCTTTTCTATTCTAAACATTGAGTCTTTCTTTGAGTGTGTTAATTAGTATCTATACTTCTTAACATACTAGTTGTCTATCCGCAATCTTTCTTTCTACCTTGTCGTGTGTGGAGTAAACTTTTTACAGGGATTCCTTAACCATCGCACCCCACAAGAACCTTTATCCGGACCAAGTTAACTACTTGATTCAACTAAAGATTTCTAGGGAGCCAAGGCACTGATTTGTAAAGAAGCATTAATCCATACAATTCAATTCCGTCAACTAGCTTGCAACAACACAACAAGAGCGTGAGTGCGAGAGAAAATAAGAAAGGTCTTTCGATTCCTCTAACTTAACAAGTTTGTTGTTGCTGTGCGTGTTGGTATAGATGTTAGAAAGAGATAGTCCACGCAGTTCTCAAAAGGACAACGCGCCAGATATAGCGGACGTACTCAAGCAGATAGTGACCCAAATGTCCAACATGGACAAACGGCTTGAGCAGATGGAAGCAAAGTCAAGTGCGGCCCTTCGATCCGATTCCTGTATAAGATTCGATCCCAAGGCTGTTTATGAAGTAGGCGGAAGCTCCGCCAATCCACCACCACCCCCACCCCCAACATCCGCAATAAGCCATCCACCAAAAACCGGTAACACTTACCCTAATCGATTCGTTAATACTAACTACAATCCACTTTTTTATGACGAATTTCAGGACATAAGTGATGAAGAGGATGAGTAAATGTGGAGAGAATACCCAAGACGCCATCAACGAAGAGGCCGCTATAATAAACATAGTCGACCTCAACCGCATAATGACGGACTTGGGAAAGTAAAAGTCAAGATTCCAAGCTTCGAAGAACGATGCGATCCGGATGCCTACATGGAATGGGAAATCAAAATTGAACAACTTTGGTCTTGCCATAACTTCAGTGAGCAAAGGAAGATCCAACTTGTTGCATTGGAATTCCAAGGCTACGCCCTTATTTGGTGGGATCATCTCATCAAAGAAAGGAGAAGAGCGGGCAAACCGGACATCAATACTTGGGAACGGATGAAGGCTTTGATGAAAGCTAGATTTGTGCCACCACACTACAGACGGGAGTTGAGAAAACGTTTGGAGAACCTCAAACAAGGTTCCATGTCCGTAGAGGAAGTCTACACAGCCATGCAAACGGCAATGGTGAAAGCCAACATAGCAGAGGATGAGGAGTCTATTATGGCTCGATTTCTAAGAATCTTACATCCTTCTTTAGCTAATGAAATTGACCTCTATCCCTATGCTTCTATGACTAATTTATTACATTTGGCTATCAGGGTGGAGAAGAAGCTCAAAGGACGGAATCAAGAAACGACTTATTGGACTCCAAAGAAGAAAAATCGACCGATTAATAGTAAAATCGACCGATTTTCTTCCCAGAACGATGATGGAAAACGTTCTTTGCCCGATCCAGCAGCTGTCAAGCCGTCTACTCAGTCTCGTCCTTTGAATGAGCCTTTAAAGGACCATAATGGGAGTACCTCTAACCCCACCTCACGATCTCGAGATATTGTTTGTTTTAAATGTCAAGGAAGGGGTCATTATATACGTGATTGTCCTAATAAACGAGTTTTATTTATTAATCAACAAGGACAATATGAAAGTGAGGAAGAAACTGAGCATGATCATACCCATATCAATGCATTACATGAGCATGAGCATAGTGATTGTGAATATGAACATGGTGATTCCTTAATTGCTAGACGCACTTTGCATGCTAAAATTGATTTATGTGAGGATAACCAATGTGCAAACCTTTTTCATACTCGATGTCTTGTTCAAGGAAAGGTTTGTAACATGATTATTGATGGGGGGCAGTTGTTGCAACATTGCTAGTGAAGAATTGATCGCTAAGTTGCAAATCACTACCTTCTACCATCCTCGACCTTATAAATTGCATTGGATGAATGATTGTGGAGAATTGAAGGGTTAATAAACAGGCTCGTATTGCGTTTACTTTAGGAAAATATGAGGATATTGTTGTGTGCGATGTTGTGCCTATGCAAGCTTGTCATATTTTATTAGGCCAACCGTGGCAATTTGATAGAAAGGTGACGCATGATGGATTTTCTAACAAACACTCATTTGAGTTTAAAGGGAAAACCATTACGCTCAAACTTATGACTCCACTACAGATTGCTGAACATTACGACAATAAGAAGGAGAAACGCAAGCAGAAGGAGAAAGAATCAACTCTCATAGAAGAAAAATCGGGTAAACCATCGACAACTCGACCAATTTATGAAGAAAATCGCTCTGCCCAAGGAAAAATCGACTGATTTGCCTGTAGTTCATCCGATTTTTCCTCTCTGGGACAACAACGAGCCCTTCTTTCATCAAAAAGGGAGTTTATCGATGATTATCTTCCCTTAGATCTTTCTTTACTGAATTTATATAAGAGCCTAGTAACCTTGAGTGATGATGCGAAGGCCGCTTTGCCTTCAAATATTTTACAGGCCTTAAATGAATTCAAGGACGTATTTCTGGATGAGATTCCTGCCGGACTTCGACCATTCCGAGGCATTGAGCATCGGATTGATTTCATTCCTGGATCTTCACTTCCTAATCGCCCTGCGTATAGGATGAGTCCGCAGGAAAGCCAAGAAATACAAGATCAAGTACAAGATCTTTTGAATAAAGGCTATGTACGTGAGAGTTTAAGACCTTGTGCGGTTCCAGTTCTATTGGTGCCCAAAAAGGACAACACTTGGAGAATGTGTGTGGATTATAGAGCAATCAACAAAATTACTATCAAGTATAGACATCCCATTCCTCGATTGGATGATATGCTAGACGAGTTGAGCGGTTCCACTTTGTTTTCAAAGATTAATCTTAAGAGTGGTTATCATCAAATCCGAATGAGGGAGGGAGATGAATGGAAGACATCATTCAAGACCAAATTCGAACTCTATGAGTGGTTGGTAATGCCTTTCGGTTTGATTAACGCTCCTAGTACTTTTATGAGATTAATGAATCATGTCTTACGCCACTTTATTGAAAGTTTGTGGTTGTTTACTTTGATGACATCCTCATTTATAGCAAATCCGTTGAGGAGCATGAAGAACACTTAAGGAAAGTACTTGCAACTCTTAGATCTGAATCGTTATATGCTAACATTAAGAATTACGAGTTTAGTACTAATCAAGTTGTCTTCCTTGGATTTGTTGTCAGCACAAGAGGACATGAGGTGGATAAAGAAAAGATTAAAGCCATTCAAAAATGGCCTACACCTACCACCGTCGGACATGTGCAATCTTTCCATGGATTAGCGACCTTCTATAGGCGCTTTGTGAAGGATTTCAGCACCATCGCAGCCCCTCTCACGCAGCTCATGAAGAAGCAAGTATCGTTCGAGTGGGGAAAAGCGCAAGAGAACGCATTTTCGGAACTAAAGAGGCGACTATCAAATGCACCTCTTCTTGCACTTCCGGATTTTACCAAACCCTTTGAAGTAGAGTGCGACGCTTCAGATATTAGTATAGGAGGTGTACTCATGCAAGAAGGTAAACCTCTAGCCTACTTTAGCGAGAAATTAAAAGGTTCGTGTTTGAATTACTCTACTTATGACAAGGATTTATATGCTTTATTCCGAGTTTTCAAAACATGGAAACACTATCTTTGGCCTATTGAATTCATTCTTAGAACTGATCATGAGTCTTTGAAGTATTTTCGAAGTCAAGATAAGTTGGACAGGAGACATGGGCATGGATGGAGTTTATCGAGACATTTCCTTATATTATCAAATATAAGAAAGGGAAGGATAATGTTGTAGAGGATGCCTTTTCTAGGAGGTATACTTTGATCACAACAATGGATTCCAAAGTCCTAGGATTCCATTATATCAAAGAACTTTACGAGGATGATGAAGATTTTTGCGATATCTACACTGGATGCAAAAATCGACCCATCACCAGGAAAATCGACCGATTTTCTGGCCGATTTTTGTCCCAGTCAAGAGATAAGTATTATCTTTGTGAGGGATTTTTGGTTCATGAGGATAAAGTTTGTATTCCTAGATATTCTCTGAGATTGTTATTAGTTGAGGAAGCACGTATGGGAGGTTTAATGGCACACTTTGGTAGAGATAAGACTTATCACATGCTTCATTCTCATTTCTTTTGGCCTCATATGCTCAAGGATGTTCAACACTTGATTAAGAGATGCCTTGTTTGTCTAAAGGCAAAATCAAGATTAAAACCACATGGTTTGTATACTCCTCTACCTATTCCTACATCACCTTGGCTTGACATAAGTATGGATTTTGTTGTAGGTTTGCCTAGGACTAAGAAGGGGAGACATTCTATATTTGTGGTTGTTGATCGTTTTTCTAAAATGGCTCATTTTATCGCTTGCCATAAAACTGATGATGCATATAATGTAGCTAACTTGTTTTTCAAGGAAGTTGTTAGATTGCATGGAATTCCAAGAACTATTGTGAGCAATAGAGATGTCAAGTTTCTTAGTTTCTTTTGGAAGTCACTTTGGGGAAAGCTAGGTACAAAGTTGTTGTTTTCAACTTCTAGTCATCCTCAAACGGATGGTCAAACGGAGGTAACTAATCAGACTTTGACTCCGATCTTACGAGCTGTTTTGAAAGATAATTTGAGTGCTTGGGAAGATGTATTACCACATGTTAAATTTGCTTATAATCGTACCTTGCATTCTTCTACTAACCTAACACCGTTTGAGTGTGTTTATGGAGTGAATCCTTTGACTCCCTTTGATCTTATATCGTTGCCTTTAGAGGAGCGAGTAGATTTTATTGCAGGAAAGCAGGTGGAGTTTATAAAGGAGTTATATGAGAAAACGCGCTCACGGATGGAGCAAAAAGCGATTTTAATTGCTTCCAAAGAAAATCGGAATCGCAAGGAAATACTATTTAAATCCGGAGATCTTGTATGGTTGCATTTGCGGAATGAGTGATTTCCGGACAAGCGGAAGTCTAAGCTATCTCCACGTGGAGACGGACCTTTTAAAGTCAAGAGGAAAGTTGGTGATAATGCTTATGTTTTAGAGCTTCCAGCGGACTATGGTGTAAGTCCCATCTTTAACGTTGGTGATTTAAGTCCATACGAGCTTAGGGATGAGTGTAGCGGAGATTCGAGGACGAATCCTTTTCAAGAAGGGGAGTCTGATGTGGGACCATCTCCAATACAAGGACCAGTTACACGTTCAAAGGCTGAAGCATTAAAGGAGAAGCCAACAACTCCTTCACTTTCACCTTCTTCAGATTCGAGTATGGATGGAGCGATCACACGGTCAAGAGCTAAGGCAATTCAAGATGAAGTTACGGATCTTTTGATGACATTTACCCTCAAGAAAACTCTCATCACTCTCAAGGGTTCCTTAGTGACATTGCTAGCTGTTGTAGAAGAGTCAAACCACAACCAAGAAGATCCATCAAGCAAGGAAGAATGATAAGAGCAAAGACGAGTTCCACAAGGAAAATCGATCGATTTTCCCAGGAAATCGACCGATTTTCCTGTAGGAAAATCGATTGATTTTCGTGGTCATTTTCTTTCATTGGAACGAGAGTTGCAAATGGGCCGGCCATGATCTTCTATTTTGTTGGCAACTATATCTTGTATAATTCCTTAAAATCTCTCAGACTATCTTAGGAAATTATTTAGATTCTATTTTTTTTAGATTTTATATCTTATATCTTTTAAAAGATATCGTTCTTAGATTATATTTTCAAAAGATATATTTTATAGATCATAATTTTTTAGTTTTTCCTAGTTTTAGTAGGTTTAATCTAAACCTTTAAATAGCCTTAGAGGGGGAGATTGTTTGAAGAGATTATATTTGAGATATTTTTCACATATTGTGTGAACTTACGACTTCGCTTACGGAGTACGTATTTTATTCATTGTTATTCAATCAAAGGAGAGTTTTGGTTGAATTGTTGTTACGTTCTTACTAGATTGTGCTTGTGTGTGTTAATCTTGTTGAAGGTTGGTGCTCCTGGTCGATCCTAGTCTCTCCGTGTGCTTGTCTTACTTAGAAGAATTGTATAAGGTTAAAGAAGTGCGGGTTAAGGTGATCTTCTCGTTCAAGGGTTTTGACACATCATTGGTCAAGGTTCTGTTGCGGAAATATCTTGGTTCATATCTTCCTATATTTTCCATTTATCATTCCATAATCATCTTCTTATCTTTCCATATCTTTCAATAATCCATATTCTGAGTTCATCGAAAAATCGACCTGTTCTTGAGATAAATCGTCTGATTTTTCTATAGAACAACCTGATTTTTATTCCAGTTAAGGACTTTCAATCTAGATCGGGAATTGCGGCTTAACCCCCCCCCCCTCCCCCGCATCATGTGAGGATGTGTTTGGTTGAGGTTATGTTTGGTTTATGCCTTGTATGGCCTTTGAGGTTCGTTAGGTTGTGAGAATAGGTTGAGGATGATCCTATGGATCCCTTTGGATCTAGGTGTGACCCTTGTGTTGTTAGGAGATTGATATATCTCTTTATGCCCTGTTTATAGGTTGTGTTTGATCGAGGTTGAGGTAAGTCCGTAGGACTTACTTAGTTGTCATCCTTATATTGGGTGCTTGCATGAGTGGTGTGTGTTTTATATGTTTGCTATGATAGCATGAGATGTCGTTTATACCAGCCTATGTTTTAATGATTGCCCCTATGCGTGGCTGGGATAACCTTTCCCTTTCATCCCGCCGTGGAGTCTGGGAGGTTCTTTGATGTCAGGCCATACTGACTTTACAGGAAGGGCACAATCAACTCCCATAGGGTACACAGATTGTGTCACCGATACTTGTGCAGTTGGCTAGTAGGCTCGAAGGCGAGGATGTATCGGTCCTTGTGTCACATACTTTCATTTATATATATATATATATATATATATATATATATATATATATATATACGACTTGAGTGAATGATCATTATATTGAGATGATAAATGGGTAAATGTGTGATATCATGCTGATGTGTTTATCCTTTTATGTTTGTGATTGTGCTTATGCATTACTCTATATATGTGTATGGTTAGCTAATGGTTTATTACCATGTTGTAGATGCCCCATACGATAGGCGTGTTGCTGAGTGATCTAGCAGAGTGGCATGCCGAGGACCTCTCGTACATAGGTTGTTGTGGGCTTTTGGGTTTGTTTACCTTTCCCTCCTGCGTGAGGATGATCTTTTGTTACCTCCTGTGTGAGGGCGTTGTTGTTATACTCGGCAATGTTGTCTTACCTTTTGATTGTACAATTTATACAGTTTTATGTATTTCTTTTTATATCTGTTAGTGTCATGTTGTAAGGTCCAGTGAACTTGTTGTCAGGCTCAAGTCAGGATCCATTGTGAGATCCTAGTCCAATATGACACTCCGAGTCCCGCGGATTCGGGGTGTTACAATTTGTGCATTGATCCAACGTTCCTTAATTGTTCTTATTTCTTACGACAAAATACGTTTTTACATATCTTGACCCTCTATATATATAAAAAACTTTAAAGTTGTATATCGCTATATTTAGTATTATCGAATGTCATAATTTAATTTTTGCTTGTAAAGTTTTTTCAAACAGCTTAAATATAAGAACAAACAACTTATATAAGATCCGTCTTAAAAACTAGGAATCACATCACAAGTTAAAAATACAAAAATAACATGAAAAAACTAATATAAAAAACGATCCCTTTGTTGTGTTTGGCTTCAGGGTTGTGTGTCTGAGGGTGCATGTGAACGAGAATGGAACATATTAAACAGTTCTCGAACTTCATCAATTGTAGGGGGATATCCGCGACTTTGGATTTGTGTCACCCTGCCTCCAACTTGTACGTGTCGTTGGATACAACTCGAGACGAAAGAAGTCGTTTGTAGATCCAGGAGAATCCAAGACGACTTGAGGACATACGGGTGACTATTTATTATGTACCAACGCACATATCCTTTTTCATCTTGCCATGAAACTACCAAGAATAATGCATCGCGCAATTAAGTGGATATTGTGTCCGATCGGATGTTCCACTAGTGCCAGACATGATCAAAATCCACGTTATAATATTGTGAGTTCGGCTTCTCTCCAAACGCAACGGGCGGATGGGTTCCACGAAATATTACATTAATTGGTTAAGATTATTTTTATTTTTAATGTAAATTAACAATACTAATTTAAATTATTATATTAATAATAATTAACACTATTATAGTATTATTTTTATTAATAATTTTAAAACTTTAATAATAAATTTCAAAACGAATCCACACATTTTTCTAATAATAATAAGATACAGTTATAATACAAATCCTAAAATAAGTCATCTACAACCATTACAACCGACACAAAACCAATGCAAAATTAAAGTTAGAAGGGAGACATGAATCACCGTGCAAAGTTTCAGGTTAGTCACAATCAAATCAGGGCAGATTAAGGGGTGCAATTAAGATCTCTCTATTAAATTTGGTTCACCTATTCTAAAGATTTAAACCCATTAAATCAAAGTTATAAAAATATATTATAATGAAAGCAAAATCATTAAATGTCATTTTTTTTAAATAAACTAGTGACATGTGGCCAAATAGAAAATATGGGACAAAAAAAATGAGACAATTATCGGGCCAAATGATTTGGAGAACAATTTTCATGGGAGATGTCAAGGTAAAGTGCATCCCTTTTTTAAAATATGAAATATTAGTCAATAAAATATGAGCCAATTTTTTTTAAAAAGAATTTGGCTTAGTAGGCTCTATTTCGTTTTTGTTTAAGAAATTATACTCCATATTTTTTACTGTTAATAAAGTTAATGAGGAGGTTTTAATAGGTAAATTTCATTCACTGACTTCCTCCCGCTTCATTCAATTTGCGAACAAAAACTAACTGGTGTCTCTCGACTCCTCAACTTCAACTCAAACTTCTCCCTCAATCTCTCTCGTAATCTCAAATTCTTCAAGTTTTTTGATCTTCTCCTGTTAATTCCGGCATTCTCTTTCGCTCTCATTCTCAATTTCGTCTTTGTTGATACCAGATGTTATCTCAAATCTCTCCTTACCTGTTAATCGATCGTAAACCCTAACCAGCAGAAAAATGGCTACTCGATCTAAGGTTGTAGGAAACCGATCGTCTTCTTCTAATCTTCCAACATTCAATCTTCTAACCCCAACGCCTCCTTCACCTGTTGAAGACGATGTTTCAAACGAGGGACAGGCACCTCCGGTGTCTGATCATGATGGAGGTCTTCAAATAATTCTATCTGGTGGTCCAAGGGAAAAAAATATACTAGTGGTTAGTATGGATTGAATACTCTTTCAAATTTTCTTGTATTATTGTTTTTGGTATTTGTTCATATTAGGGTTTGATAGGTTTATATATTGTTTCTGGTATGTGTTTTCATATAGTTTGTGGTATTTTTGTTTCGTCTTTATATTTGCATGAGAATTCTAGTATTAGTTGTTAGTGCATTTGTGTCTGGTATTAACTTTTCTGGTATGTTACTTGTTTTAGTTTTTCTGGTATGTCTTATGGAATAAGTTTCTGGTATGTGATGTTTATTTGTTTCATGTATACCTATCTATTGTGTTTCTAGTATTTGTTTTTATATGGTTTTTGGAATGCTTTGTTTCGTCTTTATATTACATGAGTTGTCTGGTATGTGTTTATGATTTTGTCTTGTATTAGCCGTTAGTGCATTTGTGTATGGTATTAACTTTTCTGGTATGTTACTTGTTATAGTTTTTTTAGTATGTCTTATGGAATTAGATTCTGGTATGTGATGTTTATTTGTTTCATGTATACCTATCTATTGTGTTTCTAGTATGCTTTGTTCTTTGTTTATATTACATGAGTTGTCTGGTATGTGTTTATGGTTTGTTTTTTGGTATGAGTTGTTGATATGTTTCCTGTTTATATTTATATGATTTGTCTGGTATGTATGCTTTCTATTTTGAGTTTCATATGAGGTTTTTATATTACTTTCTGGTATTGAATTTTGATGTGAATATTGATATTATTTTCTAGTATGTTTACACAGGCAGAGGAAGAAATGCCTAATAATGGATATGAAGACTCATTTGTAAGTTAAATGTTTGATTTGAGTATCTGGTTTCTTGTTGAAATGTTTTCCTGGTATTAACAAACTTGTTTCCTTTACTAGTTGAGGTGCAGGGTTGATGATAACCCGAAATATGAGACAGCACGGATAACTATGTTGTCTTGTGTAATTTAATCAACTTTATACTTGAAGGTTTGGATGTAAGGGGGCAACAAATGTTCAAAAGTTGTATATTTGGGGACATCAAATCTTAATCTTTCTAACCAATTACTACACTCTACTTAGGTATTTATAACTATACACCTTTTCAGTTTGGTGCCTCCATTCCACTTTCTAATGTTCAAAATATGAGACAACACGCAAACACTCTATGTGTTTTGCAATCAACAACACTCTACTTAGGTATTCATAAATATACACCTTTTCAGTTTGGTGCCTCCATTCCACTTTCTATTGTTAATATGTTTCTTTCTTTTTTTTTTTCAATTTTTTGGTTTATAAGGTTTGGCTTAAGCGAGTTTGCTGAAATGGCCTTGATTGTCGGTACAATGCATACAAGGAAGAGGAAGATGTCGACATGAAGGATTTGGTCAGCATTCCCAAATGTTTATTGCGAACTTTGGAGGAGAAATAACCAGAGCTTCTAAAGAACGATGAACGCAAATTTAAGATTGTTTTAATCCTCTTCGTTGATTGTGTTTTGCTTGGCAATGACAAGAAGAGGACGGTCTCCATTCTCACTCTTTCTTTGGTGAAGGACATGGAAGCATTTAATTCCTTCCCATGGGGGCGCCTTGTCTTCTCTAAGCCACTGGAGAGCCTACAGGAGTGCGAGCAAACTAAGTCTCGAAAATCAGGAAATTACTGCCTTTCTGGTTTTCCTTTGGCACCCCAGGTAAGATTGGTTTATGTTGTTTTTGGTATGGTTTTAATTTCATACTTTCTCTGGTATTAGTTTAATTTTTTACAAGTTTTATAATATGTTTGTCTGGTTTCAATTTCTGGTATGAGAGTTTGTTATTAGTTTGATATCATTTATTGATATGATATTCAAGTATGTTCTATTCATGTGTTTCCTGTGTATAATTTACAGGTTCACATCCTTGAATTCATTCACAAACTAGCATCGTTGTTTGCCAGATGTGTTGATAAAGAAACAAACCCACTTTGTCTTAAGTGAGTTTCATCAAGCAAAGAGAAGATGAAGTGCAACTTCCAAACAATTAAAGATACGGCGTCATCCTTGACCCAAGATGACATCAAAACCATCCCGGTGTCCCCAAATGATCCAGAACATGAGGATGACAACAAGCGGTGGGGGGATTAGAATATTGATTAAGTTGGCTATTTGTTTCATCTTTTCAAGGTTGTGTTCCATAATGTCCGGGTATTCAGGCCCGGATGTTCTTGTGTGAAGGTTATCATGGATGCGCCAAAGGAGGAAGAATCCCCAAAGAAGGAGGTATCCCTAAAGAAGGAGGATTCCTATAGTGATGACTTTATTGCTCCTTTTCCTCTTCGCCCTTCTCTTCGTCTTTTATTGAGGTTGTCAAGGCCAGAAAAAATTGTCAAGAAAGAAGATGCCCCAATGAAGAGGAAAAATGAAGGGGGACGTAAAAGGTATTTCAATATATTTCATACACTTATCTTTTAGTTATGTGGCATTAGTTTCTGGTTTGTTAATCTAGTATGCTTTGATGATATGTGTTCTATTTATATTGGTTTTATTTGTCTGTCATGAGTTTCTGGTCTACTCTTTTGGTATGTGTTTCTGGTTTAGTTTTCTAGTAAGATTTTATGGTTTAGTTTTCTGGTAAGAATGCTTTCTTTCTTTCTGGTATGAGTCTACTATTAGTATTTGGTATGTATTTTATCTTATTTCTAGTATGAGTTTAGTTATATGTTCTGGTATACTCTTCTTGTAAGTGTTTCCGGTTTAGTTTTCTTGTATGATTTTGTGTTTAATTTTCTGGTATGAGTTTGTGGTTTAGTTTTCTGGTAAGAATGCTTTCTTTCTTTCTTTCTGGTATGAGCCTACTGTTAGTATTTGGTATGTATTTTATCTTATTTTTGGTATTAGTTTAGTTATATTTTCTGGTATGTTTTTTTATTTGTTTCATGTGTATATTGTTATGTTTTGTGTGGTTTAAGTTTCTGGTATGTTTGTCATTTAGTTAATAATGTTTTTTAGGGCTACATCAAAGAAAATTAAGAAAGAGGAGATTGTTGAGGAAATTATTGAGGAGGCTGAATGGTAAATATTTACATAACCCATATTTATATTATCATACCAGAATTATCATTTTTTTAATTATTTGTTCTATTGTTTCAGCCAAGAAGAATTTATGGCACTGACTAGTCTCCTTGAGACTATGGTTGCACTGGGTACCCTGTTGGGATGGTTGATCCTCTAGAAATGGATACCAATCTCCCTACGGAAGTTGTGGTTTCACCACCTCTGGCTGATCCCACCCCCACTATTCCTACCTTAAACAAGTAAATTAGAGTTTACATACCAGAATTTATTACTTTCAAATGCATATTTGATATCGCATATGTAATCTTGTATTATGTGAATTTATAGGGAGCATGTTTGGGTGGAGGATTTGAGGAAACAACTGCAAACGCAAAATCAGTTGATTTTTGAGCTAAAGATGAAGGTTCAAGAGCAGGATGAAACACTCAACCAAATGCTTTTGAGGCAGAAGGAACATACCGTCACCCAACACTGAATATGAGGGCAATATTACCGGATCCTCAGTAAGCTTGAAAAGATGGCTCCTTCTTCGAAAGACACCCAAGTGTCCCAAACCCCCACCTGCAGCTGATGGTGCTAAACTCGAAATTCTTGGGTTTTCAAGTTCAGAAGAAACACCATCCCCAGAAAAGCCCCAGCACCAGCCACAGCCCAAGGAAGAAGGTGAAGTTGATAAGCCAAAAGAAGTGGCAGTTGAAGAGGCATAAAATACTACTACTATTCTTCATCTGTATTGTTTATGGGCACATTTGTTAATGTTTTTGTTATGTTGTGAATCTGGTACAGAAACCAAAACCAGACATTGTTGCTAAAGGGAAAGCAAAAGCCAAAGGACCGAGGAGAATGGATTTACGTGAAAAGAAACCTAGCGACCTTGTCGTATCTCCCTATGTTGTCCCATTGAAGATCCCTAAGGCACCGAAGCATAATTTCTTGAGCAAGAAGGACAGAGACGCATTTTGTTCTTGGTACCTTGATTCGACCAAAGAAGATTCTTTAATTGAATATCACCATGAACCAACCAAGAAACACTTCAAGCCGATACTCCAAAAAACTGGATGCTTGTGGGATTATGTAAGTTAACACTAACCTTACTTTTATTAAACTTAATAATTTTTTGATGTGTTTCTGGTATGCCTTTCTAGTAAGAGTTATTGATGTGTTTCTGGTATGATCATGGGTCCACAATTTGTTTAATTATTTTCTGGTATGCTATGTTGAACTACTTTTTGGTAAGAGCTAGTTGTATTAGAGTCCGGTATGACTTTGATATGTTAATATATGTTTTGGTTTTCTGCTATTATGTATTTCATTAGTCTTCTAGTATGAGATTCTTGCATATTATTTTTTATCTATGTGATCTGTTATGATGATTTATATGCTAAAAATTATCATGTGTCTTCCTGAGATGATTTATTGCTTGAGCTTTGTGGTATTTGTTTATGTTTTGGTATTCTGGTATGATGTGTTTTCCTGTTTGTGTATCTTTCCTGATCATTTTCATGTATTGAGTTCTGGTATGAGATCTTGTTGTGTTTCTGGTATGATTCTCATATGAGTTTATGTGTCAATGAAAGAGGTTCCACAAAACAACCCAAGGTAATATATACAATAATACTCATATGTTTCTAGTATGTTCATTATCATGTTGGTTTGGAAAAACACTTATATAATCTACTATTGAATGGCAGTGGAAGTTGTGGTCTATTCACTATCAAGCACATCAATTACTTGTCATATGGACAAACTGATTTGTCGCTCATATGTCAAGACTATGTCCCGGCGTTCACAGAACAGTTTTGTGTGATTATGTTCGATAGGGAGTGGGTGAAGCCCTACGAGTCACTTTGAAACAGTAACTGGCCTTTATGCTGATGTTTGATTGACTATGATATAATTGTGTGTTTTTGTAGCATTGATATGTACATTATAAACAAATATTTTTGTATTCACTCTGTTGTAACAGTCATTCAGGTTGTATTGACACTTTTTTAATCTAATCTTGTTGATGACTAATTTCCGGTTTGCTTTTTGTCATTAGTTTTTTGGTATTTGATAAAGTACATAGTATTCTTGTCTGTTGGTTTTCATTTATTGTAATACCCAAAATATTTTATTTCCGGGTTCCAAACAGAAATATTTTAGTTCGGATTTTCGAGAATCCGAACTACAATTTTGGACTTAATCGAACTAGTTTGGACCTCCACCTCCCCCTCTCTTTTTCTTCCTTGGGCGGCCTGATAGGCCCAAAAGCTTCCTCCTTTATCCGACCTAATGGGCCCAGCGTATGAGACCTTTCAGACCGGCCGGACAGGCCCATTTCCATCCAACTTAAGCGGGTAAGCAGCCAAGTGTCTTTTCCCTTCAATGAAGCAAATCACGGAAGAACAGCTATAACCGTAACCAAGCTGATTTGGCAAGATCTCCGTTGTGCACCTCCACCTCCCCTGGCACTCTTCAACGGACCTCGGCAAGGAATCGTGCCCCAACCAACCATCTCGTTCTCTTTCCTAAAGCACCTCAATCTCTCTCCTTAAGTTGCTCGACGTCGGCTCTTCTCACACCTCAAACGTAGGGAAGAAACGTACGCCTACTAGCACGCAGAGTCGGCAAACCTTGCTCCCCAGGCGGCACACCGACGACTCTTGCCTCTTCTCTTCTCGACCGGAGTAAGTATCGCCGCTGCTTGCCGACCGATTATCGCCGCCTAAAGTAAGCGGATACCCCTTCTTACTCCTCTTCTTCCAACGCATTGCGTTTTTACCCGGAGTGCTCATCGGTCTCTCCATATCTGGTACTCTGCAGAATCGACCTGGCTCCTCGCAACGGTGGTCCCGACATCGAGCCAAGCCGCTTCATCTTCTTCAAGGTTGGTTGCCATTGGACTGTAGTGAGACATAACAGCGGGTGAGTCCTCTTTGCTTTGCTAGCGTGTGTACGGTAGTAGTATAGCAGACCAAGATTTAGGAAAAAGGGTGTGGGCATGGGCTTGGTCTGGTTAGTTGGGTAGCACCAGGGGACGACTTTGTGGATGGGCAGAGATTGCCAGTTTGGAGTCGATGCATAGGTAGATACTCGAAGTCCTAACGAGTTAGATTAGATCGGTTTTACGAGTCTAAGTATAGTAAGGCGATGTTGGGTTTTGTTAGGGTTCAGTAGTGTTTACACATGGTTGGTGTGGTTTTAGCGATGACTAAGTTTAGCAGACTCTAGTTTGGATTGTGAGTGGTTGAGGTTAACCTTAGTTTTTTTTTCCGGTTTACGTAATCTATATATATATCTATGAGTTTGAGAGAGTTTAGGCTGTGGATTTTCTAGAAGCATGTTGGTCTAGACTAGCTAGGTCTTGTAGTAGGTTGGTATGAAGTTTGTTAGTGGGAGAAAACCTTTCAACCCTTACGTATTTCCTCTTAAACTTGGGACATCGTCTTTTGGACCTAGTAGTAAATCTCGAGGCTTCCTAGGAATCCTGAAGCTTTCCGGACCTAGGGGTAGTGCCATCTTTTGACCTTAATAGGGTTAGTTGATTTCTTTCTTATATGATCTTGTTAATTTAGAAGTTAAAAAACTTCTAAGGGCTGGATGTGCTTTTGATCCAAGTTTTTCTTATCACAACCAGATGGTTGAGTTGTTATTCTTGCAGAATCTAGTAGTAGCATTGTTTTGAGATTTTGACTGATTCAGGTAAGTCCTTCGGGCTTACTTAGCTAGCTTCTAGATATGGGTGTGGATATGCTTATAGTTGTATTTAGTAGTAATTATATACCGACCTATACATCGGCCTAAGAGTAACAGGCGGTGGCATTCTGCTCAATTAGCCTGAGGGCGTTGGGGGTTTCTTTGGGGACTAGTTCACACTCGGTTTGTAGTGATGCTATCGGCGGAGGTAAGATAGACCTACACCTAGTTGGATAAGGAACGGATCGGCGAGAACTCTTAAGCGTTCTCGTGCCACAATTGTAAAATGGAACAAGGTGAATCACTAAACTATTTGATAATAATCGGTTTGTGTGCTAGCATGATGATTGTTTATATTATCTTGGGTGTGTGTGTGCTATTATTTTTTCTGCTTATATCTAGATAGTTAGCTAACTGTTTTATTTGTTGTTTACGCGTACCACAGGTTAGAGCAGATGCCGAGTGATCCGGATGGTAGTGGTCAGCCGGGGTGTCGTACTTCATAGGACGGGTTGCAGTCCTTTCTTTATGTTGGTCTTTTAGTTTTGACTTTTGCATATTCTCAGATTGTGAGATATTGTTGTTTCCGGCTGTTAGTAATTCTGGTCACATTCATGACTTTGTTAAACATACTCTATGATTTTTTGTTTTTCCTTATTTGTGCCTTGTTGTAAGATCTAGTTAAATTGCTGTCAAACTAAGGTCGGGACCCACTGTGAGGTCCTAACCAGTAGCTCCCCGAGTTTTGAAAACTTGGGTGTTACAACATGGTATCAGAGCCAGGTTGGCAACAATGGTACTTGAAATTTTCAAAAAGGTGAAATAAGTAAATAAGCCGAACCCGAGAGGGGTCTGAGTTTTCCAAAGGAATTTTTAGTTTTCAAAATGCATGCATAGTCGGGTTGGGATAGAAAGTACAGACGACCACCACTACCTCCGCGGATCTCGGTATTCTTAGTATGATTACTTTAAGAATGTCATTTCTTTTTGACCGATTAGCTAGATTATAACTATAGTTGTTATCACTCGTTCAAATGGCACGTACTAGGGCTACACCACCTACTAGTAAAGGTAGAGGTTGTCCACCTCTTCCTCCAGCTAGACAGGATAGGGGTGCTAGGACTTCTGTTGTTAGAGGACGTGGCCGTGGAGGTAGACCTCCACTAGTGAGAGGTCAAGCTCCTCGAGAGGATCCACCCACATCGAGCATGCCAGATGCTGCAGTGGAAGAAGTGGCTGAGAGTATGGTTCCCGAGGTCGGGAATGAGACCACTGCTAGGTCTGGAACACAGGGGGAACGTTCAACTGGGTCGGGACGCGTCTCTATAGGGGGCATCTTAGTACAGAGAGTACAGAGCGTACGTCTAGCGTATGGAGGAGGCTGCCAGGACAGAGGGACTTACCCAGGAACCACGAATACCGGCTGTAAAAGCTAGAATTTTCGAATCCTAATCAAGGATGATTAAGGGTGATTAAGTTAATCATCGATATTAATTGACCCATAAATCGCGAATAGTGTGTAGATGACGAGTATAAATTCCACCATTATGATTTTGGTGTAAATTTGGACTTTTAAGGAAATTTTCACTTTTCCTCCGGGAAATAATTTTTACCCTCTGGTATTATTTGGAGCATTTGGGAGCTTCAATTAATAAAATTGCAGTTGAGAGAAATGATCAGGACATTGGGTATGTTCTAGATAAGAAATAACATGGAAAGGCAAAATGGCCAAAAGAGCCGCTATTTCGTTTCTTAGCGGCTAAGAAAGACGGCTTAGGAATACGCGTTTTCCGAGAAAGTTGCGGAATAATTATCCACACAAAATGTCAGATTTATTATTCCAATTTCGAGAAGTTTGGAGAAGGAGCCCAAACCGCCTTCGGATCGATAAACGGATAATTATCGACTTTGCTAAAGGATAATTATCGTCTTCGCTATAAATAGCGGAAATTCATTTATTAATTCATTTCCTTTCACAATTCCTCGTAAAAGCTCTGATTTCTCTCAACCTTCAAACTCAGATCTACTCTCCGTTTCTAATCCGATTTCAAATCCGTTTGAGTTTTCGGATTCCTCTCTTCATCCTCTTCATATCGGTATCGAGTTTGTGTTTTTCCGAGCACATAAAGGGCTGGTCGAGCATATTAGCTGTTTGGATGGTGGCGCCGTCCAAGTTCCGGTGGATTTGAAGGTGTCCGAGCGTAGCCAGCGTCGTTGTGATTCCGAATCTTCTTTCGGATCGTCAATCGGGTTAGTAACGAATAAGTTATGAATTTATTCGTTTTTCGTATTGCGATTTGGCCTAAATTGACCTTAGGCTTGTCAAAATGGATAATTGGAAATTCCATTATGCTCGTTACTTTATTCTGGTGATTATGGGATATTTGTTTGATGAGATATGATGACAAGTTGGTTCAGAAACTGCCTGCGGGCAAAACGTTATTCTGATGAAATTTAATTAATTAATTAAAGATTAATTAATTAAATTAGGAATCTAGAAAACGCTATAAGCTAATTAAATTCAAAGGAATAAATTTAATTGATGTTTGAAGCAAGAAGTTTAAGACGAGGAATATGATTTTCTCGACAGGTGGTGTTGAAGACGGTAGACTAACTATAGCTTAGTTGCTCAGTGAGCGTATCCAGGTAAGTCTTCGGACTTACTTAGCTTCGATCTGCAGAAACCCGTGCCTGAGATATTTATATCTCACTGTGTTGATATGTGTTGTTGTTTTGAAATGCCTTGTTGTGTTGAAATGTGAATGTTGATATGCATTGAGATGTGTTATGTGTAAAGCATGCTTGATGTGTTTTATGATGAAAATGAGGTTATGATGTGTAAAGCATGCTTAATGTTGTTGTAATTATTATCATGTCATAATTATGAGAAATGGTTAAATGAACATGTGTTAGCCTATTGAGGCGTGCTATTGAATGGCATGATAAGCTTGTTGAAACATGATAATGTATGAGATGATAAGCTTTTTGAGGCATGTGATATGATGATAACCTGTAAAGGTCAATAGTATGTAAATTGTTTAAGACTCTGAGCTAACCATTAGCCAGGTCGCTAGCTATTGCAGTGAATGCCGGAGCTCGGCCAAGCCCGGATCACTTGTGTTTGTATAAGAATGACACCGAGTCTGATGGACTTCAGGCTCGGGTCGCACACCTAATGAAAATGGTAAATGTTTGCATTAACATGAATGGCAAAATGTTGCATGTGGTTAGGGGTTAAGACCATAACCCACCACGAGAAAGCCTGGCCCGTAGACTTGATCAGTCTGGCTACGACCTAAGAGCAAATGTCTGAATTAACCTAATCTGTGCAATGGTGAGCTCACACCAAAGTTAGAACCGTATAAGCAATGATTCCGGATTTGGTCCGGGATCACAAATTGTAAATTTCATACTGCATTCACGTGCATCATTCATAAAAGCATAATATCATCTCATGAGCACGGTATGTGGTATTTGAATATAATTGTTGTATTATGATGTGATGATATAATCTCTCGTGGATAGATTATGATCGGTAGCTAACGGTTTTAAACCGAATCTTTTTAGGTAATGCTGATCATAGGAACGCTTCAGGGATGTCAGCTGCAGGGTGTGGACAGCTGAGGCAGTGTTAACCCAAGGGTTGGTTGAACTACTTTTGAAACTAATCGCTTGCAAGCGAGTCTTTTGTTGGTTGTGTGCAACTGTGTACACATGTTGATTTCAAGCTGAAGTTTTAAGACACCGGTTCAGGTGTCATGTTTTAAAGTGTCGTTTTGGGATATCCATACTAACTGCATGCACGGTTGTTATGTAAATGTTTTCTAAATGGCAGGTTGAATGTTTTCATTATTTCTTCGTGCTTCTTGTTGCAAGGTCCTAATTGTGAAGTTGTTGTCAGGCTAACTGACGGGACCCACTGTGTGGTCCTTAACCTAGTGACGTCTTGGGTTACTTAAAACTCGGGTCGTTACAGATTGGTATCAGAGCTTAGGTTGACAACAAGGACACGTGTGACTTGAGATGAGACATGATAGTTCAACCTAACTACAACCCAGTTCGGGTTGGTTTTGAAAGGAAATTTAAGTTTTCAAAGGATTTTGGAAATTACTAACATATGGTTTTAATGGATTTAAAATCATATGCATAGTCGGGATTGTGGGTAAAGACACTGCCTTCCACTCCTCAACGTGACTCCTTGTAAGTGATAGTTCTCTCTCTAACTCTTAAGATTCATAGTATTCTGATTAGTGTCACTACTACTATAGGTAGTAGACATGTCTGAAGAGAGAACAAATTCGAATGCTCTGGTTCATCACAGTGAATCTGTAAGTGTGCCAGCTGGGGCACCACGTGGTAGAGGAGCGCGAGAGGATAATGCTGACAGTATGAGGTCGAGGTCAAGTGCCTCAACCAACCATGTTATACGTGATGAGCACATGCAAGAGATGATTGATGCTGCCATGAGAAGAGTAATACCCGATATAGTGCAAGAAGCAGTTGCTGCAGCATTGGGTAACACATTGCAAGAAGGGGTGAAGCCACGAGAGACTCCAACTGTTGTACCCCCAACACAGATGAATCATCATGCCGAACATGAGGGTCATGAATTGAGTTCAGAAAAGTGGTTGAAAGCGGTACGTAGAAGGGAAGTTTCTAACTTCAAAGGAAGCTATGGCATTGAAGTAGATGGGTGGCTGAGCCACATGGAAGTGGTCTTTGATGAGGTAAAAGTACCCGAGGAATACAAAGTGAGCTTGGCAGTGACATTTATGCAAGAGGCAGCTATGAGTTGGTGGATTAGGAATCGCAATAACATCACTGACTTTGTTGCATTCAAACAGCGGGTTAAAGCACACTTCTGCCCAGCAGCAGCTCGGGCTGGCTTGTTGAGCACCTTTCTAGAAGCTACTGAAGAAGATGCTCCGATAATAAAGATAATCGATAAATCCACGGAGAATGCACGTTGTTGGGAGACAGAGCTCCACCAGAAGATCAGTTGGTTCACTTATTTGCAAATCGGTTGAAGGGACATCATCGTCATATGCTTGCACCTTTTGAGGATCTGCCACTCCTAGAATATCAAGAAAAGGCTCTGAGGCTTGAAGCTAGACAACCTCATAAAAGGGAAGTGGACTCCAGATCTAGTGGTAGTTATAACAAGAAACAAAAACCTGTGTCAGGATTCTACAAAGCTGAGGGGTCAGCACCACAAAGTAGTCAGAATCGTTTTGGAGGGAATTTTCAGGCAAATCGTCCAATTAGAAATCCTAACTTACTAGGATGTTTCAATTGTGGAAATATGAACCACAACAAGAGGCAATGTCAGAAGGATCCCACTACATGTTTTAAATGTAGTCAACGTGGACATATGGCTAAGTTTTGTGGGGTTAGAGGAACAATGTCATCTCAAGGATCCTCCCCAAACATGAGAAGTGAGGGAAGTCAGAGCGTACAAGGCAACTACGGACGTGGGCAACGTCAGTTTCCAACTAGTCAACATCAATCTGGTCAACAAGGATCTCAGAATAGGCCACAATGGCAAGGAAGCGGTGGAGGTCGTGGGGCCGGAAATGAGAAGAGTCAACTCCGAGCGATCGAGCTGAACATAAGTAATGCCCAAGATACACAGATGGTTGGAGGTATGATTCAAATTCGGTCCCAACCTGTTAAGATTTTGTTTGACACGGGTGCTACCCATTCCTTCATATCTGATAAATGTGTAGCTAGACTCGGATTAGATACCGTTGAAGGTATACTGTACTCGGTAAAGTTACCTAACGGTAATAGGGAACCGGGATCTAAGGAAATCCATCAATACCCTCTTAGGTTAGGCCATGTGGATTGGTCAACAGATTTCCTTATAACCGGATTGGATAGTGATGATATAATCTTGGGTATGGATTGGATGATTAACTATAAGGTGAAGATAGATGCGGAATTGCTAACAGTAGTGATGTTAGCTAAGGATGGAACTTGTCATGTATTTAAAGGAGGTGATTTACAAGGACCATTGGTAATGATCTCTGCGATGAAAGCAAGTAAGTTGGTAAGGAAAGGATGTGAAGCATATTTATGCTATGCTCTGGAGAAAGAAGGGAAGATTCACTTGAAAGACATTCCAATTGCACGTGAGTTTAAGGATGTTTTTCAAGATGAATTACCTGGATTGTCACCTACTAGGCAAGTTGACTTTAGAATCGATCTAGAGCCTGGAACTAGACCAATTTCTAAAGCTCCATACAGAATGGCACTTGTGGAAATGCTTGAGTTGAAGAAGCAGTTGGAAGAATTGGCAGATAAAGGATTTATTCGGCCAAGTGTATCGCCATGGGGAGCGCCAGTGTTGTTCGTGAAGAAAAAAGATGGTACAATGAGGCTATGTATCGACTATAGAGAACTGAATAAGATGACGATTAAGAACAAGTATCCACTGCCACGAATTGATGATTTGTTAGATCAGTTACAAGGAGCAAAGGTGTTCTCCAAGATAGACCTACGGTCAGGCTATCACCAGTTGAAGATTCAAGAAAATGACATCCATAAGACAGCATTCAGGACTCGGTATGGACACTACGAGTTCGTGGTTATGCCATTTGGATTAACCAACGCACCTGCTGCGTTTATGGAATTGATGAATCGGATCTTTATTGGATACTTGGATAGGTTTGTTGTGGTCTTTATAGATGATATATTGGTTTATTCACGAAGTAGTGAAGAGCATGCAGAGCATTTGAAAGCAGTTCTTCAAGTATTGAGGAAAGAAAAGCTTTATGCTAAGTTGTCCAAGTGTGACTTCTGGATGAAAGAAGTAACATTCTTGGGACACATGATTATTGCAGATGGAGTCAAAGTTGACCCATCCAAGATCGAAACCGTGCTAGCATGGGAACCACCCAAGAACATCAAAGAGATACGTAGTTTCCTAGGATTAGCAGGATACTATAGATGTTTTGTAAAAGGGTTTTCCATCATAGCAAGACCTATGACCAACTTACTTCAGAAGAAGGCAAAGTTTATATGGACTGACAAGTGTCAAGCAAGATTTGAAGAGATAAAGAAGAGGTTGACTACTGCACCTGTGTTAGCTCAGCCGAATGGAACGCTAGGGTTCATTGTTTACAGTGATGCACCTAAAATGGGCTTGGGATGCGTCTTGATGCAAAATGAAAGAGTCATCGCCTATGCATCAAGACAACTGAGACAATATGAGTAGAACTACCCTACACATGACTTGGAGTTAGCAGCAGCAGTTCATGCACTTAAGATTTGGCGGCATTACCTATTTGGGACGACGTGTAAAATCATGACAGATCATAAGAGCCTGAAGTACATTTTTACTCAAAAAGAGTTGAATATGAGACAAAGAAGGTGGTTGGAGTTGATAAAGGATTATGACTTAGGGATACTATATCATCCTGGTAAAGCTAATGTGGTGGCTGATGCTTTGAGTAGGAAGTCAGCTCAAGAAAAAGCGATTGCTTGATTAACTATACAAGTTGAAATACAAAAAGATCTGATTTGTAGTGGCATTGAAATATGGGTTCAGAAAGAACAAGGGTATCTATGTACCTTGGAGATAGTGCCCAATTGGTTGAAAGAAATTCAACAAAATCAACTAAGTTGTCCTAATTTAATCAAAATAAGGTCAGTGATCGGAAATGGTGAATCTTCAGATTTCCATATCGATACTGACAATATAATGAGATATCAGGGAAGAGTATGTGTTCCTCAAGATGAAGAGATTAGAAAAAGGATTCTTGTTGAAGCCCATGCAACACCATATTCCATACATCCAGGATCAAACAAGATGTATCGGGATATTAAACCTTACTTTTGGTGGCAAGGTATGAAGAAAGATATTGCTGAGTTTGTGTCACGGTGTCAAACATGTCAACAAGTTAAAATTGAACATCAAAGGCCAGGAGGAGAACTCCAATCATTGGAGATACTAGAATGGAAATGGGAACACATCACCATGGATTTTGTAACCAGTCTACGTAGTAGCAAAGGTTATGACTCCATATGGGTGGTGGTTGATCGATTAACAAAGACTGCAAGATTTATTCCTATCAAGGAAACTTGGACTGTGAACAAGTTAGTAGAGGAATTCGTGAATCAGATAGTCAGATTATATGGAGTTCCTAAGACCATAGTTTCAGACAGAGATGGACGATTTACTTCCCGATTCTGGAGCCAGGTACAGACAGTAATAAGAACCAAGCTGAATTTTACAACAGCGTTTCATCCACAGTCAGATGGTCAGTCCGAACGGATTATTCAGACTTTAGAAGACTTGTTGAGGTCATGTGTGCTTGATTGGGGACCGATATGGCCAGATCAATTACCGTTGGTCGAGTTCACCTACAACAACAGTTGTCATGCATCCATTGGGATGACACCATATGAAGCACTGCACGGAAGGAAATGTCGAACCCCATTATATTGGGATGAGCCTGCCGATGTCTTTGATACGGCTCCAGACAAAGTTAAAAGTGATATTGAAAAAGTTGCTTTGATTCGAGAAAGGATGTTGGCTGGACAGAGTAGACAAAAATCGTATGCTGATAAGCGCCGACGTCCGCTAGAGTTTGAAACAGGGACACACGTTTGGCTGAAAGTTTCACCGACTCGTGGAGTCAAACGGTTTGGTATCAAGGGAAAGTTAAGTCCTCGGTATATTGGACCGTTTGAGATTTTGGAAAAAGTTGGTAAAGTAGCTTATCGTTTAGCATTACCGCCAACAATGGATGGAGTACATCTAGTGTTTCATGTATCACAACTAAGACAGTATCAACCAGATCCGAGCCATGTACTCATCTATGATGCTATTGAGATAGAGCCTGATCAGACCTATGCCGAGTTTCCTATGGCCGTGTTAGACAGAAAGATGAAGAAGTTAAGGAATAAAGAGATTCCATTAGTGAAGATCTAGTGGTCCCAAAGGGGAATGGAAGAGGCTACATGGAAAACAGTTGAGCACATGGAAAGAAATTATCCAGAAGTGTTTAGTTCTTTGATCGGTGATTGAGATAAAGGTATGAATTAGTACCTAAATTTTTCCACTAACTAATGTGCCTATATGGTTCTATGTTTATGTGATTTATGTGTGTGTGAATTGATTTGTGTTTGCTAACATAGGAAGTGATAGACTTCCCTAGTGTGAGCGTGATGACCCCGCTAACGTGATAATAATCTATGCTTGCACGAAATGCAAAGATAGGTTAATTATGTGATTGACGGATTCAGTCTTCTAATGAGCTGTGTACTAAAGTTTCGGGACGAAACTTTTTCTTAAGGGGTGTGTGATGTAAAAGCTAGAATTTTCGAATCCTAATCAAGGATGATTAAGGGTGATTAAGTTAATCATCGATATTAATTGACCCATAAATCGCGAATAGTGTGTAGATGACGAGTATAAATTCCACCATTATGATTTTGGTGTAAATTTGGACTTATGGGGAAATTTTCACTTTTCCTCCGGGGAATAATTTTTACCCTCTGGTATTATTTGGAGCATTTGGGAGCTTCAATTAATAAAATTGCAGTTGAGAGAAATGATCAGGACATTGGGAATGTTCTAGATATGAAATAACATGGAAAGACAAAATGGCCAAAAGAGCCGCTATTTCGTTTCTTAGCGGTTAAGAAAGACGGCTTAGGAATACGCGTTTTCCGAGAAAGTTGCGGAATAATTATCCACACAAAATGTCAGATTTATTATTCCAATTTCGAGAAGTTTGGAGAAGGGGCTCAAACCGCCTTCGGATCGATAAACGGATAATTATCGACTTTGCTAAAGGATAATTATCGTCTTCGCTATAAATAGCGGAAATTCATTTATTAATTCATTTCCTTTCACAATTCCTTGTAAAAGCTCTTATTTCTCTCAACCTTCAAACTTAGATCTACTCTCCGTTTCTAATCCGGTTTCAAATCCGTTTGAGTTTTCGGATTCCTCTCTTCATCCTCTTCATATCGGTATCGAGTTTGTGTTTTTCCGAGCACATAAAGGGCTGGTCGAGCATATTAGCTGTTTGGATGGTGGCGCCGTCCAAGTTCCGGTGGATTTGAAGGTGTCCGAGCGTAGCCAGCGTCGTTGTGATTCCGAATCTTCTTTCGGATCGTCAATCGGGTTAGTAACGAATAAGTTATGAATTTATTCGTTTTCCGTCTTCCGATTTGGCCTAAATTGACCTTAGGCTTGTCAAAATGGATAATTGGAAATTCCATTATGCTCGTTACTTTATTCTGGTGATTATGGGATATTTGTTTGATGAGATATGATGACAAGTTGGTTCAGAAACTGCCTGCGGGCAAAACGTTATTCAGGTAAAATTTAATTAATTAATTAAAGGTTAATTAATTAAATTAGGAATCTAGAAAACGCTATAAGCTAATTAAATTCAAAGGAATGAATTTAATTGATGTTTGAAGCAAGAAGTTTAATACGAGGAATATGATTTTCTCGACACGTGGTGTTGAAGACGGTAGACTAACTATAGCTTAGTTGCTCAGTGAGCGTATCCAGGTAAGTCTTCGGACTTACTTAGCTTCGATCTGCAGAAACCCGTACCTGAGAGATTTATATCTCACTGTGTTGATATGTGTTGTTGTTTTGAAATGCCTTGTTGTGTTGAAATGTGAATGTTGATGTGCATTGAGATGTGTTATGTGTAAAGCATGCTTGATGTGTTTTATGATGAAAATGACGTTATGATGTGTAAAGCATGCTTAATGTTGTTGTAATTATTATCATGTCATAATTATGAGAAATGGTTATATGAACATGTGTTAGCCTATTGAGGCGTGCTATTGAATGACATGATAAGCTTGTTGAAACATGATAATGTATGAGATGATAAGTCTTTTGAGGCATGTGATATGATGATTAACCTGTAAAGGTCAATAGTATGTAAATTGTTTAAGACTCTGAGCTAACCATTAGCTAGGTCGCTAGCTATTATAGTGAATGCTGGAGCTCGGCCAAGCTCGGATCACTTGCGTTTGTATAAGAATGACACCGAGTCTGATGGACTTCAGGCTCGGGTCGCACACCTAATGAAAATGGTAAATGTTTGCATTAACATGAATGGCAAAATGTTGCATGTGGTTAGGGGTTAAGACCATAACCCACCACGAGAAAGCCTGGCCCGTAGACTTGATCAGTCTGGCTACGACCTAAGAGCAAATGTCTGAATTAACCTAATCTGTGCAATGGTGAGCTCACACCAAAGCCAGAACCGTATAAGCAATGATTCCGGATTTGGTCCGGGATCGCAAATTGTAAATTTCATACTGCATTCACGTGCATCATTCATAAAAGCATAATATCATCTCATGAGCACGGTATGTGGTATTTGAATATAATTGTTGTATTGTGATGTGAAGATATAATCTCTCGTGGATAGATTATGATCGGTAGCTAACGGTTTTAAACCGAATCTTTTTAGGTAATGCTGATCATAGGAACGATTCAGGGATGTCAGCTGCAGGTTGTGGACAGCCGAGGCAGTGTTAACCCAAGGGTTGGTTGAACTACTTTTGAAACTAATCGCTTGCAAGCGAGTCTTTTGTTAGTTGTGTGCAACTGTGTACACATGTTGATTTCAGGCTGAAGTTTTAAGACACCGGTTCAGGTGTCATGTTTTAAAGTGTCGTTTTGGGATATACATACTAACTGCATGCACGGTTATTATGTAAATGTTTTCTAAATGACAGGTTGAATATTTTCATTATTTCTTCGTGCTTCTTGTTGCAAGGTCCTAATTGTGAAGTTGTTGTCATGCTAACTGATGGGACTCACTGTGTGGTCCTTAGCCTAGTGACGTCTTGGGTTACTTAAAACTCGGGTCGTTACACCGGCTAGTTCAGCTCAGGTGACACAAAGAGTGACTCAGGCGCCGGTTGTGCCTAAGAGGAGAGTTGAGGCTGAACGAGCTCCTGCTGGGTCTAGAGCCCCGAGGGCGGATGAGTGGTTGAAGGCTTTCAACACCTTGAAAGTTCCTTCATTCGATGGAGAGATAGGTTTGGAAGTGGAGCATTGGATAGGGCACGTGGAGACTGCGCTGGAGGCGATACGTTGCCCAGAGGATTGACAAGTGGAGTTAGTACAAACCTTGTTCACGGAGCAGGCTCATTACTGGTGGCGGACCATTCGTAGCCGAATCACCAGTTGGGAGCAGATGAGGAGCATTATTAGAGAGAGGTACTGCCCTGCCTCGTTGTGAAGAGAGAAGTTTCAGGACTTCATTGAGGCGGGATTTGAGGATATTCTGGTTGCTGAGGCAGTCAAGAAGTTTCAGAAGGAGTTGACACTACTTGGACCAAATGCACCTCCTGAAGAGCAGCACGTGTACCTCTTTTCCCGGAGATTGAGAGAGAGTACTCGTTCTTATCTTGCAGGATTCCGCTGCGAGTCTTTGTCAGACTATCAGGATATGGCTTTTGCATATGAGAGGGATATGCCAGTTCCGAGGAGAGAAGTTCAGTCGGGTAGACCGGATAAGCAACAGAAGACAGGTTATGCTAGTGGTGGTACAGAGGTATTCGGGTTTGGACGAGGGCAGACTCTGGGGAGGTCGAGCTATCATACTACAGCCCAGGCTTCTGGTAGAGAGCGGCAGTGTTTTAAATGCGGCAGTCGTGATCATCTCAGGCTAGACTGTAAGAGGCCACCTACTACCTGCTTCACTTGTGGCAAGCCGGGACACAGGGCTACTTTCTGCCGTTAGGGCAAAGCTCCGTCACAGCAGGGTTCTTCCCCTGCAGGTGTTGAGAGAAGTGGACAGAGGCCTCCTCAGTACCAAGCGCCGAGTCAGCAGCAGAAGCAATACCGGGCTCCAGGACACCCTGCTTCACATAGTATTGCACAGGGATTAGGACATGGCAAGGGACGTAGTGGTACTACTGCTACCTGAGGAGCCCCATCGAGAGTATTTGAGCTAAGGAGTACTGAGTAGCCAATGGCACCTGCGACCACATGTACTATCTAGATCCATGATTTACCTTTGCGAGTTTTGTTTGATACAGGTGCTACGCACTCCTTTATATCAGATGCATGCGTAGATAGGTTATCCTTAGCCACGGTAGAGAGAGTACCTTTTGTAGTTGGGTTACCTGATGGGGGTAAGATTAGAGGATCCCGAGAGATTTATGACTACCTATTCATCTGGGAGATCGGGATTGGCTGGTAGATTTCCTAGTCATGCCCTTAGCACATGAGGACGTGATCTTAGGGATAGATTGGATGACGAGACATGGAGCGGTCTTAGACATTGGCAGGAGAACTGTGACTGTCGCCACTAAGGAGGGTCACAGAGTGATATTTGAGGTTGGGACCTCGGAAAGTCCGGCACCGTTATTAGTGTAGTGAGAGCAACGAGACTGATAGCACAGGGTTGCGAGGCCTTCTAGTGTTATGCCATGAAGGAACGCAAGAGTCTGACAGTAGAGGAGATACCAGTCGCATGCGAGTTTGTAGAGGTATTTAGTGATGACCTACCAGGGTTACCCCCACAGAGGAGCGTTGACTTTAGCATTGAGTTAGAGCCGGGCACGAGACCAATCTCGAAGGCCCCATACCGCATGGCACTGATAGAGCTGCTTGAGTTGAAGAAGCAGTTAGAGGAGTTAGCAGAGAAGGGTTTCATAAGCCCTAGTGTTTCTCCCCGGGGAGCACCGGTATTGTTTGTGAGGAAGAAGGACGGATCAATGAGGTTATGCATCGATTATAGAGAGCTGAACAAAGTCACCATCAAGAACAAGTATCCACTGCCTCGCATAGACGATCTATTGGATCAGTTGCATGGAGCGTCAGTGCTTTTGAGGATAGACTTGAGTTCGGGTTATCACCAGCTAAGGGTGAGGGAGCAGAACATACCTAAGACGGAATTCCGGACTAGGTATGGCCATTATGAGTTTGTAGTGATGCCATTCGGGCTCACTAATACGCCAGCGGTATTCATGGAGTTGATGAACGGGATTTTCATCGACTTCTTAGACCAGTTTGTAGTGGTCGTCATTGACGACATCCTAGTTTACTCTAGGAGTCAAGAGAAGCATGTCGGACACTTGAGGACAGTATTCTAGATTCTGCAGGATAGCCAGCTATATGCTAAGTTGTCCAAGTGCGAGTTTTGGATGTTAGAGGTGGCTTTCTTAGGTCATGTAGTGACTATTGAGGGGATTAAGGTCAATCCGGCAAAGATCGAGTCAATGTCTTCTTGGCAACCTCCGAAGAATGTTAAGGAGGTTCACAGCTTTCTAGGTTTGTCAGGTTACTACCGTCGGTTCGTGGAAGGGTTCTCCTTGATTGCCCGACCACTTACTTGTCTTTTGAGGAAGACTACTCGGTTCGTTTGGTCTGAGCCGTGTCAGCATAGCTTTGAGGAGTTGAAGAGGAGATTGACATCTGCTCTGATTTTAGCACAACCTGAGGGTACATATGACTTTGTGGTATACAGTGACGCATCCAAGCTAGGCTTGGGGTGTGTCTTGATGCAGAGGGGTAAGTTCATAGCCTATGCGTCTCGCCAGCTGAAGACGTATGAGGAGAACTACCCCACACACGACCTAGAGTTAGCTGCAGTAGTGGATGCTCTTAAGATTTGGTGTCACTATCTCTATGGGGTGACATGTCAGATCTTCACAGACCATAAGAGTCTGAAATACATATTTACTCAGCGGGAGTTGAATAACCGCCAGAGGCGGTAGCTAGAGTTAATCAAGGATTTCGACCTTGAGATTCTCTAGTACCCCGGAAAGGAGAATGTAGTTGTTGATGCTTTGAGTCGGAAGACACCTCGGGAGAAGGCGATAGCCCGGTTGACAGTACAACCGCAGTTGTAGAGGGATTTGGCTTGGTTAGAGGTAGAGATTTAGTTTCCAAATATAGTTCATCAGTTGGCTACCTTGGAGTTACTTCCTGATCTGTTGGGTGAGATCCGACAAAAGCAGGAGACTTGTCCGACTCTGACCAGGATCTGAGATAGGATGTCTCAAGATGAGGCACCTCAGTTCACTATTGGTGCTGACGGAGTGATGAGACGACAGGACCGTATTTGTGTACCATCAGACAGTGAGTTGAGACAGCGGATATTGGGTGAGGCTCATGCTACCCCATACTCAGTACATCCAGGAGCGATCAAGATGTACAAGGATGTGAGGCGTTCCTTCTGGTTGTGTGGTTTGAAGCCAGACGTGGCTCGGTATATAGCTCAGTGTGCGACCTGCCACCAGGTCAAGATTGAGCATTGTAGGTCCGAAGGAGAGCTCCAGCCACTGCCAGTATCACAATGGAAGTGGGAGGATATCTCTATGGATTTTGTCACGGGATTGAGACTCAATAGAGGTTTTGACGCTATTTGGATAGTAGTAGACCGTCTAACGATTACCGCACGTTTCATTCTGATTAAGGAAACGTGGCCGGTAAGTCGTCTAGTTGAGGAGTTCACCAGACACATTGTGAGACTCCATGGAGTACCGAGGACTATCGTCTCCGACAGGGATGGACGTTTCACCTCGAGATTTTGGCAGCAGGTACATATTGCTTTGGGGACGAGTCTCCACTTTACCACTACTTACCATCCACAAACTGACGGTCAGTCTAAGAGGACCATCCAGACGTTAGAGGACATGATGTGGGCCTGTGTACAGGATTCGGGACAGGTATGGCCTGATCACCTTCCCCTTGTATAGTTTTCATATAATAACAATTGCACGCGTCTATTGGGATGGCCCCTTATGAGGCTTTGTACGGGCGGAGATGTTGCACGCCATTGTGTTGGGATGAGCCTAGCAGAGTTGATGGAGTAGCTCCAGACCAGATACAGGACGACATCACTCGGATTGCTCTGGTCCGAGAGCGATGTTAGCAGCTCAGAGTCGTCAAAAATCCTACGCCGACAAGAGGCGTCGACCTCTGGAGTTTAGAGTAGGTGCACATGTGTGGTTGAGAGTGTCACCGACGAGGGGCGTTTCGGCATTAAGGGGAAGCTGAGTCCCCGTTATGTCGGACCTTTTGAGATCTTAGAGAGAGTCGGAGAGGTTGCCTACCGATTAGCACTGCCATCGAGATTGGAGGGGGTCCATCCAGTACTTCATGTATCTCAGTTGAGAGAGTATATACCGAACCCGAGACACGTCATCATCCATAAGGATCTGATAGTTGAGCCTGACCACACTTTTGTGGAGTACCCAACAGCCGTCCTAGAGCGCAGTACTAGACGTCTGTGGTCCAAGGAGATACTGATGTTGAGGATCCAGTGGTCTAGACGAGGAGCCGATGAGGCCACCAGGGAGACAGAGGAGAGCATTAAACGTAATTATCCCGAGTTCTTTGTGGAGTTAGCCGCTACCTCTGTACCGACGGGTTAGTACTTGGACCCACACTTGGGTGACTTTTGTCTACACATTTGCCCTCTTGGTTGAGTGACTGGTTTGTGTGTGCTATATGCTTGAGCGAATAGTCTTTTTATTACGTCTTGTACGTTTGAGTGATTAGTCTTCTATGCATATTATGTGATGGCTTTTAAGTGATTTTTTTTATTAGAAGAGGAGAACTATAATTCTCGAACATAGAAGTTCGATTTAGAAAGTTACCTTGACGACCTTCTGTATCCAAAGTTTCGGGACGAAACTTATTTTTAAGGGGGAATTGATGTAATACCCAAAATATTTTATTTCCGGGTTCCAAACTGAAATATTTTAACTTGGATTTTCGAGAATCCGAACTACAATTTTGGACTTACTCGAACATAGATTGGACCTCCACCTCCACCTCTCTTTTTCTTCCTTGGGCGGCCTGATAGGCCCAAAAGCTTCCTCCCTTATCCGACCTAATGGGCCAAGCATATGAGACCTTTCAGACCGGCCGGGCATACCCATTTCCATCCAACTTAAGCGGGTAAGCAGCCTAGTGTCTTTCCCTTCAATGAAGCAAATCACAGAAGAGCAACTATAACCGTAACCAAGCTGATTTGGCGAGATCTCCGTTGTGCACCTCCCCCTCCCCTGGCACTCTTCAACGGACCTCGGCAAGGAATCGCGCCCCAACCAACCATCTCGATCTCTTTCCTAAAACACCTCAATCTCTCTCCTGAAGTTGCTCGACGTCGGCTCTTCTCACACCTCAGACGCAGGGAAGAAATGTATTCCTACTAGCACGCAGAGCCGGCAAACCTTTCTTCTCAGGCAGCACACCGACGACTCTTGCTCTTCTCTTCTCAACCGGAGTAAGTATCGTCGTTGCTTGCCGAACGATTGTCGCCGCCTAAAGTAAGCGTATACCCCTTCTTACTCCTCTTCTTCCAACGCACTTTACGTTGTGTTTTTAACCGGAGTGCTCATCGGTCTCTCCCTATCTGGTACTCTACAAAATCGACCTGGCTCCTCGCAACGGTGGTCCTGACCAGGTGGTTGAGCTGTTATTCTTGCGGAATCCAGTAGTAGCATTTTTCGAGATTTTGACTGATTCAGGTAAATCCTTTGGCCTTACTCAGCTAGCTTCTAGATATGGGTGTGGATAATGATAGTGGTGTGTGAATGATATGTTTATAGTTGTATTTAGTAGTAACTATATACCGACCTATACATTGGCCTAAGAGTAACGGGCGGTGGCATTCTGCTCAGTTAGCCTGAGGGTGCTGGGGGTTTCTTTGGGAACTAGTCCACACTCGGTTTGTAGTGATGCAACCGGCGAGGTAAGCTAGACCTACACCCATTTGGATAAGGAACGGAGGCGAGAACTCTTAAGCGTTCTCATGCCACAACTATAAAATGGAATAAGGTGAATCACTAAACTATCAAATAATAATCAGTTTGTGTGCCAGCATGATGATTGTTTATATTATATTGGGTGTGTGTGTGTGTTATTATTTTTTCTGCTTATATCTGAATAGTTAGCTAACTGTTTTATTTGTTGTTTAGACGTACCACAGGTTAGAGCAGATGTCGAGTGATCCGGATGGTAGTGGTAAGCCGGGGTGTCGTACTTCATAGGACGGATTGAAGTTCTTTCTTTATGTTGGTCTTTCAGTTTTGACTTTTGCATATTCTCATATTGTGAGATATTGTTGTTTCCGGCTGTTAGTAATTCTGGTCACATTCACTTTGTTAAACATATTTTATGATTTCTAGTTTTTCCTTATTTGTGCCTTGTTGTAAGATCTAGTTAAATTGTTGTCAAACTAAGGTAGGGACCCACTGTGAGGTCCTAACCAGTAGCTCCCCGAGTTTTGAAAACTTGGGGTATTACATTTATAAGATTTTGGTATGATGATTTCGTTACTAGAAATATTTTTGTTGCGGTTTGGAATTTGGTATGATGCTGGATTTTCATTTATGTGTCTCTGGTATGAGTATATCTGGTATTTTGCTTAAGGTTTATGACTCTGGTATGTTTGGTTTTAATTTATCTGATTCTGGTATGATGATTTCTTTTCCATATATTATTATGTGATAACCTGAGATGATTTATTCATTGAGATATTTGGTATTTGCTTTTGTTTTATGATTTTTGGTATGTTTGGTTTTATTTTATGTGCCTCTAGTATGAGTATTTACTTACTAGAATTACCCATTTTGTGATTTTTTTGGTATGATTCTTTGCATTAGCATTCTGATATTTGTTTATGGTATTGTATTATGGTCTATTTTTTTCATTAATGTTATCTTGATACTATACTTTGTCTACCAGAAATGTTCAATATGTGATTTTATTGTATTATTTATTGTATAAGCTTTTCTGGTATGAGTATCTAGCCTGATTGTATTCATGTATTGAATTTTGGTATGAGGTTTTGATACAGTTTTTGTTATTATCTGTTGTTATGCTTATGGTATGAGGATTTTTACACATAAAACAAACATATATTAATATAATAACCGTTTTGTACAATCTCACTTTAACATAAAATCATAATCTGTATTTCTGGTATGTGTCTTCATTCCTTCAGTAGTGGTTGATTTCGGCAAGTCTTTTTGTTATGTCCTACCATGCCACAACAACTGCGTTTCTTCTTCTTGTTACCTTACCCTGATCCCCGTATCCTAGCTTTAGGCAATCTTCCAGTTCTCTTCCGCTTTATAGGAGGTTTGCATTCAATAGATGCAATGCAACTTGGAATATCTAAATCCTCTTCATCAATGATTGGGTATATTGTCTCTGCATATGTCATTCTCCAATATTCAACGCTATAATATTTACTTACCAGAGAAGCAGATTCAATTTTTCGATCTTTGATGCAGCTATGGCATGAACACACGGTATTTTCTTAATATCAAAATCCTGGCAAGTGCAACTCCTATCCACTAAACAAACAACTTCCCTTTCCTAATTCTATTGTATCTCAAACAATAGCCTTTTTGAATCAAGCACGTAGCATCCATACTTTGTGGTCTCCCCATATTTAGTTTGTATAAGTGCATCAATGTTTGGTGTTGGCAATTATGTACATGATGCAGTATTTTCCCTTCGCGTTGCAAACCATCTACCCACCAACTGCCTGATAACATCAAATAGGGCAAGCACCGGATAATCCCTTCCATCACACAGCACACTATTAATACATTTTGCATTGTTGCTTGTCATAATGTTGTAACGTTTGGTGGGGCAAAAAGCTCGGGACCATGCAGCAAATCCAATCTCATCTAACAACTCTGCAACTACTTCCTTCTCCTACACATGAAGTTTTATACAATACCAGAAAAATCATACAAGACAAATAACATGTTTTCATACCAAAAATGAGCACAAAATTCATTCCATAATTGATACCAAAAATGATGCCAGAAATGATAATGTTCAATACCAGAAACATATCATGTATTATCATACCAGAAATGAGCCCAAAATCTATACCAGAATTTATTAGAAAATTCATACAACATACATAATATTTGTTCATACCAGAGTCATTTATACCAGGAAAGGGAAATAGTTGTTAATACCAGAAACATATCATGTACTATCATACCAGAAATGAGCCCAAAATCTATACTAGAATTTATCAAAAAATTGATCAGAAACATATCATGTACATGATGCTAGAAATGATAATGTTCAATACCAGAAAAGTGTTCATATCATAGTCATTTATACCAGAGTCACTTTTAATGTGAGCTAAGGCACAATACTAGAAATAAATCACCAAAAATGAAATACCAGCAAACATAATATGATTGCATACCAGAAAATGCTATAAACCAGATTAAACATACAATCTTTATATATTCGAACAGTTCTAGGCACTTATCCTTTCTGTATCACCTAGTTGCTTCTAAGAACATTTGTTGAACTATATTCTTTGTTGACTTTTTTTTTATGTTCCCTTTTAAGTGGTACATGCAAACTCCGTGGGATTCTTTTGTGTAGTACTTAGTTATACCATTCTTTATTGACATGTGTCTATCAGATACAAATAGTTGTTCCTCACTGTCATCGACAAACTTGTGTATATTGTAGAAGAAGAAATCATAGGAGTCATCACATTCACGGTCAACAATCACAAATGCTAGCGAGTATATTTGTTGGTTTGCGTCTTGTGCTATTACAAGCAATAACACTCCACCATATCGTCCTTTTAAAAATGTTCCGTCAACTGAAATAACCTTAAACAGCAACAAGCATCAATCAGTTAGTTTCTGGTATACTAGAAAAGGATAATACTCATACCAGAAAATTTATTATTCAAATACAACTCACTATACCAGAGACTGAGCACATACACAAACCATAAATTATATTACCGGAAACATATTCATATAACAATACTAGACATTGTATACACAAACCAGAAATGAGCATACTAGAGGCATAACTCTAATGCTTACCAGATTAGTCTACCACCAGAAACTATATCATTCATACATAATTCATAATACCAGAGGCATAAATTTATTACATACCAAAACAAGGATAATACATTTCTCATTACTGCATATTCTTTGATTGTTTGTCTCAAAGCAAAGAACACATATTTGAATTTGTTTTCATCATCCAATTGCAGCGCTACAATAGTGTTTGGATTAATCTCTTGCAATCAATGTAAGTACACTAGCACACCCTTTGTAGTTTCTTCATTTGTTCCTCTTATATTGTCCTTCACAGCCTCTTGTGTCATCCAACATTTCCAGTAACTAGCTTCTAAACAATGCTCATTTCTCAAAATTTCAATAATTGTCTTAGGATCGGGGAGCTTGTGTGTATTAGCATACCTGAATCACATAAACAATATGATTTTAATGGAATTCATACCGTAATCAAAGAAAACAATATACAATTGAATATTATTTGTGATAATAAGCAACGGACTTACAATTTTTGCAACTATTTCAGCAATAACAGGATATGACACCTTTCTGCGATAATTTCTTCTTGCATGGATTGAACAAGTGTGCCCTCTGGTATACTTTGTTAGTGTAAACACTTTTGATTTTTTGATTTTTGAGAACCGCACGCGCCACATATAATTTTTATCTAGACATCGTGCAACAACAAGCTTGATAGACTTTGTTATTATGCATTGTGTACATTCAACAACAACATTCAAACACAATGCATTTTTTACTGCGGTATTATCCTTAAACTTTTGACCAACCTTAAGACCCCATTGAGTTGCGTCGGGTTCAACTTCAGTGTTTGCACAATTGTTCTCTGTTTCTATTTCATTCACCCTAGAAGCGGCAACAATGGAAGTGCATGGATGATATTCGTTAACTTCTTCAAAATTTGGTATAAGAATCTTAGACTATAATCTTACACACAATGACACACTCCAGCATGGTTGAGTCAATTGATTAGCTTCAAAAAAATCCTCGAAATCTTCTACCGTCTCAATATCAAACGGTTGCAATGCTTCATTTAAGGTATTCTTGTACGTAAGTTGCAAATTTTGCATTGTCTCATCTAATTGAAAACATTTTGCAATCAACATCCTAATTTCTGGTATGATAATGGTATCTCTCACATTGATGGGTTTGCACACTACCTTATCCCCTATATATGTCCAATCATTTTGCACATATCTCCATTCTCCTCCACAGTAAACCACAATTTGTATATGAGTCATGCCTAACAAGTTTTGTATATACCAGAAAAAAATTACTATAAGCATACCAGAAATTAAAGTATGCACACCACCACAGACATAGCATGTTACATACTAGAGATAAGTATAACAAAAATACTAGAAACAAGATAATACCATAAATTGATCATGTATACAAACCAGAAAGTCACATACCATAAACACAATTATGAAACAATACCAAAAACACAATTACAATAAAATATCATATAAATGATGATACCAAAAATATTATTATTCAAATATAATTCACATACCAAAAAGACAATTATCAAACAAATACCAGAAACATTGTTGTGACATCTTCAATACCAGAAGTAATTCAAAGGATTATACCAGAGAAATGATGATACCAGAAAGACAATTATCATACTAGAAAAAGGATTATACCAAACTCATTCATTCATACCAGAATTAAGAAAATAAACTAGCAACACAGTTCATACCAGAATCATTAATCAATATCATATCAGCAACACAATCTCAATCATACCACAATAGAGAAAATTCAAAGGTAATGCACATAACCTAAAATTGAAAACATAACACTCACTCATTCATACTAGAAACCTAACTGTCTTTGATTTGAAGTTCAAAGAAAACCAAATCTGATAATGGCTTATACCAGAATTACAAAATTTGATCAAAATTTCAAAATGGTGAACATAATACCAGAATAAAAATGAAAAAGATGGCGAGAGAGAGATACCTAGTTAGATCAACGGCGATTTATGGTGTTTAATGTGTTGAATCATAATGTCGATTGTCTGGTATGAGTTTCTGGTTATTTGGATCTTCGATTGCATACCAGAGAATGTTCAATCGATGGCGATTGTGAGAGATAACAAAGAGAATAGATCGATTGTGATTCCAGAGAAGAAGAAGAAGATTGTGAGAATCAGAGGAGAAGAAGATTGCGAGGATGAGAGGAGAAGAATATTGCGAGATCGATTTTTGTTTCAACGTAACGGAAAAGAGAGAGAAAAGGAAATTACCTAATTTTATGGTAATTAATTGCCTTTTCCATAGTTAATGTAATTTGGGGTATATTTTGTTAATGAAAAACATATAAAAGTCTAGCTACTAGTATAGTTTCTTAAAAAGCCTATTAACATAATTTTCCCTTTTTAAAAAAAAAAAAAACTGTTAGTGAACAAAAAGCAAATTCATAGAAAAATGTGTATCGATATAGTAATAAACTAAAGTTGATAAGATATCCACCTAAATGTTAAGTAAAATATAAATTGTTTAACATTTAATCATTTTAGGCGTGCACTAAGAAGTAAAGATTCTCTTCAGGGTCCGTTTGGTTCAAACTCCGAAAACTAAAACGGAATGAAAACGAATTTAGTCCATATGTATATCCTTATTCATGAAATTTTATGAAATCATTCCTTGTGGTTTCATGCAAAATGCACATGCCTCCCCACATTTTGTTTCCCTGTAGGGTATCAAAAGTAATCAAATTCAACTCAATTACTTCAAATTGCAAGGAATAATTCCAAAAATTTGCATGAACAAGAGTATACATATGAACTAGATTCATTTCCATTCCGTTTTCGATTCCGAAGTTAAAACCAAACGGGCCCTCAATCTCAATTGACAATTTTTATTTTGTTATAAATTGTAAACTATTAAATATGAACAAAAATGCTCAAACATTCATGTTCAAACTTAAATCTAGCCCCTAATTTTGAAAATTGTAAGTTGACTATTTAGTTGGACTTTCTCTCTTTTTTGAATAAATTATATCTTGAAACACGTCGATGTTCGATGTAGAAGCATTTTGATTCCTCAAATGTTAAATTTCACCAAGATTTGCACCATAAATTCCAAATTATAGTCCAAGAGAATTAAACTTGCTAGAAAAGAGGAGAGATATGATAATAAAGAAAAATAGAAATGAAATTGGAGAAAATTTATAACTATGATAAAACTTGGGTCACAATTTTTATATTTTGGTGAGTTTCGACTTTTTGTTACACAAAATTTCGATAGCCTCAAATAAGGAAAGATCCAATTATTGACAATGAAAAGACAAATAATTGATTTTTGTGTAAAGATTTGGAAAAAAGAATTCTAAGGATCAAGGAATCCGATTGCGGTTTTTGATTCATAACTTCTAAAGATTATATGGACAAAGCTGGGATTGCTAAACTATGTGTTCAAAAGAGGTATGACGTACGGTGAAGTCTCCACCACCCATGTCCAAACCCAAAGGCTCTAAATAAAGGAAGTTGAGTTTCAATAAGATAGAGGATCTAAGAGAAGGATAATATTCTCAAAACCAAACACAAAACTCAAGGGAATCAGGCTAACTCACAAAGGTAAGGATTATGGCACACTCAACCTTAATAGAGGGGTTTCATTCCTCTATTACGTAGAACTTGTAATTGTTGGTAACCAAGGACGGGAATCACCGGGTAAGCCTCTTCCCACACTCGGATATAGGTTAGAAAGGTTCAACAAGGCTAGGATTTAAGCAATCTCTAATCAAGGATAAAGGATTAGGCAAGATATGTACGACAGAAGGAAAATCGGGTTGTTCATTCCTAGAAATCGTCCGATTTACTCAACCAACACCCCAATTTTTGCCTTCTGTGATGGTTAATCTCAACTCTCAGGGTTCAATCTATTTATGAAGGTCATTCTATCATCATCTCAACCACAATCTTCAACCAATCACCCTAGAATCACAAGAATTTTAGCCAAGAATACACATTATCAAAATCAAAAGAGATATTAAATCAAGAAAGTAAAGAACTTGAGAAAACTTTGAATCTTGAATAAAACCAAACCAAGAACGTATGAACAATGTTTCAATCCTTCAAAACTCAAAGAAAAACTCAATAAAAACTCCGAATCACGATCACAAAGACAGAATAACAAATCAAAACTCACAAACTTCCAAGAACTCTATTCTTGGACTAGAACTCCAAAGCTTCCTTCATCTTCAACTCCGAATGCTCTCCTCAACGCCTTTGATTGTATACTTTGTCGTATTCGATGATTCTGAAGGTGGTGAGACACTCCTTTTATAGTGTATGAGACGTGATCTTATGATTACAATCCTACAACCAATCGGATTACATAAGATAAAAATTGGATGATCTGTGAAGGAGATTGACCGATCTCTATATATATTTGTCCGATTTTTGCTTCTGATCTTGTGATATCTTTTATATCCGACTTCTATCTTCTCTTGTGATCTTTTCTCGTATCTCTTCATATCTTTTAGCTTCCTCCCTGATCCTTAATGATGTCATGCTCCACAATGCTCCCTTTTCATGCCACATCATCACCTTTTACCTACAATTTCACAAATAAAATTGTGTAGACCTCTATTCTCGAAATGTATATGAATATGAACTAAAAGTCATACAATCTTCATCAAATGTATGTAAAATTGAGGCGATAGACTCGTATAATGCATGAATATGATAGTATATAATTCATGTCATCGCATTGCTTGCAAAATGGTCTAAGAATCCCGACGCATAAGAAGAATGATGGACCATATACGATACAACTCTTCAACACATCAAGCATCCGGGACAATCAATGACAATACATACAATCAATCCAAAAGTCTCAACCCAAACTACAACAATCAGCAAAACGATACACGTCACTCCTCTGATTTTGACAGGAAACAAGACCTTGCGCAAATGACGATCAAGTTTAAAAAACTTTGATTCATCAAGACATAACCACATAAAATACAAAATTACAATCACTTTCCGGATATTATGGTCAATCATTCAATTTAATATTTATAAACTATTTTTTTTTAAAATAACTAAAAAATATTTTAATTAACTAATATTTTTTTGAAATATAATAATTTTTAAATTCAATAACTAAATATCATTACAAAATAATAATTTATTCACCCGAAAAGTGGTCTAAAAATAATATTGAAATTTAATTTATTGAAAGAAATGTTATTAGATGTTTTCGATTACAATTGTTTTTACATCACAATTTGTTTAGAAAAAAAGTGTATATTATTATCTTATCTTATATCTATTAAAGCAGAAGCCTCTTTTGTCACGTGTCAACGCCATCTTTCTCAAAGCCCAAAAATTTATTTTAAAAAATTATTTCTAAATATTAATATTAATTGAAAAGTGATTTCTTTTTTTTTAATTATTTAAATAATTAATTATACAAATTTACGAATTTTTTTGCCATCAATTTGACCAGCAACCATATCTTAACAAATCTTTTTAGTTTTACTTTTACGATGTAATTTATTTTAATTTTTAATATTTTCAAATAGATTTTACATTAGTTATTTTTATTCTAATTTATTTCCTAATTTTTGTTTTATTTTGGATCAAAATCTAATTAAAATTATTTTATTAAAGTATTTTTAATTCAGAATTTTAATCTTATCTTATCTTAAAATATAAATTGTGTAAGTAGTTATTTAATATAGGTTATTTGCAATTAAATTTACTACTTATAAATAAAATAATTGAACCACTTATTAAATACTTAAATATTTTTATTATAATATTTTAAATCTTATATTTAACCTATTATTATATTTATTATAAAATTAAATTTAAAAAAAATTGCGCAGCGGGTACACTAGTTAATGTTATATTTGTCGCGTTGCCTAGTTTTGGAATTATTTCCTCTTTTCTTTCCTTTGTAAAAATGGTGATTTATCTCCATCCCTTTCCTTTGTCAATCGGTATTTGCCCTTTCTTCCTGTCTCTTTGAAAGTGCATTTTCTGTTGTATTTGTACATGATTGTTGCATATCTCTGTAACTTGCTCACTTGGGAGCTGGATCTCTGCAGGTAAGCAAATGCCCATCAATCTATACACTATGATTTCCTCCAATTTTAAATATTATTTAATTGCATTATTCCTGAAATTGTTGCTCGACTACTGTTTCCTTGTTCTTGGAGATAGATTTCGATTCCTGCTTTCCTGGATTGAATCAATTCTCAATCCTTTCCTGTCTAGAGTAATGATATAACCTGTGGGGGTTGGTTGTAAATGTGATTTATATAAAAAATTAGTTATGAATTAACTTTTCCATGGGTGTATCCTACCTGTTCGCTGTTTTGTCTCTGAGCGAAAGTGCTAGAGGTTCCCAGTTTACATGGATGAAGTGAACTGGATATGTGAGAGTGGATATGGGTCAGCGAGACTAAAAGAGAAGGGAAGTAAACTGACGACCAAAACTTAAAGAAACTACACAAAAAAACTCCCATAATCTGCTTCCCTCAGCTTCCAAAACACCTCCAAACAACTCATAGCACCTGGTTAACTCTCTTTTGGCAAATTTGACACCTTTGTTCAAAAATTTGGCAAGTTCGACACCTTTGAGTCCACCTGTTCTATGTACAGGTCCAACTGTCCAACCCGCTGCACGCTTTTACCTTAAAGAACCGGAGCCCCTTTGTATTTGTGGAAAACTTAGCACCTGCAACTCTCTCTGTTGGCAAGTTCGGCACCTTGGTTTAAAATCTGTTTTCAACTATTTAGTATTTATACTTAATGATTTTAATGAATATTGCTTAGCTTATACTGATGTATATGTGCAGTTAAGTATTGTACTAATAGTCTGAGGCAGATTTTGGCTTCATCTTTCATCTCTGTTTGATCTTTTTCATTACCCATTCTAATTATCAGTCACATAGTTATTCCTAAGTATGTGATTGACCAGGAAAAAAACATGAATTTCTCACATAGAGGTTTCACTCACCAGAATTTCACTTTGAAGCTGGTAAATAATCCATTTAATGCAGTGATAGGGAGATAATTGTAGGTAATGAAACTGCATGCTTATTCTCATGCTTGCACATCTTTGTACAACTGTGCTATCTTTGCTCAATGTGTGCCTGATTGAGTCTTTCAAAGCATTAGGGTACTACCTCTATGGTTAAGCACTTCATTAGAATGTAGCCAGTTGTTGAAACAAGTTGTTTCCAGGAGATATTTTCATGACTCGTGAGATGCAGAACTCACCACAGCTATTAAAGGGTCATCCCTGGTACCGTTTGTTTCTGGTTGCCGGTGCAGGTAATATCTATTGCCGGTTGAATTTTGTTTTACATTGCGTTTCATGTGTAATTCTCAGTTGTTGAATTACAAAGTTATTCTGCCAAGCTCTGATGCTACCAGCGTCTCTCACACCGTGATTTTTGTTTTCCTACGTTCTGTCTCAGTTATTCTTCTGAACATACTTAAGGTTGCCTCAGTTGTTGTCCCAAGTTCAAGTTGTTATGCTCTTGACAATTCCAGCCATGTGGTTGACTTTGTATCCTTGCTTTTATATTTAGCAGACAAATCACATAATACTCTTGCAGAAGCCGACAAGTAAAACTTTTGAATAGTGAATGAATTTTGGCACCTTCTAACCTTCTATGCTCGAATAGTTATCCTCACATGAAATTTAAGGCAATGCTGAACTTTTGGGGTACAAACAGTTGTTTCTTTCTTAACTTATCAGACTGATTGGGTAGGACATCCATTTGAGTATGAGGGAAAGGTTAGATTTTCACTTTTGTCTCTGACGTTGTAAAATAATCTGCCAATATCATCATTATGTAGTTTATATAATTGGTTACTATATTGAGACATGCACGTCTTTCTTTATTGTCTCTGCAGGATTCAGACTTGGTTGTACGATTTTGCAAAGATGTAGAGAGTAGATCACAGATGGTAATTCATCGTTCATCAGACTGATTTAAATTCTATGATGTAGCATCATTATTTAATGAGCTCAGCATGCATTGAGCTACTGTTCTACTTCTGCAGGGATACGTAGATTTCGGCCGATTTGATATATTAAATTACTTTGCTGCTGGTTCTGGACATGTCAATTTTGTCCAGGTAGAGTCTTCTGCAAAAATCTTGATACCACGGTTTGGCTTGCAACTTTGTTATGTTTGTAGTGGCTGGTTCTGTCGTTTCTTGGAATGTTCTTCAGATATTCCTTCCTTTTATATAAACAGCTAATGACTACTTCGATTGCCTAGCTCATGGTAAATACCCATATTTTGGTTACTTGTTCAGGGATTTTACAAGGGTGACTTATTAAATTGCGAAAAAAGTTATGACAAAATGGGGCGTACTGCTCAGGTTAGTTGTTTCAAACTAGCTCTGTATCTTTTATCAGGAAAGACATCTGTTTTATGGTCTTTGGCCTGATCAACTATATTTTGACTAGAATCCTAACTCGTGTACTTCTTTGAGTGCCCTTGTGGGCATGGCTGTGTACAAGTTACACCCAAACCCTCAAAACCGCACCTCAAACGTGGATAGGTAAACAAATGTCGTTGGTGTTGTTTAATCAATTTAATTCCTTCTCTTATGATTCAGGTTAATATCATATGTGGGAATTGTCAGAGTTCTCAATGTCAAGGTCACTAAAATCCTTACCAACACTTGTACTTCCTTGGCCTGGTACATCTAGTATGCATGTATCCGATGCTTTACAGAGCGAACTTATGGAAGAACTTTTTATCGCATTATTCTTATACCTTTTCCTATCACTGTATATCAGATTCACTCGGATGCATTTGCAATGTTACATATGAGTCATCATGTAGGTAATTTACTCTGAGAAGAACAACATCATCATGTTCTGTCTTGTTTGTTCAGAAATTATGGCCTTGAATGCTACTAGGTGTTGCATTAGCTATTGTCCTACTGTGTTTTTTTTAATTATTATTACGCTTGACGGGCTTGAGAAAGCACAATCCTTTCTCTGTAGACATCGACGTTACTTTTGCTGAATCTGTGGAGATTGGATCTGAATTTGAACACCTAAGTTACTTCTTTATCTGCAACTATTGATGCCGGTACACGTGTTTGGATCACATGTACCAGTAGTACAAGTATCGCACAAATCTCTTGAATTGTATTGGTTGATGATACATCAAGTAATAAGGCGATCTTCAATGGGTAGACATGTTATGAATCGGAGTTCGTTGATTATCAAACATATATTCCCTCTGATCAACCTTAGCATTTGAATTTTGACGAGTTTATATGTCATTTTGGGTTTTCTGGGCAATAACATAATAATTATCATGCTCAATTGTGTAAAAAGCTAATATGCCAAGTATTTAATAATCATCATGCTCAATTGTTTAACCATTGCTTATGTTTGCTTAATTTGTTTTATCTTTGTGCGTTTGTTTGATTATACCTTTTGCAGATTCTAATATGGTATTCTACGATTTACTGACTTAAATGTCTTTTCAGAGCCATCGTCGAACTTGCCATTCCATGCAAGAAACAAGGTCCGAGGGTTTTCGTGGGCTTCACTGTTGGCTTTCATCCACGTTCATCAGAAGTTGTACGTTACCAATTCTCCCTATCTGAAATTATAAATTTTCAACATAAACACTAATGGGTATCACAATACTTCATAAACTTGTAGGTCTACAATGGAATGACTCAACTGGGTTTCGAGAAATCTCATCGTGAACTCAGGTACACAGTATCTAATTCCATTTTGGGCAGTGATTTTCTGCATTAATTATGGTTGACAATAGTAGAAAGACCGACTCTTATGTAGTATGAATGTTTCTTGATATCTGAGTTACAATTGTACATATTTGTATCTTGTAGTTTTAGTACCGAGCAGACTCACCTGACACTTTACATAACCTCTGTTGCTTCTCTATCCGAACTAGTGCAAAAGCCAACTATTAAGGTGCGCCTCTCTTTCATATGCATCCTATACTCGTTTCCCAGTCTCCTGATATTTTTATCAACTTGTATTCTGTATACAGGTATTCCCTGGAAAGGGATTGGAGGTTCGGTTGTCAGGCTCAGCAGTGGCAGGCAGAGCACCCACAACATTGTCACCCTCTACTTTGGTCATAGACTGGAAATGTATGATATCTAATCATTTTTAACTGCTGGTTTTATATACATAGATTTTGCAATCTTTTCTTCTTGACTCTGATCTTATTTTGCTTTTCAAGGTGCTGTGGCTCGAAACGTGCCATATGAAGTTGAAATCACCATTCCGATAAATGATTACGAGGCTGTCCAATTTACTCTTACAAAAATGTGTGGTATGTTAATGGATCATCAAATTCTTTCTATTTTCTGGGCTTGGAGCTGTATATATATGTATGGATTTCCATCTTAACCACTATCTACTTTATATAATATGTAGAATACAAGCAAAATAAAGAGAACAAGACTACAAAGGGATGGGCTATTTTTGGAGTCATATCTTTTGTGTAAGACTGAATCTTGATCTGTCCTAAAGATTAATAAACTAGTTCTGCTTCGCCCTGTTTTTGTTTGAACACTATTGTTGTGAGCAGGTTCACGCTTTGTTTTACCCTGTTCTGCTGCGGCGGGTTTTTGTACCGAACAAAATTTCAAGACCAGGTAAATGGTCTCTACCTTTATGTGTTCCGTTTCCATTCATTTAATAAATTCGGAATTTGGATGCTTGCAGCACGGGTTGTATGCTTTGCCTGGTATCACGATTTTATCTGCCTGCTTACAAACTGTAAGTCGACAGTCCTTTGTAGTTAAACGATGTACTTTCATTTGATATTATAGCTCTGCATCTATAAATGGAATTCACACCAAAGAGCTTATGATTTGGTGTTTTTATAAATTGTAGCAGCTTAATGAAGCCTTGCTGACAAACTGAACTGAATCCATTATTTCACTACATGTTTGCCTTGACATCTCTCTCTATCAGATTTTAATTTCCTTCCATGTGGATACCAGGCTACTGGAGTACCAAGCAGTTACCGTAGATCGGAATCTGATAGCAGCAATGATCCCTTCCTTGATGAATCTGCTTCGGGAAACCAGCCCACGAATTCTAAGGTAACTTCAAGACGAGCTGAAGCAAAATACGGTTCAATCTGATAGCGGCAATGATCCCTTCCCGTATCAAGAATGAACGAATAAGCCAGTGTATAAGGTTGTTTGCTCTGATGTTGGCCCTCTTGTAAGACATTTTCATGTGGGTAGGGTTTGTAGAATATGGAAACATTTAAGCACCACGAAAGAGAGACAAAAGAAACCCAATGGTTAACATTCATGTCATACGTGTATCAGTCACTTCACAATAGGGGAAAGCTAATGATCTCATAGCTAAATTACTAGTTATGAAGCTGAACATCCCCAACATTGAAGATGGACAGCAGAGAGTTTTGAAGAGATTTGTGAATCGAAAGCTTGTTTATTTCATTAACTATGTAATGTTTATATAGGGAAACATAAAGAGATAAAATAATAAACTAATAGCAAAAGATAAGTCCAATTATAAGAGATAGGCCCAATGCTCTAAGAGATAAGCCCAATACTCTAACACTCCCCCTCAAGCGGGAGGTACTCTAACACTCCCCCTCAAGCGGGAGGTGTGGAAGAAATAACTCCAAGCTTGCGAATTAAGAAGTTGAAACGAGTAGGTCCAAGAGCTTTAGTCATAATGTCAGCTAGCTGAAGTGTGCCAGGAACATGTTGTGTCTGAATAATGCCTTGTTGAATTTGTTCTCTGATGGTATGACAGTCAATCTCAATTTGTTTGGTTCGCTCATAGAATACCGGATTGTTGGCTATATGAATGGTAGACTGATTATCACAAAATAGGCGCATAGGAGCCTTGTGTGAAACCCCAAGTGAATCAAGTAGAGAACGAAGCCAAATGAGCTCACAAGTAGTAGCTGTCATTGCTCTATATTCGGCCTCAGCAGAAGATCTAGAAAAAGTAGCTTGTTTCTTGGTTCTCCAAGAAATGGGTGAATTACCGAGGAGAATGAAGTAGCCTGTAGTAGAGCGTCTAGTGATAGGGCAAGCTGCATAATCCGAATCACAAAAAGCACGAATACACAAATCACTAGAATGAGATAAGAAAATACCCTGATCAGGTACTGACTTTAGGTAACAAAGAACCTTTAAGGCAGCATCCCATTGGCCACGGCGCGGAGCAGCCATAAATTGAGAAAGTGTATGAACCGAGTATGCAAGTTCAGGGCGAGTGATGGACAAGTAGATAAGACGGCCAACCAAACGGCGATATTTCTCAGGATCATCAAGCAGAACAGAAGACCAGAATCAGCTAGAATATCTAGAGTGTATTTCCTTTGGTTCAACCATAAACCAGACGGTGTACGAACAATTTCAATGCCTAAGAAGAACCGAAGGGGTCCAAGGTCCTTCATATGAAAGCAAGCATGAAGATAGTCTTTAAAACGACGAATGGTAGCAGGATTATTTCCAGTAATGACTAGATCATCCACATATATCAAAATGTGAAGGATGATACCTGACCGTCTGAAGGTGAAAAGGGAGTAATCAGCTAGAGACTGAGAGAAACCATATTTCAGAAGAGTAGATGTGAACTTGTGGAACCAATTTCGTAGAGCTTGACGAAGACCATATAATGATTTCTTTAAACGACAAACTTGGGACGAGGTTCGAAAACCGGGAGGTGGTAGCATATATACTTCCTCATGCAGATCCCCATGAAGAAAAGCATTGTGAACGTCCATCTGATGAAGTTCCCAGTTATAGATAGAGGCAATTACGAGAAGTAGTTTAATTGTAACTGATTTAGCAACAGGAGCAAAAGTTTCATTATAATCAATGTCTTCTTGTTGACGGTTTTCGAGTGCAACCAAACACGCCTTATAGCGCTCAACCTGTCCATCGGAGTTGTATTTAATACGAAAAACCCATTTAGAGCCAATAGGTTTACGATCGAGAGGAAGATCAACATATTCCCAAGTGTTGTTGCGGTGTAAGGCTGTCATTTCATCTGCATGGCCTTTTTCCATTTTGGGTTAGCAACCGCGTCTCTAAAAGAGGTTGGTTCTTGTTCCTGATATACAGAGTTAATAGCACTAACATAGGCATGAGAAAAATGTTCATATGATAAAGAATGCTTTATGGAATACCGGGTACCTGATTTCAGTGGAGGAGAAGTTTCACCCGATTTGGAATCAAAATGACTTGCCTTTTGACAAACATAGTCTCGTAAAAGGATAGATGGTTTTGAAGTACGGGAGTTGCGACGGGGTGGGTTTTCGGTCGAAGCAGCAGTAACAGGTGGTGGAGTAGGAATGAAGGGTTGAGGGATTTCGGTGCCCATGGGAAGAGGGGTAGAAGTAGGTGGATTAGTAGAAGGAGGTGGGGGACACGCTGGAGGGTTGGTTATAGAAATTGGGGAGGGGTTTAGTGGGGAGGGGGAGGGGGCATCAACAACAGGTAGGGGAGAGATGACACGGGAGCCCGCGGTAGGTGGAGGGACAAGAGGGAGGTCAGAGGGTTCCTGGGGGACCGTAGTATGCATAGGTGGGGGATCCGTGTCAAGGGGAATTTGTGGGAGGTTTTCTTGAGTGAGGGCTGTTGTTTGGGGGGTTTCTTGGTAATAGTCGGGGGGGAAATCAGTGGGATCTGCTATGGACTCTGTAGGTTCAAGAGAATTTTTCGGTTCGGAGAACGGAAAAATGTTCTCGTAAGTGAGACGGGTAAATTTGCGTGAAACATTATGGATCTAGCGACATTAAGGATATGACGGTGTTTGCGTTCTATCCTCCCATTTTGTTGTGGTGTGTAGGTACAAGAGATTTCTAAATGGATACCCTTACCTTTAAGAAAAGATCGAAGGGAAATAAATTCCTTAGCATTGTCAGTGCGAAAGGTTTTGACACAAGAGTGGAATTGAGTCTCAACCATGACACAAAAATCTCTAATTAAAGTGGTGACTTCGGCTTTTCCCTTTATTAAATAAACCTAGGTGCAACGGGAGTAATCATCTAAAATGGTAAGAAAGTAGGAACAATCGGAAGTAGAAAGGGTGCGATAAGGACCCCAAATATCTAAGTGGACTAATTCAAATAACGACAAAGCATGAGAACTGCTAACCGGAAAGGATGATCTAGGTAGTTTGGCCCGGAACATATGTCACATGGATGGGTGGTTTTGGGATGGAAGGATGACCAAGGCGGTTATGGTGGGTGGTGATGTCAATAGTGGTAAGGCATGAAGGGAGCGGAGAAGCGTTTGTCATCCAGCGAAGCCAGTAGATTTCATCACGAGCTTCGCCCACTCCAACCACTGTCCTCGAAGTGGAAGTACGGTCCTGTATAACACAAAGTTTACTGATTTAGAGAAAGTAGATGACAATCAAGTCCTGGAACATATAATACTCGGAGTTATTGAGTCGCAAGGTGCCTGCGTGTTCAGCGGATACTAAAGCTCCATTTGGGAGTTTAATTCGGCCTATAGTGACCGACTTGAGCGATGAAAGTAATGAACGATCCCCTGTCATATGAAAAAAAGCCCCCGAATCAAGAATCCAAGGGAATGAATTTGAACGGTAGGAGTTCAAAGAAGATATAAGAGTATTCCATTTAGTATTATTAATTGTAAGACCAATGTCTTTACGGTCCTCAAAGGTTAAGGGAACGGGAACAGAGAAGGGGTATGTGGAGTTAGCTTGTCCCGCTGCCCCAATAATTGTGGCGGTCATGATACCAACCAAAGTCGTTTCTGATACCCGCAGCCGAAGTATTTTCTGATGCCGACGGCCGAAGTATTTTCTGATACCGACGGCCGAAGTATTCCCTGATACCAGCGGCCGAAGTATTCCCGGATACCGGCGGCCAAAGTCGTTTCTGATACCGGCGGCCAAAGTAAAAGGTGTTTAAGGTTTTGTTTTGTGCGGAAGCGTAGGTTAAGGAAAGTGCTCTGATACCATGAAGAGATTTGTGAATCGAAAGCTTGTTTATTTCATTGACCATATAATGTTTATATAGGGAAACATAAAGAGATAAAATAATAAACTAATAGTAAAAGATAAACCCAATTATATTTTTTTGGTGGGAAGGAGAGTCGGTGGTCTCCGGCGCTTCAGATGCGCTTCTTATTAATAAAAAGAAGGCTAAGTAGTAATCACTCGGGGGATAGCCTGACCCCTTACATCGTAACGTAAAAGATCAACTACACCCTCGGGAGGGTCAAGCAATACACTCAGACCAATAGGAAAATCGAAAGCAATGCTAGCTAGATAGTCCGCAGTAGAGTTCACCTCGCGGTAGGCATGTCGGTACTGGATATCCCAGTCCTTTTTTATGAAGTTGTGGCACTTACATACCAGACTAGCGAGCGGGTGACAACGAAGGTTCGTCTTACCCAAAAGATAAACCCAATTATAAGAGATAAGACCAATGCTCTAAGAGATAAGCCCAATACTCTAACAAGTTTGAACACTAGTCTTTTTGGTTTTTGATCCTCAGCGGTGTATCCACCAATTTTATTATCTATAACAATATTAACTTCAATCTACTGCCCAATTTTTAGCACCAAAATTGAAGAATATATATATATATATATATATATATATATATATATATATATATATATATATATATATATATATATATATATTAGTGACAAGCTATGTTGTTTTTATGATACACAACAAATTAATATCTTGAGTATAAGAATTTTTTATGCATAATTAATAAAAAAAATTCCTTGAAAAACTAATATAAATGGTTTCAATTGAAGTACGACCACTCCAATAAATTTTACTCCAATTGGTTTAAAATACTAGCATGATTCCAAAACTTTAGCTTCCTGAACAAGAGTATATACAACTTCCTGAACAAGAGTATGTATATGAACTAAATTCATTTTCATTATATTTTTTTAGAACCGTAATAAAATAAGGGTTAATGTTGATGATGCTTGAGTCGAAAATAGTATTTTGATAACAATTCTGAAATTCTGTGTGGTGACACTTTGAGGTGACCACACTATTTTGGTGATACATATATTGTCTTGGTGAAACTTCCAAAATGTTTGTGATTGGTGATACGTTGAGTGTGCGAATAACAATTTGTATATTTGATGCATTGAGGTGATAAAAGTATCACAACAAGAAGTATCATAAGAAAAACGTACTGATACGTAAGTTAACCAATCAATTTTTTTTGGGAAAACAAAGTGGGATTCCGACGGGTCAAATATAACGTGGAAGCTTTTGTCGTCGGAGCGTATTTTTGTGTTGGGTCTAAGTCTAGAACATAAGTCTAGCGAGATTTCATCTTGAAAAAGTAGTCCATTAACCTTATATGTTACACCCGTGATCCGGTTATTAATCCTCTACAAATTTGAAGTAAAGAAAAGAGGTAATTGTCAATGAGTTCAAATAGAGATGCCATGCGTCAACCTCATCCATCATGTCTAGAATTAATCCTTAGCTTGCTTTTCAATCTAACCTTAATAGTGATGGTTTGCATGCTGTTGAATTCAAAGAGAGTGCCCTTAGTCCAATCACTCATGGCAAGAGATGATCATGACACACAATCAATCAGGTGAGGTTGAAAATATGCATTATACAAAAGGTTGTGTACGTTTTAATACATGATTTACACACAATCAAAGAGCAACTGTACTATAAACTACGCAAGATGAACGAAAAACAAGTATACCGATCGAGGAGAATATATTCTCAGGCATTGATTATTATTGAGTTGGTGTAGTAAATGACAGGTGCATTTGTATCCTTATCCCATCTCCCACCCTCCTTCATATACTCCATGTACCTTGCAAGCTCAGGATCAGCAGACATCTTCTTCTTCCTTCCATTAATCTTACTACTGAAGAGGCTAAACATCGGGTGGCTCTTGTTCTTCTTCTTCTTCTTGCTCTTTGCAGCCGGATTGCGTTCCTCCTGGGCCACGCCGCATAATCTAGCTGGCATGCTTATTATCCTCATCAACCGTGGTTTATGATCTACAGTGTCTCTAAACAACGGCTCATCATCATGCAACTGGTTATACCCGTAGCTACCCCTTATTCTGAGTGTACTCAAACCTCTAAACATGGCTTCTACGTTGTTCCAACTTCCTGAGGAAGAAGCAAATTTGTATCTAAGCAATACCCATTAACTCCATCGATCAATATATTAATGTACGTCGTTACGGTCAAATTTTTTGTGCCGTGATCTATTATTTTCTACCCTAGTTATATATGTTGTTATGTCATCATAGTGGGCGATTAGGTTTTGAATATGTCAGACTTATATATATATATATATATATATTGTAGTGGAAAACTTCATATACATAAGATGAAGTCGAGGTTTGTAAAGTTTGACATTTTCTGGCACATCGGAGATTGGTAGCAAGCATTGAAAAAAGCGATGAATTGGACAACTACGTGTGTTTGACAAATTTAAGTTATATGTCCATAAAGGACCATAATGTCCTAAGTCTACGTACTACCATACGGCCAAATTTCAAAGGGATAGTGTTGCTTTAAAGTCCCTTTACACAAGCCTTGTATTTTCAATGCACGATTCTGTCTACAAGAAATATGATTCACGTAACATATATTATGTATATTATAAATAGAGTAATGTTATTCGGTAAGATAGAATGTTACGAAAGTTATAAAGGATGATGGCGCAGGTGTATGTGGATGCGCCCGGACTTTGCTACTTGAACAAGCTGCATCATCCTTCATTTCGACAAATAGAGACTCCGGACGCACTCCAGATGCGCATGGGTCCGCTCATGCCCACATGCTTTGTCTGCTTCCGACGGACCGAATAGCAATCCCGAATAAATATGATAATAGCATGTTATACTAGATATATGTTACATAACTATACTATATTTTATATATTATAAATAAAATATTCTATATCTTTTAAGTTTTAAGTAAATCGAACTATGCAATATAGATTCAAGAAAAGGGAACTATGCAATATAGATTGAAGGAAAGGAAACTTAAGTCTGCCTTCTTTACAGTTTAGGCTACCTCTCCACTGAGTCAAACTTCTTCCAAGCATCCTGCAGAAGGCATATACACATATATATCATTAGGTGATATGCCAAACAGCAAATGTCGACCAAACAACCTTGTTCATGACATAACATCATATATTATAGTATGATAATTTGGACCAATTAACAATGGTCCTTTAACCATAATGTATTAGATTAACCTGTGTTAATAACACGAGATTTAAATGCTCATCTTATGAAACAAAACGAAGAGCAAAAAAAGCAGAAATTTTCCGTAGTAATCCTTCTCAATGAAACTAGGAAAGATCATTGCTATGATCTAGCAAATTCCAAATATCATTTTTTTCTCCTCACTCAACTCATTTAAGAAAACTGGAAATTACGTTTCATGGGCAAAGTTCCATTAGCATACAATATTTTCTCTACCTTGTTTTGTGCAGAAAATCAACTGTCATGAACATGGGGCTTAAACGGGAACATACCTTTAGAAGATCGAAAACTTTTTCACAAATATATCTTTGCTGGATACTTGCACCTCGCTGTTGTAATTTGTCAGGATGAACGCAAAGAGTAGCCTTTCGATATGCTTTCTTTACAGCAGTAGAAGTTATAACTTCTGTCAGTGGAATTGGATGCCACCCACTATCAGGCCCAAGGATCTGTCAACAGAAAAAAACTCATTTCAGGAAGCCATCCTGCAGTGTTAGCTTTTTCCATCAAAATTACCAGTACAAAATGTACACGAACAGGTATGTTAACATATGTAAACCATAATCAAGTCGTGTGTTATAAGAAAATTGCCATTTCTTAACAGATAGTAGAATATTTACATGAATAAATCAATAAAAGTTACAAAGATATTGACATACGTATTGTAAAGTTGATAGCAATGCACGCAAGTTTCCTTCTTTACCATTAGACCACCTCTTGATATCAGCATCCAAAGATTCAGCCAATCTCTGTGAATGGAAGTCATATGCCATATAGTCCGAGGAATAAAAAATATCATAATAATTTGAATTCTCAAGAAATAAGCATCATACATTCTTCTCTGCTTGCTCAGTTTGAGCAATAAGATCCCGTGTATTTTTTTCTGCAAGAGCCTTTGCCTGCAAAGGAACCTAACAAAGCTGAAGAAGATGCAATGACTAGGGAACATTAGTAGACCCAAAATCAAATGGATGGATACACACCACACGTTCAACCGTCCGGCAATGCCTCTCCAACCTTGCTCTACATCTATTGGCTGATTCCCTTTCAATTTCATCAGACTTGTCAGGATTCCACAAATCCTACATGAAGCCACTGGTCAACAAGGTCTCACAGCACATACAAATGCAGCAACGAGCTGAAAATATTTACTCACAGAGGAGGATGGACTGTGTCTGAATCCAATATCTCTTGAAGGTGAAGAAAAATTCGCAGAAGCAGATCTTTCTACTCGTCCCCAAACCTCAAATGCAGCCCTCTCAGCCATTGTTTTCTCAGTAGCACATTCACGAGCTTCCACAGTAGTTCGTGCTGCAGCAACCCGTTCTTCTCTCAGTCGTGCCTCAGTAGACACCTTTTCTGACACTGATTTCTCCCTGGCCTCTGCACATGCCTTCTCTAATCTTTCCCGAGCCTCAGCCACAGCTCTCTGACGTGCTGCAGCAGTTCCTCTTTCCACAGCAACCCGATCTTCCCTTTCTTGAGCTTCTGAGGATGTTCTTTCATTGACTGCAAAGGGGTTCAGCTCAGCACCCATTCTATCTTTCTCCTTTTCCCTCTCCCACTCCCACTCATTATCAAGTTTCCTAAGACAATTCTTCTCCAGTTCTCTTTCCCACTGCTTCTCTTCCTCGAGACAATTCTTCTCCATTTCCTTCTCTCTTCCCTTCTCCCTGAATTCAGTAACTTTTTTAAGATGTAACCTCAATCTTTTCTCCCTCTCTTCCTCAAGGTTGTTAATTTGTTCTTTCTCCAACTCTCTCTCATGTTCAGTATACCTTAACTGAGGATCTAAATCACCTTTATCCATCATTTTCTCTTCATTCGTGACAGAATCTTCATACATAGTCTGAAAAATTCCTGGTTCACTTGTGTTCACAGGCCTTTTCATTTCATCAGCAACTCCATCTTCAACTTTATCTGTGTTGTCAGACCTTTCCAACTGACCATGGGCTGCATCTATAATTTTCTCTGCTCTATCATTTTCTGTTGTCGCCTCAAGTTTGTCAAATTTCTCCATTTCAACATACTGTTTAAGTTTCTTTTCATAACAATCAGACAAAGTTGCTTCTTCCATATTTTTCTCACATTGTTTTGTTTTCTGGGCCTCAATTAGCTTTGTCTCACATTCCTCCTCTTCACACATTACATTTTCTTTCTTTCTGCTTTCCTCATCAGGCTTCTTTAACCAGAAATGACTTTCTTGGTTCTCCCTCATTGCAGATTTCCCTTGATCCTCTTTCTGCTCAAGAGCCTCAATCAAAACAGCACAAGTATCATCTGACCTTTTCCTTCCCTCTGCTTCTTTTTTTGTACAAACTCCATTTGTGGCGCTTTCAACTTGAAAAGGATCTGGCAACAAATGTGAAGTTTCAGAAACGTCTTGCATTCCTTTCCCGTGTATTTTGATAAGATCATATTTGTTTTCGTGTTTTGGAAGCAGCTCATCATGACTTACAACTGATTCATCACAGACCATTCTCGTTTTTACATCCCCATTCATATCATGCTCCGTGACAAGCCTTGTCCCTTTGGTGGCATCATTCTTTCTCTCCACCGATCCTCTAGAACTTTTCAGCTTTACTGTAGCTCTGTCCATTGCCTCTTTAATAGCTTCTGCTGATGCTATATCTGAGAAACCTGTATTTAGTTCTAAATTAAGGAAATGTAGGGAACCAATATCAAATAAGGCGTTGGCAACATTGCTTTTAGGATGCTCATTCTCTGGCATTGAACTAACAGGAATTTTCTTCCTGTCAACGTCCGTAGGAGGTGACCTTGATCTTTGTGGCACGTGAGATGGCTCTGTAGTTAGGGAGACATCAGAGACAGTTATGGCTGTTGGACTCAGGTTGATTTGATGCGGTCTTCCATCTTTTCTATCACTACCATCAGACAGAAGATATTTTGTTGTTGACTGTATTGCAGTTGTTATTCCAGATGGATCCTCGTGGAAAATGACATCATCAACAACTCCAGAACTATATGCTTCCTCAACATCCTCCTGCAAAGTTGATCCTTCATAGATGTAGCTATTTCCTAGAATAGCACCGAGTTCAGGTACATGGATCATATTTGAATCTTTTGTTGTTTCCGTATTAACTTTGTTATAGGAAACATTAAACTTGTTGACGGTAGTCTGATGGAAGTCACCATTCATGAAATGCTGATTTCTTCCTGAACATGCAGAAGGATCAGGTTTGTCTGACAAAGACTTCTTTCCAACTTTGGTCCTATTAAAATCAAGAGTACAAGTTGACCACTTAAACATTCAGATTGGATGTTTGCACCATCAAAGAAACAAGGAGGTTAACACAAAAAAAAAGGTCCAGCACTTAGCAATGTGAGTACATATGCTGTTCCAAGAGTGTATACAGGAGATATCGCAGCCTCTAGTTGAAGCAAGTGGAATAGAATAAATTTTGCAACCATCCATATTATTACATAATTGCTGACTGTATGAAGTAATTACCATAATGGCAGAGTGATGTGTCTGTGAAAAGACAGAATTTCAGTTCAAATTTCCTTTTTCTAATTTAGAATCTAACGTGACGTTGTCACCCAACTGGCTTGCGTTTCAATTTATTTATCTTTTCAAACCATGATAGTAATACCTCTTCTCTTGGATCGGGCACTACAATATGCAGGATAATCTTCATTCTTCAGTACAGACGTTTCACTTCCAAGTATGATTGCTAATGCTTAGTGCTAACTATGCGGGATAAGAGTCCCTGCATTACTACTATGGCCTTGAGTTCTAGCCTCATCACAATACACCAAACGGTCCATTATCTATGGTGCTGCTCTTTAGGCTAAGAGCATAATGAATAGCACAAATCTACAACAGTTTATAACATTATGATTTTCCATATCAAAAGAAAACTCATTGCGGTTTTAATCAAAAGAAAACTCATTATGATATTAATCAAGATATTTGTGTTTGTGATCTGTGTCAGCAACTTAAGAAGATTTCACCACACATGGTCTGTCCATTTCAGATCCAGAGGGAACTTCTTCAGTATCTGAGCATTCTTATAGGCGAATCCTCGTAATTGCGCGCTTCCCAATATCAAAGACAACTTATAACTAAATCAAAAAGGAGCAGCAGCGAAGGACCAGTTTTCAGCTACTTTGCTAAAAGAGGAATTAGGCTTCCCCTCAATGGCAAGTGGCGATACGATGAAATCCAAGTTTAACAAACTTTTACATCAATTTTAAGCACGATTATCAACAACGAAGACGACAAAAACAGATAATTCTAGAAGGGGAAACACTAGCCTCTAGATCAAATACAAAATTGCAGAGGAATGAGATGATAAAGCAACCACCGATCTTTTCAATCCTCGCGTGATCAACCAAGTAATAGGAAATGCGAAAAGAAAATACGATTGGAGACAGAGAAGAAGAGGAAATAGAAGTAAAAAAAACACGTACCAATCATCAGAAGAGTCTTGGGAGTCCAATGGTCTGAAAAGGTCATCGTAGGGCAGAGCGAAGTCGGAGAAACTGAAGCCTCCAAAGATCTCGGAGTAGACGAAGCCGGAGCAGCCGACGAGATCAAATGCGGAGAGAGAGTCGTGTAACGGAGGGAGATCGAGCATCGGGATGGAGCACGCCTTCCCAGAGCGGAAGCTCTGAAAGATCTCCGAGTACTGCTCGGCGTGAGGCGGAAACGGTTTTACGCCGCTAGCGGTGGAGGAGGGAGGAGGTGGAGCTGCTCTGGAGTGAGAGCCGGCCAGGCGAGTAGTTCCTTCCATTGGAAATAACGAGGTTTCTCTCTCCTCAGCTCTCACATACTACAATCACTACACTGATCTTAGAGGTCCACACTTGATAACAATGCTATAAACCGAAAAATGTTGAATCCTCGGTTTGCTTAACCGTCGAACCGTCGTTAGACATGCATAGCAAACCTAAATCGAAAAAAGCTAAACCATCGGTTTACTAAACCGCAAATCGTCGTTAGACATGCGTAATAAACCTAAACCTAAACAGAAAAAGCTAAATCACGGGTTTGCTAAACCGCCAAATCGACAGTTGGGCGTTTTAGCAACGGTTGTTAAAAAAATAAATAAATTTTTTTTATCAAACCGGCGGTTTAGGACCAAACCATCGGTTAACCGCCTGTTTGACCACTTTAAAAATAAAAATAAAAAATAAAAAACTAACCAAACCGGCGGTTTAACCTACAGCTAAATCTAAACCGTCGACCGACGGTTTGGCCAAACGAACAAACCTAAACCGCCGATTTGGGTCGGTTTGAAAACCGTTAATTCAGCGGTTTGCCCTAAACCATACCCAACACTATCCTATTTCTCTCAACTCTCGTGTGCACGGTGGAGCCAATACACAATTTTTTTTTTTAATATATTCCCGCCACTAACCGTATGTGCGTAGTTGCAAATCACTCAACTATAAGTGGCAATTGTGGTGAAAAAAATAAAATTTTACCGGTTCATCTAACATTGCCGAAGATAACTGAGTCAATTGGACAGTAATAGCATCCGCAACCTAGAAACTTATTTTAAGATTTTATTTGCTTTTTAATTTTTCTCTCCTTATTGCGTCAAAAAAAACATCTTGATATTGAGATTTTAGATGCCTAAAATCGAAATTTCAGAATCGAGTTTTTCTAAACATCTAAACTAACCTCGAATGTACAATTGATTAGATACAAAATTGAATATGATTACATCTTCACGATTAGATACAAAATTGATTATCTAAAATTGAATAGGATTACATCTTCACGATTAGATACAAAATTGAATATGACTTTTCTATTTAATTCACCCGAATATTCTATTTGATTTACCCGAATATAAATCTGGATCGACTTTGACGTTTGAATATTAGTGCGAAGACATATAGGGCCCGTTTGTTTCCAACTCCGGAAACGGAAACGGAATGGAAACGAATTTAGTCTATATCTATATCCTTATTCATAAAATTGTATGGAATAATTCCTTGTGATTTAAGGCAAAATACACTTAATTCCCCACATTTTGTTACCCTATAGGGTATTAAAAGTAATCAAACCCTACTCTAACTACTTCAAACCACAAGGAATGATTCCAAAAACTTTCATGAATAAGGGTATACATATGGACTAAATTCGTTTTCATTCCGTTTCCGATTTTGGAGTTAAAACCAAACGGGCCCATAAAGTGATCTAGAGAGCAAGCAATCGGTTTTCATGAAAATGGATGTCCGAACCAAAGCACATTTCAATTGGCAGTAGCATTGCCTTTTAAGTGTGTAATTGGATTCAACAGCCCAAAGCCTTGCTTTTGGATTTCAACAGCCCATTTTATGATTCAACAGCCAAAATTAAATGATCAGATTGAAAACATCTGTTAGGTCTTTCATCCATATATCGCCTGAATGAAGGCAATCGGATACTCAATAATTAGGACGGTTAGTTTTGGTTCGGATTTTTCTTAGAAAGTCCGTCTTTTATAATGTCCGCGAATATATTATTTCATAAATAATAATATCTTTTTATTAGAACATAACGATGTATTATCTAATAAATATATACTTCCATATTATATCAAATATAATGTTTATAATATATATGCATATATTATATCTCATTTATTAAACGATTTAGACTATCTACCCAATGAGGGTAACCTTGTAGAACCCAATAATATTAGCAATATATTTTATCAAATAAAATTCATAAGTCATAGTTGACTTCTAACAATACGGTATGACTACCTAATGTCTGCAGTATATATATCTTTACGTATTGGTCTATAACATAATTAGTAATTGCACATTAGGGTAAATGGCACAATTCCTTCAATCTCTCACTTGTACTTTACAAAAAGTGTGCAATGTTAAACTCCTTGTCACTTAATGTCTTTACTTCATGAAAATCATATTTGTCATCAAGTCTGTTTCTTGAACTCTTGAGATCAAATTGTTAATCCTAATGATTACTACTAACACATTTGAGCGTGGACACGCATTTTCACAGTTTTCACTCTTCATGGGGATGAGACATCAATCCTTACCAAATACTTCATGTCATGCATTGAACATGAGGACATATCCAATATTGCAAGAATATAGCTCCCACTCAAATTTTAGCAATCCCAGTCACTGTCTTTATAACTGCATGTTACGGCCAATGTTTGACAACGTCAAAGATATAACATCACTTTAGTGGTAACTATATCTCGCTCATGTATAAGGAATTTACTGATCATGAATGACTATAATCGGATCATGTGAATTTATAAGATCGGTATGTCCAATATGTTTTGTCATACACACCTATGTAATCGATTAGACATCTTTATGCCCCTATGACACATGAAACTTGTGTTTATCAATCGATCTCACATTATAGTCATTTATGCAGTCATTTGTATTCAGATTAATTACTTGGACTATGGACTTAAAAATAAGGGAAATTCCGGATGGTACCCTCGTGGTTTGGGGTATTCCGGATTTTGCCCACCAATTTTTTCAAGTTCGGATGGTACCCTTAAGTTTATGTTGTTTTCCGAATTTTGCCCAAATTCATTACACTTTTTTAAATTCCATTAAAAACATACAAAAGAAAATAAACTAAAATTAAAAAATTAACTTAAAATAGAAATAATAATTTATTTAATTTAAAAATAAAGTAAAACAATAACTTTTATAAAAAATATATATATTATATTAATTTAAAAATAAATAAATTATATAAATTTTAAAAAATTCAAAAATCAGTGTTTTATTTACTTTAAAAATAAATAATTGAATTAGCATACTTTTTACAAAATATAAAAATATAAGTTTTATACTTTATTTAAAAATAAATAAAATAAGGAC
>BSUD01000007.1:126938965-126974852 GCA_033239045.1 Fagopyrum esculentum
AATTAATATTAAAAAATAAAAAAAATTAGAAAACTGATTTATTCAATTTAATAATAAATTAAAACAGTGATTTTTTAAAAAAAAATTTTAAAAAATCCTTATTTTATTTATTTTTGAAATAAAGTATAAAATTTATTTTTTTAGATTTTGTTAAAAAATGCTAACCCAATTTATTTATTTTTAAAATAAAAGAAAACACTGATTTTTTTAAATATTTTAAAAATTATCTAACAATTTTTTTTTAAATTAATATAATATATATATATATTTTTTTAAAAGTTACTGTTTTACTTTATTTTTAAAATTAATAAATTATTATTTCTACTTTAAGTTGTTTTTTAATTTTAGTTATTTTCTTTTGTATGTTTTTAATGGAATTTAAAAAAGTGTAATGAATTTGGGCAAAATCCGGAAAACAACATAAACTTAAGGGTACCATCCGAACTTGAAAAAACTGGTGGGCAAAATCCGGAATACCCCAAACCACGAGGGTACCATCCGAAATTTCCATAAAAATAATTTTGTAATTTTAGTTCACTTAATGGGGTTTCATTCATCAAAACTATTTCAATGAACCCATTTGTTAACTATAAAATTGATTGGATACTTTATTTAATATTTAAAAAATAATTAAATAAGAATATAAATAACTCATATATAAATCAAACATAATGTCACAAAATTGATATACAAGTTTATTCATCAAACACAAAATTCTCAAAAGAACTCTCTAATGTGCTTGGCCATTTGGTTCTAGTATGACTACCACGCTTGAGCCTACTCATGGGGTTTGTCAAAAGGTTTGCAATGTTATCATCTGTGTGCACTTTGCACATCCTCATGTCACCTCTATCAACATAGTGTCGGATAACATGGTATTTCTGTAGAACATGTCTGGACTTTGAGCTAGAGTTAGGCTCCTTGGCTTGAGTAATTGCGCCATTGTTGTCACAATATACATCAATTGTTGTAGAAGTGATAGGAACGACAACAAGCTCAGCTATGAATTGCCTAATCAAGACAACTTCTCTAGTTGCTTGTCCAACAACTATATACTTTGTCTCCGTTGTAGAAATTGTGAGAATATGATAAATTCCCCTTAGGGTTTCCATTAACTGAGCGGTCATATAAATAACCAATGTATTTACAATAATTATAAAGGCGGCCCTCTATTATATACTATTTACATATGAGTGCGATCATACCCCCGCAGTCGAAACTGGAGGAGACAGTACAGTAAGACTGGATCTAAAATCTAGAAACAATTGTCTTGGGAGGCCTTTTGTAAATATGTCTACATATTGGAAAGCCGATGGGACGTGGAGGACTCGAACGTGGCCGCGGACAACCTTATCACGGACGAAATGAATGTCAATCTCGATGTGTTTGGTTCGTTGATGTTGAACCGGGTTGCTGGCAAGGTACGTTGCTGAGATGTTATCAGTGTATACCACATAATCTTTGGTAAGGGGGCAATGAAGTTCAAGCAGTAAATTGCGCAACCAGGAGCATTCTGATACTACATTGGCAACTCCTCTATATTCTGTCTCGGCGCTAGATCGTGAAACCACATATTGACGTTTAGCAGCCCAAGAGATTAAAGTGTCGTTGAAGAAAACACAATAACCAGAAGTTGAGCGGCGAGTATCAGGATATCCAGCTCAGTCGGCATCTGTATATGCAATAAGATCTGACTTTGGAGATGGAGAAATAGTAATACCTAACGAGGATGTGCCAGAGATGTAGCGGATGATGCGCTTGAGGGCAGCAAAATGAGCTTCTTTGGGATCATGCATGAAAAGGCAAACTTGTTGTACTACATAACTTATGTCAGGTCGTGTGAAAGTCAGATACTGAAGTGCTCCAGCTAAACTTCGGTAAGGAGTTGGAGCACTGACTGCTGGACCAGATGAGGCACTCAGCTTCACAGAAGGCTCAACAGGTGTTGCAGATGATTTACAGGTGGTCATTTTGGCACGGGCAACAATCTCCCTGGCGTACTTATCCTGTGATAAGAATAATCCAGAGGAGCTCCGACGAACTGAAATGCCCAAGAAGTACGATAAAGCTCCGAGATCCTTAAGAGCAAACTCCTTGCCCAGAAGCATGATCAGATGGGTACGCAACCCATCAGAAGATGCAGTAAGGATGATGTCATCAACATAAAGAAGCAGATAAGCAATGTTGGATCTATGAAGATAAATGAAGAGGGATGAGTCACTTTTGCTGCCAATGAATCCGATTTGAAACAAGAAACCTGCAAAACGTTGAACCCAGGCTCTGGTGCTTGCTTAAGGCCATATAAAGACTTCTGTAGTAAACATACATGATTAGGTCTAGAGGAATCACGAAAGCCAAGAGGTTGGAACATATACACCGTTTCATTCAAATGCCCATGCAGGAAGGCATTTGAACGTCAAGTTGATGAATGGACCATGACCGCGAAACTGCAATACTGAGAACCGTCCTGATAGTGGTTGGTTTCACAACTGAACTGAAAGTTTCATCGCAATCAATGCCAACTTGCTGGGAACAACCGTTGGTAACTAGACGAGCTTTGTATCGTTCAAGAGAACCATCAGACATGTACTTATGACGAAAAATCCACATACATCTCACAATATTAGCCTGAATGGGGCGAGGGACCAGAACTCAAGTCTTATTCCGCATAAGGGCTCGATATTCGTCGACCATGGCAGCGTTCCACTCCGGGTCTTGGGGCTACATTATGGGATTTTGGAATGGGTGATATTGTGGTGGAAATTAAAAGATCAAATATGGGTTTGGGTTTGACAATACCGGACTGGCTGCGAGTGTGGGGTCGGGTTTGGGGTAAGTCGGTCTGGGACAAATCCATATTTAAAGGGGCATTGTGTGGATGGTGGGAATTAGTCGATAGGTGTGGGATAGGAAATATGGGCTGCGCAGGTGGGTTGACAGCAAGCTGCGGCCCGGAATTGTGAAAGGGTGGGGGATGCGCTGGACTGGGCTGGTGTAAAGGTGGGCCAGAAGACAGTGGGCCAGAGCAATTGGTAGGCGGCAGAAAGGGAAGTTGGGACAGGCCAGAGGAAGCTGAGCTGGTGTCAGGCGCTGGGCTTGCAGAGGTTGGCCAGTTGAGGGATGCGCTGGACTGGTATCATGCACATGGTGCGGGTATTGAACTAGTTATTGTTTATAGTTCAACTATATATGTAGTCGTTTTCAATTATATATATATAAGATCTAATTTTTTAACAAATAACCTGAATGCGTACTAATCAGAATTTGACTGATTGGAAAACTGAGTTTTGAATTATATCAATAAAGTTAAGATGATGTTTCGGAGATCATTTGTTAGGCTCATTCTACATATGCCTAGGGTTGACAATGAGGCGGATAATCCCCATTCTCCATGGTAATTTCCCAATACGGGGATGAGGATGGGGATGGAGGCGGGGATGGAGTAAGAAATAAATCTCCGAGCAGGGATGGGGATGGAGACAGGGACATGTGTCCCTGTCCCGTCCCCACCCCTTCCCTGTCCCTGCCGCATTTCTCCATGGAGATCCTCGCCGGATTTCTCCGTGGAGATCCCCACCGGAGTTCCCGTATTAGAATATTTTTTTTCTGTGTTAATATATTATTTTCTATAATCGTGTAATATGTATAACTAATTATTTTGGCCTTTATAAAAATAAAAAAATAAATTAAACTATAATATAAGTTATTTATAATTGTATAACTTACAATTTTGACAACTTTTATAGAAACTATGTCTTACAATTTATATTATTATATATAACTTGTAAGACACAGTTTCTATAAAAGTTGTCAAAATTGTTAATTATAAAATTGGTAGATTCTATATAAAATTGTTCGTTATAAAATTGTTAGTTATAAAATTATTCACAATACCGTATAACTTGTAAGACATAGTTTCTATATATGTAAGTTATATACACAAGTTATGTTTACACTAACCACTTTTGTCTCGGCATATGTTGCATATTTTCGTTAAAAAAAGTAGGACGAGCTTGAATTTTTTTTAGGTATAAAAACTCATTACTTGATACAAGCATAAATTAGTATAATACCCGTATAACTTGTAAGACATAGTTTCAAGTGCCGAAGAATATGAATACTACTAGCTAGTTTGTCTTTGAATGCATAGCTACTACAATTACAATAGCCATGATGAAATTATTTAGTAGTTATGATGAAATTATTTTGTCTTATAAATTCAACTTCTACTTTGTATTATAGCTTTTAAGTTTTAATTGCAAATAGCAATATACTAGAGTTTTCTATCTTTGATTATTTTTCATATTTATTAATTTTTGACGAAAAAATTGCTAGGACGGGGATTGTCCGATGGGGATCGATTATTGAAAATATTATATGGGACGGGGTCCCCGTTGGAGGCGGGGATCCGACGGAGACTGTTGGAGTTTCGGTGTCCGGTTTTACACCAAAGGGCCGTAGTCTCACTTATGCGAGTAGACGGTTCTCTCAATTGTCAAACAAATTAATATAATTATCTTGAACTGAAAACAAGTTATTAACAAGAGTTTGTAATCTCCATAAAGGAGTAGACAAAACCCAACCAAAAGTTTGTAATCTCCACAAAGGAGTAAACAAAACCCAACCAAGAGTTTGTAATCTCCACAATGGAGTAGACAAAACCCAATCAAGAGTTTATAGTCTCCAAAGGAGTAGAAAAAACCCAACCAAGATTTTGTAATCTCCAAAGGAGTAGACAAAACTCAACAAAGAGTTTGTAATCTCCGAAAAGGAGTAGACAAAACTCTAATAGTTAAGTTCAATTGCAAGTCTTATATCCGGTTGTTATATGTTAAAACCATTGAATTGGGTTACGTAATGAGTCATTCATAAATGAATTTTCTTTCTAAGGGTATTCTCCCCTACACCGGAAATATCCAAATACCTTAGTGGGATAAAACGTTACATATATGTTACAAATATTAAGTAAGAGACTTACTTGTCTTACTTTGTAGAAAGGGTATTCTTAGGTTTTGTCAATACAAAATCAAACTAAGATGGATGCCTATCCTTTGTCAATACAAAGGAACTATATTGGTCTTTCGAGTTTTGCAAACAAGCTTATAAGAACGTCTATCCAGTGTCAATACAATGGAACTAAAAGCTTTATTGGTGCAAAAACGAATGTGAAATCAAGTGCAAATGACTCTCCCTTTTATAGGCATAGGGGGCCACGGTTTTGGGGAGTTATAATCGCCAAAAATCGGTTATGGAAGTTACGTGGAAGTTACTTGGAAGATGACTCTTGAAGCCCTAGAAAGCCTGAGGCCCGAGACCCATATAGGGAGCCCAAAACCGCTCCCCGGAGCTAGCTTATTTTTCTTGGTCCAAACACTTTCAATGAGCTTCATTCACTTTAAATATAGCTAGGGTAAGCTCCAACATCCACAAATACTCAATATCTTAGCTCAAGCTAGTGTAGCTCCTAAAGAAGCTCACTAGCGGCTTCATTGACATTCACTAAGCATTTGAGCTTGGATTGCTCCCAATTTTTGACCACATATTCTTTAGCCAATATAAGGCTAAGAACCAAAGGTGCACCGATAAAATGTGGCTAAAAAGCCCAAACTTCTGCCTTCTAAAATCTAGCACATGTTGACCTTGTCGTGAATCACCTTGCTTTGATTCAAATCCCCTTACAACACTAGTTGCTTTTAGGGCCAGTTACTTGGATTGTCTCCCGCAAAGCGGGATCATAATGACACACATGTGAACAACTCATTGCACCTTGTCTCAAGACAAGCTCAACGGTTACAATGAACACTTAGTCCAAATCTCCAACAGAGGCGAGGATGAAGACATTTTTAATTCCCTGAACGAAAATGGAGACAAAGATGGATAGTATACAACTAAGCGGGGATGGAACGGGGTTTCCCTCCGTTGCCATCCCTACTATTAACGTACAAATCCCTTATACTTAGCTTTCCATATCTCCAAAGATAATATCACAATTATCTTTTTATAATAGGAGAGTTTATATTCAGAATACCAATCATATCCATGACTTACTCATAGCTGTTGATTTATTCAGTATATATATATACCCTTTTGTAAACAGACAGAACACACAAATAATACAATTGATTTACTGCATTCACATATATCTCTTACGTTTCTATATGGTATCAGCTTTCTAGGTTAATAAAAGTCGATCCGCCACAACCTTCCTCATGCCGGACATCGCCCCAAATACAGTGGACGCCACACGTTCCGAGCCATGGGAGAAATCGAATCATCCTCTCTTCCTCCATCATTCTGACCAACCGGGTGCCATCCTGGTGTCTCAACAATTGATGGAAGATAACTACATGACATGGAAGCACTCCATGATGATGGCCCTTACGATTAAGAACAAGGCCGGATTCGTAGATGGCTCGCTCTCTAAACCAAACGGCAATCCTCTCGAAGCATTACAATGGGAACGATGCAATGTCTTAGTCAAGACTTGGCTCCTTGGATCCATGTCTAAGGAAATCTCCAAAAGTGTCATTCACTGTAAAGATGCCCGAGGTATTTGGCTCGAACTCATAGATCGGTATTCTCACAGTAACATTGTTTCCCTTTTTCACATTGAAAAACAGATTCAAGAATGTGAGCAAGGGGATGACTCTGTTAACACATACTTCACCAATCTCAAATCCCTTTGGGATGAGAAAGATGCTCTCACAACCCTTGCGCCGTGTTCCTGTTCGGTTGCTCCTGATATCAAAAGTTTCATCAACAATCAAAAGTCGATGAAATTTTTGATGGGACTCCGTCCTGAGTACGAGCAGATTCGAAGCACCATAATCGCCTTGGACCCCTTCCCTGATCCGAACAAAGTCTACTCCATGGTGCTTCGACAAGAGCAGCAGACCAAGTTCTCTAAACAACCTGCGGCACTCGAGACCACTGCATTCTCGGTCAAGCGACAAAATCCAAATTCAACAGGGGGTGATGCCAAACATTGTGAGAAGTGCAACATGAATAATCACAATACAGACAAGTGCCGTGCTCATCTGACTTGTACCTTTTGCAATAACAAGGGACATAACATCGACTATTGCCGCAAACGCAAGAGATCTATGGCAGGGGCCCAACCGAATTCCAATATCAACCACACTGGCGCTTCGACCACCATCCAGCCGCAATCCACCGACTACCAGCACATGTTGAACTTGCTCCAACGACTCAATTTGCAGTCTTTAGTCTCCCAACAACCTCCTGGATCGACCAACTCCCTTCAACACGCTTCCGCAAATCACGTCGGTAATCCTCCTACCTATGATCACTTCTCAGGTAACGTACAAATTCAATCTTCTTATCCTTATAATACTTGGATTATGGATAGCGGAGCTAGTGATCATATTACATATCATACTCGATTTTTGGATTCTTATAAACCGACTAAAAATCATTTTGTTCATTTACCTGATGGCAAGTCTTATAAGGTTTCGCATATTGGAACCGCTACCTTCACGTCTCAATTTAAAATTTCTCATGTGCTTTGTGTTCCTGAGTTTTCTGTTAACCTTGTTTCAATTAGCAAATTGGCTCAAGAACACTTCTATGCTACCATTTTTCTTAAACAAATGTGTGTGATTCAGGACCTACACACGGGGAAGATGATTGGGACTGCCTCTGAACGAGATGGACTATACTTCCTTAAATCCCAACCGATGCCCAATTCTTGCAACGTCACCACCTCGGGCTCCCTTTGGCATCAACGGGTTGGCCATCCATCACCGCAACTATCGTCTTTACTTCCAGTTTTCAAAAATAAAACTTTGTTTGAAAATGCTTGCTCCGTTTGTCCTTTGGCCAAGCAGACTCGGAATCCTTTTCCAATACGTACTTCTTTTAGCTCTTCATGCTTTGATCTTATTCATATGGACATTTGGGGAGGTTATCATGTTCCTTGTTTAACAGGAGCACGATATTTTTTAACTATTGTGGACGATTTTTCCAAATTTACATGGATATATCTTATGAGATCAAAAGCCGAGGCTCGACCTCTTATTCTTCAATTTATTACTCTCATTGAAACACAATTTGATAAACGCATTAAAATAATTCGTAGTGACAATGGTCCCGAATTTAAATGCTTTGATTTTTATGCTTCTAAGGGAATTTTACATCAAACTAGTTGTGTAAACACACTACAACAAAATGGTGTCGCCGAACGAAAACATCGACATCTCTTAAATGTTGCTCGTGCACTGCTTTTTCAATCTCATTTACCTAAAGTTTTTTGGGGAGATGCTATTCTCACCGCCACTTATTTAATCAATCGTTTGCCTAGTCGAACTTTGCAAAACAAAACTCCTTTTGAAAAACTCTTCTGCAAACAACCTCTCTATTCTCACTTACGTGTTTTTGGGTGCAAGTGTTTCGCATCAACTCACCCACTACGTCCAAACAAATTTGAACCACGATCCATTGAGTGCATTTTTATTGGATACCCACCCGGTACCAAAGGCTACAAACTTTATGATTTTACGAATAAGAAAATTATTATTTCAAGAGATGTGCTTTTCTTTGAAAATGAGTTCCCTTATTCAAACTTTAAGAATTTGTCCCAAAATAACCAAGATTTTCCACTCCCAAATTTTCAGCTTTCCAACGCCATTTATGATGATCCACTTCCAATTTTAAACACTCCCAACAATGATGTTGAGCCAATTACGGAGTCCGATCAAACCCCACCAAATGACATTGACACTCCAACTGAAACTTATTTGGAACCGCCTCCTCCACCTCCAATGGAACCTCGACGCTCTTCTCGACCCACAAAACCATCCAATGTGCTTCGAGATTTTCATGTGGAAGCCACCCTACCATCTCGTTTGGGATCCCAGTCATCGTCCTCAAATAGTATAAGTTCTCGTAAGGCTTTTCCTTTAACCAATGTCTTATCTTATAACAAACTTTCCCGAACTTATAAACATTTTATTTCTAACATTATGCTCGAGAAAGAACCAAGGACTTTTTTACAGGCAAATAAATCGCTCATTTGGAGGGACGCAATGGCCAAAGAAATTAAGGCTCTTGAAGACAACAATACCTGGAGTCTAGTACCGCTACCGCCCAACAAACATCCCATCGGATGTAAATGGGTATACAAAATCAAATATAAACCCGACGGGACGATCGAGCGATACAAAGCACGACTCGTCGCAAAAGGGTATAGTCAAATCGAAGGAGTGGATTATCGAGAAACGTTTGCCCCCGTTGCCAAGCTTACAACGGTCCGAGTCCTCATAAGTATGGCAGCTGCTCGCGGATGGCATTTACACCAACTTGATGTCAATAACGCCTTCCTAAACGGAGATCTTTTGGAAGACGTTTATATGAAATTGCCACCCGGATTCCATCGACAGGGGGAGACGAGAGTTTGCAAACTCCATAAGTCGTTATATGGGCTAAAGCAAGCCTCTCGCCAATGGTTTCTCAAGCTCTCTACCTCCCTCAAACAAGCTGGTTTCCGACAATCTTGGGCCGACTACTCTCTCTTCATTAAACAACACAACGGTATGTATACTATCCTTTTAATTTATGTTGATGATGTTATTATAACAGGAACTAATTTGCAGGACATCGAAGCTACCAAACACTTCCTTGCCACTAAATTCAAGCTCAAAGATATGGGGCCTCTCAAATATTTTCTTGGCATCGAAGTTGCACGCTCACAACAAGGGATTACTCTTTCACAACGCAAATATGCTCTAGAAATTCTCGACGACACCGGCTTCCTAGGTGCCAAACCAGCCACCGTTCCGTTAGAGCAGAATCTCGTCCTCACCGAAAGAGATGGCGCTCTCCTTCCGGATCCATCTATTTATCGACGCCTAGTCGGGCGTCTCATCTACCTCACTATAACCCGCCCGGATCTAGTATACGCTGTTCATATCTTAAGTCAATTTATGTCCAATCCAAGACAACCGCATCTCAACGCCGCACATCATGTCCTCCGCTACATAAAGGGCACGCCTGGCCAAGGCATATTTCTTCCCAGTAATAGCCCACCTCAACTAACCGCCTACTGCGACGCCGATTGGGCACGCTGCCGTGACACTCGCCGCTCCACCACCGGCTACATTATTTTCTTAGGAGGAGCACCCATCTCTTGGAAGACTAGAAAACAAGGTACCGTCTCTCGATCTAGTGCTGAAGCCGAATATCGATCTATGGCGACCACATGCTGCGAGATAACATGGCTACGCACTTTGCTACATGATCTCAATGTCACAATCTCACAACCGGCCACTCTATTTTGTGACAACAAGTCAGCCATCCACATTGCCTCTAACCCGGTATTTCACGAACGGACAAAGCACATCGAAATCGATTGCCATATCATTCGAGACAAGGTTCAACAAGGTCACATCCGCACATTGCACATCCGAACCAAGGATCAACCTGCTGACCTATTTACCAAGCCTCTCGGCCCAACGGTCTTCAAAAATCTTTTATCCAAGTTGAGTGTCATCAACATACACTCTACTTGAGGGGGAGTATTAACGTACAAATCCCTTATACTTAGCTTTCCATATCTCCAAAGATAATATCACAATTATCTTTTTATAATAGGAGAGTTTATATTCAGAATACCAATCATATCCATGACTTACTCATAGCTGTTGATTTATTCAGTATATATATATACCCTTTTGTAAACAGACAGAACACACAAATAATACAATTGATTTACTGCATTCACATATATCTCTTACGTTTCTATACCTACTCTCTGTGTTAAAATGATGTGTTTGTTTTATTGGCCTTAATGTGGGTTGTTTTGGGGTCCCTGATGGGAATCGACTGTTGAAAATATTATACGGGACGGGGTCCTTGACGGAGACGGGGATCCAACGAAGACGAGGCGGAGACAATTTTAATTCCCCGAAAGAAAATAAAGACGTAGATGGATAGTATAGAACTAAGTGATACGCCTCTAATTTCCTTTTATTTATTCGAATCTATAAGAAAACAATTAATCTTTGTTATGATTAGATTAGGAATATGCTTTTCAAATCAGAACAGTTAAAAAGAGACGACAAGAAAAAGGAGGCAAAAGTTTTAAAAGGAAATGCGAGAAAGATAAAGGAAAGTGTGTTTGAAAACCTATTGTTTATATTCAACAACAAATAACAAATAATAACATTACAAAAGAGTTTTATATTACATCTAATTAATCATAACATATAGCATTAAACATCTAGCTACATTTTAAGGGCTTTGAGCCTACAGCTCGACACGGCTTCACCGGTTAGCTACGGCCGCTTCCCATTAAAATGGATATGGACTCAAATGTCATAGTCATTAAGCGTTTTTTTCTCTTTATAAATTATAAGATTTCTACTCCTTTTAGTCGACGTGGGATATCATATTTTTGTTCTTTTTTCAAGTTTTGTGTTTCGTACTGTAACTTCGGATATCATTATCTCATTCACTCGGAATCTAATTTTTACAAATAGATATACCACGATTCAGCGTTCGCAGAGATATAGTCGATGCTTCTATTTTTCGGTGTCGATGATGACCGGAGCCCATCGAAAATTTGCAAAAAAAAAAAACCCTATACACAACTTATATAAAATATTGTTTCCAAAACTCTTTCGTTTGTTATTGAGAGGCCTCTCAAACCAATGATATTTCTTTAGTATCCCGAATTCTTTTTAATAAATAAATTTATATATAAATAGTCTCTTACACCTTGATTTCCATACAAACCATAATTGTGATTGTGATCTCCTTTTTGAATTATTAAGATTATTGTTGATTGGATAACATTAATAAAAAGGTGTGTGAATGGGAATGAAAGTCTCGTCTTTGTTGGAAAAACACACACAAAGGACACAAGTTTAGGTATGTTAATCACGGGGACATTAAAATGGGAAGGGCTATCTCACTTCACTTTTTAACTGTTCCATACAATTTATGATTAATCATTTTATGTCCCAGCAATATGATTTCCAATCAGATTTCTTCATTTAAACTGGATTTACTTTTTATTTTGTTTTATTGTTTCGCCCGTCCGAAAAAATGGGTGGATACGGACAAATAAGAAGCTCTAATCAGGTTGGATCCGGGTAGCACTACAGGCCCATCGGGTCAAAATACCTGACCCGGATAACAAGTTATATAATATAATATCTTAAATATAATTGACTTTTATACAAAATTTATATTTCAAACAATTTTTTAACATTTTTGTTGAGAAAAACGGGTACTTTAAACGGGGATTTTCTTTTTTATAAAGCACGGTCCGAACCTAACTAGAGCCCGGATTTGAATATACATAAATGAAAGTAAAATCGGTTTCGAAAACACTCAAATTGATCCTATGTTTGGTAGGAAAAGGTATCGGAATGAGCGATTCCAAAGAATAAGTTTTTATGGGTTTGAGTCATTCTAACTTAACTTTCTAAATATAGTGTTTTAAGTCATGCAATGATTTCTGAGTCAAAAATCGAATTAGATCATTCGACTCAAAATTTTCGATTTATGATTCAAATTCGATCTTTACACCGAATTAGATCATTCGACCCATTTTATTTCGATTTATGATTCAAATTCGATGTTTACACGTGAACCAAAAGTGTCCTAAATTGATTGAAGGCTTGATCCTCGTTGATCTTGTCTTGATGGAGTAGTACATTAAGTCTTGTAACTAAAACGATTTCTCTATCAATCGCTGTATATATAGACGATATTTGTCAAAGTTGTATATATATTGTATGATTGAGGTGCATGTTTTTGGTTTGTCAAGAGAGCAGGTGACGACTTCTTCTATATACCCTCTTTTTGAGCATATAATGTAACCTCGAGGATATGATATGTTGACCAAATCCACGACACAACTAGTCAACTTTTGTAATTATTTAATCATATATTACCGTAACACACTAACACCTAAAGGCTAAACTACTCCTAACAAATCACTTACTACGTTAAACTCTAAATTAATCTTTTCATTATACTAATTATAAGTCAAATGGATTTTGTTACTATTCTCAAACGTCTTATATCTCAAGTGTGTATCCAAAGATGCGTTATTTCTCTATACACTACGGGCCCGTTTGGAAGCGTTAGGAATCATTCCCGGTAACGGAATGATTCCGAATCAATCAAAAAATACGTTTGGTTAGAGGTATTTTAACACATGAAAGTAATCCCATCATTTCCATTTCCATTTCCATTCCTAACCCTTATCCGATTCCATTCCGTATCCATTGCACCGCTCCAACCAAATGGGCACTACATTTATTTGCTTTCAAAAGTTATCATATATATACTTTTCTTTAAGACTTTAGTTGCCATATATTAAATTTAAAGATACATTATATCAATGTTGGTCGGCAAAATGTATCTTCATATTTATCTCGTCTTCCTTCTTGATACATTTAAAATGTAATTGTTATATGTAATCCAATTGATATCCTCAACATATCAAATTTATTTTCATTTTTATTTTCAAATTTTGAAAATATCAAATTTATCTTCATTTATCAAAGATTATAGGGCCCGTTTGGTCATCGATTAAGATGAAGCCCTATAATTCCTATAATTTAAATGAAAGAAAACTCTTAATTTTATCTTCATAATCTCATAATTTTCGTTTCATTCTCATAGTCTATCACTAAACAAGCTCTATATATGATTTATGTTATGATTGCGTACAAATTTAAATATCGTATAACCTTGTTACATTCATTAAAGGCTTAAACTAGCTAAATATTAAGCCGAGTCAATTGTAGTACAAATTATGTAGATAATTAGGTTGCAGTAGACACTTATGACGTGTATGCAAACGTTGTACAAATTTGTTTATGTAGTGAAGTAAGAGCAGGTCAACATGTAACAGCTTGAGAAGGATGAACCCTAAGAGCAAATTAGAAGACCAACTCCACTATAGCACAACCTCAACCATCTCTATAAATATCATACCAAACTCAAACCCTTACAATACAAACCAATTCAATACAAGAATATGGCAAACCCAATGACCTCTCTTCTTGCTCTTGCCTTTCTCCTTGCCTTCTTTACACCCATCTCCTGCTTCCCCTACAGCTATGGTGGCAGCAGCGGTGGCGGCCTTTACCCTCACTTCTACGACCGTTCTTGCCCGCAGCTGCAGCAGATTGTCAAGTCTGTCGTCGAAAACGCAGTTGCGAGGGAGGCAAGGATGGCCGCCTCCTTGCTCCGCCTCTCCTTCCACGATTGCTTCGTTCAGGTTCATCATCACTTTTATATCCACATATATATATAAAACACGCGCGTTCTAGAATACTAACTAAATCCAAATGAAATGTACGTAGGGGTGCGACGCGTCGCTGCTACTAGATAGCCATGGAAGCATCGTGAGCGAGAAGGGGTCCAACCCTAACCGGAACTCGGCTAGAGGGTTCGACGTGCTCGACGAGATTAAGTATGCAGTCGAGAAAGAATGCCCCGGGACTGTATCATGTGCTGATATCTTGGCCATAGCTGCCAGGGACTCAACTATTTTGGTACGTATATATATATATAAGAAATGAATCTTTTACGAACCAATTCAAAATCCTTATAATTATATGTATAATGTATGTTTGTAGGCTGGTGGACCCTACTGGGAAGTGGCATTGGGAAGAAGAGATTCCTTAACAGCAAGCCTGAGTAAATCCAACAACGACATTCCTGCCCCTAACAACACTTTCCAAACCATTCTTAACAAGTTCCAGAGACAAGGACTCGACCTTGTCGACCTTGTTGCTCTTTCTGGTACCATTTATCCGAAACTCTTCCGTAAAATCTCTTTAAACAAACATATTATAATAACAGTGGTGGGATGAAATGTATTTACAGGGGCCCACACCATAGGATTTTCAAGGTGCACAAGCTTTAGGCAAAGATTGTACAACCAGAACGGCAACGGGCGACCGGACCCAACCCTGAACCAGGAGTACGCGGCCGAGCTGCGAGGGAGGTGTCCGCGTTCCGGGGGAGACAATAATCTCTTCGTTTTGGACTACGTTAGCCCAGCCCGGTTTGACAACAACTACTACAGGAACATTGAAGCCTCCAAGGGTCTCCTTAACTCTGACCAAGTGCTCCTCACCAAGAGTCAGCAAGCTGCCGAGCTCGTCCACTTGTACGCATATGACACGTCGGCTTTCTTCGAGCATTTCGCAAGGTCCATGATGAAGATGCAGGCGATCTCTCCCTTGACCGGCTCCCAGGGCCAGATCAGGAAGAACTGCAGGAGGGTCAATTCCTATTGATTATGCATCTCTTCTCGTGTCTCTATTTGCTACCTACTGCTTTTGTTTTTGTTTGAAATTTTATAGTCTTTGATCGATTTTAAGCTTAGTTAAACTGTGTTATCATTATGTGTTCGTCAAGCATCGAGAAAAGGTATTTGTTTGGTATGAAATTTGTGTAACCTTATGTATGAGACTTATATGTATTTTAAGACATCAACTTCATTTTTCTACTCAATTCTAGGTTGTATTTCAATACACAATAATCCGGAGTGTAAGAATATTATTCTTATAAATTGTATACAAATGACTTGCTCTATTGATGGAAGAATATAACGTATATATACAAGAGTGTTAATAACGGTAACGTTAAAGAAGGAAAACGTAATAAAGTTAGAAGACCTAGAAGGTAAGGGAAAATATATACATAATATATGTGTATATTATCATTCCCCCTCAAGTTGGAGCATGAATGTCACTAATGCCCAACTTGCTTACAAAATGATGAAAAAGTTGATGGCCAAGGGGTTTGGTGAAGATATCCGCAATTTGATTGTTGGACCGAATGTGAAGTGTTTTGATAGTCTTCTTTTGAACTTCATCCCGTACGACATGACAATCCACCTCGATGTGTTTGGTACGTTCATGAAACACCGGATTTGACGCAATGTGAAGAGCAGCTTGATTGTCGCACCAAAGATTGATTGGTTGATGATGAATAACTCCCAAGGACGTTAGTAACGATTTAATCCACTTGACTTCACAAGTGGTGGACGCCATTGCTCTATACTCGGCTTCCGCCAAAGAACGTGAAACCGTACTTTGCTTCTTAGTTTTCCATGAGATGGGAGACTTGTCAAGAAAGATAACAAAACCCGTTATAGATCTACGAGTTAAAGGACAAGAAGCATAATCCGAATCGCAATAGGCATTAATTTGAAATGTACTAGTATTGGAAAGCAATATACCTTGACCTGGATTGTTCTTTAAGTAACGCAATACTCGTAAGCCCGCGTTCCAATGTTGGACCGTAGGAGTTTGTAAAAATTGTGACAAAACGTGAACCGAATAGGTGAGATCCGGTCTTGTTATGGTCAAGTAAACCAGCCGGCCAACTAAGCGACGATACTTTTCCGGATCGGAGAAAGCGTCAGATTCGTCTCGGGCCAAGTTGTGTCCTGGTTCAATCGGAAATGAAACAGGTCGTGATCCAAGTGTACCTGTTTCAGAGAGGATATCTAGCACATATTTCTTCTGAGCAAGAATTAAACCTTGAGGAGTATGCGTAACTTCAATACCAAGAAAATAACGTAATTTTCCAAGATCCTTCATATGAAAACATGATTTGAGATAATCTTTAAAACGAGAAATAGCAAGAGGATCGTTACCCGTGATTATTAAATCATCAACATAAATTAATATGTGATACAAATACCGTGTCTAACATAAGTGAAGAGAGAATAGTCCGCTTTGGACTGAACGAACCCGACGTAAGAAAGAGCGCTACTGAGTTTATGAAACCAGTTGCGAGGGGACTGACGCAGACCATAAATTGATTTGTTCAGTTTGCACACTTTTGCCGGATCTGAAATTGAAAATCCCGGAGGTAAGGACATGTATACATCTTCACTAAGATCGCCGTGTAAAAACGCGTTGTGAACATCCATTTGGTGTAAATTCCACCGTTTGCTTGATGCGACTGCAAGAAATAGTTTGACAGACACAAGTTTAGCTACGGGAGCAAATGTTTCGTTATAATCTATACCTGGACGTTGACGATTCCCTAGTGCAACCAACCGAGCTTTGTGTCGTTCGACCGATCCGTCAGCATTGAGTTTTGTTTTAAAGACCCATCGACAACCTATTGGTTTTTTATCTGGAGGAAGAGGCACTAGACTCCAAGTGTTATTGTTTTGAAGGGCATCAATTTCTAACCGCATTGCATCACGCCATTCGGGTACTTCGATGGCCTTCTTATATGAGCTAGGTTCTTGAATTGAGTATGCTTTTTTCATGTAACATAGGTAGGAGGGAGAGAGGTTAGTAGTCGTAAAATAATTAGAAATAGGATACGAGTACTTACCTAGAGATACCGACTGAAGCGTGTCCATCGGAGTAGAGGATATAGGTAGCAGAGTGTTACAATAAAAGTCTCGTAGTTTTGTATTTGGAAGGGATATCCGAGTGCTGCGTCGGATGGTAGGTATGATTGCCCGTGGTTGGGAAGGCGAATCAGGATGGGAAGTAGTTGGTGCATGATTTGATTCGGAATCATCGCCAGAAGGAGAATTGTCCGAAGATGATAGCGTAATTGTAGGAGACGGATTTTGAAGATCTGTTGAAGATATAGAGGGATCGGAAATGGAAGGGGATCGGTTTTCAAGCGGACTGAATTGATCTGACGAGAGATCTTCGTCAGAGGAAGGAAGGCTATCAATGGCTGGTTGTAAATCGGGTAAGGGATCCTCCATATTTGTTGAAAGAATATTTCGATTTGAATGTATGAGATCAACATTATTTGGCAAGGAATCGGTTGAGGAAATCAAGGACCGATCGATCTCGTTGAAATTGGAAAGAGAATCCTTGTGCACTGCTGGATTTGAAGACTTTCCAATTTGAGAAGATGAAGTCCAGGACGTCGGTTGTGCTGAAGGAGATAGTTGAATAGGAGAATTATTAGGTTTTATTTTTGGAGATAAAATATGTGGAGTAGAAATTAATATATTAGAAGGCTCATTTTCGGACATACATGTTTTTGAAAACGGAAAATTATTTTCATAAAAATGTACGTCTCTAGACACAAAAATATTTTTGGTTTCAAGATCAAATAAACGCCAACCTTTTTGATTAATCGGATATCCAATAAATATGCATTTTCGAGATCTTGCGGAAAATTTATTTGAATTTTTTGGTAAAATAGAAGCATAAGCTAAACAACCAAAAATGCGTAAATGTCGATAATCCGGTATTTTCTTGAAAAAGATTTCAAAAGGTGATTTATCTTTAAAAATTTGTGTCGGTGTACGATTGATCACATAGCAAGCCGTTAAAACCGCATGCCCCCAAAATTCTATAGGTAAGTTAGACTGAAAAAGTAATGCCCGTGCTACATTTAAAAGATGTCGATGTTTGCGTTCTACACGGCCATTTTGTTGTGGGCTATAAGTGCATGAGGTTTCATGAAGAATACCATTGTCGGAAAACGTTTGTCGAAGTTTAAAAATTCTGAACCATTATCGGTTCTAACACGTTTAATATTCATATTAAATTGTGTTTTAATCATTTTCACAAAGTTTTGAAAAATGTGAAAAACTTCATTTTTTGATTTTAAAAGATACACCCATGTAATTCTAGAGCAATCATCAACGATAGTTAAAAAAAATGAAGCACCACATAATGCCGGAATTCGATATGGACCCCAAAGATCGCAATGAATGAGATCAAATAAATTATCCGAAATAGACAAACTCTTAGGGAAAGACGAACGAGTCTGTTTGGCCCTATGACAAACATCACAAGGGACTTTTTTAGAAGAACGAAAAACAATATTATTCTCATCAAAGTTTATGAAATCAAAAGACGGATGACCCAAACGTTTATGCCAAAGACTTGACATTGTGGACTTTGGATCGACTCGGATAGCTGCGGAAATGGGAAAATTGAAATTTGAAAAACGCAAGAAATACACTCCATCCTTAGGTTCACCCGCTCCAATCAGCATCTGCGAAGCTAGGTCCTGAATCACACATAATTTTGATGTTAGAATAACTTTGCAATTAAAATCATTAGTTAGGCAAACTAAAGAAATTAAATTGCATTTTAATCCAGAAACATATAAAACATTATCAAGTTAAAAGTTTTGGCTAAGAATAACAGTCCCTGCTTGGGTAGCATTTTGCAATAAACCATTTGGCAATTTAATAACATATGTATTGACGGTTTTTAATTCCGTAAACAAATTAACATTACCCGTCATATGGAAAGATGCGCCGCTATCTAAAATCCAAAATTTTGATTCAATAATACCTGACATCGACTCATTTGACGTTGCATGAAAATGTTTAAATTTTTCCAAAAGATCCGTCCATTGAGCATCGGTTATTTCGGCCCCGAGATGCATACGATCTTGACTTGTAACCGGAGTGGCCCCCACTGCAGAAACAGCCCCAATTTGGATTGCATTGCAATTGGTTGGAATATTAGTGGAATGTCCTGTTGGCTGGCGGCTGGAACCAAAATTGGGTGCTGCAGAGGACTGCCAAGAGTTAGCGTCTCCTTTGTGCTGCTGTGAAGTTGCGCCTGCAGAGCCGTCTTTTTTTCCTTTTCCGTTGTTCCACCACTCCGGATACCCGACTATTTTGAAGCATTGATCTTTCGTATGTCCTGTTTTGTTGCAATGAGAACAATGTAGATTATTTTTATACGTGTTACCTTGTGTCGATTTGTTTGATGATCGAGCTGCCATTGCCATCGACTCTACTCGAGTTTCGCTTTCCTTTGCCGCCATGTGAGTACACTCTTCTTGAATCATTAAAGAATAAACTTTATTCAAAGTTGGTAATTCTTCTTTAGATATGATGCTAGAACGAAGAGTTTGATACGAATCATCTAATCCGATAAGAAATTGATGAATTCGTTCTTCCTCGCGTTCTATAGCAAGTACCTTTGAGCATGGGTTGCAAATCATCTTGGAGGACGGAAGAGCTGCGTTGAGTTCATCCCACATCCGACGAAGTCTCCCGTAGTATAATGAGACCGATTGACCTTGTTGGCGGCATTGGCTAATATCCGCCCTTAGCTTCAAGATTCTTGGTCCGTTGCCGATGGAATATCGTTGTTCCAACTCGAGCCATAAGTCGCGAGCGGTTTCGAGATTCGACGCCGTTGAGCGAACCGACGGATCCGTTGTCTGCAGAATCCATCCGACCAACATCGAGTTGACAGGACTCCAGTGTTGAAAATCTAATGATGCCTCGTCCGGGCATTTGATCGAACCATCGATGAATCCAAGCTTCTGTTTGGCTCGGAAAGCATTCATCAAATTTCTTTTCCATTCGGAAAAGTTTGCTTCTCCTTTGAGGATTACTGAAATAAGAGATATTCCAGGGTGATCCGAAGGATGTAGGTAGTAAGGATTGGTTATTTCAAGAGCAACCATGCTCGAGTTTGGCGGAATGTGTTTTGTTTGAGGATCGATTCAAGCCTGATACCATGTAAGAATATTATTCTTATAAATTGTATACAAATGACTTGCTCTATTGATGGAAGAATATAACGTATATATACAAGAGTGTTAATAACGGTAACGTTAAAGAAGGAAAACGTAATAAAGTTAGAAGACCTAGAAGGTAAGGGAAAATATATACATAATATATGTGTATATTATCATGGAGCCTTCGATCCGTGAGATTGCATTGCTGATTACAAGAAATCTTTATCATTTTTTTAATTTAGGTTTAGATGTGTATTAGATGTAATTAAAGGCGCCTTCATTTGAGTCTAATTCAGGAAGCTCTAACAAATCCCTCCTCCCGACTTAATTGAGCGTCTTGATGTGGATGTCTTGTCAACAATCTTCAAATTGTTACCCGTATCACCTTGATCATGATATCCAACCAATTTTCGTTTGTGTCTAGCTTATCAAGTTGTAAAAGTTTTTCTTCAAAGATATATGTGATCCAATGTCGTATGTAAATGTGATTTGAGCGGGAGTGATCGAAGACTTGAATTCTTTTCTAGATAAATTCTACTTTGGTTATCGTATTGTAAGATATAACAATTTTGCTCTACTCCTAACTCTAGTAAGAAATTCTAAACCCACACATCTCCTTGCAGGCCGAATTCTTTGCTAGATGAATTGTACTTTGATTATCGCATTACAAGCTATGATGAAAATTAGAGTTTTATTTGCATTGTTTTTAATTATATGTATTGTCTTTTTTTTTTTTCGGGTTTAAATAATTGAGAAATGTTAATTTCTTTCAAGTTATGGTAATTAAATATACATATATACAGACGGTTGTGTTATTTTTAAGCACAAGTAATTAATTATGATATTAGAATCTCTTAATTCAGTTTTTATAGATTAATAAATATAATATATAAATTATCTTATATTTATAATGTATAATTTTAATCATAAAATTTTTTAAAAAAAACTTGAAGACATGCGTACTTTCATACCAAAAGAGAATAATAAATTTTGAAATATTTTAAATAAAGATTCTTTGGGTAAAACGAATGAAGTTATATGATTTGCTTCGATAAGATGACAGAGAGAGAAAAAAATTGTAAAAAAAAATTGATGATCTCGTAACAGAGTTCCTCTCATAAACATGACATTAATGTGCATAAAAGCTTAAAATATATTTTGGTACATAGATTTCTAAGTGGTTAGGAAAGTCTTGATTTCAATCTCCAACTGTTAGCAAGCATCAACGACACTGCTGATCTTTACCATTAGCTCAAATGGTAACTGCGACGTTTCTTTCCATTCATCTATTTATTTGATTCATATCAGACACTCAGAAGGGTAAACTTTGTAACTAACTTACCTGCTAATCATCCAAGTCCGCAACTGGAGCATTATTTCAACCAAAAATGAACTTACCGAAACGACGGCCTGCAAGAACACTTCGATTCTATGCATCCAAGAGGATTCCGGTCCCTATGTACATAAACCAACAACACACCAAGGAAGGATTTATGGATTGCTGTTGACAGAATGAGGAAGGACTTTATATGGGTTGAGTATCCCTTTCGGGTCCATTAACTTCTTCACAGAGAACATTAGTTGCACCTGCATACCAACAATACACCAAAATCAGTTATTTAGTACCTCTCTGTAATGATGAGAGAGCCAACTTACAGTTTCGGCCGACTTGCTGTAGTGTATCTTGTTTGCTTTCATCAATCCCAGTCCATGCTCAGCGCTGATACTTCCACGGTGTTTAGCCGTCCATTCATACACGAAGGGCTCAATTTCTGCTAGGATCTGAACCAAGTTTTCTCATAAGTCATAACAGGCAAGTTGTTGTCTACAATACCAATTAACTTTTTGAGAAGAATGGGATACTAAAGCCTTTTTTGTATCGCTGATACAAACTAGGCCCCTTAATTTTCTTGGTTAAAATTAAAAGGTAAAAAATGTTGGTTATTGACTGTAAAATATAAAGAAGTTATGTTACGTAATCTACAGATTATGGGAGAGAAACGGTAAAATTGGCAGAATCTTTTTGTAAGAAATAACTTTTCAGGCATGATGTCAAGGAACTTACAGCATCATCATACGCTGAAGCTGATATGTTAAGATGCAAGTTTCCATCTCCCATATGACCATATCCTAATACTTTAGTAGTGTTGCCTGCCAAACAAATTGAAGATTCACACTTTCAACTGTCAGAAACCCTCAACTTTACCGTAGAAATTTGGAAAAGATGGATAACTTTCCTGGGGAGAAAGAAAATGGATTAGATTGGAAAACCAGATCAACGCAAAACACAACACAACAGATTGGTTACCATGTTTATCAAGCCTTTTTTGCATTTCTTCTACAAGATCATACATCTTTTCCACAGGTAATGACACATCATACTTGTACACAGCCCCTGCTTTCATTAATGCCTCAGGTATACCCTACATTACAATTAAAATAAACTTTTCAACAATAAGTAATGCAGACGATGATGTAACAAATATCCTTATAGTTTACTTCACGTTGCAAAAGCATGATCATTACTGATTTCCCTCAGCATCTTACTTCATTTCAGATATCATATTTATGTTGGGAGAATTTATCGGTACGAGACAGCTAAACAATACCTCCCGGATACGCCAAAAGGATGACGTCTGGTTGATGTCTTGGGCAATGGCTCCATCAGATAATAATCCAATTTCCATTGTGTGAATTAAGAAGGCTTCGAGTTTCTCTCTGAATATAAAGAAAATATCGGGGATAGGAGCTCTCAGTCATCGTCAAATTGTAAAAGAAAAGAAAATAAAAGAAGGAACTAAGTCAAGTCATTAGCTATTATCCTCTAGGTGAAATGGGAGGAATGTAAAAATCTAACATCATTGCTTATCTCTTAAGTTCTAACTGCTTGTGCAAAATCAAACAAGAAACATGCATTCACACAAGATAAATGAGGTCATTACTTGTCATTAGATTCATTGCTCCCTGTTGTCTCTATCAAAACATAAAATTTGTGCGCTGTGGAAGGCAAAGGATTCCGCAACCCTTCTAAATGACTCAGAACCTGGTTCAGAAAAACACATTCCACACTGTGCATGAACATTATTGAAAATGACAAAAAGAAAAGGACTCGGATAGTAAGACATGTCATATTCACAAAGTCGTGTCGTATCCAGATAGAGACATAATAAGCATGTTAATCCCAGTGACTGGAAGATAAACACATATGTAGGTATCAACAAACTTAGGTTAAGTCAGAAAAATGTGTCTCACCACATCCAAGGACTGTCCATCCAAAAACTCAAATGCAGATAAAACCTCCCCAAGCCTCCTTTTGGCTTCCATTAGAAGTTTCTGAAGAGTGACATCAATTGCAATGATAAGAACAAATAAGTAGATTTGTCCATTGGCAATATGGTCAGACTAACCAGATGTTTTGGTCAAGCTAAATAGGTTTGAATTTACATTTGGTCAAACATAAATAGGATGAGCAATAGAGCTTAGATCAGGAAAAACACCAAACATTCAGAATAGTCTACAACAGCAGAAAAGTGCATAAGACATAACACACAAAAAGAGAATACCAGAGCTAGGGGTTGAAGATGATCAACCAAATGGAGTAAGATATTGAGATTTTATTAAGTATTAACCAAATTTATTTATGAACGTCTTAGACTGCCGAAGCCTAAATAGAGAAGTGCCAACTCTCAAAATCATATGCTGAGAGAGATTCTCAGCTAAACCGCATTTAAAGTACTTTAAAATATCCAGCATCTTACTGGAGAAAGATTCTGCTTGATCTGCAGACAAATATAACATAAAAACTGAAAGGTAGTGAACTGAAATCATTCAATTCATAGTTATGAGTCTGGGCTGCTAACTACTAATGCAGATTCATAAGTAAGAAATTATGGCCTTCATGGCTTCACACAACACGCAAGTCACACCTTTTGTATTCTGAGCAAGCCAACAGGCTAACATCAGTCAATAAACTAAAGCAGGGCAGATCCTACCTGACAGCTTAAATAATCATTACATGCCAAAAAAGCAACGTTGACGGAAGAGAGCTTTGGTGGGGTGAATATGGAAACCTTAGTAACTATGCCTAATGATCCCTCACTCCCTGCACGAAAGAAGCAGAAAATAAGTAAGAACCCATATGGTAGGGATGAGAACACTAAACTGCTTTCTTAAGGTTTAATAAAATACGAGATTCTAGAACAAACCTATGAATAAATGCTTCAAGTCATACCCAGTATTATCTTTACGCAAAGTCCCAAGCATGTCGAGTACTGTACCATCCGCTACTACAGCCTGAATCCCTAGTAAACATTCCATTGAAACATTAATAAGAAAGAAATAGAAAAGTTTAAAGTTGGAAAAGACAAGGAAAATGCAATCACTCTAAGCAAGGTAATTTCACAAAGGCATCACTCATGAGCAGCCAAAAGAAATAACATGCACAAACACTTGCCAATAATGCAAATATGTATCTTACAGAAATCTCTGTACCACAAATTGCAATTTAGTTTCCACACTGGATTGAAGAACTAGCATTTCATAACCCAATTCTTACCCCATATTACAAGCAGACATAGTATAGATGATTAAATTGTTACCTATTTTCCCAACTTGCTATAAAACTTACTCAGTTCTTCTAGAATTTAGGTTCCTTCTAGTTTTCCTCCCTAGATAAGTGCTTCTATTAGAACTTGTGAAATCAGGTAGAGAGTGCAAAGATAAATTCGGAAATTTCTCTAAGATCATTTCAAAATTAAGTTGGTGAATAAACAAACAATGTTATTCAAGTGATAAATGCTGACCAAGCACATTTCCATGAAGTGATCCATAGCGAACTAGGCGCAAACCACCAGCATTTGTAGAAACATTTCCACCGATTTGGCAGCTGCCTTTTGCACCCAAGTCAAGGGGCATGACAAACCTGAAAGGCAAGATAAATAGCACAAAACTAATAAATTCCAATTCAAGAAATGAAAATCAGCCATGAATTGGTAAAAAAATCTTAACAGACTAATTTAGAAGTATGTAGGAAAATCACTAAAAAGAATAGAAGGGTCTGGAATCACTAAGTTAGGCTGTGAGGGAGCCCTGCTAAAGTCACATGTAGGTGACCATAGATGACATTTTAGGGAATTTGGACGTGTTTCATATTATGTTTATAAGATATTTGGACATGTCCCAATTTAACCTGTATCAAAAAAAAAAATTGGGAATTTCTAGAATATTTAGGGAAAGCAAAAGCATTTCATTCAACATAAAGGTTAGATATCAAGCACAATAATTCAGACAATTCTTTCAATGTAGATATCTGAATTTGTATAACAAAAGCTATGGTTTCTCTATAATGCAATTTCATAACTCCATAAACATTTTTTCACCAAGGGTAACAAAGTACTGCAAGACAGACACATGTAAAAAATCCCTTCCATACTGTGACCTTCCTATCATAATTTCTGAATTTCAATCTGGAATTTTCATATTTTCTCTTTGGGAGAAATATCCTATGGGCTCATACAAAAACCATTCTCAAACATGATACAAAAACCATTGTCAAATCTCCGTACAGACTCGTTGAATTGTTAATGCACTAAAATAAGAGACTTAGCAGTAAATGTTACCCTTTACTCTCCAAGAAGGATTCGAGGTTTTCCAATATGCATCCAGCTTCACAGACTAGTATACCGCTGACCTATAGAAAAAAATATATAAAAAATTACAGTACAGAGTCAGAAATCACATGCTATGATTTCAACATATAGATGTGTGTCAGTATGCACTAAAGCAATTTCTTCAATAGCTGCAGCTGTCTCTGAAGTCTGTACAGAAGTAAAATGAACAGAATAGACAAACACTGCATACCTCGTCAAAAGATACGATCTTGTTCATTAATCCCATGTTGATAATGACCTGAATCATTATTACCAGAAATGAGAAAAGTAGAAAAATGATGAGGAAGAAGGAATCCATAATTCATAAACTCGTTAAGATAGACTACAACGTTGAATCAGTTCGATAAAAGTTACTGCTCGACTAGATTTAGTTCTCTTTACAGAAGTCAGGTAACTTCAGCATTCAAAGGCATATCATACTTCTCATCTGGACGTTTTGAAATTATCTAGGAGCTCTCAGCACTCGGGCCCCTAACTCCCAAATGTGTTCCTTACTAAGGACATAGTATGTCGTTGCATCTTAATTGGTGAAAGTCAGAGCCTCATGTCAAACTATCTACAAGTGAAAAACTGAACAGAAAAGAATCTGTGATCAGTCACTTTCCAGGCTGCCAATTGCGATAGCCTTGTAGCCGTTCAGAAAAAACTCTTATTCAGGCATGTTGGCGTTAAGATACAATTTTGGTTGTGAAAATCATAAAGCATTCTAGTGCTATGACTATATTCCTCCAGTTATTAGTAACTTAACCTAATTGACAATCTCATACTGAGACTACATTACCTCATCAAAAGCAGGTACACTTCCTCCAACTAGACCGGTATTGCCTCCTTGGGGAACAACAGCTAAACATCTTGAATTACAATATCTGAGAATCTGAGAAACCTGCAAAGGAGCATATATGTGAATCTAAATCATTGAACATTTGCAATATTACAACCAGAACAAAAAAGTAACACTTTCATGAAAGGTGATTGTACAAGATGACACGAATGCTAACATCTATAATGCCATATGTAGCCAATTAAGTTAGGCATTACAAACAACACATTGTTGTGGATACGTATCTAGACTGAATATCTGGAATTCAAAAGTAAGAAAATAGTCTAATTGAATAACTGTCAGAAAAGAGACAAAAGTTTCAATGGCATTGATCTCCTATTGACATTCATTTTCAATCATAATATGCACTCACAGAAAAATGTTTCAACACTTGTAAGAACCAGACATTTACTAATTTTACTGAGTAAAGAGCAAGAATAAAAACCTCCTCAGTGCTTCTTGGCAGAAGCAAAAGCTTGCTTGAGCCTTTGTATTTGTTCATCCAATCAATATTTGCAACCTGAAGTCTATCCTCATCTTGTACAACATTGCTATCCCCCAATATACTCTTAAAGTAACTTATGTCATCAGATTTTAGCTCAGAAAATGAAGGATTTCTTTGAATGAGTGTTGATGCTGAACCATAATGTCTGTATTGGAGCCTAAAGCATCTTCCAAGGCAAGTAGATACTCGATTTACAAACGTGCAACCTTTCCACCGATTCTGGCTCAGATGTGTTTCCGACTGCTTGGATGCCCCGATAAACTTAAATGCAGAACCTGTACATCAAGGAATAGCTCGAATGAGTAATGACTCAAACACAATTTTTTTTTTTGTCAATTTTGGAACAATAGACCTCGGACGAAACCTAATTCGTTTCACAGACAGGGCAGTAAACGCGATTTTGATCACACTTCCTTATCCTGATTCAGGCCATGGAGTTCAGAAAGTAAACCAAACCAAATCAAATTCTCGATTCAGGTATGTAATTACATGGAGTTTTTCTTGCCTAAAATGATCACGATATGAAATTTGCAGAAAGACAACTTGTAATTATGATTAACGAGTAAGAAAAGTTAAGTAGCTAAAAAGACGACCTGAGCTGAAATGAGCGCTTGAAGAACTGGAGGCACGGCGGAAAAGACTATCATAGATACAATTTGAGGAAGAACGAAGGAGGAAAGTGGTGGCTCTTCTTCGGCTCTCCATTTTCGCGATTTTCTTCCCGACTTGTGTGGGATTTTGCGTCTGGCAATGCTCTCAAGAATACGGGGTTTAAACTTCATACTGCCGTATAACGTACGTATCTAGTTAGAGCATCCTCGTCAACAAATAAAATACTGAGATTAGTCTTGATAACTATGGAATAAGATCCGAGTCATGCACTTGATTAACTTTTTCTCCTCATCTTATCATAAATTGTTTTAGGTAAAAGCTAATAAAAATACTGAGATTTTAATTGTGAAAATACGCTTAATTTTTAGAGAGCGATTATGGTGCGGAATAAGTTGTGAGACAACCTTACAAAATAATATGGGTCATTAATTCGCTTGATTGAGTGGCCTATATTGGTCAACTCAAGGGTTGGACTTAGAGTGGAATTTTGTAGCTTTGGTTGTCTAAGCATGTGCCTTCTCCTACCCAAGAGTCTTTCAGTGTTATTAGATCCCCAATGTCCATTGTCATAAAAAGGAGCACGCTCTACAAAGAACAATCAACACAAAAAGAATTAAAAGTAACAAAATGACCTAAACAACTAAGATCAAATAATGACAATCGAATAAAAAAAGTCCCCGACAACGGCGCCAAAAACTTGATGGATCTTAAAAAAGACATGCACCACCGCAAGTGCCTGACATTTGTGTTGTAATATATGAAATCATTCAAGGTCGTCTTTTCACAAGGACTAAGTGCTCAATTACAATTTTTCAGTCTTAAGAATCTAAGTTAGTTAAAAGTGGTAAAACAATCAAGTAGTTCAAATCAAGGATGAGTAGAATATTAATGAATAGATCTAGGATTGGCGTCTAATTATCCCAAATTGTGGCTCTCAACTTGAACAAGGGTCCAATCACTTTGTAGGATCGGATTATATATATATATATATACACACACATGGTGCGGTTCCCATGAGAACAAGCCTTATTATGTATCATGAGAACAATCTTATACCGGCGGATGGTGAGTATTAAGGGTCGAGATTTAGGGTAGATATCATAATTAATAATAACTACGAATAATAATAACTAAGAATAATCCATTCAACCAACAATAACTACGAATAATACATTAAACGATATGACACCTTCGTAACAAAACTAATAATAACTACGAATAATATATTAAAGAATAAGACATGTTCTCATGATTACACGATAAGGCATGTTCTTATATGATCTATACTCTCTCTCTCTCTCTCTCTCTCTCTCTCTCTATATATATATATATATATATATATATATATATATATATATATATATATATATATATATATATATATATATATATATATATATATATATATATATATATATATATATCATGATTAATGTAATTCAAGAGAATCTAAGAGCTAAAACACTCAATCACATTATCACATTGCGTCATGCTCTCACATTAGCTATAAGTTAACAAAATCAAGTCAATCATGGAGGATAACAAAACATTGTGAATTTGAATCATGCTTTCGCTTTTGATGACTCCTAACACATAATCTAAATGTCAAACATTGCAAATCATCTAAGTGCTTACCTCTCAATTGAGACTTAGATTAGAAACTTAACATGATTCAAACAAAACCATCATGAAAAAAGTAAATCAAGGCAAAATCGAACATCAACTAACTCATGAGACTAATCCAAGATTGTAGGACAAATCCTAAGTTTGAAAGTCCTAAACTATGACTAAATCATACATTTTATCACCTATCGTTCATGAATAAATGCCCAACCAAGCCAAGGAATCATGGATTGTGGTATTCACCCTCAATCCTAAAAAATGAGTTTGGTGACACATAATGAAATCTAATGTAAAACACATAAACAACATATCAAAGTGTAGGTAATGAAAGTATATGAAATATTTTTACAAAAAAGAATTATAGCGGAAGCTATTACTAAACAAAAGGTACGCACTTTTCTTCAAAAGTCTCAAGAACAGACTCAAGAACAATAAAGTAGTTAGTTTTGATCTAAAATTTGAGAGCGTTTTGCGTGTAAAATGAGCATGGGCTACTACATTTGCACGCTAAAGTATTTATACGAAGGGTTAGGACCATTTCCCCCTTCATAAAAAAGACAAGCAAGTGTCCAAAATTCGTTTTCAACGGTTGTGGTTACCTCGGTCCACTAACAGGTACATCGGTTAAGGCAAGAAAAATTGGGTTAGGCCGAGGTTTGCATGCAAGGAGAGCACCTCGGCTTGGCCAAGCAATTGGCTTAGCATCTGACCAGCAACCTCGGCCAAGCCACTTTTTTCAGCATTTGTCTTCTTGACACAATTGATCCCCGTTCCTTCGGTGTTGAGTATCAAGCTCCGTGCTAAGCTCGTGTGGGAGGCTCCCTTGACCCTTGGGGACTCGTAGGTGGCCAATATGTTTCCTTTGACTGTCGAGAATGTGTCTTTGGACGATTTCATTACTTTAAAACCGTCTTGAATGTTGTGTTGGTATGTTTTATTTATTATTTATCTTTTATTTGTTGTTATTTTCTATCCTAGGTTTTCTTAACAAGAAAGAAATTACAAAATGACAAGTCTATTGAATTAGAATTTTTTGGTAAAATTAATGTACATTAAAAAGAAATTGTATCTTAATAGATGATTATCGAAGAGTTATGAGGATTGGTAAAGGCTTTGTATTAAGTGCATTGTATGAAAATGAAAGGAATGATATGTCATAATAATGTCTCACTCAGATGAACACGTTTAAAATCTTACTCATAATTTCTTCATCTTTTGAACTAATATTGATGTGATCGAGTTTGTTTTTGATAAAACTCTACTGAATGATTTGCTAAACAAGATTGGATCTAGATTGATCCAATGATTCAAAATACACTTAGAACACTGTTTGCTCCAAAAAGTGTGTGCAGACAAAGCTTTAAATTTATAATCTGAATAATAAACCTAACGATAAGCGAACCCGTAATGTGCGGATAATCGTAGCAAGGGCTTAAATTCCGGAGTCGATATCGGGGAATCGGTGAGAACAATCACAATAAAGCAATCCAATATCGAAAGCATGCAATAATATAGATCAAAAGCAAAAGACAAGATGTATGAATCAAGATGGGGAAATGCAGATTCTAAAGATCATAGTATCTAGTTGTGGTTTCGACTCAAGATCTCTTCGGATAACATGGACAAAGCTGAGGTTTTCTAAGGGAAGATGTTGCAACTATGAGATAGATCACCGGGTAAGTCTCACTACCCACTTTCCCAAACCGAAGCTTCTATTACCGGGTAAGTATCAAGGAACTAGGGAAAGGTAAAGACGCTCAAACCAACATCACTTACCTAAGGGTACAGAACTAACCATCACCGGGTAAGTCTCATGTTAACTCTCAAAGGTAGGATGAAGGCACACTCGAACCCTAATAAAGGATAAACCTTTATTACCTAACGCTCATCATCATAGGTATACAAGCAAAGGAATCACCGGGTAAGTCTCATCCTAGGCTTGTGTATAAACCAGGAAAGGTGCAGCAAGGATAGGATTTGGCAAACTATAACCTAAACTCGGAATAGGCAATGCAGTGGGCGATCTCGTTCTGTTCTATATCGATCTCCATCGAGATGCTCAACGAACAACCCACGACGGGTTTTGGATTAGGGTTAACTCAAGCTTTCAGGGTCCACAAGGATAAAAGTCTATTCTTTCATCGTCTATACCACAACCTTCAACTAATCACCCTAGAATCGCAGGGGTGTTTAGCCAACAATCATCATAATCAAATCAAGAATATCAAGAATATCAAGAATCTCAAGAAAGGGAAATAAAGCAAGCAACAAAGGTATCTCAATTATCAAAGCAAACAACCAATCAAAAGTATCAATGATGTGTTCCAAAAAGGGATGATAACAACTCACTAGCAATCCCCCAAAAATACTCACAATCTAGGGTTATTCAAACCCTAAGCAATCCTTCCTTCAAATCTTTCTTTCCTTCAATCCTTCAAAAACCCTTATGATGTCTCTATTTCGAGCGTCCAACCTCCTGAATCCAGCCGTCACCTTCCATTCTTATAGAAGAATTTTAGGTCAAAAATATATTTTATCTTCTTGGGTTGTCGGACGTTGACCTCGATCTAGGCCCAGTGGGCCATCTCGGTCGAGATGCATGGTTGTGTCCATCCGAGATCAGTAGTGATCTACGTGCATGCAATCACATCTTTGTCCGGATCTTTCTTCTATCCTTCTAGCTTGGTTCTTGTCCTTCTCTTTGTCTTCCCTAAAGCTCCTAAATGTAGCTCCATAACTTCCTTAGCTGTTTATGCTCCATTTCCACCCAAAATGTGCCATATTCCCTACAAATACAACAAAATGTGGTGTAGACCTCGATTCTTGCAAAGTAACCGAATAATGACATAAATGCTACAAATACGTATACATGCATACAAAATTATGATGAGAAAATAACAAAACCATGCCCGAAATATAGACAATAACTCATACTATCAAACACACAAGAGTTTGGTGACGCGGTTCGGGTTAAGCCCTACTCTGCGGGATCTCAGGAGGGGAGATCCAACCCAATCTACTAAGCAGATTACAGTATGAAACCGGTTACAAGATAGGCAGAAAAAAAAACAATCAAAACACAACATATCTAATTGAAGAACTAAAGACAAGAATAAGATGGATAGGGAAGAGGTTTGTAACAACCTTTCAGGCTACCGATATGTGCTTTGAGTCAAAGCAAGATCAAGACGACAAAGAACAATCAAGAACAATCTTGTGTGAAGCACTTGTCTCGGATCTCTCTCTCTCCGGGATAATCATATGTGTTTCTCTCTTCTCTCTCAAATCTAGGATTCGAGGAGCTGAAGTGTTTCGACGCGCTAGGTTTGGAAAGAGGCGAGGTAAGCTTAAGTACTCGACGACTAGAAGCAATCCTCAAGCAACACTACGTTTCATCAACAACGTATTGTTCCACCACTTAAGTGATCACGTGTTCCGCACATGAACATAATATAGGCTGGAGTTTATATTGGACCCCGATCAACTGGGCCCAAACACTCTGCATTCAGCCCATCAGCAATTCAACTCAAGTATCATGACCAAGCTTACCAAACCCGATCTAACACTTACTTAACTCTAGCCCGCTCTACATGGTTGACTCGAACCGGGTTTAAACTAAATCCTAACAGTTTTTTACAAGATATTTGAAGGATCGATTAGATTACATATCAGAAGGGTTGGATAGATTGAAAAATCTAGCAATTGATATGAATGAGGTTTCATTTTCCCTATGCTAATAATACAATTTACTCTTTTCATATGATCTTGTGTCACATATATACAAAATTTGCAAACATTTAATCATTTTTTTATGTTTCTACGAACTAGATAAACAAGTTCCTCTAATGGATGAGGTAGATGGAAGGTAATTAAGAACTCTATGAGCAGATTTTCTTGTCAAAGAAGACTTAGGCTTAACGTTCTTTTGGGTTTAATAGATGTTTGTAAGGGTTGAGAAAACATCATCTAACTTGGTAATGACATTTTAAAGCCTTTTTTAGTAAAGGTAAATTCATAGATAAAGTGAAACAACATAATCAGACCCGTTAAGGCCTAGTTATACTAGAAAAATAAAGTTTATGTACATGCATGCAACCTGTGATTTACGGTCAAAATCAACTAACACAAAGTATTCCAGAGAGGCATGTTATCCTTCTGAACATACCAACTACCCCAAAAGGTCCGAAACTATTAAAATTAAAAACATCCCAAAACCGGTATAACTCATGAGGCTCGTTCACTTTCGGCAACGCCACCAACATACATAGACACTCACAAGCCAAGCAAGTGCCCAAACCTCGGGACATTGGACAATCCAGTTTCGACAAAGCCATCAGCAGACTAAAATCAAACCTAGTAAACACATAGATACAACTCCGGGTAAAACTAACTACTAAGGAGTAATCCTCTCTGAAGGCCCAGATCAAATATGTCATCAAAACAAGTTGCATTTAACTTTTTGAATGGTTCCATTTATATATATTATTTTGATAAAGGAAAGCCCTTCGAAACACTAGACGACACGCCGTTTAGTGGATCGAAAGGCCGAAAAAGATCGGTAGACTGACTAACTATCATGAAGGACCACAATAAAATAAAAAAGAAAAACACAAAAATACATCATGAAAACCCAAAATCAAGAAGATTTTCAAGGGAAAGTAGGATGATCCAGTCAATAGGAAGCGGCGAGCACAACGTTCGCCCTCAAAGGAAGTAAACAAGTAAGAAGCATGGGGAACAACTATGTACACCTCATATTTGGACTCGTAGCAGAGCATTCAGGAGTCAATCACAAATTCACCCCCTCCTAGACAAAGCACTCGAAACGCCACCAAAAACAACATGACACTAAGAAGATGACACTTCAAAACACGGGTGTCTTGATATATAAAAGTGTATAACTTTGATGGTTAATGAATAAAGAGTTATATGGAGAAAAATTATTCATAAAAAAGTTGGTTTAATAAACATTGTTATTTGGATTGTTTTTCTTTTGTCTTGTGTTTTTTCTAGAGGAGAAAGTAGGAACATAAAATTGAATTTTCCATTTTATTAGTTAAGTAGTAATATTTTATTTCAACGATACCATCAAACATAATACACTTTTTATTTTGCGGTGTTTACACTCGATCAATACAATACATTTTTTCACCAATTTAATTATTTAGTTTAAATCAAATTATATAATATACAAATGAAAACTATAAATTGGTCATTAAAACAAGTTGATGATTGTGAAAACGGACCGGACAATATCCAATGATGTTCTAGACACTTAAAAGTGTCGGCAAAAGCGTTAGTAGAATTTGTATCTTCGACATCAAAAAGAGTCGAGGTTTTTTTTCAATCTTTGACAGCTTAGTGGATTGTTTTTCTGGACACTAAAAAGCATTGACAAAATTTAGCGGGAAGATGTTATAAATCTTGATGCTTGTTAGCAATGAAGTTTTTCCACTACATTCACCATTCTTGATGCTTTAAAGCATCAATTATATTTCTCATCGAAAAATTAGGGAAAGTCCTAATATAAATTGTCGACATTCGTAGTTATGACAACAAATGTGTCGAGAATGTCGATGTTTGAAAGCGTCGTCCAAATGCAGTAATGAAAATCTCGATGCTTTCACTAAGCATCAAGAAAATAAGTTTTGATGCTTTTAAGTGTCTAAAATGTCCTAAAAAGCGTTGTTTTATTGTTTTCTAGTAGTGAATCAATTTTTATCCTTAAACACTTCACAATCTCATTTTTTATGACGGCTTCTAGAATTTTATCTTCAATGAGTTTATCATGACTAACTGAATAGATCCTTGAAATTATCAAATGAATATGTAGAGAATTTAACAACAAAATAACCGAGTGCTCTTAACTTTACGTACGTACCATCATAGCTTTCTAGTTCTTTTTTCATTCTAAGAAATTTGTCTCGATCTATCATTAAAGACACAAAAACATCCATTTTCAATGTAAATATCCTACATAAAACAAGTATTTTTTTAGGCAAAGATTTAGTGAGATCAAGAGGTTTCAAAACATCCCAAAGAGTTAAAGAGTTAATTTTAGTTACAACCAGGTGAGTCATTTCATCAATAAGCATTATATTCATCTAAGAATGAGATTGCCCATCTAACTATAATGTCCCCAAAAGCGGGATAGACGTTACAACGTCAAGGGACCCGGGCGCCCCC
>BSUD01000007.1:126974884-126994336 GCA_033239045.1 Fagopyrum esculentum
CCCCCCCCCCCCCCCAAAAAAAAAAAAAAAAAAGAGGCTTTAGATAAATAACAGATAAACGAAAGGATAGATAAAGTACAACATGAGCGGCCTTGTCTTGTCAAGATGATAATAGATAAACATCCTTGACTTGCTAAACAATATTAGATAAGAAGATCCAAAAGATATTCCATAACGCCAATCACAATATAGTACAAGTCCACAATACGAGACAAAAATGCAAGACAATCAATAATCTAGACTTAGAAAGTAAAGACGTCCTAAAGATAATAATCAAAGTTAGGAATAAGTCCTAACGAGCAAGACCTCCCCAAAATCCAACCGACATGACTACCACACGGGTTCCTGACCTTCATGCTCTTGAATTGACCCTGTATCTAATTATGTCCAAAACATAATCAGCTTCATCGTGGCGGGGTTAGTCTTCCACATAGATTAAGCCAATACATGAACGGTATAGTTTATATAAGCAAGACATAGTATAAGCATATATGATATCAAAAGATATTAAAAATGCTCAAATGATCCAAATTGTCCATCATGCATCTAAAACCATCAAATAGCTCATGAGAACAATTCTTGAAGTCTCAAAACATAGACTTTGAATCACAATCCAAAAGCATTAAGTCTAAGTCAAATAAGTCATAATCTAATACCAAGTTCATAAGTCCATCTCAACATTTCTTATAAATCCAAGACAATACACATAAGTCCACAATGACATCATATAAAACAAAATAACCGGGATAATGAATACATGGTCAACTGGCCGAAAATAGGGTAACAATGTCTTTCCTTGCCCCTTACGAAAAATCATCACGGAATCAATCAATCATAATACCAAAACATACTCGATCATTTTTACTTTAGAAATCACAATTCAACTCACGAGATTTTTATTTTAATTCAAAACATGTCCAAACCCAAAATTGAACACGAAAATACCTCCTAACTCAACTATGAGATGATCACGACAGTCACGGATCAGGGTGCAATCCTTTCCATCCACAATAGTCGGACTAACAGGGATAAATTGCATTGGTCGTTTATTACCTTATCAAAGTGAATTCCAAACTTAATACTAACACAAGTAAAGTGCAATTGAGATTGAATTATCAATTATAGGTAACCGGGGGGTTTGGAGTTGTTAGCGTGACAAAACAAAAGCATATAAAAGAGGCAAAGATGGTGATGATATCAAGAGAAAAATACTACACTAGGTTAAACATCCACTTTGTTCTCATCTTGATCTTATATATATGTATGTATATATTAAGTCAACCGGCAGTAATATAACTTAACAAGTTGCTAATCCGTAAACCTACAAGATCAAACAACAAGTTAGCATTCAAACAAAGATAAAGAGATACATAAAAGATAAACAACCCGTTAATCATGATTATGTAGTAATATTCCTTTTCACAAAGATATTCACAACCCGTTAATACCTATTGTGTTTGCTACTGGATTAATTAATGACCCGAACCCGGAACCAATTAACCTTAGCATTTTGCATGAGATTAAACTATTTAGGTGATCAAACAAGGTAGAAAACAACATGCAAATAAAGTTAGAAACTAGGAATATAACAATATGACTTGAACAAAACTTCTATTTAAAAAGAACTTACAACCAGCTTGTATGAAAGCTTCAATCAACGCAATGTAGCAAGGAGACTTAGCACTCCATACAAAGACTAAACAAGACAAATGACAAAAGAGAGGTTTTCGATGAGAAAAGAGATTATTCTAACATCAGTTTAGCATCTCTATATATACTACTTAGGAAACTAAATAATGGGATGTCTAAACCGTCACCATAATGGCCATAAATGGAGAGTTTAAACAACCAAAATTATTATGTCTGTTGCGCAACCGCGGACGCGGGTCTTGGAATTACGGGGCGGTTTAGTGCAAAATGCTCCATCTTCAAGTTGGCCGTGAGGGCGGCATGGGAGTGTAGCAGGTGCGGCGTCTTCAATGCTCTAGAAACACTTTACCCTCCAACTTCTGATGTTTTTGTCATCCAGGCGCGGGTGCAGCCTAGTGTCACCGCCCCCGAGGTGACACTGTCGTTTGGGCTTCTTTGCTCCGCAGGCAAGGGGCGCAATGGCGCTGACATGGGTCTCCAACCGGTGTCACCGCGGACGCGGGGTAAGGCCAACACAAGGGCGGTGACAAGGGATTCCGGGCGCTGGCGAGGCGTAGGGAGTAGCGCTGTGGCATGTCACCGCGGGGCGGCTGACCGACAAAAGGTCGTCTTGGTTGTCTTCTTTAATCCTCTTTCTCTTCTATTTGTTGCTAAATCCTTAGATATCTTCATGATTGACTTCTTCATCTAGATTTACATAGTAGCAACAACAAACAACCAAAAGACTCTAAAAACATGCTAAACCTACCTAGATATGATATTGATTTCATCATCTATCACGGACACAACCCCTGCCTACCGAACCATGATTTCCCACCACTAGTGAGCATGACAGCCTAACCAAGGAGCGTGAAAAATCATGAAAAATAAATATCGACATGCATGCCACCGTAGTCATAGACTACGTGTCACTTAAAATAATAGGGCACTAGCCTCGCTATGGTCATGGACAAAATCATTCCAAAATAAAATGGAAAAACGCCGTTCAGGTCCAAGATCAAATCACCTCAAATATCTTAGCACCAATATCCGGTTCTTTTCTAAAAGACTCGATAACAGACATTACATAATTGAAATTAAACTAAACATGTTACTAACTATAAGACAAATCAAATGTGGAAAGGATTCTCGAAGATCATGCAATCATTAAAGTCATAACAATTTCTTAACCGAAAGTACATATCAAGTACAAAATAAATATTCAAATCATCATGCTAACATAGTCCAAAACGTAAAATCATGCTTGTAGTAGCATAATAACTTAAACGCAATCGCACTCATACAAAAACGCTCACAAGTACTTGCTTTGAAATATATCAAGGAACGGATCAAAGCCCAAAATGTCTAAAGACCTAGACCACGCCCCATTATGACATTCTCTCTCTCTCTCGGACTCGAAGTCTCGGACCTCGTCGCACTTTCTTCCTCAGACCTAGACATATTAGTTTAGCTTTGCAAATTTTATAGATCTATAGACTACAATACAGAAAGTCGGAAACTACATATTTTGTGCATCCGGATAACTCGGATATCCGTCCGTTTTACCTTCTCGGATCGGATATCCGGAAACTTTTGGATCGAATCCGGATACCATATTTACAATATTTTTTCCCGAATATCCGATTTTGGATACCTGGAAATAAACACCCTAATTGTCGGGTTAAATCAATGGAAGCAGGGCCGAGAAAAAACCTAAAAAATTCCAAATTCTAAGTTCTTTTGGTTATTAGACAAAATATCACTCAAGTTCCTCCAATCTAAAAACTTATGAACCTTTTGAGTTAAAAATACCAAAACTAGGATTTTGAAAAACCGAGATTTCAAAAACTAGGTTACAAAAATATATTCACTATTAACTATTTGTATTTAATAAATAGGGTTTGAACTTTGAATAAACCTTAAAAAAAGAGAAGAAGAAAGTACCAAAAGCTTTGATACCAAAATGTGATTCAAACTCTCGATAATAAAAATGATTCAATCGGATTAGATCTATATCGATCATAAACGTTTTAAAACACAAAAAAAAAGAGAATAACACACATTATTTTGGTGATGCAGTTCGAGTGTTAAAACTCTAATCTACGTGATCTCGAGATGAGAGATCCAATCTAAAATCCACTAAGTAACTAAGCAAGCACATGCTTACTAATGGTTCAAAACAAACAAACAACAATGCAGAATAAGAAAGTACGAATCACGAAAGCAACTCGTAGAGAAGAAGAAGAAGAAGATATTCTCTCTCTTCTCTTTCCCTCCTGTAAACTTTTTCTCCAAATGTGAAGGTAAAAATCTAGACGAGATAGTTGCTTTGTCTCCTCCAATTTAGAATGAGTGTCTCATATAGTCATATTTCATAGAGTAAAGCAATGTTGTATTTCACTAAATGAAACTCACATAAGGCCATCTGATTGGAGTAGGTTTTAAGGGCCAAGTCAGTAACTAAAAATAAAATTGTACTTCATAATGGATTTTTTAGACCATTGTCATTCATTTATTGTGATCCAATAAGCTAGAAGAATAGAACACAACATCATACATTTTTAATCAAGTGTAAGCAAAGTTCACCAAATGAGAAATTGCTAGCCATTAGATGTCATGGTTAGCCGTGATGATGTGGAGGACACGTCCAGTAAGCCACACACACAACCACCTGAAGTTTTATTCTAAAATCAATTGTACCTAAGAGGAGTAACCTATAAACTTAAATGCCAGTCTTATAACGTTTTGTGTTATCGATGTGGGATGCATTTTCTGTAAGATTTTATTAATCTTATTATTATTTGTGGGCTTACATATTATGATAACCAATTATATTATATGACTAAATATATTAGCGGGCTAATAAAAGTGATTCAATCGAGTAAAGCCCGTAGACTTTAATTATAAGCGGTATGAGCTTAATGGGTGGATACCAGACTTTGGCCCAATAGGCTTAATGGGATTCTATTAGGTCATTATATAAACATTATTAGGTTATGGTTCCCAATACGTCAAATCAATCAGTAGTTTTCTATTCTCTTCCCATCAGAGAGAAAACCTAAAGAAACCCTAAGGAGGTTTGACTGAGGAAAACTGTATACCTGCGGCGCTTATTCGGAACGTAGATTCCGCACCAAGGCTTGATCCAATTGCTATTATGGAACCAGGTAAGCAATTCTAGATTCCTTAATAACCCTAACATAATATTGATCTTTGCGCTTATGGTTTAAGGAATTTTGATTATTCCAACAAGTGGTATCAGAGCGGTTATCATGTTAAGTTGTTAGGTTATATTCATTGTTCGACGTACTTCAGTTTTACACGCAGATTTACATAAATCACACGTGTTACTGTTGTTCGTTTTTTGATGTTATTTGAAAAGCTTACTACTTTATAATAACATCATACCTTCCGTACTCGTATGTTTGAGTAGATTTTTTTTCTCTTACTTTTCGTATGCGTATACGGGCTGTTTTGGTTCTACTTCGCACTGTATATGCGGCATGCCTTCGTATTGTTTTCTTTCCGAACCTGTTTCCTTTGAAAGCTTATTGCTTTAAAAAGTTCATTCACGCTTTGTATATTATTATATACTTTTGCAGTGGTTTAGAATCATATGCTTTTTGATAGCATATATTATAGTCTATATTTTGGGACTTGTTTAGACGTTTTATCTTCAATAATCTGCATGTTTGGATGTATATTATTTGAATATATTGTCGTTTTATCTACCTTTACGGGAATCGAGGTCTACACCAAGTTTCGTTGTAATCGTAGGTAAAATGGCACATTTTGGATCGAAATGGAGCTAAGGAGCAAAGGAGTCATTGAAGCTACATTCAGGAGCTTAAAAGAGAACCCATGAAGCATGAAATTAACAAAGAAGAATTACTTTGGACCAGATTTAAGAGATTTCACATTCAGCTGAGATTCACCTCGGTCAGCTACAGTGGCACCTCGACCGAGGTGATCTAGAGGAACGCCCCGACCGAGGCGAAGACCCTAACACGGCGAGATATATTTTATTTGGCTGAGATCTTTTATTTTTGGAAGGAGAGATCTTATATTTTTGGGCTGGATTTCTGGAAAGGAAGATCATATATTTAGGAGATCTATTTTAGAGATATGGATATATTTTATTACGAAATTATCTTTTTAAGATATTATTATCTTTGGAAGATAATTCTCCTATAAAAGGGCTGGATTTTCCATAATTCAGTCGGGACCACCTCGACCGAGGCTAGAGGATCAGTTTGCAAGCGAGAATCTGCAACAAAAACGCCTCAAATCGACTGAATCTGGGGTAAACGTTCGAAAACCCTAACTTTCCTCTTCTCACTGATTTCAGTCCAATTTGGCTTTGGTTGCCATTGATTTTTGTTGAAAAAGGCTTAAGTACCCCTTAGGAACAATCTGTAGTGATATTGGGGGAAAAGAACTGGAATTCAAAGAGTTGGAATCGAGCAGTTTATCGCCTCGGTCCAGTCGACCTGTGCCTTGGCCGAGGTGTTCTTGAGATCTGTCAGAGCAACCGAGGTGATCTCTCAGAAAGAGAAAATGAGTTCCAGGTCCGATCGCCAGTTAGTTCTGAGGGATAGATCCTCACCTTCTTCTTCTTCTTCTTCTTCTTCCCAACCTTCTATACTGGTGATCCACGAGCGTCACCAGGCTGACTATTACCGCATCTGCACGCGCCCTGTGATTGCGCCGCGGTTTTTAGATATTGCTGCTTTTGATTGCCTTTATGTTACTGAGGATCTGAGGAGGATGGTCTCGATGGTGGGGCTGGAGCAGTTCATGGAGATTAGAGCTCCAACCTACCTCGAGCCCACATTGGAGTTTGTGAGTTTTGTGACTCACTTGCCTGAGGAAAGAGCCATCAAGTACCGGTTGCTGAACCGGAACTACTTAGTTCCCATGGATCAATGGAGAGACATCTTCGGCTTCCCGACCCCCACAGTTCCCGACTTCCCTTCTCGAGCCGTAGCTCGACAATTTTGGGGTCAGATAGCTCATGTTGTATAGCATGCTGACAGGTGGAGACCTGGAGACTCCAAGGAGAGGATTATCTTCCACCTTGCTTTCAGATTAGCCCACCGGATTTTTAGCGAGACACTTCTGGTGCGTATTGAGACACCCTAGAAGATTAGACAGGGTGAGCTTCAGAGCCTATTTTGTATGGTGACTGGGGGAGTTCCTGATTACGGAGCGATGCTACCTGAGGATCTGCACCGGATCAAGGCTAAGGGGAAGGGAGATATTTGTTGTGGCGGCTTAGTGACTCATATAGCGACAATGATGGAGTTAGATATGAGTGCTTGTACATTGGTGGCGGCTGCCAAGCCGCTATGTCTGCAGAAGATGATCACCAGGACGATTCTAGTTCCTCGTAGACTCACTACGTCATATGTGGAGATGCCTTGGGAGCAGACTGCCCCTCAGGGTATTAGGTGGTCAGCTCAGTTCTCAGTCTACGACCCTCAGTATTGGTCCACTGCATGGATACCTTACATTGAGGATGCTAGAGATGCAGCAGCTCAGGTACAAGAGGAGGATGAGGATGATGATGGCGGTGCTGCCATGGAGACAGGGACAGATACAGCCGGTCCTAGTGTGCCAATCGTCGATCTGGACAACGAGGAGACAAAGGAGGAGGCAGCAGCACCACCACCACCATCCCAGCGCAGATCCCGCCATCGCAGATTCAGAGATCCAGTAGCACATCAGAGGATTGATGACCTCACCGACTAGATGATTGACTCCTACGCTACCCTGACAGTTGATATAAGTGAGCGTTTTGATGACCAGCACCGAGGGATGGAGGGCTGAACACATCAAATGCTGGAGAGCCAGCACTACCAGCGCATGATGATGGAGATACAGTTCCAGCACACGATGGGATATCCTTTTGACCCATCCCATCATCCGTACGTGCCATACCCACCACCACTACCAGCGGATCAGGATTAGAGCTTGCAGGGATTTCATTTTCTTTATTATTTATGCAGCTCAGCTTATGTCCGATGAGTACTCTATTTTTAGACTTATTTTGACCCATTGGGACAATGTGTCCCAAGTATGGGGTATGTATGTATCTTATTTGACACTATGTATGACTTGTATGACTATTTATGATTTCTCCTATGCTCTATGTATTTATCTGAGACCTTATGCATGCATACAGATTATTTGATTGAGAAAAACGTCAAAAATTGGTTAAGAAAAAAAATTATATGACCTCGACCGAAGTGATTATGACCAATCGAGGTGCAGCACCTCGGTTGACTTAGAACATCTCGACCGAGGTGGTTTAACTGAAACAGTTTTCGAAACGATTTTGTGCTTCTTATCTGGATATGACCTCAGTGAAGATTTTGTTTGCAGACTGGTTTTGAAATCTTTATATGTTCGAAAGGTTTTATGATATGTTTAAGTTGCTAAATGCTTTGTTTGAAATTTGTGGCATGTTTAATACTTGGTTTTTATCCGAATTATGTTGAATTTGAAGGTTGACACCACATAATGAGTTCTATCACTTTCTTCCTGAGATGATTAAGGCAATTCATTCTCTTCTCTTCTTCTTCTTGATCATGCTTAGCCCCTCATATACATATTTGCCTCCCTTTACCTATCCGGGAATTTGGAAGCAAGCAAGTGAAAAGCAAGTGAGAGAAAAGTTGAGATGTTGGTTGGAAGTTAGAAAGAAACAAATAGGTTTGGGGAAGTCAATCATGATGATGAGTAACTCGGCACCATTCACATAGCCGAGTGTTTGTGTCTTGCCAAAGTGGGATTGAGCGATATTCCTAACGGGTCATGGTATGTGCATCAAGGGTTTGAGGCATCTCGAGAAATTGATGATTGCTGATCTCCTAGGCTTCGGTTATTGTGCACCTCTGTCCATGTATCCCAAAAAGTAAAAGTAAATAAGCAAAGCTTATTAGTGGAAGATGTTGAAGTTCAAAGCAAGTGAAGTGAAGACCCTTTTCCCGGATTCTAGCACCACATTCCCTATATACATCCCACCCTCACACGTTTCTTGACCTTCTCTTGAAAAGCCCTTGAGACCTCGAGCTTGTTGATTGACTTAGTGGTTTAAACTGATACATGATTAATTTCGATAACTATGATTTATTATGCATTCTATGATTTTATGCAAAGATGAACAACTTTATTATATGTATAAAATGTTTTGATCATATTTTGATTTTTAATACCATGAAGCATTCTCTTAGAGTGATCTATGAGTGGAGCACACCATTAAAATGTTTTGAAATACTTTTCATTGATCTTTATGACTTATAATCCATTCTATCTTGTACTTAAGATTTGAAACTTGCTTGGGGACAAGCAAGGGACAAGTATGGGGTATTTTGATAGCATATATTATAGACTATATTTTGGGACTTGTTTAGACGTTTTATCTTCAATAATCTGCATGTTTGGATGTATATTATGTGAATATATTGTCGTTTCATCTACCTTTACGGGAATCGAGGTCTACACCAAGTTTCGTTGTAATCGTAGGTAAAATGGCACATTTTGGATCGAAATGGAGCTAAGGAGCAAATGAGTCATTGGAGCTACATTCAGGAGCTTAAAAGAGAACCCAGGAATCATGGAATTAACAAAGAAGATTTACTTTGGACCAGATTTAAGAGATTTCCCATTCAGCTGAGATTCACCTCGGTCAACTATAGTGGCACCTCGACCGAGGTGATCTAGAGGAGTGCCCCGACCAAGGCGAATACCCTGACACGGCGAGATATATTTTATTTGGCTGAGATCTTTTATTTTTGGAAGGAGAGATCTTATATTTTTGGGTTGGATTTCTGGAAGGAAGATCATATATTTAGGAGATCTATTTTAGAGATATGGATATATTTTATTAGAAAATTATCTTTTTAAGATATTATTATCTTTGGAAGATAATTCTCCTATAAAAGGGCTGTATTTTCCATAATTCAGCATCGGCACATACTTGGAGATTGAAGAAGCTGCAGTTAGGAAGGATTTTTGGAAGTTTTGAAGGAAGATTGAAGGAAGGAAGTTCATAGCTTGTTATAGCTTTTGAGGGGATTTGTAAGACTTTCTTAGATTCCCTTTTGTTTGATTGTCTTGTTGGATTTGTGATCCAAGGAACGCTGATTTGTTTGATATTTGATTCAGTTATTGAAGCCTTGTTCTTAAGGTTTTTGTGTTCAAATATTCATTCTCTTCCCATATATTTGATTATTGCTTTCATGATGATGAGTGACTAATTTCTTTGTGCGATTCTAGGGTGATTGGCTGAAAGTTGTGGGAAAAACAATGATAGAATAATCTTAATCCCAGTAGGACCCTGAAAGTTCGAGTCTTTATCCTTAACCCTAGAACACCTCGTTCAGTCGACGAACATCTCGTACGGGGTGGAACTTGACTGACCAAGGTGACCTTTGCTGATCCGTAACTGAGAGTTAAGTGTTAGAGTTTGTCAAATCCTATTCTTATTACACCTTTCCTGGTTCAATGCAAGCCTAGGATGAGACTTACCCGGTAATTTCTTAGTTTGTTTATCCAAGATCATAAGTGTAGATAATAAAGGTTTATCCTTTATTGGGGTTTGAGTGTGCCTTCATTCCATCTTTGCGAGTTAGCCTGAGACTCACCCGGTAAATGTTGATTCTATTCCCTTAGTTGGAGTGTTGGTTTGATATTATAATTCCTTTCCTTAGTACCTTGAGACTTACCCGATAATAGGAGATTTTGGTTTGGAATTAGTGAGTTGTGAGACTTACCAGGTGATCTATTCGCACTTTAGTAACACCTTTCCCTTGCAAAAATCTTAGCTTTGTCCGCTTATCTAGAGATCTTGAGTTGGAACCACAACTAGATGCTTTAATCCCTAGAATTTGCATATTTCCTTTAATTGATCTTATTATCATCTTTTGATTGCTTTAATCGCTTTCGTGGTTATTAGTTACATTGACTACCTATACTTGCTTAGGTTTCACCTAAGTCCCTGAGATCGACACCCCGAAATTCTTGCTTTTACTATAATTGATCCGTACACTACGGGTTCACATCCTTGTTTTAAGCATATTTCTTGGGATATAAATTTAAAGCTTGCACACACCGTTTGGAGCGAACACTTTTGTATATTGTTTTTTTAATATGTATAAAAGCTGATGCTTAAAAAGGAATACTGCTTTCACAAGTTTTGATTTTGTGAATATACGCTAACGTGGGTATATATACGTGTGTATACTGTTTTTTTTTAACATATATTTTTGTTTTGGTTGTTTATACGTATATGTATGTATCTTTGGTATATAAGATTTGTAAATAATATACGTAGCGTGGTTGCTCTTACGAGCGTAAAATTTTGGTATTTTCCACTATACTTTGTATCGATTAAAGGTTATCGAGTGTAATATTTGGATTTTATTTACACGAGATATATTTAAGGATCAATATATTTTAAACTTTATTTTAAATTAAATTAATTGAAACAATATGCTACCAAAGTAGTCTATGTTGTGTAAATTATTTTAATTTAAAATTATAAAGGTTAGTGTATCGTTTGTTTATGCGGATATCAATCGGCCCAAAGGAAGGTTGATATTTGGTCAAACATTAAATACATTAGTGATTATACTTGTTTATGCGAATATTGATCGGCCCAAAGGAAGATTAATATTTGACCAAACAAAATCACATTACGGATAATATATTGATTAATCAATTGTGTCTTCATTAATTATGCGGATATTGATCGGCCCAAAGGAAGGTCAATGTTTGGCCAAATAATGAAAGTGCATGCGACAATGAATAGCGATAAATAGAAAGATTATCCATGTGAATGATAGTCGGTCCAAAGAAAGACTATTGTTTGACCGGATTTATTATCAATATTTGATTGTTGCATTGAGAGTACTATTTACAATTGATGTTTTGTGCAAACACTTAATGTCAAGTTGTGTTGAATATCTTGTTTTAAAATTAATTGATTAATTGTGTTATTTCTTTGCTTTTATGTTTAGTTTCAGTAACTACTACTAATGTTTTTGCTCAAGTCAGTTCCATTCCAATGCTTAATGGGACAAATTTTAAGGTTTGGAAGGAGAATGTGGAAATCGTTCTCGGATGTATTGATCTAGACCTTGCGCTAAGGACTGAACGACCCACTTTGGCTGAGGATAACTCCAATAAAGTGAAAGTAAAGAAGTGGGATCACTCTAACCGTATGTGTCTTATGATCATGAAACGTTCCATTCCGGAAGCATTTCGGGGCTCTATTTCTGAGAGCAAAGATGCTAAGGAATTCTTTGAGGCAATTCAGAAATATTTTGCCAAGAATGAGAAAGAAGAAACAAGCAACCATTTGGCTGCTCTGATTTCTATGAGGTACAAAGGAAAAGGAAATATAAGGGAGTACATTATGGAAATGTCAAATCTTGCGGGAAAACTAAAGGCACTAAAGTTAGAGATAAATGATGATTTACTCGTGCATTTAGTTCTCTTGTCTCTTCCCACACAATTCAGTCATTTTAAGTTGAGTTATAATACTCAAAAGGAGAAATAGACTCTTAATGAGCTCATTTCGCAATGTGTGCAAGAAGAGGACAAGATAAAAAGAGATAAGACAGAAAGTGCTCACTTTGCATCAAACTCTCAAAACAAATCAAAGAAAAGGGCTAATGATACTGCAGCTGGTACAAATTTGCAGAGAAAGGCGAAGAAGCAAAGTGATGAACTCACTTGTTTTTTCTGCAAAAAGGAAGGACATATGAAGAAAGCATGTCCTAAGTACGCTGCTTGGCGTGAAAAAAAAGGTAAAGTTCTCACTCTAGTTTGTTCTTAGGCTAATTTATCTTCTGTACCTATTGACACGTGGTGGGTCGATTCTGGTGCTACTACTCACATTTGTGTGTCAATGCAGAGTTGCCTTTGGATTCGACCACCAAGTGATGCTGGAAGATTCATCTATGTTGGCGATGACAATAAAGTTCCTGTGGAAGCAATAGGGCATTTTAGATTAAATTTAAGTACAGGATGTTATTTGGATTTGAAGGATACTTTTGTTTCTCCGTTATTTAAACGGAATTTAATTTCTACTTCCTGTTTGGACAAAGGTGGATACCTTTGTAGTTTTGGAAATAGAAAATTCATTATTTCCTTAAATTCAAATCTTGTTGGTACCAGTATCTTAATTGATCGTCTTTATATGGTAGAAACGGTTGCTTCCCATAATTAAATCCTGCACACATGTTCTAGAGGTACAAAGCGAAAATTGGATGAAGATTCTGGATTCTTATGGCATAAGCGCTTAGGCCACATCTCTAAACAGAGAATTCAAAGGCTTGTGTCAGAAGGAATTCTTGATTCCGTTGATTTAACAAACTTTCAAGTTTGTGTTGAGTGCGTCAAGGAAAAATTAACAAACATAAGAAAGTTAGGTGCCAACAAAAGTACAAAAGTCTTAGAACTAATACATACAAATATTTGTGGTTCATTCCCTACAGCTGCGTGGAATGGTCAACAATACTTTATTACGTTCATAGGTGACTACTCCAGATATGAGTACCTTTACTTGATACGTGAGAAATCACAATCTTTGGATGTTTTCAAGACTTACAAAGCTGAAGTTGAACTTCAACTTGGTAAGAAAATTAAAGCCGTTAAATCTGACCGTGGTGGAGAATACTATGGCAGATATGATGGATCAGGAGAATAACGTCCAGGACCCTTTGCTAACTTCCTAAAGGAGTGTGGAATTGTCCCTCAGTACACTATGCCGGGCAAACCCAGTATGAATGGTGTTGTTGAGAGACGGAATAGAACACTATTGGATATGGTGAGAATATGATTAATCATTCTTCTTTACCTGAATCACTTTGGGGAGAAGCGCTAAAAATTGTAGTATATATCCTTAATAGAGTACCTAGCAAATCGGTAGCTAAAACCCCATATGAAATGTGGACTGGGAAAAAGTCCAGCATAAAGCACTTACACATTTGGGGATGTCCAGCTGAAGCAAGGCCTTACAAGCCTAACGGAAGAAAGTTGGACTCTAAGACAACTAGCTGCTACTTTGTTGGACATGTTGAACGCTCTTGTGAGTTTAAATATTATGACCCCGCTACCCGGTCATTTTTTAAGTCGGGAAATGCCAGATTTCTTGAGGATGTAGAATTTGGAGGGGAAAGATTAAGGAACGTCACTCTTGACGAAGTTGTCTCTGAGGAAGAGGAATTTATCTCTCTTCCTAATATTGTTATTGAAATTGATCCAGAAACAACTCTTGACACTCTTGAAGAAACAACTCCAGTCTTAGACAACAATGAAGTTCCTTCCATAGAGCAAATTCAACCACCTCAAGAAGTGCCTCTAAGGAGATCCGGTAGAGAAAGAAGATATGCAATTCCGGATGACTACATTGTATATCTAGTAGAACAAGAAGATCTTGTGGGAGAGATACTAAATGATTACATCGCGTATCTTATGGAACAAGAAGATTCTGCAGGCATTATAGAGGATGATCCAATCAATCTTCTTGAGGCCCTTCAAAGTTCTAACTCTATATACTGGATTAAATCCATGCAAGAGGAGATGAAATCCATGAAGGACGATGACGTATGAGATCTTGTCGAGTTGCCAAAAGGTGCAAAACCCATTGGTTGTAAATGGATATTTAAAACCAAGAGGGATGCAAAAGGCAATATCGAAATATATAAGGCTCGTCTAGTTGCAAAGAGATTCACTCAAAAGCAAGGTATTGATTTTAAAGAGACCTTTTCTCCGGTTTCATCTAAGGATTCTTTTAGGACAATAATGGCACTAGTAGCTCATTTTAATTTAGAGTTACATCAGATGGATGTGAAAACAACATTTCTCAATTGAAACATTGATGAAACCATTTATATGGTTCAACTAGAACATTTTAAATCCAAAGATTCAAAATCCATGGTTTGTAAATTAAAGAAATCCATCTATAGGCTTAAACAGGCATCAAGGCAATGGAATCATAAATTTCATCAAGTGATCACCTCTTTTGGATTTGAGGTGAATAAGGTTGAAGATTGTGTATATCACAAATTCAGTGGGAGCAAATCTATCTTTCTGGTATTGTATATTGATGACATACTATTAGCTTGTAACGATATAGGCTTATTGCACGAAACCAAGAAATTTCTCATTAGAAATTTTGAGATGAAAGATCTTGGGGATGCCTCTTTTGTCTTAGGAATTCAGATACTAAGAGATCGATCTCAAGGTATCCTGATCAGGTTATCACAAAAGGGCTATATCGAAAAGGTACTAAGCAAGTTTAACATGAAAAATTGCTCAGCTGGAGATACACCAATAGCTAAAGGAGACAAGTTTAGTCTCAAATAGTGCCCCAAAACAGATCTTGAAATAAAGGAGATGCAAAAGGTTCTCTATTCCTCAGTGGTAGGGAGTCTAATGTATGCTCAAGTTTGTACCCGTCCCGATATAGCATTTATTGTGGGATTTTTGGGTAGATACTTAAGTAATCATGTATCGGATCATTGGAAAGCAACAAAAAGGGTTCTACGGTGTTTGCAAAGAATGAAGAACTACATGCTGACTTACAAGAAATCAGACAGATTGGAGATCGTTGGATATTCTGATTCTGATTTCGCCGGTTGTATTGATAGTAGACGATCCACCTCAGGCTATGTCTTCATGTTGGCTGAAGGAGCTATATCTTGGAAAAGTGTCAAACAAACACTTGTAGCTACCTCCACTATGGTTGCAGAGTTCATGGCTTGTTTCGGAGCATCCATTCATGGGATATGGTTGCGTAACTTTGTCACAGGCCTACGTGTGGTTACTGGAATTGAAAGGCCATTGAAGTTATTTTGTGACAATAAGACTGCAATTTTGTTCTCCAATAACAACAGAAGCTCTGTAAAGGAGAAGCACATTGACATCAAGTTCTTGTCATTGAAGGAAAAAGTTCAAAGTAGGCAGATTTGTATAGAACACATAAGCACAAACTCCATGACTGCGGATCCGTTAACTAAGGGGTTGCCTCCTAAGGTTTTTCATGAGCACACTGCTCGTATGGGGCTTGACAGTTTTGTAATCCCTTGACTTAGTGGGAGTGTGATTAGATGTTCTATGTTTATAGTTTATGCATAATAAGGTTGCCGTCATTTATATTTTGAACTAAAGGTTGTTTTGGATTGATCTCCGAATAAAGAAGAACTAGTTGAAAATAGACATGTTTATGAGATCACATTTCATGTAATTTTCATGCCACTCATGCATACTTGATCTATGTCATCGAATATACTAATGTGGTGAATACGGAAGGTTTAGTCACGATGAGTGTGACGAAAGCCGCCGTGATCTCATATTAATATATGAGGTGGACCAGATTGATAAAGAATAAGTCTACATAAAATTAGTCATTACGTATACACATAAAGATTTTCGGATAATATAGTTGTTTATTTAATATGTAGCCCAAGTGGGAAATTGTAAGATTTTATTAATCTTATTATTATTAGCGGGCTTACATATTATGATAACCAATTATATTATATGACTAAATATATTAGCGGACTAATAAAAGTGATTCAATCGAGTAAAGCCCGTAGACTTTAATTAAGCGGTATGAGCTTAATGGGTGGATACCGGACTTTGGCCCAATAGGCTTAATAGGATTATATCCGGTCATTATATAAACATTATTAGGTTATGGTTTCCAATACGTCAAATCAATCAGCAGTTTTATATTCTCTTCCAATCAGAGAGAAAACCTAAAGAAACCCTAAGGAGGTTTGATTGAGGAAAATTGTATACCTGCGGCACTCATTCGGATCGTAGATTCCGCACTAAGGCTTGATCCAATTGATATTATGGAACCAGGTATGCAATTCTAGATTCCTTAATAACCCTAACATGATATTGATCTTTGCGCTTATGGTTTAAGGAATTTTGATTATTCCAACATTTTCTTCTCTTACACCTCAACACACACCCTCAAGTGTTAACTACCTGAACTAGTTAACGCTTGACACATACCGATCATCTCAATCTCTTTATAGCTCGTCCACAATTTTTCGAAAGGTTTTGCACCTCATTATCTTTTTAGCTAGTGCTGAAGTCAAGACTATGGACCTGGATTGAACGTGCTCTGATACCATGTTAAATTTTCTTATATCCATCTCGGGACCAAAAGACATGGATGACACACATCCGGTGAACCACCCGCAAAAAACACAAAGGTTCCATCCAAAAATCAATATATTATCAATAGGAGAAGTAACCCATAAACTTATATGCTAGTTTAATAACGTCTTGTGTTATCAATATGAGACACATTTTCTTCTCTTACATCTCAACAACATAGATAATCAAATATCATTTATTGTCACAATCTTGATTATTTACAAACCCAAGCGAGCTTAACGCACATATTAAACAACTTAGGATTAAGAAACATAACAACCGAAAAAATCTGACCTACGCGAACAACCACGACTATAGTTTAGGGTAAAAAGGTATTCGGGTACGTGAATGATGATTCGAGTGAGCGGTTTTTCAATATAGACCACTTAGGGCTCGTTTGGTACGATTCCCATGGAATCAGGAATCGGAATCGGAATGAACCATACCAATACCTCGTGTTTGGTAAAGCTCGGAATCGGAATGAGAATGATTCCATGGAATGACTCATTCCAACTCTAGAGAAGGAGTTGATTCCATAATTTAAAGGTGGGTTTCATCCATTCCAACATTGTAACACCCCGAATTCTCAGAACTCGGAGTATTACTGGTTAGGACCTCACAATGGGTCCCGACCTCAGTTTGACAACAACATTACTAGGATCTTGCAACAAGACACAAATAAAGAAACCGAAATTCATAAAAACCATGTTTTTAGAGTAATGAATGCAACACTGTCTAGCAGCCTAACGTACTTAAACAAAAGAAAAGAACAACTGTCCTAACCAAAAGAAAGGAAAGACAAAACAACCCCAACCCCGTTCTAAGGAGTACGGAGACCCGGCTGACCACTACTTCCGGATCACTCAGCTGCTGATCTAACCTGCGGTAAGTCTATGAGAACAACAAGAAGAACCGTTAGCTAGTTATCTAAATATTAGCAGAATAATAGAAGCACAAACACACTCAGATAAACATAAACACTCAGCATGCTTTCAAACAAGTCCGTTTTATTATCTTGCTTTAATTTACTCGTTCACTCTAGTGATACTTATTTTGTGACACGAGGGATTCTCAAACCTCGCCTCCGCCCCCGTGTAACCATCAGGAATGGATCCGATGCATCTCACCTTGTACCTGCATGGTCTGGGTATAGAGAACCTCCCAGTCTCCTGTCAGAGCTGGGCAGTGATGTCACGGCCCGTTATACATACACTTGGGCCTTAAACGTAATAATAACGGTCGTCCTAGGAAGTTATTATTATTAAATCACGCAATAGCACACACCACTACTATCATTCAACTAACACTCAGAAACTGGCTAAGTAAGTCGCAAGGACTTACCTGAATCAAACCACAACTCTTTAAATCTCAACTCGATCCGCAACAGTAGAAACTCAGACGCCTGTCATACAAGGCACGTGGATCAACAATCACATCCCATACTCTTAGAAGTCTATAACTTCTAAGATGCACAAACTCATCAAGAGAAAAATGACTAACATGCCCTCCTAAGGTAAAATGACTATTTTACCCCTGATCCCGTAACTTCAGAATTTTCTATCACTTAGTTTCAAACTCTCATTTGGAACCTATCTCCACCATCTCGTTCTCACAGAAAAGTTCGCTAAAGATTTATAAGAGTTACACACCATTCTAAATTTTCACAAAAAGTCGCTAAGGTCCGACTTTTACTTAAGATACGAGGTTCGGATAAAAGTATTAAATTCCGAAATAAATCTATAGATTCTCTATGATATGCATACTAAACGTAGGGGCAAAGATCTCTCAAAAATACTCAACCATAATTCCTACATAATTCTATAAAGTTGGAATAAAGGCTAGGATTTCTATACTTGATCAAATTTCTCCCTCTTTTGCAAAAACAGCCCAATTGCTTTACTTCAACACCTCGTAAGTCTCAATCCGACCGTTAACTTTCTCTCAAAATTTAACACAGTAAAGTATGTATTTCAATTTACAACATATCAAAAATTCAACGGTGGATGTTCAGTTTAAGGTATCGAAACTTAGGCTCAAAGATTGCTTCCTAACCCAGTTTTCTTCCTGAAACTAAAAGAGTTAAGAATTAGGTCGAGGGTTCGATACTCATGGGTAACATCTTCTGAGAACAACACTCCTACCTACACATCACAGGTTCGAGACCTAACCACAACAACTCACAACTCCAAGCTCAACCTAGACATATCCATATATCAGAACATGTAACTACTAACAGGGTGGAAGGCAAGAGTACTTACCCCGAGTCTGCAGGCTGCTGAGAAGCATAGTACCGACGCCCTTTACCCGACTGTGGCTGCTAAACTTTGACGACCAAACTATGCGGAAGATGGGTTTGCTCGAAGCCCTTCTCAGAGTTGAAAACCGACTGCAAGAAGTTGCCTTGTTTGCTCGAGGGAGGGCTGGCAGTTCGTGGTTGGCTTCAAGGCTCCGTGTTCATTGGTTGCCGTTGGAGGCGTGAAACCATTGGGTGATCGTCAAGCACAGGGTTGGGTGCAGTGGCTGAGTACACACGTTCCAGGCAGCATGTGCAGAGCGCTGGAGGGGCAGCAGTTCGGCTGTGCAGAAGATCAAGTGTAGCTGTCCCAGGCGGCTTGTGCAGCGCGCTGGAGGGGCAGCAGT
>BSUD01000007.1:127000589-127020850 GCA_033239045.1 Fagopyrum esculentum
TTTTTTTTTTTTTTTTTTTTTTTTCCTAAGTTATCGTCTACCTGCAGCTCTTTGTAGTGAACCACTAGTATGGTTAACTTAAGTCTCTTGGTGATTGAGTAGTTATTATGATCCCTCAAGTCCATCATAATCCTTCCCGCACATGTAACTTTTAAGTTGTCCAAGTAGGATGTAGTTGACCTTCTACAACATCATGGACTTACTTTTCTTCCATCTCTTTTGAGGCTTGATATACTTGGTGAAATATATCTCCTTCAGTCTCTTTGTTTATTCTTCTTTAGCTCCTCCTACAATTTACACTCCTATAAGAGCACTATACTCTTACGAGTCTAGTTGTATTTTCATCTTCCAACAACGGCTTATAAATTCTTCTACGGTAACTTGTAGGCATTTCTCCATGATTCTTGGTATCCGAGTTATTGTCCACTAGCGGTTCGTTGTTATGACCCGCTAGTATTATTAGCTTAAATCTTTTACACCCTCCTCCCTTGGGTGTTGCTTGTACTTCCGCCTTTGTAGAAATCCGGTCTTTGTTGTATCTCGATCCTTGTTGTAATTCTTGTGTTCTAGGAGGTTACACCCCTTCCATGTTGGTGAAATATGCCTTCCACTTTCTAGCAACCTGTAAGCTTCCTTTTTTTTTGTGGCTCCTTCATTCTTCGTATTTGGATGGACAATGTATCTCATCTTGACGCCTACGCTTATGATTATCTTGGTTTCCCATCTTGATTGTGGCGTCAAGTAGCTGGTTAGAAGTGATCATATTCCGCTCTGCTTCTATTTTCAAACTTTCACCTTCTGGTCCGTCAGTAAGCTTAGATTCGATGTCTTTTGTCTGGATTGCTACTATCTTCCACCTTGACCTTCATGCATATTTGTTTTTCTAAAGGCATCCCTTTTGGTTGTAACGTTTTTTTTACACCATCTTGAAAGAACCTATGGGTTGTCTCTTCCAATTGATATATGTTTTCTAAAGGCATCCCTTTTGGTTGTAACGTTTTTTTTACACCATCTTGAAAGAACCTATGGGTTGTCTCTTCCAATTGATATATTTGTCGGTCACCCAACGCGTTGCTAGAACTACTTTGATGTATATTCTTCATTGATACTGTTGATTTGACTTGGGATTCCCTTCTTGTCATCGTAGTTGGTGTTGTCTTTTAGTCTTCACCTTTCCGTCTCGACGTTCCTCACCAAACTCGAAGGAGTTGTCCGCCATTTGTCTACCCTAATGCACAGAAGATGTGCATAATAATCCTCACGTTGTAACCCTTCAACATCTACTTAGATGTGTCCAAGGGGTGAGAAAGTCATTATGTTACCTTTGTTAAGGAGATAACATAACTACACTTCCTACTAATCTTCGGCATATAACTATCTATAACATATCTTTATAAACAAGTTAAAAGTCCAACTACAGTAGAACCTAAAGTCCATACTAAGCAAACTGAGATCCGCGGTAGTAGTGGTGGTCAGCCGTACTTTTCTATTCCCAACCAGACTATGCATGCATTTAAAAACCAAAATTCTCTTTTTAAAACTCAGACCCCTTTTCGGGTTCTGCTTAAAACTTATTCGGTCTTTCAGAAGATTTCAAGTGCCATTGTTGTCAACCTAGAGCTCTGATACCATGTTGTAACACCCCGAATTCTCAGAACTCGGAGTATTACTGGTTAGGACCTCACAATGGGTCCCGACCTCAGTTTGACAACAACATTACTAGGATCTTGCAACAAGACACAAATAAAGAAACCGAAATTCATAAAAACCATGTTTTTAGAGTAATGAATGCAACACTGTCTAGCAGCCTAACGTACTTAAACAAAAGAAAAGAACAACTGTCCTAACCAAAAGAAAGGAAAGACAAAACAACCCCAACCCCGTTCTAAGGAGTACGGAGACCCGGCTGACCACTACTTCCGGATCACTCAGCTGCTGATCTAACCTGCGGTAAGTCTATGAGAACAACAAGAAGAACCGTTAGCTAGTTATCTAAATATTAGCAGAATAATAGAAGCACAAACACACTCAGATAAACATAAACACTCAGCATGCTTTCAAACAAGTCCGTTTTATTATCTTGCTTTAATTTACTCGTTCACTCTAGTGATACTTATTTTGTGACACGAGGGATTCTCAAACCTCGCCTCCGCCCCCGTGTAACCATCAGGAATGGATCCGATGCATCTCACCTTGTACCTGCATGGTCTGGGTATAGAGAACCTCCCAGTCTCCTGTCAGAGCTGGGCAGTGATGTCACGACCCGTTATACATACACTTGGGCCTTAAACGTAATAATAACGGTCGTCCTAGGAAGTTATTATTATTAAATCACGCAATAGCACACACCACTACTATCATTCAACTAACACTCAGAAACTGGCTAAGTAAGTCGCAAGGACTTACCTGAATCAAACCACAACTCTTTAAATCTCAACTCGATCCGCAACAGTAGAAACTCAGACGCCTGTCATACAAGGCACGTGGATCAACAATCACATCCCATACTCTTAGAAGTCTATAACTTCTAAGATGCACAAACTCATCAAGAGAAAAATGACTAACATGCCCTCCTAAGGTAAAATGACTATTTTACCCCTGATCCCGTAACTTCAGAATTTTCTATCACTTAGTTTCAAACTCTCATTTGGAACCTATCTCCACCATCTCGTTCTCACAGAAAAGTTCGCTAAAGATTTATAAGAGTTACACACCATTCTAAATTTTCACAAAAAGTCGCTAAGGTCCGACTTTTACTTAAGATACGAGGTTCGGATAAAAGTATTAAATTCCGAAATAAATCTATAGATTCTCTATGATATGCATACTAAACGTAGGGGCAAAGATCTCTCAAAAATACTCAACCATAATTCCTACATAATTCTATAAAGTTGGAATAAAGGCTAGGATTTCTATACTTGATCAAATTTCTCCCTCTTTTGCAAAAACAGCCCAATTGCTTTACTTCAACACCTCGTAAGTCTCAATCCGACCGTTAACTTTCTCTCAAAATTTAACACAGTAAAGTATGTATTTCAATTTACAACATATCAAAAATTCAACGGTGGATGTTCAGTTTAAGGTATCGAAACTTAGGCTCAAAGATTGCTTCCTAACCCAGTTTTCTTCCTGAAACTAAAAGAGTTAAGAATTAGGTCGAGGGTTCGATACTCATGGGTAACATCTTCTGAGAACAACACTCCTACCTACACATCACAGGTTCGAGACCTAACCACAACAACTCACAACTCCAAGCTCAACCTAGACATATCCATATATCAGAACATGTAACTACTAACAGGGTGGAAGGCAAGAGTACTTACCCCGAGTCTGCAGGCTGCTGAGAAGCATAGTACCGACGCCCTTTACCCGACTGTGGCTGCTAAACTTTGACGACCAAACTATGCGGAAGATGGGTTTGCTCGAAGCCCTTCTCAGAGTTGAAAACCGACTGCAAGAAGTTGCCTTGTTTGCTCGAGGGAGGGCTGGCAGTTCGTGGTTGGCTTCAAGGCTCCGTGTTCATTGGTTGCCGTTGGAGGCGTGAAACCATTGGGTGATCGTCAAGCACAGGGTTGGGTGCAGTGGCTGAGTACACACGTTCCAGGCAGCATGTGCAGAGCGCTGGAGGGGCAGCAGTTCGGCTGTGCAGAAGATCAAGTGTAGCTGTCCCAGGCGGCTTGTGCAGCGCGCTGGAGGGGCAGCAGTTCGGTTGTGCAGAAGGTCGAGTGTAGATGTCCCAAGCGGCCTGTGCAGCGCGCTGGAGGGCAGCAGTTCGGCTGTGCAGAAGGTGGTGGAGCAGCAGTCCCGGATGCGCAGAAGGGGTCGAGACGCTGGTTGCAGGAGCGGCGTACTCGGCTAGTCTCCGGCGTGGTGTGCTGGCGGCTGAGCAGGAGGATTGTTGCGGTAGAGGAGTGGGGTATTAGTTTACCGAAAGCGTGAGTCTTGTGCGGTTGAGAGGGAGGGTTAACGAGAGAGCGTATCAGCAAGGTTAGGGAAAGAATTAGGTTTAGCTTATTTACGATTAAGGTGCTGATTAGGTTTTAGATTAGCATATAATATGGGCTGCTGTAAATTGGTTTTGGGCCGGGTCCTTTGGGCCGACTCTACAATTAAAACAAAAGCTGAATGTTAATTAATCCCCCGGAACCGTTAAAGGTACGGAAATAAATTACGGGATTATTTACGGAATGATTTACTAAAATATATAAGTTATCATTTTATGTGAATCAAGGTCACATAAAATGATAGAATTTATTAACGTTTATTTTTATTTAAAAAAGTAAAGATTGGTGGATCGGAAATCCGATTTGATCCGGTATTTAACAAAGTTTAAATTTTTCGGTTATTACAAACATAAACTCATTTTAAATTTAAAACAACATTTTATATATTTTCCTTATATATATATATATATACTTGCTTATTCAGTTTCACAAAATAAAAAATATATATTTTATAGAAAAATTTATTGTCCGTCAATTAGTTTGAATTATATTATTATTTTATAAAAAAACATGATTTTTACAAAAAAAAGTTTATAACTATAATACACATATTTCATTCAAGATTTAACGTAACCGAAAAATACTCGAAAAAATTATAATTGGTTCAATTAAAAAAATATATATTTGATAGAAGAAGTTTTATACCCATATATTTATTTGGGTTGACGATTGTTTAATGTTTATTCTTTAAGTTATTAGTTAGTCTTCATTTTTCTTAAATGTAGTTTAAAAAATAACATATATTTATATTATAAACTTTCACACATAAATTATTAAATATAATACAATTTCTCGTTTCATAACTCATATAAAATAAAAAACATGTCTGAAAAATCTTTCATTCCAACATCATACCAAACATAAAGTATCAGAAATGACTTATTCCAATTCCTTATTTCATTCCGATTCCTGATTCCAACCCCATTCCTACAGTCATACCAAACGAGCCCTTAATCAAATGATACATCCACCCATCCTCCCAAATATATTATGTAAGAAAAAACAAATGATTATTAATATTTAGTAGCAACTATCAAAGCATCCACATTTATGTGGTCCATTTCGACTTTGATTCTATTGCCGTTTAGTTTCAACTATTTAATAATATGAGATTTTTGTAGATCTTTGACCTTTTTACTAAAGCAAATCATTTACGGGTTAAAAGTAAAAATGATAAGTAATTTTACCCTGGCCAGTGGCCATAGAATGAACCTAGAAATAATTGTTACTAAATTAAAATGGAGAGCTAACTAACAAGATAACAAATGTTCAGTTGGGAATTAGGGGCAAAGGATAATTAGAAACTAAGAAACAGTAAGATTCTGAGAGAGAAGAAGTCAAGAAGGAGAAGAAGAAAGAAGGGTTCTTGGAGAGAGTGAAGGGGTTGAAGGTGATGTGGCCATGGCAGCCTTCTCTTTCAGCTAAATGCTTCCAAAGGAGAATTTAGAGATTGAGATAACAACATTCTCACTGTCCCAAGGTGTCTTCTATTTCCAACATCAATTGTTTCTTCTTTTCTTTTACTTCTTATCCGTCCAATACATAGAGATCGATAGAAGCAAGGGGGCAAAGAGAGAGTTAAAAGAGAGAGAGAGAGAAGGAAGCACTTAGTTCAAGGCAACTGGATTTCTGCCACCAAAATTAAAACCACCCCCGATTTCTTCTTCTTCTTCCTGGTTCCTCTTTTACACACAACCCAAGAAAATAAATCTGAATCCCAATTTAATTGGACTGTAAACTTGGGAAAAAAAACCCTATTTTATTTCCTGGTGTATGAAATTGTGTAAACATAAAGATAGAAAAAAAAAGAAAAAAGAATAGTTCTGTGTGAGGTGAGGAGAAAGATGGCTGGATATTTCACAAACCCTAGTACTCAAGAGTACTATGAATTGCTGCGAGGTGGAGATGATGATGAAGAAGAGCTTAAGAGGAGGACAGCCGTAGGATTAGGAGTGGGACCCATTGGGGTTCACTGTCAGGACTGTGGAAACCAGGCCAAGAAGGAGTGCAGACACATGAGATGTAGGACTTGTTGCCTTAGCCGAGGCTTCCACTGCGCCACCCATGTCAAGAGCACCTGGGTCCCTGCGTCCAAACGCAGACAATCAAAAAACCCTTCTTCTTCTTCCTCCTCGGGTACTATACTCTTTATCTTCTTTAACATATATATATAAATATATATATATTTATATATATGTATATGTATGCATGTAAAAATTGAACTAGCTAGAGATATGAATGCCTGAATGGAGGAGAAAAGGGATAGGAAACTTTTTACTAGGAACAAGGAGGGTTTTTGTGACAACAGCTATACCTATATTCATGGTTGATTACTTGAAATATATAATGTATATATATAGATCAAGTTTCAACCACCACTTAGGTCTTCTCTTTCTCAGCTCATTTGTTGTTTTATTTTATAATTTCTCTTGAATATTTTTTGGGGTTAGGGAGAGGACTGTTATAGAGCAGTACTGACTATGAAATGGATTGACATATCCTGAAAGAAAGGTAAGGGGAGAAGATGAAAATTTTTATAAAAACAAGAAAGTAAAATTGCACTACCTCTTTGTCAGTATGTAAAATTGCATGCCTGTCTAGCTAGAATTTTTGTCATTGTACCAATTTTACTATTTTAGCATCTTTTATCACAGCAAAAATACTTGCTATATATATGATCATTTGTATCCTAGTATAGACATATCAACTAGTTAAGCTTATTTGTTACTTAATTAGATATATGATCCTTAATGGAAATTGAAGGCTTAACAGGACAGGAGCGTTTCCCAACAGAAGTGAACTCGGAAGCAGTGTTCCGGTGTGTTAAGGTGAGCTCAATGGAGGAGGATGGAGATGACCAAGTGGCATATCAAACATCAATTAGCATAGGTGGACATGTCTTCAAGGGTTTACTATATGATCAAGGCCCTGATCAAAACCCTAATCCCCCTGCTCATTATGGTGCTGCTGCTGATGGAGATCAAAGGACCTCACCTATGGTTACTTATCTTGATCCTTCAATGTACTATCCGGGTACTCACCATTTGCCTTCTTATATGGCCGGTACGCAGTTCTTCCCCAATCCAAGGCCCTAAAATGGATTTACATTTTGAAATTCCATTTACAAGGGCTTTCATAATATCTTAACATTCTACTAGTATTTTTGAAACTAGCTTCAAAGAAGATACCTAATATTATCTTTTTTATTAGCTTCTCCATCAAAATATATGTATATGCTGCAGCATTATTCCTTGTATCATATATATATACATACACCCCACCTTCTTGTTCTTTGTAAAACTGCAATCCACATGGTCATTCAAATACAAAATGAATCATAGATTGAAGGATAGTAGACATTTACATATGCATATATATATTTTAGAATCGAGTTAAGTATGAGCCGAACTTAAAATGTGTTAGACAAATGAATAAACTTTATATGAGTTGAATCCAGACCAAGCCGAGTAGCTTGACTCATAACATAAGCCTAATTTAGGGTTATTAACATGTATAGCTTGTAGGATGCCTTTTATTATAATGTAAAAAGCTGAATCTGCACTATTACCCTTAGAATATAGACCTCCTAGAGTTGCCCTCAATTATACAGGATGTAGCTATACAAACATATATATAATAAGCGTGCTTCTTTTCTCTTTTGCTGAACTCATGAATTACATTCATTTTGTGACAGTAAATTATTTAGTGGTGGAGAAGTAAAGAAATAATCTATAGAGTCTAGACTTCACAGGAGGGATTTGGTTATGGGTGAACTTCAAAGCTGGCTTTTTCGCTAATCATTCTTATTCATGTGATTTATAACTACAGTGATAGTAAATACAGATAATCCTGTTCGCATACTGAACCCTAATTGTAAGAAAAATGAGTCTACTTCCACACAATTAACTTTCATTCAAATGATTAATGTATTCCTACAAATTAAAAACCATAGGAGGTGTTGCTTTCTTCTCTTTACAGTTCAAGTGTTTCATATAGTGAAGCTACTGGCTAGCACTGCATAGCTACATATACTCATTTTCAGAATCTCCTCTTACAAAAGAAAAGAGAAGAATAAAAATGTTTGCTTTCTCTTTTTTTCTTTAATGATTGATGTGAATCATATGACCCTTCTTTCATATCATCTAGCTTTATTCTTACATAGTATTCGCTGATCACAAATTTTCTTCGATGACTGGGTGTTTATCATTTTATGTATTATGACTATTCGATCTCAAATGGAGAGCCCATTATCTTACATAGTGCTGTGCATTTGAGAACTGAAACGTAAAATTAGACTGGACCGGTTTTCTTTCGTAGGTCTACACCGGGACCAAACCGTATCCCTGATTAAACTGTATCCGATCCGGTCCACGATCTCTATTTATGTCAATTGTGATTTCAGACCAAAAAAAGCTTATGCATTGGGTAGGACCATAAATATATATACGGAAAAAGAAGAAAATAATTTGTTTACAAAAACCTAATGACTAGTGTACCCAAAACCAATCGAATTTTTTTTCACTTTCATAGTCGTTGAATTATCGTCGGTTCTCTTCTCTCCAATCTCTTCTCTCCGATCCCCTCTTCATTCTTCAAGTTCAAGCAATAACTTGTTAAATCGAATGTTACACATTACAGGTACACTAACCATACTAATTAATACAGGTAGTCGGTAATAGTGAATGAAATCCGGTTCAAATCGGTTTAAAACCAGATCGAACTGTAATGATCCGTACCACATGCTAATAGGTTTTTTACTAAAAAGTTCAAAAAGTATTGATATATTGTTGGAAATCATATAGCTAAAGTGGTTAAAAAAAAAATTACTAAAAATAGATTAACCACGTATCCTGATTTCAGAATACAACAAGTCAAAACCATTAATCAATATAGGTCTATAATAAGAATTTGTGTAACTATTTTCTCACCCGTTACAAGATGTTTATGTTGCAAATATATGTGCACAAGATATATAATATCTTCTACTAAAAAGTTCAAAAGTATTGACATTTTTATTCTGTAAAGTTTAAGCCCTCGTTTGATTGTAACTCCAAAAACGGAAATAAAATGAAAATGTATCTAATCCATATTTATATTTTTGTTCATGATTAATTTTTTAATCATTCCTTGTGGTTCCATACAAAATACATTTGTTTACCCCTATTTTATTTTTCTATAGTGTATGAAAACTAATCACATTCTACCACAATTAGTTTGAACGCAGGGAATGATTACAAAAAATTTCATGAATAAGAGTATACGTATAAACTATATTCGTTTATATTTCGTTTCCGTTTTCGAAATTAAAACTAAACAGGCCCTAAATTGTTTGAATTATAAATCTACATGATTTTTTTTATCTCCTTTTGTTTTACCCACCAAACACACCAAAAATCATTGTGTATTATGGGTTGCTTCATATCTGGATCTAAACCGGCTCTCTTATATTGCCATTTATAAAATAAAGTTAAAAAAAAAACGGGTCTTACCAAACCGACAATTATTGGTTCTACAATCGGTCCATATTTTATCTTTTAGCATTTTGGTTTGCTGGTTGGTTGTGGTAAATTTGAATCGATGTTTAGCCCTAAGTGGTGATATTTTATAAGAAAATATGTAAAAGTAATTTAACAGAAATGGGTGGATGTATTCGTAGGCAGAATTGAAGCAGTGGTAGGTCTGAAGACAGCTTAATTAAGTCTCAATCTAACCACCAACACTTTCTGCAGCAGATGACAAACAAATCCACAAACCCTAGCTAGCTGCTGCTGCTGCTCCTGCTCAAATCGATCAGTATGTTATTACTGTGTGCTCAATATCGATGAACACCATCATCATCACGTGATTATTTCAAATTATAACCACAAACTGTCACCCAGAATCTACTGTATTCTTAATTATTTGTTTTTTTTTTCCCTTTTCTTTACTTTCACACTCGCCTAAAGTCTCATTCATCGTTTGCACTACCACAAAGTTGAAGGAGAAGAACGTGACTAGCTAGGTATATATAGCCCCTTGGCCTATCTTCTTTGTGTCAGTCAATTATTCTGCAGGTTGCATTATTCATTTATTATTTGCTAAAAAAAGTTGTTTTTCTATTTGTTTTTTTTATAACTTAAAGAGTTTCAAAATCTAACTTTGATAGACATATTTAGAATATGTCTATAAAAAAGTAATAACAAATAACATATAGATAAATCATCGAGAAAAGAACAAATAAAAAAAGTTAAAAGTCAATCAGAGTGAAGAAAAAACAACGAGAATATAACAATCGGAGATAGTGTACATGAAATATCAGGGGTAACTAATGAAAATCTTTTATTTGTATTCTATTTTTTAAGTGTCAAATTTTTATCACCTATCAATGACCACTCCAAGCAAACAAAGTTGATCCATCTTCTAGAAGATGTTCAGAAAACCAAAACATGCAACCAAAAGAATGGGAGTATGAATAGTGAAACAATAAAATCGATAATGATGTTGAAGTTTGACACCAAATTCGTCGTTTCTCCTACGTCTACTTTTGGGGTGAAACTGGGAGATGACAATCGCATCAAAACAAGTGGTGTATGTGAAGGTGTGGAACTCAAATTGGATGAGTACCAGGTGACGGTTGATTGTTACCCTTTCAATTTAGGAGGAAATTGATTTGATTTTGGAAGTAACATGTGGCTAGAAACTCTAGGAAATGCCAAAGCCAACTAACCTCAAATGTCAATAGAGTTTTACAAAAGAAAAAAGTTGGTAAAACTAGTTGGAGATCCATCTCTTTCTATCATACCTATGTCATATTTGTAGGTTTGTAGGAGTCGAATTTGGAGTTGTTTTATGAGAATTATAGAATGCATATAACCCGGATAGTTGCCCCGGTGAAGAAGTAAACATGAATCCAATTTTCAGGAGAAGTTTAAGCATTTGTTTGAGGAGCTTATGTGAACATATGAGATATGAATCTAGCGGAAGAAAATGTGTATGACATGAGGGTAGCTAGGGTATGTATACCCTCTAATAACAAATACCAGAATTTGTTATCACTTTCTCTTATTTACATGCATACCAAGCCCTCTTTATTCTATGTATTTACATATAAATGTATATGCTCTACGTACCCCTTCAAGCTGGAATTGGAAAAACCAAACCAAGCTTGCGAGATAGAAAAAAATGTTGAGAAACATTAAGGGCTTCGGTGAATATATCAGCAACCTATAGAGAAGAATTAACATGTATTGTCGAGATGCACTCTTTGAAAACTTCACCTCAAATAAAAATGACAGTCAATTCTTAGATGATTTGTACGTTCATGGAACACTGGGTTGACAACCAGGTGTTGTGTAGCTTTCCTGTCACACATCATAGGAATAGGAAGGGATATTGGGACATGAAGATCTTTAATAATTCCTTCCATCCAAATTATCTCTGATGTAGTGGTAGACATTGCACGATACTCACTTTTAGTTGAAGACTTGGAGACTATTTTCTGCTTCTTTGTCTTCCAAGAAACTAGAGCTTTGCCTAATAAAAGACAATAACCAGTACTGGATCTACAAGTGAAGGCACAAGAGCCCCAATCAACATCACTATAAGCTAAAAGAGTGAGATCATTGTTAGAAGGGTAACTCAAGGCCAAATCTATTGTTCCTCGAAGATATTTGAGGAGATGCATGGCAGCGGTCCAATGAGGAACACGAGAATAAGATAGAACTGACTAAGTTGTTGCACAGAAAATGCTATGTCAGATCTGGTGAGAGTAGGATAAAGAAGTCTTCCAATCAACCTCCTGTAGGGCTCAAGCTAGTCAAACACTTCACTAGAATCTGGAGTTAATTTAAGATTAGGCTCCATGTGAGAAAACATAGGTTTGCAATCCAATAGGTTGGAATCTTTAAGTATATCAAAGATATATTTTCTCTGGTTCAAAAGAATGCTAGAATCTAACCTTGATATTTCCATGCCCAGAAAGAAACTAGCTAAACCAAGGTCTTTGATGGTGAAGGTTTTGTCAAGGCATACTTTGATGATGTCTGAAGAAGATATGCCAATGAGTAACATGTCATCAACATCGACAAGAGCAATGGTGATGCTGGAAGTAGTCTTTTTAACAAAAAGAGAATAATCTTGCTTGTATTAGAGAAAACCCAAGGAAGTGAGAGTTTTGGTTAATTCGACATTCCATTGCCTGCTAGCCTGTTTAAGACCATATAAAGATCTTTTGAGAAGACACACTTGTCCAAGAGAAGCAAGAGTGTATCTAGGAGGCGGAATCAAGTACACTTCTTCATCAAGAAAGTCATGCAAGAAAGCATTGTTAATATCAAGCTGGTGGAGAGGCCATTTATTTGTAGAAGCAAGAGTCAAGGGTTTGAAGGAAAAAATATTTTCTTTAAAATGTACATGTCTACTAATAAAACACTTATTAGTAGACATATCCAAAAATTTGTAGCCTTTCTGTCTTGGAGGATAGCAAATGAAGACACAAGGTTTGGACACAAGCATGAATTTGTCTCTATTAGGGAAGAGTGAGTAGCATAAAGATACAACAACTCGAATGTGGTCATAAGAAGGCTTTTTATGGTGTAGTAACTCATAGGGAATCTGCCATTGGATGACTGAAAAAGGTAATAAATTAATTATGTATGTGGCAGTTAAGATGCACTCTCCCTATAGATGAAGTGGAAGGAATCCATGAATCCTTAGTGATCTTGTTGTCTCAATAGATGTCTATGTTTCTTCTCAACTCTCCGATTATGTTGAGGAGCATATGGGATAAATCTTTGATGTATAATTCCTTTAGCTAGAAATAAACTTTGAAGCATGTGTTGAAAAAATTCAGATCCATTGTCTATCCTGAAGCATTTGACATTGGTCTGAAATTGTGTAGAAACCTGGTGTTGAAAACTTTCAAGAATAGAGCAAACTTGTTGCTTATTTGCCATGAAAAAGGTCCAAGTGCATCTAGAATGATCATCAAGCACGGTTAAAAAATATTGAGCACCACAAATAGATGAAGTATGGTAAGGTCCCCATATGTCAACATGCTCAAGATCAAAATTAGCTTTAACATATGAAACACTAGTAGGAAAAGGATCTTTGTGTTGTTTGGAAAAAAATACATGTATCACAATTAAGAGAACTAATGTGATGAGCTTTACAGACATGTAAGTGATGAAGTTTAGTGAGAGATGCGTGACCAAGTCTAGCATGAATCAAATGAATATCATGCTTATTTATATTGAAGCTAGAAGTCATTGCATTCTTAGCAACAATTTTATTTGAAACAAAAGTATGGTGTGGACATGTAGGTGACCTCAATCTGTACAATTCATTCTCCATGACAGCTTGAGCAATAATTGTGCCTTTAGTAAGGTCCTGAAAAGAACACAAAGATGTTGTAAAATGTGTCTCGAGATTAGATGTTTGTAGTAACTTGAAAACAGACAGAAGATTGTGTTTGAAGTGAGGTAGGTAAAGAACATCATAAAGCACAATGGAAAAAGAAAGTCTGAATGTGCCTCGATGAAATACCTCCTTGATGGTGCCATCTGGCAAACCAATCAAGATTGTATTGGCTACAAATAATAAGTCAGAAAATAAATCTTGACAATATATAGGTAATATGATCAGTGGCACCAGTGTCAACAATCTAGAGAGTAGAAGAGATGGAAGTATTGACAGTAAATGTAGATAGAGTACTTGCATAATTTGTAGAATTTGTATTGGCATCTAGATATGTAGTTTTGGAAGTGGAAGGTTGAGCTTGCATAAACTTCATCATCTCCTGACACATAGCATGAATCAAGTTGGAATCAACACTGGATAGACCTTGGATATTTTTGAGAGGTTTGTTTCCAAATTCTTGAACATTAGCTATGTGAAGCTTATCTTCCTTGCCTTTACCACCTTTGTACCAATCTGGATAGCCAATGAGTTTGAAGCAGGAATCCTTCAAATGACCTTTCTCTTTGTAGTAAGTACATGATCTGTCAGCTCTATCTTTCTTGAAATCGCTTCTGCTGCCTCCAGCTTGTTTGTAGGGAACTTTCTTGTCCACTACTAAAGCCTAATTTTCATCAAAGCTAACAATGTATGCACATTAGGTGAATAACAAGTGATTTGATATGTTTTTCCACTTGTAAACTTATGTGAATGACACGATTAATAGAAGGTAAAATATCCATAGACAAGATATTACTTCTAATGTGCTCAAATTGTTCATTAAGTCCCATTAAGAACTACATAACATGAGTTGTTGTTTCATGATCATTGAGTTTCTTAAGTATATCACATGTGCAGTGAGACATACCAAGGCAAGAACATGCAGGTATACTATCAACTGAATGCGATTCATCCCACAGTTTCTTGAGTTTACTGAAATAAACAACAACACTCAAGTTGTCTTGTCGAACATTAGTCAATTCTTTATGATCTGGTAAATCAGTGGAACATTTGATATTTTAAAGGGCTCAATGATTTCTTTCCAGAGATCTTGTGCTGAGTCAACATACGTGAAATTCTCAGTCAGATTTGACTTCATGGAATGAATGATCCAACATCGGATCATGTAGTCGGCACGAATCCATCTAGACAAATTCTCATCATCCTTGTCAGTTTTAACACACGATCCATCGATGAATCCTAGTTTGAGCTTAGCTCGAAGTGCCATACGAATGTTGCACTTCCAGGAAAGAAAATTAGATCCATCGAAGAGTGTTGATACAAGTTGCATACCAGGATTATCTAAATTGAAAAGGAAGAGTGGATTATTGGCATTATCATGTGCTGATCCCTGGACATTGTCTATATTTGCTCTAGGAGCCATGCCGAAGAACTAGACGAAGGGCAAGAAACAAGAAAGGATGATGATCAAGTGTATTGTTTGGATTTCCTTTGATACTATATATGTGAACATATGAGATATGAATTCAGCGGAAGAAAATGTGTATGAATGTATATTCAGATGTGATTGCATGAGGGCAGCTAGGGTATATATACCCTCTAATAACAGATACCAGAATCTGTTATCACTTTCTCTTATTTACATACCAATCCCTCTTTATTTTATGTATTTACATCTATACGTATATACTCTACAACTAAAGTGTTTGTCCCCTAAAAGGATTGCACATGACTATTGAGATGTGTGAAAAATAGGGTCGTCCAATAGATTTTGGAGGCCATGTGCTAAAATTTATGTAACTTACGGTTGCTCAACTTTTTTTTGGTGGAATTATGATTGTTTAACTTGTTAACCATTGAATGATTAATATTCCCTCATTAATCACGTTTGATTTTATGGTACCACTAATCATTTTAGATTATGAAATATTAAGTGTAAACTAAAAATTAATTATAAAAGTCAAATTATTAACTTAAATTATAAGAATGCTACAATCTATATATATATATATATATATATATATATATATATATATATATAGGGTCCGGTTCCGGTGAGGAGGACCCTTGCAGATAGCAATGAGGAGAGTCGGGGTGGTGACATGTGGCATGCCACGTCACCGTTTTTTTTCCTCAAAATTTTCTTTTTGTAAATAAAAATAGGTGTTCATATTTTTATAAGTATGTGCTCATTTTTAAAAGAGTCATTGTTCATATTTTATCAATAAATGTTCATTTTTTTTCCAATACTAACTGTTTATTTTTTAACATTAATTGTTCATTTTTGTATTTTTTTAAAAACATTTTTCAGATTTTTTTTAAAAAAAATTATACTATCCTTTCAAATCGTGTTAATAAAAAACGATGTTCATTTTTTTACAAGTATGTATTCATTTTTCGAAATTTTTTTTTGAAATTTAGACTTTTCTTTCAAATCGTGTTTATAATATTCAGAGATTACATAAAAAAAATTGTGAAATCAAAGGGAATACAAGACGATTCAAGTTTTGTTTCTTCGAATTTCTACTCTCACTATTTAGAGTTCCATTCTTAAGGTTTAGGTTTCATTATGATTGATGTTTGTGTTCGAAATCAAATTTATTTGAATCTTTTTTGTGTTTGATAAGTTTGATTGAGAAAATACATGTATATACATATATTGAGTTGATCTAATAGCTCCAATTGAATAATCTATATGCTCTTTTTAGTGTGCATGCAAACTATTCGGCAAAATGCCTTATTGAAAAATAGTTTATAATATTTACAGGAACAATGACATAAAAAGTATGAACAATGACGAATAAAAACATGAACAATGACGTATAAAAGTATGAACACCGATGACTTATTTATAGCTTTGACACATACATAATATATTATAATCATCTTTTAACGTTTTGTGATGAGTTTTTTTATTTTTTGTGGTTATATACTGTAAATGAACATCTATGCATTATAAAATGAACACAAAAAAATAAATGGACATGACACTTTGCTGAATAAAAATAGCATGAACACCAATATATAAAAACATGAACAATGTCATATAAAATTATGAATACCGATGACTATTTTGCACGTAAGGGTATTTTTCCAGATTTTAAGTCAATTTACAAAAATGTCATTAATGATGACCGTGTGAGAGCCCTTAATTTAAAATCCATCCAAAGGCTTACAACCCTCATAATTCCTATCTACAAGTTCTCTCCACACTTGAAGTAAAATCTATACATACACACACACACACACACACACACACACACACATATATATATATATATATATATATATATATATATATATATATATATATATATATATATATATATATATATATATATATATATATAGATTTTAGTTCAAGTGAGGAGAGAGTTTGTGGATAGGAATTAGGAGAGTTGTAAGCCATTGAATGAATTTAAATCAAGGGCTCTCACACGCTTATCATTAATGACATTTTTGTAAATTAACTTAAAATCTGGAAAAATACCCTTACGTTCAAAATAGTCATCGGTGTTCATACTTTTATATGTCATTGTTCATGTTTTTATACATTGATGTTCATAGTATTTTTATTCATCAAAATGTCATGTCCATTTATTCTTTTGTGTTCATTTTATAATGCATAGATGTTCATTTACAGTATATAACCACAAAAAAACAAAAAAAACTCATCACAAAACGTTAAAAGATGATCATAATATGTTATGTATGTGTCAAAGTTATAGATAAGTCATCAATGTTCATACTTTTATACGTCATTGTTCATATTTTTATTTGTCAGTGTTCATACTTTTTATGTCATTGTTCTTGTAAATATTATCAACTATTTTTCTATAAGGTATTTTGCTGAACAGTTTGCGTGCACACTAAAAGGAGCATATAGATTATTCAATTGGAGCTATTAGACCAACTCAACATATGTATATACATGTATTTTCTCAATCAAACTGATCAAACACAAAATGATTCAAACAAATTTGATTTTGAACACAAACATGAATCATAATGAAATATAAACCTTAAAAATGAAAATCTAAACAGTGAGAGTAGAAATTCGAGGAAACAAAACCTGAATCGTCTTGTATTCTCTTTGATTTCACAATTTTTTATGTAATCAATCTCTGAATATTATAAATACGATTTTAAAGAAAAGTATAATTTTCAAAAAAAAATAAATAGCATATTATAAACACCATAAATGTAAACAATAATGAATACATACTTGTAAAAAAATGAACATCATATTTTATTAACACGATTTGAAAGAATAGCATAATTTTCAAAAAAAAATCCGAAAAAAATGTTTTTAAAAAAATACAAAAATGAACAGTTAATGTTAAAATATGAACAGTTAGTGTTGGGAAAAAATGAACATTTATTGATAAAATATGAACAATGATTCTTTTAAAAATGAACACATACTTATAAAAATATGAACACCAATTTTTATTTACAAAAAGAAAATCTAGAAAAAAAAAAACGGTGATGTGGCATGCCACATGTCACCACCCCGGCTCTCCTCATTCCTATCTGCAAGGGTCCTCCTCACCGGAACCGGACCCTATATATAGTATATATATATAGGGTGTTATTCAAGTAAGACACATTATTCCGGTACGGCCGTGCGGCCGACCGTACGGCCGACACGTGTCCCGGAAATTTTTTTTTTCTAAACGAGTTTTTTTTTTAAACGAGTAAAAGTAATAGTTCAAAACTTATTATGGAATAGTTCATAACTTATAAAAGGATAGTTTATGAATTATAATTGAATAGTTCATAGTGCAAAATTTATAAAGAAATGAAAGTAATAGTTCAAAACATATTAAGGAATAGTTCATAGCTTCTAAAAGGATAGTTCATGAATTATAATAGAATAGTTCATAGTGCAAAATTTATAAAGGAGTGAAAGTAATAGTTCAAAACTTATTATGAGATAGTTCATGAATTATAATAGAATAGTTCATGAATTATAATAGAATAGTTCATGAATTATAATAGAATAGTTCAAAGTGCAAAATTTATAAAGGAGTGAAAGTAATAGTTCAAAACTTATTATGGGATAGGTCATGAATTATAATAGAATAGTTCATGAATTATAATAGAATAGTTCAAAGTGCAAAATTTATGAAGGATAGTGCATAACTTATAAAATGATAGTTCATGAATTACAATTGAATAGTTTATAACATATAAACGATTAATTTATGAATAATTTGATAAAATATATTAAAAAGTAATAGTTCATGATGGATTATATGAGAATAGTTCAAAGTTTATAGGAGAATAGTGCATAAATTATAACATGGTAGTTCAAACAAATTTTCATTCGATTATGGGAAAAAAAATCGTTTCAGAAAAGAAAAAAAAAAATTTCGGGACACGTGTCGGCCGTACGGGCGGCCGTACGACCGTACCGCATTAATTTAACTGTACGTGAACAAAAGCCTATATATCTATCTATCTATATATATATATATATATATATATATATATATATATATATATATATATATATATATATATAGGGTCCATTTCCGGTGATGAGGACCCTTACAGATAGGAATGAGGAGAGTCGGGGTGGTGACATGTGGCATGCCACCTCACCTTTTTTTTTTCCAGCTTTTCTTTTTGTAAATAAAAATTGGTGTTCATATTTTTATGAGTATGTGTTCATTTTTAAAATATTTTTATCAATAAATGTTCATTTTTTTCTCAACACTAATTATTCGTTTTTTAACATTAATCGTTCATTTTTGTATTTTTGTAATACATTTTTTTTTAGATTTGTTTAAAAAATTATACTATTCTTTCAAATCGTGTTAATAAAATATGATGGTCATTTTTTTTCAAATCGTATTCATTTTTTTTACAGTTATGGTGTTTATAATATGATGTTCATTTTTTTGAAAATTATACTTTTCTTTAAAATCGTGTTTATAATATTCAAAGATCGATTACATAAAAAATTGTGAAATCAAAGAGAATACAAGTCGATTCAGGTTTTGTTTCTTCGAATTTCTACTCTCACTTTTTAGATTTCCATTCTTAAGGTTTAGGTTTCATTATGATTGATGTTTGTGTTCGAAATCAAATTTGTTTGAATCATTTTGTGTTTGATAAGTTTGATTGAGAAAATACATGTATATACATATGTTGAGTTGGTCTAATAGCTCCAATTGAATAATCTATATGCTCCTTTTAGTGTGCACGCAAACTGTTCCGTAAAATGCCTTATAGAAAAATAGTTTATAATATTCACAGGAACAATGATATAAAAAGTATGAACACGGACGAATAAAAACATGAACAATAACGTATAAAAGTATGAACACCAATTACTTATCTATAACTTTGACACATACATAACATATTATGATAATCTTTTAACGTTTTGTGATGAGTTTTTTTATTTTTGTGGTTATATACTGTAAATGAACATCTATGCATTATAAAATGAACATAAAAAAATAAATGGACGTGACACTTTGATGAATAAAAATACTATGAACACCGATGTATAAAAACATGAACAATGACATATAAAAGTATGAACACCGATGACTATTTTGAACGTAAGGGTATTTTGCCAGATTTTTAGTCAATTTACAAAAATGCCATTAATGATGAGCGTGTGAGAGCCCCTGATTTAAATCCATCCAATGGCTTACAGCCCTCCTAATTCCTATCTACAAGCTCTCTCCTCACTTGAACTAAAATCTATATATATATATATATATATATATATATATATAGGTAAATGTTCAGGTACGGCCCTTTTATTGCGGTACGGTCGTACGGCCGTACCGCAGGGCGACACGTGTCCCGAAATTTTTTTTTTTTTTGTTTTTTTCTCTTTTCTCT
>BSUD01000007.1:127022018-127073705 GCA_033239045.1 Fagopyrum esculentum
ATAAAATTTTATTTATTTTGAATTTAAATTTTATATAATTTATATTAAGTCGAAAAATTTTAAAAATAATGCTTTTTTTAGTTTTAAGATTATGGAAAAGTATATTATAAAAAATAATAAATTAACACATAAAAAATAATATTGTTATTTTCAAATTAAAATATTTTAAACCAAATTTTTTTTAAAAAAAATTTATATGGTTAATATTTTGGACTCTTAAAAAAAATTTAAAAATTTATTTTTTATTTATTTTAGTTCAAAAATAAAACTTATCTTTATTTTACTTTACTTTTTTTAAATTAGAAAAATATTTTTTTTTTAAAATAATACTATTATTATAAATTTATAAGATTAAAATGTAATGAGGTCATAATCTAGTTAAATTTTTTTTTTTGATTTTTAATTATTTTATAATAAATTTTAGTGTAATATATTAAGAATGGGTATAAAGAGAAAACAAATGGAACCTTGAGGACACCAATAGAAATTTTGAAACTTAATGGATACCAATAGGAAAAGTCCAAACCTTGAGGGCACCAAGAGAAAAAATCCATATATATATATATATATATATATATGCGGTATTTAATGTGTGTGTATATACATACACACACACTCGTATCAACGGTTTCATATTCCATATTAATCAATGACTCTCCAACAGCTCTATTTTCTCCAAAAAGGGGACTCCGACAAGGCGATTCACTCTCCCCTCTACTCTTCAATCTGTGTTCGGAGGTGTTAGCTAGAAACTTACAAAAAATAACAAATGAAAATCCTAAATCTATTGGTTTCCCTATTTCAAAGAATGGGACTATAATCCCATTCCTAGCTTTTGCGGACGATATTATTATTTTTTCCAAAACATCCACATCTGCTAGTGAAATGGTACTCTCAGTAATCAAGGACTATTGTGACATATCTGGACAGATCGTTAATTATCATAAATCCAGCTTCCAAACTACCAGCAATGTTGATCAAAGTAACAGGAGAAGAATCCAAGGCCACCTAGGAATTAATAGCTCTACCAATCTAGAGCAATACTTAGGTTGTCCAATTATTAACGGACGTGTTAATAAGGACATCTTTAATTCCGTAATCATTAAGACTAAACAACAACTAACAAAATGGAAAGCATCTTCTTTGTCCCAAGAAGGAAGAATAACGTTAATAAAAGCTAATCTTAATGCAAAACCAAGTTACTTAATGCAGGCATTCATGTTGCCAAGAAACATACATGACGAACTGGATAGAATTAATAGAAATTTCTTTTGGAATAAGGGTCCTAATCACCATCCTTTAATCAGTTGGGATAAGATTTGCAAACCGCGGTCCCTAGGGGGAACGGGGATAAGAAAGGCGGAAGATATGAACAAAGCATTGCAAATGAAACTATTGTGGAAAATCTTGGCAGAACCGGATAACATTTGGGTCAAAATCGTGGAAGAAAAATACCTAAAAGGAGTAAGACTCTGGAATTACGATTGTGGAAAGAATGTATCGTGGCAATGGAAAAACTTGAATAAGCTTCATGAAGAATTTGTTAAAGGCCTGGCATGGAGAGTGGGCGATAAAGAAACGGTTAGATTCTGGACAGATGTATGGTTGTTGGATAAGCCACTAAAACAGGAAATAGTCAACCAAACGACAATTAACCAAGCTGTACTAACTTCCTCTTTCATTAGTAATAATGATTGGGACCACTGCATTCAATGATCAAAGCTCAATGGTTTAATGATAGTAAGAATGTGTGCATGGAATATTAGGGGCTTAAATGACCCTATTAAACAGAAAACTGTCCAATCCCTTGCTAAGAAGCATTCCCTTGATCTCTTTGCTATTCTTGAAACACGTTTACGTGCTGATAGTGATAAAAGAATATCCAAATCTCTCTTCCCCTCTTGGAACCACATCTCTAATTCCTCCCATGCCCACAACTGCCGTATTTGGGTATGGTGGAATCCTTCAAAGCTTGGCCTCACTGCACCGGTGATCACCGATCAGCTCATTCACTGCCGTATCACTGATCTCTCCTCCAACCCGAACACATCTACCTTGGCTGAAATCTTCTTTGTTTATGCTCACAACTTATTGGAGGATAGGGTGAGTTTGTGGAACACAATCTCCACCTTAAGGCTACTCAACACTTACTGCCCTTGGGCCCTCATGGGAGACTTCAACGTCACCTTATCCCCTGATGAAAAGATATCCAACAACGTCCACAACTTCTCGCAACTTAGCTCCGAGATTGAGCAATGTTTTGAACAAAATTCCCTCTCGAATATCCCTTACACTGGCTGCAAATACACTTGGAATAATAAACAAGTGGGCAATCGGATTTGGAGCAAGCTTGACCGTATAATCTCCAATGATGGATGGAATGCTACTTTCCCCAATTCTACTGCCCATTTTGACAATGCTGATATCTCGGATCACTCCCCAGCTTTGCTATCAACTGACTGCTTTGTACCTCGGAGAACCCTCCCTTTCCGGTTTAATAATTTATGGGTCAAGCATGAGGCTTTCCTTGACACTGTTAGAACTGCATGGGGCTCTTATATACACGGGAATGCAATGTTCAGGCTATCCAAGAAGTTGAAGCTCCTCAAGCCACTCCTCAAGAAATTCCCTAGTGCTATTATGGAGGATATTCACTCATGCATTGCTGAAAATCGTAGATCTCTGGATGAAACACAATCCCGTTTGCAGGCTGCCCCCCTTGATTCTGTGCTTCTGGATGCTGAGAGGAATCTCACCCTCTCTCTTAAAGATCTTCAGTCTAAACTACACTGCTTGCTGGGCCAACTATCTAAGGATAGATGGATCAGGTTTGGAGACCAATGTTCTTCGTACTTCTTCAAGAGTATCAAGATGAGAAGATGTGCTAACCTTATCACTGGAATCAAGGATGCAGATGGGGATATGCTGACTGCCCCTGATGCAATTGGGTGCTTGCTGGTAAAAATCACTTTACCAATGCCTTTAATCCTCGCACCCCTTGCCTTGCCCATCATTCCCTTCCATTTGCTTGCCTACTCTTAGTCTTCCTTGCATCCAATCGCTAAATGAGTCAGTGTCTCAAGACGAGATTAAGCAAGCCCTTTTCAGCATAGGAGACAATAAAGCCCCTGGGCCGGATGGATACAGCTCACTCTTCTTCAAAGAGGCATGGAGTATCGTTTGTCACGACTTCACTGATGCAATACAAGACTTCTTCACCAACAAAAGAATGCTCAAACAAGTAAACCATACCTCCATATCTCTCATCCCCAAGCATGACCGACCCATTACACCCTCAGATTACAGGCCTATATCTTGTTGCAACACAATCTATAAAACTATCTCCAAGATACTTGCGAGACGCCTTAGCAATATACTCCCTAGTCTCATTAGCCCCAATCAAAGTGCCTTTGTACCCTCACGATCCATCAAGCATAATGTTCTCCTTTCCCAGGAGCTTCTACATAAATATGGCAGGCTTCACATCTCTCCTAGAGTGGCCATTAAAGTTGACATATCTAAGGCATTTGACTCGGTTCGTCATGACTTCATCTTGCACTGCCTTCGATCGATGGGATTTCCGGAGCCCTTCACCTTGTTGGTCATGGAGTGCATCACAACGGCCTCTTACTCGGTAAATGTCAATGGTGAACTTAAGGGCCATTTTCTAGGCTCTCGTGGGCTTCGTCAGGGGTGCCCCCTCTCTCCTCCCCTTTTCGTCATTGCCATGGAATTTCTTTCCAGGCTGATCTCGGAAAGAGCTTCAAATCCTGACTTTAACTTCCATCCTAAATGCTCCGCCCCTGCCATCACTCACCTGGCATTTGCCGACGACTTCTTAATTCTATGCCGTGGTGATGCAAGATCTGTTACGATCCTATACGAGGCCCTCAAGGATTTTGGTACATGTTCTGGACTCACTATTAATCCGGCTAAGTCTCATATTTTCACTGGTGGCATGAATCAGAATGAGATCGATAAAGTAACTCGTATCACGGGCATGTGTGTTGGAACCCTCCCTTTCACGTACCTGGGTGTCCCGCTGGGCTGCAAACGACTAAGGATGACTGACTATCTCCCCTTGATTCATAAGATTTCCCGGCGTATACACTCTTGGAATGCTAAGTCCCTCTCCTACGCCGGACGCACACAACTCATTAAAACCATTCTCTTTGCGACTTGCCATTACTGGAGTTCAATGTTTATCCTCCCTGCCAAGGTTATTAGTACTGTCATTGGCTTGATGCGTTCCTATCTTTGGGCTGGGGTTGCTAGTAGCCGTCGATCTTTGGTTGCTTGGGAATCTATTTGCAACCCTAAAAAGCCTGGTGGGATGGGCCTCCCGGATCTCATGACTAGGAATAAGGTCGCCCATGCCAAGACCCTATACGACATTGACAGAGGTGGACCTAGCATCTGGAACTCGTGGGTGAATCAGCATCTGCTCAAACGTGGCGTGAGCATCTGGAATTGCAATGCTAGGGCCTCCCACTCCTCCTTCTGGAAGAACCTCCTTTCTATAAGGGATGACCTCCCTGCCCCTCTCCCAGGCCACTTGAGGCTGGACGCTATCACCTGCCCTAATGGCGCCTTCTCTAGTAGAATCGCCTACGACTTATTCCGGCCGCCACCTGCCCCGCTATACCCATCCCCTTTTGTTGCGATCTGGCTCCCCTCAAATACTCCCCTTCATTGCTTGGCTCGCCGCTCTTGACCGCCTCCCTACCCTTTCCAAGCTTCGTGCCTGGAACATTTCTAACAATGATACCTGTTGTCTATGCAACATTGCTCCTGAAGATGGTGATCATCTGTGGAACTCCTGCGGCTATAGCATGACTGTTTTGGATATTGTGTCTCGCTGGTCTATCACCCCCCCGGCGCCCTACCTCGGCAGTATATGGCCCTGGCTGGCATCCTGGTCCAGTAAGAAGCCCCTCCCTATGGACTGCATCCGCATTGCTGTGATAGTCACATATCTCTACTATATTTGGACTACTAGGAACAAGCTACTCTACAATAACACCACCACCACTCCATTTGATTGTACAAGGATGATCATCAGCTGTGTGAAGTCACACTTTGCGCTTAATTGGAAAGACAGATCACCCCCTTCCCGTGATATGGCTTTTCATATGAACATCCCTCTTCCCTGATCTTGATTGTCGATTGTTGCTTGATTTCCGCATGATCTTGTACTCTCTGTAACCCTCTTGTAATCTTATCTCATTCATAATACAATTAACTTTTCAAAAAAAAATGATTGGGACCACCAAAAAATAAACCAACTAACAACAATTTTACCAAACAATATAATAGAAAAAATAAAGGAATATAACCTCCCTAAAAGTCAAATTCGTGATCGCTTATATTGGTCGGGAAAAGACGATGGGTGGTTTTCGACTAGATTATCGTTAGAGATGGTTCAAAAACGGAAAGTTGGAGTTACGCTAGATAAAACATGGATTTGGAAAATGAACCTTATGCCAAAAATTAAGAATTTCTTGTGGAAATTAGCTATGGATGGACTTCCTACAAAACAAAATCTTGATAGACAACGAATTCCGGTTGTCATGAATTGCGAGTTTTGTAAACATCATACTGAAAGTGCCAAACACCTTTTCTTTCAGTGTCCGATTATGATAACAACCATTGACAACCAGAAGATAAAAAGTAGCATCCAAAACATTGATCTCAATAATCAAGGAATCACTGAGACCCTCTCTGAACTCAGAGATTCAATTTCAACTAAGGAGATGATTCTATTAGTTGTTATTTGGTGGAATATGTGGATGGCTAGAAATTGTTTCGTTTTTAAAAAAGAAAAATTCCCACAAAATGTCAAGGACAATGCTATTAACCAAATTGAAAGTTGGGAATTAGCTAATTCAGAAAACAATAAGAATACCTTAACAACCAAATCACAAAGAAGAAAAAAGAAAAACATTAAATGGCAACGACCTACGGAAGGATCCTACAAACTTAATTTTGATGCAGCACATAATTTACCAAATAAGTATGCCTTTGGATTTATCATTCGGGACCACCAGGCGATCCCTTTGGCAGTAGGAAGTGGCATGTGTAATGCCAACTCAGTATTGGAAGCAGAAGCAATTGCTTTGCGGTTTGGCCTTCAAAAGGCTAAGGAGTGTGGAGTCACTTCTATTGAGATTGAAGGAGACAACCTAACGCTTATCAATTCGATTAATCGAATCTGGAAGCCACCATGGGAACTTGATATGATGATCAACGATATTTCAATCATTAGGGCTTATTTCCAATACTCCACCGCACATCATATTTTCAGGGAGATTAACACGGTCGCGGACAAGATTGCGTCATACGGATACCATGGAGAGATGGAAGCGGATGCAATCCCAGAAGATGTTCAAGACCTCATCCGAAAGGATGCTTTAGGACGATCGATTTCTCGAAATTGATCCTTCTAAGATTTTTACCTTGTATCAAAAAAAAAAAAATACACACACACTCATATATATATATATATATATATATATGTATATATAGATCCAATGAGAACACCCCTAACGTGTATATATGAGAACAGATTCGTAATTATTATTAGTTTTGTTACGAAGGTGCCATATCGTTTAATGTATTATTCGTAGTTATTGTTGGTTGAGTGGATTATTCGTAGTTATTATTGGATTCCTAATTATTATTATTCGTAGTTATTATTAATTATGATATCTACTATAAATTTCAACCCTTAATACTCATCCAACGATGTACGATTGTTCTCATGTATACACGTTAGGGGTGTTCTCATGGGAACCACACCCTATATATATATATATATATATACATATATATATATATATATATATATATATATATATATATACATATATATATATATATATATATATATATATATATATATATATATATATATATATATATATATATATATATATATATATATATATATATATATATATATATATATATATATATATATATATATATATATATATATATATATATATATATATATATATATATATATATATAAGATTTTCGTTTTGAATATATAGAAAGTTTCATATTATATTATAAATTTGTTAATATTGTTTTTCATGTGTAGTTATTATTCATAATATTTATAACGAAATTAAAATCAATTAGCTTTTATTATAATAAAAAAGTTAATTAACTTTGTTAATATTTAATGATAACATTTTCTATATATTAATGTTTCAAGACTAATAAATTTAATTTTTATTAAAATTAAATTATTTACTTTTACTTTAACATTCTCAATTTTATATATTTGTATTTTATGAAGTAGTTATAAAGTGTAAAGATAGAAATATTTATTGTTTTAAAACCTTTTTTATTATAATGTACTTTAATATTATAATTTTTTTATCATCTATAAGATTATCATTTTTATATGATTTTGTTTTATGTCTTTAAATTGTTTTTTTATTACATTTTGTGATAAAGAAGGTTGCAAATACATATCCGGATCAAAACGGATATTCGAATCAATCGGATATCCGGATCCGGATAAAGTCATTTTCGGATCAAACAGATCATAAAAAAGTCATTCGGATCAAACGGATCATCCGGATATCCGCGCATTATAATCCGATCCGAATAAAATCATTTTCGGATACTATATTTTGGAATTCGGATCGGCCGGATATCCGCGGATAATTATCCGATCCGATCCGGGAAAAAGTTCCGGATATCCGGCCGGATTCGGATCGGAGGTTTTATGAAAATTTCTATTCGGATCGGATCGATCCGATGCCCACCCTTAGGAGAAACTATAGGACTTTGTCAAGGCTGGCTTCGAGCACATGCCCATAGCCGCACAAGCTGTAATAACCGGAAAATTTCTTTCGTTTCCCGAGTCAAATCGGATTTTTATCCGTTGACCTTTTCCATCATGATACCTAGTGCTATGTATCATCACAAACCCTATAATTTTATGTGAGCCTGACCTCACATAAAATGATAATTTAACCAAAACCCTACTCTTTCAAACAATAAAATGTATGGTATAGGTGAGGTTTTGACAGCCCATGCCAAACTAATTCAAGATCTGCAAGCCCATTCACCTTCTTCCCGGACAGCCCATCAGGCCCATTAGTCTCCTCCCCAGCCGGCCTGTTAAGCCTTTCCTCCTCTCTTTACAAAGGAGATGGTAGGCCCACCCTTCAATTGATCCTTGCAAATAAAACAGAAAGAAAACGGCCATGAATTACGGAACTGCTCACAACCTGCCATAACTCAGCACATCGGACCCTAAGTTCACGTCCTCGCATCCACCCTTCAATCTCCCAGGCCAAGCGCAACGGTCGACGTTCTCGTTTTCCTCCTCGACCTTACATTCAGGCACATCAGAAGCGACGTTGTAGGTGACTTGGCGAGGTGGGCTAGACTGACCTTCGGCTCCCTTCTCCCTCCATCGCCAACAACGGAGATCTCACGCGGAAGGCTTATCTCCCTCTTCCTCGCAATCGACGACAGCATATCTCCAGGCTTCTCCTTCATCGGCGACCGGAGATGGAGTAGCGTCAAGGTGAAGGTTACGGTACTCCTCCTCCCCCTATCGCCACACCTTGCTTCTGAACAGGACGTTCTCGTGCAGCAAACAAAGGCGTCCCCTGGTGTCGGTAAGCATCAGTCCCAGTGATCTCGCCATCGCTTCCTCCTGCACACGGATTTGGGACGATGAATCCGCTCCTTCCTCGCCCGTTGCCATCGCCAACTATTGGTGTCGCGGCGCTGTCATGCTCTGCTGAGTCGTGCACTCCCTCACCTAGCCTCCATCTTCGTGGGCAGCAACAGTAGGGGTAGGGGAAAGGGCTCCCTAACACACTATCTTCCTTATCCGGCTGCAAGATCATGGTAAGTATATTCACATCCCTCCCTTGTTACCATGTTAGCATATACGGGTTTTGAACCTGAGATCTTTTAATAGATGATGGTGTAGGAGATTGCTAGCAGTAAAAATCGAACCCTAGACCTACTGGACCTCCTTATATTTCTAGATGTTTTGCTTTTAAACTGCTGAAATTGGGAATAGGTTTTGATGCTTTAGGATGATCATCCACCGTTGAAATTTTGATATGACGTAGGTGGATATAGGTAGTTGACTGTATTAAAATTTGGGAACGATCCAACGGTCAGATTTGGAGTTACAATGTCCCAAGGTAGAGTGGTAATGCGGTTTGGTATAAAGTTGGGAAATTTTGGCCAAGTATGAGATTTTTGTGGTTGGGAGTGATCTTTGAGATTTTGTGTAGGATTAGTTATTGATCCTTTTCGGTTTCTTCTTGTCCTAGTAAGTAGAGTACTTATCATAGGATGTTGAGACATTTTATTCGAAATTTTTAGATTTTTGTGTGAGTACTTTAAGTGAGGTCAAAGTGATATCCTTAGGGAGTTTTTGTGGAATTTAAGAAGTTGGGAAAATCTTCCAACTTAGCTAGATCTTCTTGTGAGTGTATATTGTGATTGTGGACTTTATATAAAGTTTTAGAATATTCTAGCAATATCTCTATAGTTTTGAGACCTAAGGGTAAAATCGTCTTTTTGCCCTTATGAGGGTATTATGGGTAATTTTCTCTTATGATGAAGTTGAGTATCTTAGAAGATGGATACTTCTAAGAAAGTGAGACATATTATTAATCCACTTGTCCTTTTATCAAGCAATTGATTTACTGCGGTTATAGACCGAGTGGTTACAAATCGAGTTGAGATAACGTGAATGGAGATTTGATTCAGGTAAGTCCTTTGGGCTTACTTAGCTGACTTCTAGATATGAGTGTGGATAATGATGGTGGTGTGTGAATGAGATGTTTATAATTATATTTTAGCAATAAGTATCTACCGACCTATACTTTGGCCTAAGAGTAACGGGCGGTGACATTCTGCTCAGTTAGCCTGAGGGCGCTGGGGGTTTCTTTAGGGACTAGTCCACACTCGGTTTGTAGTGATGCTACCGGCGGAGGTAAGCTAGACCTACACCCAGTTGGATAAGGAACGGAGGCGAGAACTCTTAAGATTTCTCGTGCCACAACTGTAAAATGAAATAAGGTGACTCACTTAATGAACAAATAATAATCGGTTTGTGTGCCAGCATGATGATTGTTTTATGTTATCTTGAGTGTGTTTGTGCTATCCTTATTCTGCTTATAATTGGATTGTTAGCTAACGGCTTATCCGTGTTGTAGATTTGTAGAGATAGACAGTTGCAGAGTGATCCGGAACGGATGGTCAGCCGGGTCCACGTACTCATTAGATGGGGACGGGGGAGTCTTCCATATGACATGCATATTATGTATCTATATATATCTTCGTAAGGCTGTCATATGTATACATTCATACCATAGAAATATTATGTTTTAAAATTGTTTTAAATACATTTGTGCCTTGTTGTAAGATCCTAGTAAATTTGTTGTTAAACCAAGTTCGGGACCCATTGTGAGGTCCTAACCAGTAGCTCCCCGAGTTCCTAGAAATTGGGGTGTTACAACATGGTATCAGAGCTCTAGGTTGGCAACAATGGCACTTGGAATCTTTTGAAAGACCGAATGTAGAAAATAACTAGAACCCGAAAGGGGTCTGAAATTTTCAAAATGAATTTCTACTTCAAAATCATGTGCATAGTCGGGTTGTTGGGATAGTAGTACGTCGGATCACCATTGCCCTTCGTGGATCTCTGCAACTTGATAGGATTAGTAAAATAGTATATGGACTTATAAGATTGTACACTTATGTATGTTATATGGATATGTATATATATACCTGTAGCTTGTTACCACTCTAAAGGAAAATTCCTATTATCCTTTAGTTGAGATATCACGATTTTGTTATCGCCATGTGATAAAATGTTAGTAGATTTTAGGAGTATCAATACAAGAAAATGGATTCAGACCTAGGATTGAGTGTTATACTCTGGTGGGCGTCCTTGCGACCATATAAATCATCCAAAGAACGAGTGAGCAAAGAAGTAAAGATGTGGAGATAATTTTCACCACAAGTAAGTCAGCTTAAACAAAAGGAATAGGAAGTTATACAAGGGACTTGATCGTTTGAAGCCGAGAGATGAATTAGAAGAGTCACGCAAGAGACGACAAGAGATCGGATTAGAGATAACCATAAGGGAACAAGAATCATATAGAATGGAGTACAACCAAGATTTGCAGCGTAAAAGACAACTACAATCGAGTTAGACGCCGCCATATGCAAGCATGGGCATGAGAGTACAAAGAAGATAGGGTGTTAACCCAGTTGTGAGAAATTAAAGGGTACAAAGATAGAGGGTGAGTTTAATGACGAGAAATAAATTTTGTAACCATGGAAACATGTGGAGTCCCTCAAGGATACGAGAATTTTGAGAGAAACTTCGACATAAGTATCAAAGAAACTAGAAGTCTAAAACTGAGACAACGAATTTCTATAAAGTTAGCATGATCAAAACAAAACCAATCAAGGGGAAGAATGTGGAAAGGTGATTTTGGGTGGACTAGAAAGTCCACAATAACTTTTCATGTATATAAGGATTTAAGTCACCAACATTAACAATCATATCAGAGAACCGCAAACAGACGATGAACAAAGTAAGAAGAATCGTGAAGACGCACTTACAAGTTATTGTGGAAGACTTGATAAACTCATTGACGACAGATAAATGCTATGACTGAACTCAGAAGAGTATAGTGATCTCATAGAAGAATAAGAGAAGTGCAGACTGTGGAAAGAGCTAAGGGAGTATTAACAAAGAAACTGGAGGAGATAAATTTTCACCAAAGTGTATCAAACTTCAGAAGAGATAGAAGAACAATAAGTCCGTGATCTTATAGAAGGTCAACTACAGCCTAGTTGGTAATAACTGAGACATAACACGTGCGGGTCAACTAGTGGTAACTGGTTAGCAGATAAGGAGGATAACCATAGACGTATGAAAGAATTTTATAGACATCTGGAGGACCCTTCAAAGATCAACGATGAAAAATGTGAAGCTAAATTGATACAAGTGCTAGTACCCTTAATATTAACATGGAGTGAGTTCGAGCCAGTAACTCTATTTAAGAACGTAAGAAGAAACACCAGATGGCCAGGAATGGCCCCCTTATGTCATTGGAGACCAAGGGAATTGTGTGAGTGATTTAGTACCTACTGGCTAGGAAAGAGGTACATGTCACAGCTAGTACAGATATATTGTAAAGAAGAACTAGAGGAGTAAGAAGTATATACTTTTGATAAGGTTCTATGTCAGTCAAGACAGAGTGTGCATAGCATTCCATAAAAGGGAGAACGATGATTCTCTTCCGATATTTACGGAAGAAACCCTTGTGATTAAGAGGTGCAGGGAATGAAGACCTACAATTGAGTATAGGAGCTAGGATAGACCCCGCAAGTGTAGAGAAGTTTTGACCTCGTCAGAGGTATAAGAAGTTGAGAGGAATCACGACGCCAATATCAAAAGAGTAGGAGGCCAGTAACAGAGTCAATGTAGTCAACATAGATTTTGAAGGAAGTATTACAAACAAAGCCGATTAAGGAACATGTGTATGTGAGAATCGTGTGGTGGACTCAAGAGTCCAGGGTAACCCAATTATAACAGAACACGGGTCATCAACACAGACGGTCCCTGTAAAGGGACTACAAGTGGGAGGTCATTAAAAGTCATCGGAATTACAAGACACTTACCATCTATCGTGGAGTGTTAGGAACGACTTTTAACGTCAAGCGAATGACACAGAGAGACTTGAGAAAGAGAGTTGTTCCAAAGGAAGTGGAAGAGTGAAAGATAGGACGAACTAAAGAGGTATAAAAGGATTAATCTAGTAGGTGATGTGCACCAAAAGTTTAATTCCCGGAGAGGTATGAGAAGAGTGAGCACGAGATATTGAGATAAGTCAATTATAGACTAACCAACGTCGACGGAGGACGTGCAAGAGCTGCTTAGTATTGAGGAGTTATGTGCCAATGAGAAGAGATATTTGCGACTGTGGAGTACGAAGTAGCTTTATCGACGCCTTGGAGGATTTCCTCAAGTAGGCAACGACTGCCTTTTTGGATGAATTAAAGATATAAGGAGAATCATGTTAGAGATTTCTTACTGGCGGGTTAAGATCAAACTCCTGTCGAGTCTGGTAGTTTGTATCCGTGTTAAAGGAATTAAGGAAGTAAACGGAAAATGTAGTTTTACAACCGTGATTTTATTCAGGAAGACAAGTAAGGAAGGTTCTTGATACTTCATCCGGAAAGGACTTAGGGTGTAATCGAGAGAAAGAGTTTTGGGAACAATCACTTTGGGCTCACACAAAATGTCCTTATGATTAATGGATGACAACGGAATTATCAGAGTAGCGTAACGGAAGCGTGGTGGGTCCTAAACCACAGAGCATGAAGCTCAGTGGTACAAAAAAAAAAAAGACGTGTCGAGTTTAAGATGGTGGCAGTTGGGGAAATGCGTTTTGATGAGAACAAACATGAGATGGGCCATGCGGAGGGACTATAAATTTTGTTTAAGAATTGTACCACCACTAAGGTAGACAGGAAGGTACATGCATGTAGAGGCTATGGAAAGAGATTGGTACCATATTATGGATCCCAGTGAAACATGACAACGTCGTCACTTGTCGACAAATAAGCAATTTTGAGAATTAATAACTAAAGGAGTATTCGAGAGTGTTTCCATTGGAGAGAGAAAATAAATAACGATATTATTACTGTATTGTGCGTGGTCTGCATTAGAAAGCTCAAAGTACGTAACCACTAGTCTGAGTTGAAAGATACATAAGAAAGAGAAGCGACAGGAGTATACTTGCAACCCAGTAATAGCGTATAGAGAAAGCATAATATCGGGTAGAGTTTACGTGTAATATTATATTGGAACGGATCCGAGTTGTGTTTCGAGTCAAATAAATAATATCGGTCTGATAGACGTGATGGATACAAGAGTGCAATGTTGATGGTGTGTTAACAGTTATTGAGTGAATATGATCAAACAACGGTGATGTGAGGTCACCTTGTGTCTAGTATCGTCATTCTGGACACATCCTATGTCACTTAAGATCTTGGAAACTAGGTAAGAAGCTTGAGTGGAGTCAATAATATATTAAAGATTTATACAAATTGGTTAACGTCAAGGAAAGACCCGACTGAGTCACAATATTGAAACATGACCAAACAAGTTGTATTACAAAGAACATTAGGCATTTAATAAAATGCCGGTAGATGTCTAAGAACCTTGTTTCAGAGTTGATAGTCGGGATCTTCCGAAAGGTCAGAAGTGAATGAATTCAGCGGAAGGACTAAAATTGTATAGCTTTTTGTAGTGTCATTAAAAGAGCCGGATTGAGTTTAGAATAGCAATTGTTTATATCTTAACGGTTGATTGAAAAGTTATATATCGACTAACATTCTTAACCACCATAGAAGGTGTACCACAAGGGTTCCACATGTCTCAGTTAGAGGAGAATATACCGGAGAGGGGACACATCATTAACTATGAGGATTTAATAGTTGAGCCAAATCTTACTGTATAGTGTATCTGGTGGCCGCTCTAGAGCGTAGTACTAGAAGTATATGGTTTAAGGATATACCGATACAACGGATACAGTGGTCTATTCGAGAAACCGACGAGCCTATCTGAAAGAGATAGGATAACGTTAGGAGTAGCTATCTTGAGTTCCTTGCGGAGCCAGCCGCAACCCCTATACCGACCGAGTTAGTACTCAAACGGTGATAGGTATAACTTATTTGATTATGTGATTAGTTCCGTGTTTGAGTGTTGAATCTTTTGTGTTTCAATCTTATGGTCCCTGAATGATACTTTTATGTCTAGAAAAGTAGAGCTAGGATTCTTTAGGAGGAGATTAAATATATTGGTGAACTATGAAAATTATCGGATTGGTGTCTTATTCTAAGTTTCGGGACGAAACTTATTTTAAGGGGGCACTGATGTAATAACCGGAAAATTTCTTTCGTTTCCCGAGTCAAATCGGATTTTTATCCGTTGACCTTTTCCATCATGATACCTAGTGCTATGTATCATCACAAACCCTATAATTTTATGTGAGCCTGACCTCACATAAAATGATAATTTAACCAAAACCCTACTCTTTCAAACAATAAAATGTATGGTATAGGTGAGGTTTTGACAGCCTATGCCAAACTAATTCAAGATCTGCAAGCCCATTCACCTTCTTCCCCGGACAGCCCATCAGGCCCATTAGTCTCCTCCCCAGCCGGCCTGTTAAGCCTTTCCTCCTCTCTTTACAAAGGAGATGGTAGGCCCACCCTTCAATTGATTCTTGCAAATAAAACAGAAAGAAAACGGCCATGAATTACGGAACTGCTCACAACCTGCCATAACTCAGCACATCGGACCCTAAGTTCACGTCCTCGCATCCACCCTTCAATCTCCCAGGCCAAGCGCAACGGTCGACGTTCTCGTTTTCCTCCTCGACCTTACATTCAGGCACATCAGAAGCGACGTTGTAGGTGACTTGGGCGAGGTGGGCTAGACAGACCTTCGGCTCCCTTCTCCCTCCATCGCCAACAGCGGAGATCTCACGCGGAAGGCTTATCTCCCTCTTCCTCGCAATCGACGACAGCATATCTCCAGGCTTCTCCTTCATCGGCGACCGGAGATGGAGTAGCGTCAAGGTGAAGGTTACGGTACTCCTCCTCCCCCTATCGCCACACCTTGCTTCTGAACAGGACGTTCTCGTGCAGCAAACAAAGGCGTCCCCTGGTGTCGGTAAGCATCAGTCCCAGTGATCTCGCCATCGCTTCCTCCTGCACACGGATTTGGGACGATGAATCCGCTCCTTCCTCGCCCGTTGCCATCGCCAACTTTTGGTGTCGCGGCGCTGTCATGCTCTGCTGAGTCGTGCACTCCCTCACCTAGCCTCCATCTCCGTGGGCAGCAATAATAGGGGTAGGGGAAAGGGCTCCCTAACACACTGTCTTCCTTAGCCGGCTGCAAGATCATGGTAAGTATATTCACATCCCTCCCTTGTTACCATGTTAGCATATACGGGTTTTGAACCTGAGATCTTTTAATAGATGATGGTGTAGGAGATTGCTAGCAGTAAGAATAGAACCCTAGACCTACTGGACCTCCTTATATTTCTAGATGTTTTGCTTTTAAACTGCTGAAATTGGGAATAGGTTTTGATGCTTTAGGATGATCATCCACCGTTGAAATTTTGATATGACGTAGGTGGATATAGGTAGTTGAATGTATTAAAATTTGGGAACGATCCAACGGTCGGATTTGGAGTTACAATGTCCCAAGGTAGAGTAGTAATGCGGTTTGGTATAAAGTTGGGAAATTTTGGCCAAGTATGAGATTTTTGTGGTTGGGAGTGATCTTTGAGATTTTGTGTAGGATTAGTTATTGATCCTTTTCGGTTTCTTCTTGTCCTAGTAAGTAGAGTTCTTATCATAGGATGTTGAGACATTTTATTCGGAATTTTTAGATTTTTGTGTGAGTACTTTAAGTGAGGTCAAAGTGAGATCCTTAGGGAGTTTTTGTGGAAGTTAAGAAGTTGGGAAAATCTTCCAACTTAGCTAGATCTTCTTGTGAGTGTATATTATGATTGTGGACTTTATATAAAGTTTTAGAATGTTCTAGCAATATCTCTATAGTTTTGAGACCCAAGGGTAAAATCGTCTTTTTGCCCTTATGAGGGTATTATGGGTAATTTTCTCTTATGATGAAGTTGAGTATCTTAGAAGATGGATACTTCTAAGAAAGTGATACATATTATTAATCCACTTGTCCTTTTATCAGGCAATTGATTTACTGCGGTTACAGACCGAGTGGTTACAAATCGAGTTGAGATAACATGAATGGAGATTTGATTCAGGTAAGTCCTTTGGGCTTACTTAGCCGACTTCTAGATATGAGTGTGGATAATGATGGTGGTGTGTGAATGAGATGTTTATAATTATATTTTAGCAATAAGTATCTACCGACCTATACTTTGGCCTAAGAGTAACGGGCGGTGGCATTCTGCTCAGTTAGCCTGAGGGCGCTGGGGGTTTCTTTAGGGACTAGTCCACACTCGGTTTGTAGTGATGCTACCGGCGGAGGTAAGCTAGACCTACACCCAGTTGGATAAGGAACGGAGGCGAGAACTCTTAAGATTTCTCGTGCCACAACTGTAAAATGAAATAAGGTGACTCACTTAATGAACAAATAATAATCGGTTTGTGTGCCAGCATGATGATTGTTTTATGTTATCTTGAGTGTGTTTGTGCTATCCTTATTCTGCTTATAATTGGATTGTTAGCTAACAGTTTATCCGTGTTGTAGATTTGTAGAGATAGACAGTTGCAGAGTGATCCGGAACGGATGGTCAGCCGGGTCCACGTACTCATTAGATGGGGACGGGGGAGTCTTCCATATGACATTCATATTATGTATCTATATATATGTTTGTAAGGCTGTCATATGTATACATTCATACCATAAAAATATTATGTTTTAAAATTGTTTTAAATACATTTGTGCCTTGTTGTAAGATCCTAGTAAATTTGTTGTTAAACCAAGTTCGGGACCCATTGTGAGGTCCTAACCAGTAGCTCCCCGAGTTCCTAGAAATTGGGGTGTTACACAAGCGATTAGCAGATTCCAGGAGGAGTTGACACTACTGGGTCCAGCTACACCTCCAGAGGATCGGCATGTGTATCCGTTCACCCGTCGACTAAGGGAGAGTACTCGTTCCTGTATGGCGGGTTTCCATTATGAGTCTTTGACAGACTACCAGGACAGAGCCTCGGCTTATGAGCGTGAGCAGGCTAGCCAGCGTGAGGACTTCTCAAATAGATAGGTCTGAGAAGAGACAACGTACCGGGTAGACTAGTTTAGGAGCATCAGGGTACGGACGAGGCCAGAGTCATGGTCGCTTGTGTTACCCCGTTTCTGCACAGACTTTTGATAGAGGCCGACAACCTTATAACTAGGGGAGGTCAAGGCACGTGAGAGTTGATTGCACGAGAGCACCAGTGACTTGCTTCTCTCGCGGGAAGCCATGACATATGACAACTTTTTTCCGTCAAGGCAAGGTGTCGTCACATCAAGGATCTTCCCTTGTTGGTGCAGCAGGAGGTGGGCAGAGACCACCTTAGTATCAGACGCAGGGACAACAAAGAGTCCCAGACCAACTTGCTACTCAGGGTTCCGCTCCAAGACCGAGTAGAGGTAGAGGTCGAGATGGAAGTACCATTGATACCAAGGGATCTAGAGGTAGAGTGATACGCCCCCGGATGGCGATGCCATCCGTGTTTCCGGCTTGAAGGACCCGCACATTTTGAAGACATTTATTATTATTCGGCTATTTAATAATAAGTCATTTTATATTCGGAACTTTAATTCCGGAACTTAATTCCGTGAATTAAATTCCGACCTTTCATATTTTAGGCTTTTCATATTCGGAACTTAATTCCGACTTTAATTCCGTCATTTATGTTTGAACCTTTTGTATGGCCTCCATCCACTATATAAGGATGGCTTGGCTCATTTGTAATTTATGTCTAAGTTGAATACTAAGTATTGAGAAGGAAAATCCTCTTACTTAGTTTAGGCATCATCTTCTTCTCCCACCCTCTTAGAGTTCTTGCTTGAATCTAGTCTTTGATCCAAGTCTCCACATTCGAGGATCCTTTTAAAGGATCAAACCCAACGCTTCCGCCATCTCATTATCTCAATTTGATCCGATTCAAACAATCAAGAATGAGTAGTTGAAGTTTCGCCTCGATCTAGATCACCCGTATTTATATCATTGGTATCAGAGCTCGGGATCGAGGTCAAGTTCTTTACTTCTGTTGTTGATTGTTCATCATCAAATTTTTTTTTCTCTTCAGTGTTCTTGAAGATCTTCAAGTGTTCTTCAAGTGTTCTTCGAAGATCTTCATCCATCTTCAAGTGTTCTTCGAAGATCTTCATCCATCTTCAAGTGTTCTTCGACGATCTTCATCCTTCTTCAAGTGTTCTTCGGAGTTCTTTGAAGATCTTTATTGTGTTATTCAGTGTTCTTCATCGTTCATCATGTTCTATGATGATGATGATGATGATCAGTTTGATTTGTATGGAGAGTGGTTGTCTTCTCCACATGAACTAAAGCTCAAAGCGGCCATACAAACCTCCCGGAGGTACAAACGGAGACAATATTTTGAGGACGAGGAGTGGTTGCCTCCTCCGGACCCACCTAGGCTGACTTTTTCGATGAACGAGCACCGACGGTATCCACACCGGCAAGAATATTATGAGGATACCTATGTTGCTCCAAGACAAAGTGCCTATCTTGAGGAAAATCCCTACAAGAAACAACAAGAAGAGAATAAGTCTTTAAGGGAAGAGATTGCAAAATTGAAGGCACAAATGGTTTCCCTCATGACGGCCGCCCAACAAGAAGAACCGTTGTGTGATGATCCATTAGAAGAGGCCAAGGAAGAGGTCGTCATTAAATCATATGGCCTGGTTATTCCAATTCATCTTGTCAATCCGTTATGTGAAGAGTACTTTCAAGATGACAAAGATGATATTACCATTGAGAAAGAAGAAATCATCGACTCTCACAACGGCACAATGGTGTTGATGGAATACAAATCCGAGTCGTATGATCCGAGGTTTGTCTTTACCATGCCAACTAACTTCCAATTTGGCTTGTCCTTCAAATTTTTCAGCATGACATCAATGATCCCCATCAAGGTTCTTGACGGCATGATAGACAAACTCCACAACACCGCCACCTTGAGGGATTACATATTCAACAAACGCCGCAAAGCCACAATGTTGAAGGACTACAAGTCCAAGCCGCCCGACAATGTGTATTCGGTGTTGATTTTCAAGGGTCTTGTTCCTCAAGTGACTCCTTTCTTTTTTGACGGTGCAACGAGGACGTTTCACATTTAAGAGGAGGAGAATGATACGCCCCCGGATGGCGATGCCATCCGTGTTTCCGGCTTGAAGGACCCGCACATTTTGAAGACATTTATTATTATTCGGCTATTTAATAATAAGTCTTTTTGTATTCGGAACTTTAATTCCGGAACTTAATTCCGTGAATTAAATTCCGACCTTTCATATTTTAGGCTTTTCATATTCGGAACTTAATTTTGACTTTAATTCCGTCATTTATGTTTGAACCTTTGGTTAGCCCCCATCCACTATATAAGGATGGCTTGACTCATTTGTAAGGCATGTCTAAGTTGAATACTAAGTATCGAGAAGGAAAACCCTCTTACTTAGTTTAGGCATCATCTCTTCTTCCACCCTCTAAATATTCTATCTTGGATCTAGTCTTTGATCCAAGCCTTCATATTCGAGGATCCCTTTGAAGGATCAACCAAACGCTTCTGCCACCCAAATTCTAAGTTTGATCAAACTCGAACAATCAAGAATGAGTAGTTGAAGTTTCTCCTCGATCTAGATCACCCGTATTTATATCATTGGTATCAGAGCTCGGGATCGAGGTCAAGTTCTTTACTTCTATTTTTTGATTGTTCATCATCAAAATTTTTTTTCTCTTCAGTGTTCTTGAAGATCTTCAAGTGTTCTTCGAAGTTCTTCAACCGTTCTTCAGTGTTCTTCGAAGATATTCAAGTGTTCTTCGACGTTCTTCATTGTTCTTCATCGTTCATCATGTTCTATGATGATGAAGATCAGTTTGATTTATATGGAGAATGGTTGCCTTCTCCTCAGGAACTAAAGCTCAAAACGGCCCGACAAATCTCCCAGAGATACTAACGGAGACAATATTTTGAGGATGAGGAGTGGTTGCCTCCTCCGGACCCACCTAGGCCGACTTTTTCGATGAACGGGCACCGACGATATCCACACCGGCAAGAATATTATGAAGATACCTATGTTGCTCCAAGACAAAGTGCCTATCTTGAAGAAAATCCCTACAAGAAAAAACAAGAAGAGAATAAGTCTTTAAGGGAAGAGATTGCAAAATTGAAGGCACAAATGGTTTCCCTCATGACGGCCGCCCAACAAGAAGAACCTCAAGCGGAGTCACAACCACGGTGTGAGTTGGTGGTCCAACCGTTATGTGACGAAGTTGAAGACGAGGAAGATGTCTTCATTAAATCATATGTCCCGATTATTCCAATTCATCTTGTCAATCCGTTATTGGAGAGTACTTTCAAGATGACAAAGATGAAGCCATCATTGAGAAAGAAGAAATCATCGACTGCGACAACGGCACAATGGTGTTGATGGAATACAAATCCGAGTCGTATGATCCGAGGTTTGTCTTTACATTGCCAACTAACTTACCTCCTGAATTGCCGTTCAAAATTTTCAGTATGCCTCCGCCATTCAAAGTCAAGACTAATTACGGCATAAGAGGTAAAGTCCACATCATCACCACCATGTTGAACTACAAGTTTGAGCCTCCTAATCCGGAGTTTTTCCTCTTAATGTTCGACAATCTTGGTGGCACCACTGATCTTTTGAAGGACTACAAGTCGAAGCCGCCCGACTCCGACATTGTGCATCCACTGCTGCATTTCAAGGGTCTTGTTCCTCAAGTGACTCCTTTCTTTTTTGACGGTGAAACGAGGACGTTTCATATTTAAGAGGAGGAGAATGATACGCCCCCGGATGGCGATGCCATCCATGTTTCCGGCTTGAAGGACCCGCACATTTTGAAGACATTTATTATTATTCGGCTATTTAATAATAAGTCTTTTTATATTCGAAACTTTAATTCCAGAACTTAATTCCGTGAATTAAATTCTGACCTTTCATATTTTAGGCTTTTCATATTCGGAACTTAATTTTGACTTTAATTCCGTCATTTATGTTTGAACCTTTGGTTAGCCCCCATCCACTATATAAGGATGGCTTGGCTCATTTGTAAGGCATGTCTAAGTTGAATACTAAGTATCGAGAAGGAAAACCCTCTTACTTAGTTTAGGCATCATCTCTTCTTCCACCCTCTAAATATTCTATCTTGGATCTAGTCTTTGATCCAAGCCTTCATATTCGAGGATCCCTTTGAAGGATCAACCAAACGCTTCTGCCACCCAAATTCTAAGTTTGATCAAACTCGAACGATCAAGAATGAGTAGTTGAAGTTTCTCCTCGATCTAGATCACCCGTATTTATAACATAGAGTTTTTGATTTGAGGAGCGCTGAGGAGGCACCAACGCAAGTTGCTACAGGTACCATTTTGATTAATGATATACCTGTTAGAGTTTTGTTTGATACGGGTGCTACACACTCTTTCATTTCTGATGCATGCGTTAATAGATTGACCTTGGATAGATAGAGGGGAGACCCTTCATTATAGGGTTACCCGATGGGGTCAGGAGAGAGGTACCCAAGAGGTACATGGTTGTCCTATACATTTAGGAAATTGTGATTTGTTAGTAGACTTCTTTGTCATGCCGCTGGTGCATGAGAAAGTCATTCTGGGTATGGATTGGATGGATAGACATCGTGTTGTGTTAGATGTAGGTAGGAGGATTGTGACGGTCTCTACCGAATTGGGTTAGATCGAGATTTTCCGAGGTTGGGACCCTGGAAAGTCGGGTATGGTTATTAGCGCGGTACGAGCAACGAGATTGATATCGCAGGGATGTGATGCCTTCTGGTGTTATGCTATGAAGGAGAGCGAGAGTCCAGCGTTAGAGGACATCCCCGTGGTTTGCAAGTTTACAAATGTGTTTGCCGAGCCATCCAGTTTGCTGCCTCAGAGGAGCGTAGACTTCAGCATTGAGTTGGAGCCTAGTGTGAGACCGATCTCGAAGGCTCCATACCGTATGGCGCCCATCGAGTTGTTAGAGCTGAAGAAGCAACTCGAGGAGTTGGTTGATAAGCGCTTCATACACCCTAGTTTATCCCCGTGGGAGCCCCTTTCCTCTTCGTACGAAAGAAGGACGGATCGTTGAGGTTGTGTATTGATTACAGAGAGCTGAACAAGGTCACCGTCAAGAACAAGTATCCTTTGCCCCGCATCGATGATGTAATAGCTAGGATTTCCGAATTCTAATTAATGTTGATTAACTTAATCTTTGATAGTAATTGACATATAACTCGCGTAGATTTCGCAAGTGATGAGTAAGAGTCCCACCATTATGTTCCTGGCGCAATTTTGGACATTTGGGGAAATTTTTACTTTTTTCCCCGGGTAATTATTTTTACCCTCCGGTGTTATTTGGAGCATTTGGGAGCTCCAATTAATAAAAATGCAGTTGAGAGAAATGATCAGGACATCGGATATGTCATAGATATGAAATAACATGGAGAGGCAAAACGGCCAAAAGAGTTGCTATTTCGTTTCTTAACGGCTAAGAAAGACGGCTTAGGAATACACGTTTTCCGAAACAGTTGTGGAATAATTATCCCTACAATATTCCAGATTTAATGTTCCAATCTCGAGAAGTTTGGAGAAAGAGGTTCGACCCGCCTTTGGATCGGTTAAAGGATAATTATCGACTTTACTAAAGGATAATTATCGTCTTCACTATAAATAGCGGAAAATCCTTTATTACTTCATTTCATTTCACGTTTCCTCGTAAAAGCTCTGATTTCTCTCAACCTTCAAACTCAGATCTACTCTCTGTTTCTAATCCGATTTCAATTCCGTTTGAGTTTCTGGATTCCTCTCTTCATTCTCTTCATATCGGTACCGAGTTTCTGCATTTCCGAGTATATGGAGGGCTGGTCGAGCATATATGTCACCAGGACGGTTCCGTCGCTCAGATTCCGATGAATTTGATGTTGTCCATACGTAGCCTGCGTCGTTGTGATTCCGAATCTTCTTTCAGATCGTCAATCGGGTTAGTAACGAATAAGTTATGAATTTATTCGTTTTCCGTACTGCGATTTGGCCTAAATTGACTTTAGGCTTGTCAAATAGGACTATTAGAAATTCCATTATGGTCGTTATATTATTCTGGTGATTATGGGTTGTTTGTTTGATGAAATCTGATGACAAGGGGTTTAGAAATTGCCTGCGGGCAAAACGTTATTCTGGCAAAATCTAATTAATTAATTAAAGGTTAATTAATTAAATTAGGATTAGAATTGAGATTGAGGAATGTTGATTAGATACTACCTTGAGATTTGAGGAATTGCGAGTTATGTTGAGATATTGAGGTTTAGTTGGTTGTGAGGCTTATAGATTGAGTATGATCCTTATGGATCCCTTTGAGTCTAGGTGTGACCCCTTTGATGAATAGAGGTTGATATATCTCTTTATGCCTTTTTATAGGCCGTGTTGTCCCTCCAGTGTAGAGGTGATCGTGGTTGAGTTTGTACGAGGTTGAGGTAAGTCCGTAGGACTTACTTAGCTACCATCCCTATATTGGGTGTTTGCATGAGTGGTGTGTGCTTTATATGTTTGCTATGATAGCATGAGTTGTCGTTTTTATCGACCTATGTTCTATTGACTGCCCCACTGCGTGGCTGTGATAACCTTTCCCTTTCATCCCGCCGTGGAGTCTGGGAGGTTCTCTGATGTCAGGCCAGACTGGTTTACAGGAAGGGCGCAATCCACTCCCATAGGGTACACGGATTGTGTGACCGATACTCGTACAGCTGTACATTGTACTCAGAGGCGGGGATGTATCGGTCCTCGTGTCACATACTTTCATCTATCTATATACATATACGGTTTTTGAGTGAATGGTCATTATATAAAGATAATAAATGGGTAAATGTGTGATAGCATGCTGATGTGTTTATCTTTCATGATTGTGCTTGTGCTTATGCATTACCTCATATATGTATGGTTAGCTAACGGTTTCATACCGTGTTGTAGATGTTTACAGGTTAGGCGCTACTGGGTGATCTGACAGGGTGACAGGCCGAGGACTCTCGTACATTAGGTGGTTGGTTTGGGGTTGTTATGTTTCCCCTCCTGCGTGAGGATGATCTTTTGTACCTCCTATGTGAGGATGTCGTTTTATATACTCGGCTATGTTGTTTTTTTTTCTTTGGGTCGTACAGTTTATACTGTTTTATGTATTTGTTTTATATCTGTCAATGCCATGTTGTAAGGTCCAGTGAACTTGTTGTCAGGCTAGGGTCAGGATCCATTGTGAGATCCTAGCCCAATGTGACATCCCGAATCCCGCGGATTCGGGGTGTTACACTAGTCATTGATACTTAATGAGTTTTTTTTGTTACAATAAAATATCGGAACGAGACATTTTTCTATGGACACGACAACCATGATCAATTGGTGAAGATAGCTAAGGTCGGTGTATGATCCACAAGTAACATCTATGTGTTTCTGTTATTGTCTTTTCCAGTAAAAATTGAAATATTCTGCTTGCTAGTCATAGATACTTAATGAGTTTTTTTTGTTACAATAAAATATCGGAACGAGCCATTTTTCTATGGACACGACAACTATGATCAATTGGTGAAGATAGCTAAGGTCGGTGTATGATCCACAAGTAACATCTATGTGTTTCTGTTCTTGTCTTTTCTAGTAAAAATTGAAATATTCTGCTTGCTAGTCATAGATACTTAATGAGTTTTTTTTGTTACAATAATATATCGGAACGAGCCATTTTTCTATGGACACGACAACCATGATCAATTGGTGAAGATAGCTAAGGTCGGTGTATGATCTACAAGTAACATCTATGTGTTTCTGTTCTTGTCTTTTCTAGTAGAAATTGAAATATTCTGCTTGCTAGTCATAGATACTTAATGAGTTTTTTTTGTTACAATAATATATCGGAACGAGCCATTTTTCTATGGACACGACAACCATGATCAATTGGTGAAGATAGCTAAGGTCGGTGTATGATCCACAAGTAACATCTATGTGTTTCTGTTCTTGTCTTTTCCAGTTAAAACTGAAATATTCTGCTTGCTAATCATAGATACTTAATGAGTTTTTTTTGTTACAATAATATATCGGATGGAGCCATTTTTCTATGGACACGACAACTATGATCAATTAGTGAAGATAGCTAAGGTCGGTGTATGATCCACAAGTAACATCTATGTGTTTCTATTCTTGTCTTTTCTAGTAAAATTGAAATATTCTGCTTGCTAGTCATAGATACTTAATGAGTTTTTTTTGTTACAATAATGTAATAGCTAGGATTTCCGAATTCTAATTAATGTTGATTAACTTAATCTTTGATAGTAATTGACATATAACTCGCGTAGATTTCGCAAGTGATGAGTAAGAGTCCCACCATTATGTTCCTGGCGCAATTTTGGACATTTGGGGAAATTTTTACTTTTTTCCCCGGGTAATTATTTTTACCCTCCGGTGTTATTTGGAGCATTTGGGAGCTCCAATTAATAAAAATGCAGTTGAGAGAAATGATCAGGACATCGGATATGTCATAGATATGAAATAACATGGAGAGGCAAAACGGCCAAAAGAGTTGCTATTTCGTTTCTTAACGGCTAAGAAAGACGGCTTAGGAATACACGTTTTCCGAGGCACTTGTGGAATAATTATCCCTACAATATTCCAGATTTAATGTTCCAATCTCGAGAAGTTTGGAGAAAGAGGTTCGACCCGCCTTTGGATCGGTTAAAGGATAATTATCGACTTTACTAAAGGATAATTATCGTCTTCACTATAAATAGCGGAAAATCCTTTATTAATTCATTTCATTTCACGTTTCCTCGTAAAAGCTCTGATTTCTTTCAACCTTCAAACTCATATCTACTCTCCGTTTCTAATCCGATTTCAATTCCGTTTGAGTTTCTGGATTCCTCTCTTCATTCTCTTCATATCGGTACCGAGTTTCTGCATTTCCGAGTATATGGAGGGCTGGTCGAGCATATATGTCACCAGGACGGTTCCGTCGCTCAGATTCCGATGAATTTGATGTTGTCCATACGTAGCCTGCGTCGTTGTGATTCCGAATCTTCTTTCAGATCGTCAATCGGGTTAGTAACGAATAAGTTATGAATTTATTCGTTTTCCGTACTGCGATTTGGCCTAAATTGACTTTAGGCTTGTCAAATAGGACTATTAGAAATTCCATTATGGTCGTTATATTATTCTGGTGATTATGGGTTGTTTGTTTGATGAAATCTGATGACAAGGGGTTTAGAAATTGCCTGCGGGCAAAACGTTATTCTGGCAAAATCTAATTAATTAATTAAAGGTTAATTAATTAAATTAGGATTAGAATTGAGATTGAGGAATGTTGATTAGATACTACCTTGAGATTTGAGGAATTGTGAGTTATGTTGAGATATTGAGGTTTAGTTGGTTGTGAGGCTTATAGATTGAGTATGATCCTTATGGATCCCTTTGGGTCTAGGTGTGACCCCTTTGATGAATAGAGGTTGATATATCTCTTTATGTCTTGTTTATAGGCCGTGTTGTCCCTCCAGTGTAGAGGTGATCGTGGTTGAGTTTGTACGAGGTTGAGGTAAGTCCGTAGGACTTACTTAGCTACCATCCCTATATTGGGTGTTTGCATGAGTGGTGTGTGCTTTATATGTTTGCTATGATAGCATGAGTTGTCGTTTTTATCGACCTATGTTCTATTGACTGCCCCACTGCGTGGCTGTGATAACCTTTCCCTTTCATCCCGCCGTGGAGTCTGGGAGGTTCTCTGATGTCAGGCCAGACTGGTTTACAGGAAGGGCGCAATCCACTCCCATAGGGTACACGGATTGTGTGACCGATACTCGTACAGCTGTACATTGTACTCAGAGGCGGGGATGTATCGGTCCTCGTGTCACATACTTTCATCTATCTATATACATATACGGTTTTTGAGTGAATGGTCATTATATAAAGATAATAAATGGGTAAATGTGTGATAGCATGCTGATGTGTTTATCTTTCATGATTGTGCTTGTGCTTATGCATTACCTCATATATGTATGGTTAGCTAACGGTTTCATACCGTGTTGTAGATGTTTACAGGTTAGGCGCTACTGGGTGATCTGACAGGGTGACAGGCCGAGGACTCTCGTACATTAGGTGGTTGGTTTGGGGTTGTTATGTTTCCCCTCCTGCGTGAGGATGATCTTTTGTACCTCCTATGTGAGGATGTCGTTTTATATACTCGGCTATGTTGTTTTTTTTTCTTTGGGTCGTACAGTTTATACTGTTTTATGTATTTGTTTTATATCTGTCAATGCCATGTTGTAAGGTCCAGTGAACTTGTTGTCAGGCTAGGGTCAGGATCCATTGTGAGATCCTAGCCCAATGTGACATCCCGAATCCCGCGGATTCGGGGTGTTACAGAGTTGGTATCAGAGCCTAGGTTGACAACAATGGCACTTGCTACCTGCAATGAGGTTTGATAGGTAAAATAAACAGAGCCCACATGGGATCTGACGTTTTCAAAGGTTTTGGTTTTAAGTGTGGTTTTGGGTTAGAATGTACGAGAAGTCGTCACCTTTGCCATGGATCTCTGCAGCGTAGATATGTATATATATATATATATGTGTGTGTGTGTACTGTGAATTATGTGGATGTATTATATATATATATATCGATACCTATGGCATATATATAGCCTTATAAGATTAGGTGCGTATATCCTACAGATGACTCAGACTAGAGTAGTATCTGTAGTGGCATGAGGTAGGGGTACACCCCCTCTTCCTCCAGTGGTGATAAGTTAGGGACCAGTTTCCGCTGTTGTTTCGCCTATGGCAGAGAACGAGTTTGAAGAGGTTGATCGTGTCTCCATGAGTAGATCCGAGTTTCAAGAATATATGTAACAAGTATATGAAGCGGTGATAGCGGGTAGATCCACACCGGATTTACCAACAATTGTGAGATCAACTGAAGCTTCTGGATCCGGAAAGAAGCAATGGACTGTATCAGTTACTAGAGAAGCAAAGATGATGAATAAGGAACTAAGTCCGATATCAGGACAATCTAGTGATCCTTTGGCCATGAAGATGACTGGCAAGGGACTACAGTGTTTTAATTGCGTGGAAGTTGGGACACTGGCGAGTTGTGTGCCCAAAGGCGCCCATCATATGCTTTACGTGTGGTAAAGCAGGGCATAGAGCGAAGTTTTGTCGACAGGGCAAGGCATTGCTTTTACAGGTTCCCTTCAAGAGTGAGATCATTCCAGGTGGACGACGAAGGTCGAGTTACCCTTCAGTTGCACAGGTTGCAAGGATGGGATGATTATGTTTCAGTTGTGGCTATCCAGATCATTTGCGTTTTGTGTGCCCTTTGGCACTGATAGCTTGTTCCACTTGTGGTGAGTAGGCCATCTGGCCCTTTCTGTCATCACGGTGGTGTTTCTTCCCAGCAAGACCTTCCTCTTTCCGGTGCAGAAAGAGTGGAAGTGGAGGCTATAGTGATGACCTCAGTGATACCTGAGGAGCATGGATCTGACATTGAGTGATGATATGTAGAGGAGGTACGAGTGTTAGCTGTTATAGGTACCATTTTCGTTAATGGTTCACCATGTGGAGTTTTGCTTGTTGTGAGTGCTATGCACGTCATGTCTTTCGATGCATGCGTTAATGGTTGAATTTTGGTATATAGTAGAAGGTGGATTTTCCTTTACAGGATTACCTTTTTGGGTCTGAGATACCCGTGAGATGCGTGTTTGTTCCCTTATTTCAGGGACCCGTGTATGATTGCAGACTTCTTTGTCATGTCGTAGGTGCATGGGGAATTCATTATGTGTATGGTTTGGATGAATAGATATCATGTGGTGTTAGCTTTTAATAGTAAGACTATTATAGTCTTTACTGAGTTGAGTTAAATAGAGGTCTTCTGAGGTTAAGACCTTTGAAGAGACGAGTTTGTCATCAGGAATGTACGAGCAGTGAGGTGATAGCACAGGGATGTGACGCCTTCTAGTGTTATATCATGAAGGAACGAGATAGTCCAACGTTGGAAGGTATTCCAAATGTTTATTAGTTTATAGACGTGTTACTGAACCGTCTAGCTGCCACCTCAGCGGAGTGTGGACATTGTTATCGAGTTGAAGTATGATACAAGATTGAATAGGAAAGCCACACTATATGGTGCTTGTTGAGATATTGTATATATAACTTGAAAATTTGATTGAAACGGGCTTCTTTTACCCTAGTAGGTTCCATGTTCCGTATTGACGACCTGATGAGTTAGCTTCAAGAAGCAATTGTGTTTTCAGGATTCCTTTGTGCTCAAGATATCCCTAGTCATGGATGAGAGAGCAACATGTGTATGAGATAACATCTCATACCCGTTATGGACACTACGAGTTTGTAGTGATGTCATTTGGGTTGACGAATGTTTTAGTAGTTTTTATGGAGTTGATGAACAGTATCTTCATCGACTTCCTTGATTATTTGGTGGTGGACTTCATGGATGACATGTCGGTATACTCTCATAGCAGAGAATAGTAGACCGATCGTCTGAGGACCGTTTTGCAGATTTCGAGAGATAGAGGGTTGTATGCTACGCTCTCTAAGTGTAAGTTGAGATGCCAGTGGTAGCCTTTTTAGGCCATGTTGTCTCCGCCAGTGGGATCATGGTTGACCAGGCGATAATTTAGTATGTTGTACCATGTGAGATACTAATGAACATTAAGGAATACGTAGTTTTCTCGGCTCAGCCGATTGCTACCAATGCTTTGAGGAAGGAGTTTATATGATTACGTATTTATTTGCAAGTCTTTTGAGAAGACCACCATAACTACGTGATGAAAGCAGTGTGTCTAAGTTCTGAAGAGTTGAGGAGGCATTTGACCTCTGCTTCTATTTTGTTGTAGTCAGAAGATTTTTGGGATCCCGTGGTTTACGGTGATACATGCCAGCTAAGTCTGAGATGTGTATTACTACAAAGGAGTAGGGTTATTGATATGTGTGTTTACAACTGAGAACGTATGATGAGAACTACCCGACTCATGATTTAGAGCTAGTAGTGGTAGTTCAAGCCTTTAAGTTTTGAAGACCGTACCGGTGTGATCTTCATGTCAGATTTTTATAGATCATAGAAATCTGAAGTATATTTTATGCAACAAGGGGTTGAATAACCGCTAGTGTTAAGAGCTTAAGTTGATCAAGACTTTGACTTGAAGATTCCATATCATTCAGAGAAGTTGAACGTTGTCGCCGATAACTTGAATGGAAAGATGCTCCAAGAGAAGATGATTGTGAGACTGATAGTTCAGCCTCAGCTTCAGAGAGATCTAGCTTGACTAGAGTTGGGAAATTAGTTCCTTGGTGAGGATACCCAGTTATACCTCAAAGGTTCTACCTGGTCTGTTGAATGAGGTCCAACAGAAGCAGGAGACCTGCCCGGCCTTAAGGTTTAGAGAAAGGATGTCTCGTACTGAGGCACCATAGTTCTCCATGGGAGTAGATGGACTGATGAAGAGTTATGACCGCTTTTGTGTACCTGCTGATGCAGATGGAGACAGAGAATATTACGGTATACCCACTGTACGCCTTATTCAGTACATTCAGGTACGAGTAAGATGTACCACGAGATGAGACGATTATATTGTATGAAGCCGATATAACTAGATTTGTGATACAATGTGTGACGTGTCAGCAGGTCCAGAAAGAGTATTTCCGATCTAGAGATAAGCCCCACCTACTAACAGTGTAGTAGTAGAATTTTGGAGGACATCTCTATGGACTTTATTATGGGATTGTGACCCAGTAGAAGATTGATGTTATCTGGATTGTTGGTAACAGATTAATGAAACCGGCACGTTTCATTTCTATCAAAAGGACGTGGCTAGTGAATGAATTGGTTGAGGAGTACACTAGACAGATAGTGAGACTCCATGGTATACCGAGAAGATCATTTCTGATCGAGATGGATGTTTTTACTTTGAGATTTGAGGCAGCAGATTCAGATTGCTTTGGGGACGAGTCTGTACCTCATGACTACACTTCACCCCTTGACAGATGGTCAGTTAGAGAGGATCATCTAGATCTTAAAGATCTATTATAAGTTGTAAGTTGAATGGGAAACGTGGATGGTTATATTACCTTCCATTAATGAGTTTATTATATAACAATGAAGGACGTGCATATTTCTGGGATGGCCCTATGAAGCAATATAAATAGACATAGATGTCGTATATCCTTATGCTAGAAGTGATCTAGCAGTAGTAGTGGAATAACACCTGACCAGATTCAGGATTTTATAGTTCAAGTAACGTTGATTGAAGGAAGAATGCTGGTTGTACAGAGTTGCCAGATATTATATGTAGACAAGAGGTGTTAACCTCTAAAGTTCAAGCGAGAGTTCATATCCGGCTGTAAGTATCTCAGCTGCGAGACGTTAGACGTGTTAATATGGAAAGGGAATTGAGTTTCCAATATGATGGTTTATTTGAGATCGACCAATACGGAGAAGGCAACATGATGTTTAGCTTTGCCTCTGAGATTAGAGGATATACACCCAGTGTTTCTTATGTCTCAACTGAGGAAGTATATACCAGACTCGAGACACCTTGTGAGTTACGATGATTTGGTGGTTGAGTTCAACCACACTTTTGTTGAGCATTCGATTACATTCTTGGAATGAGATATGAAACGCTTGCATTCGAAAGACATTCCCATATTAAGGATATTATGGTCGAGATGAAGACCTGAAGAGGCTATGTGAGAGACTGAGGATAGTGTCCTGAGGAACTATCCAGAGTATATGTTGGGACAGACCCATATGTGGGAGCACGAGTAGATCTTAGTACTATCTTGATGAATATTGTGCTTATGTGCTTATATGCCTTGATGTGTTATTCCATGCTAGTTGTGATGTGATTTATGATCTTAGTAGATCTTGATGTGCTAGCGTGATGTATGTTATAGCTGGAGATGATTACTTCCTCCACGCTACCCGACTATGATTATATTTATAGCTGGAGATGGTTCTTTCCTCCATGCTATTTGAGTGGGATTAGGATTCAGCTGGAGATGGTTCTTTCCTCCATGCTACCTTGATGGACATAGTTCAGTGGAGATGTGATTCCTCCATGCGATATATATGTTTATGGGTTGGCTAGAGATGTATTTCCTCTATGCATGTGATATGTTTTGGCTAGAGATGTGCTTCCTCTATGTAAAAGCTAGGATTTTCGAATCCTAATAAAGGATGTTTAAGGGTGATTAAGTTAATCATCGATATTAATTGACCCATAAATCGCGAATAGTGTGTAGATGACGAGTATAAATTCCACCATTATGATTTTGGTGTAAATTTGGACTTATGGGGAAATTTTCACTTTTTCCTCCGGGGAATAATTTTTACCCTCTGGTATTATTTGGAGCATTTGGGAGCTTCAATTAATAAAATTGTAGTTGAAAGAAATGATCAGGACATCGGATATGTTCTAGATATGAAATAACATGGAAAGGCAAAATGGCCAAAAGAGTCGCTATTTCGTTTCTTAGCGGCTAAGAAAGTCGGCTTAGGAATACGCGTTTTCCGAGAAAATTGCGGAATAATTATCCAAACAATATGTCGGATTTATTATTCCAATTTCGAGAAGTTTGGAGAAGGGGCTCAAACCGCCTTCGGATCGATAAACGGATAATTATCGACTTTGCTAAAGGATAATTATCGGCTTCGCTATAAATAGCGGAAATTCATTTATTAATTCATTTCCTTTCACGTTTCCTCGTAAAAGCTCTGATTTCTCTCAACCTTCAAATTCAGATCTACTCTTCGTTTGTAATCCGATTTCAATTCCGTTTGAGTTTTCGGATTCCTCTCTTCGTCCTCTTCATTTCGGTACCGAGTTTGTGTTTTTCCGAGCACATATAGGGCTGGTCGAGCATATTAGTGTTTTGGTCGGTCCCGTCGCTAAGATTCCGGTGAATCTGATGGTGTCCGAGCATAGCCTGCGTCGTTGTGATTCCGAATCTTCTTTCGGATCGTCAATCGGGTTAGTAACGAATAAGTTATGAATTTATTCGTTTTCAGTATTGCGATTTGGCCTAAATTGACCTTAGGCTTGTCAAAATGGATAATTGGAAATTCCATTATGTTCGTTACTTTATTATGGTGATTATGGGATATTTGTTTGATGAAATCTGATGACAGTTGGGTTGAGAAACTGCCTGCGGGCAAAAGGTTATTCTGATGAATTTTAATTAATTAATTAAAGATTAATTAATTAAATTGGGAATCTAGAAAACGCTATAAGCTAATTAAATTCAAAGGAATGAATTTAATTGATGTTTGAAGGAAGAAGTTTAATACGAGGAATATGATTTTCTCGACAGGTGGTGTTGAAGACGGTAGACTAACTATAGCTTAGTTGCTCAGTGAGCGTATCCAGGTAAGTCTTCGGACTTACTTAGCTTCGATCTGCAGAAACCGTGCCTGAGAGATTTATATCTCACTGTGTTGATATGTGTTGTTGTTTTGAAATGCCTTGTTGTGTTGAAATGTGAATGTTGATGTGCATTGAGATGTGTTATGTGTGAAGCATGCTTGATGTGTTTATGATGAAAATGACGTTATGATGTGTAAAGCATGCTTAATGTTGTTGTGATTATTATCATGTCATAATTATGAGAAATGATTAAATGAACATGTGTTAGCCTATTGAGGCGTGCTATTGAATGACATGATAAGCTTGCTGAGACATGATAATGTATGAGATGATAAGCCTTTTGAGGCATGTGATATGATGATGACTTGTAAAAGTCAAGAGTATGTAAAGCGAGTATTTTGCAGTGAATACCGGAGCTCGGCCAAGCCCGGATCACTTGCGGTTGTATAAGAATGACACCGAGTCTGATGGACTTCAGGCTCGGGTCGCACACCTAATGAAAATGGTAAATGTTTGCATTAACATGAATGGCAAAATGTTGCATGTGGTTAGGAGTTAAGACCATAACTCACCACGAGAAAGCCTGGCCCGTAGACTTGATCAGTCTGACTACGACCTAAGAGCAAATGTCTGAATTAACCTAATCTGTGCAATGGTGAGCTCACACCAAAGCCAGAACCGTATAAGCAATGGTTCCGGATTAATGGGTCCGGGATCGAAAATTGTAAATTTCATACTGCATTCACGTGCATCATTCATAAAAGCATGATATCATCTCATGAGCACGGTATATGGTATTTGAATATATTTGTTGTGTTGTGATGTGATGATATAATCTCTCGTGGATAGATTATGATCAGTAGCTAACGGTTTTAAACCGAATCTTTTTAGGTAATGCTGATCATAGGAACGCTTCAGGGATGTCAGCTGCAGGATGTGGACAGCCGGGGCAGTGTTAACCCAAGGGTTGGTTGAACTTGCTTTTGAAAATAATCGCTTGCAAGCGAGTCTTTTGTTGATTGTGTGCAACTGTGTACACATGTTGATTTCAGGCTGAAGTTTTAAGACACCTGTTCAGGTGTCATGCTTTGAAGTGTCGTTTTGGGATATACATACTAACTACATGCATGGTTGTTATGTAAATGTTTTCAAAATGACAGGTTGAATGTTTTCATTATTTCTTCGTGCTTCTTGTTGCAAGGTCCTATTTGTGAAGTTGTTGTCAGGCTAACTGATGGGACCCACTGTGTGGTCCTTAGCCTAGTGGCGTCTTGGGTTACTTAAAACTCGGGTCGTTACAGATTGGTATCAGAGCTTAGGTTGACAACAAGGGCACATGTGACTTGAGATGAGACATGATAGTTCAACCTAAATACAACCCAGTCCGGGTTGGTTTTGAAAGGACATTTAAGTTTTCAAAAGGTTTTGGAAATTACTAACATATGATTTTAATGAATTTAAAATCATATGCATAGTCGGGATTGTGGGTAAAGACACTGCCTTCCACTCCTCAGCGTGACTCCTTGTAAGTGTAGTTCTCTCTCTCTAACTCGTTAAGATTATAGTATTTTGATAGATATCACTATTGCTATAAGTAGTGGATATATATGAAGAGAGAACGATCGTGAATGTTCCGGTTTGTCGAAACCGTGATAAAGGCAACCGTAAGCGTTTTGATTAAGAGACAAGGAAGTTGTAGTTTCATTACGAGTATGTCAATGGGAGCACAATGTGCATGTGTGTCAGTGGAAGTACGACAAGCTAGAAGTACATGAGAGTATAATGTTTAAAGTAAGTGGTCAAGGTCAAGTACCTCTACCCATCGAGCTACATGAGATGAGAAGATGCAAGAATATAGCGGTAGAAAGGGCTACTGCTACGATAGAAATGCAAGGGCAAGCACGAGTTGTTGAACCCCAAACACTAGAAGTTCCATATGAGGAACAAGAAGGTAGTGAACTTCATTAGAGAAGTGGCTAAGGCCATAAAAAAAAAAGAGATGTGTTAGTGTTTGTAGGAGCTTATGTAATGCAATTTGGTTGGCGGTTGAACCACATAAACATGAACTTTGGGGACATTGGAGAGCTAGAAAAGTATAAGATGAAACTTGCAGCAACCTTCATGCAGAACATTGGTGCGTGTTGGTGGATGAGAAATCGTGCAACCAGTGTGGATTACGAGACTTTCAAGAGTCGGATTTGGACTAACTTGTTAAAGTCTTTTCTGGAAGTAACATTTGGAGGTTCTCCTATGATGGAGATGAATTTCACGAGGAGTATACATCGTTGGATGAAAGTGCACCACTTTTTGAGCAATTGATAAGATTGTTTATGATAGGATGAAACGACCTCTTAGTTGGTGTTGTCACCATTTGAAGATATGACGTTATTGGAGTATTAGGAGAGGATAATAAAGCTTGAAGCAAGACAAGGCTTTAGGAAAGAGGTGGATTCCTAAACTAGTGGAGGAAAGAGGCAGAAGTCTACTCCAAGTTTCTTGAACCTGCGAGTACGAGACGTGTGAGTCAAGAAATAAGGCCTTCTCCACAACCATGATCATAAGAGAAATTGGAGGGAAGAACATTTTAAATTGTGGAGACCTAAGTTATTACAAGAAGGACTGATCAAAAAGTCCAACTACATGTTTCAAATGTAGTTAACCTAGAGATATGATAAAATTTGTGAGGCTAGGGGATAATGTTAACTCAAGGATCTTGTCCTAATCTGAGAGGAGGAAAAAGCCAAAGTTTACGTGGAAACTAGGCAAGTAAAGTAGCCAACCGATATCCTTATTACCGGATTGGATAATGACGACGTGATTCTAGGCATCGATTGGATGATCAAGTATATGGATAAGATAGATGCGGAAATGCTAACAAAAAATGATGTTAGCCAAAGATGATACTTATCATGTGTTCAAAGGAAGTGAGCTATAAGACCCGTTAGTGATGATCTCTGCGATGAAAGCAAGTAAGCTGGCAAGGAAAGGATGTGAAGCATATTTATGTTATGCTTTGGAGAAAGAAGGAAAGATTCAATTGAAATACATTCCAGTTGCACGCGAGTTTAAGGATGTTTTTCAAGATGAATTACCTGGATTGCCACCTACTAGGCAAGTTGACTTTAGAATCGATCTAGAGCCTGGAACTAGACCAATTTCTAAAGCTCCGTACAGAATGGCACATGTGGAAATGCTTGAGTTGAAGAAGCAATTGGAAAAATTGGCAGATAAAGGATTTATTCGGCCAAGTGTATCACCATGGGGAGCGCTAGTATTGTTCGTGAAGAAAAATAGATGGTACAATGAGGCTATGTATCGACTATAGAGAACTGAATAAGATGACGATTAAGAACAAGTATCCACTGCCATGAATTGATGAGTTGTTAGATCAGTTGCAAGGATCAAAGGTGTTCTCCAAGATAGACCTACGGTAAGGCTATCACCACTTGAAGATTCAAGAAGATGACATCCATAAGACAGCATTCAGGACTCGGTATGGACACTACGAGTTCGTGGTTATGCCATTTAGATTAACCAACGCACCTGATGTGTTTATGGAATTGATGAATCGGATCTTCATTGGATACTTGGATAGGTTTGTTGTGGTCTTTATAGATGATATATTGGTTTATTCACGAAGTAGTGAAGAGCATTTGAAAGTAGTTCTTCAAGTATTGAGGGACGAAAAGCTTTATGCTAAGTTATCCAAGTGTGACTTCTGGATGAAAGAAGTAACATTCTTAGGACACGTGATCACTGCAGATGGAATCAGAGTTGACTCATCCAGGATTCTAATTATGCTAGCATGGGAACCACCCAAGAACGTCAAAGAGATACGTAGTTTCCTAGGATTAGCAGGATACTATAGACGTTTTGTAAAAGGGTTTTCCATCATAGCAAGACCTATGACCAACTTACTTCAGAAGAAGGCAAAGTTTATATGGACTGACAAGTGTCAAGAAAGCTTTGAAGAGATAAAGAAGAGGTTGACTACTGCACCTGTGTTAGCTCAGCCGAATGGAACGCTAGGGTTCATTGTTTACAGTGATGCATCTAAAATGGGCTTGGGATGCGTCTTGATGCAAAATGAAAGAGTCACCGCCTATGCATCAAGACAACTGCGACAATATGAGCAGAACTACCCTACACATGCCTTAGAGTTAGCAACGGTACTTCGTTCACTGAAAATTTGGTGGCACTGGTTGCTTGGAACAACATGCATGATTATGACAGATCATAAGAGCCTGAAGTACATTTTCACTCAAAAAGAGTTGAATATGAGACAAAGAAGGTGGTTGGAGTTGATAAAGGATTATAATTGTATATATTATATCATTTGGACAAGGCTAATGTGGTAGCTGATGCTTTGAGTAGGAAGTCAGCTCAAGAAAAAGCGATTGCTCGATTAACTGTACAAGTTGAAATACAAAAAGATATGATTTGTAGTGGCATTGAAATATGGGTTCAGAAAGAACAAGGGTATCTGTGTACCTTGGAGATAGTGCCCAATTGGTTGAAAGAAATTCAACAAAAACAACTAAGTTCCTTGATCTAACCAAGGTGAGGTCAATGATCACGAATGATGAAAGTTTAGATTCTTTATCAACGACGACAATATGATTGGATACCAAGGAAGAATATGTGTTCCTCAAGATGAAGAGATTAGAAAAAGGATTCTTGTGGAAGCCCATGCAACACCATATTCCATACATCCAGGATCAAACAAGATGTATCGGGATATTAAACCTTACTTTTGGTGGCAAGGTATGAAGAAAGATATTGCTGAGTTTGTGTCACGGTGTCAAACATGTCAGCAAGTTAAAATTGAACACCAAAGGCCAGGAGGAGAACTTCAATCATTGGAGATACCAGAGTGGAAATGGGAACACATCACCATGGATTTTGTAACCAGTCTACGTAGTAGCAAAGGTTATGACTCCATATGGGTGGTGGTTGATCGATTAACAAAGACTGCAAGATTTATTCCTATCAAGGAAACTTGGACTGTGAACAAGTTAGCAGAGGAATTTGTGAATCAGATAGTCAAATTACATGGAGTTCCTAAGACCATAGTTTCAGATAGAGATGGACGATTTACTTCCCGATTCTGGATCCAGGTACAGACAGTAATGGGAACCAAGCTGAATTTTACAACAGCGTTTCATCCACAGTCAGATGGTCAGTCCGAACGGACTATTCAGACTTTAGAAGACTTGTTGAGGTCATGTGTGCTTGATTGGGGACCGATATGGCCAGATCAATTACCGTTGGTCGAGTTCACCTACAACAACAGTTGGCATGCATCCATTGGGATGGCACCATATGAAGCACTGTACGGAAGGAAATGTCGAACCCCATTATGTTGGGATGAGCCTGCCGATGTCTTTGATACGGCTCCAGACAAAGTTAAAAGTGATATTGAAAAAGTTGCTTTGATTCGAGAAAGGATGTTGGCTACACAGAGTAGACAAAAATCGTATGCTGATAAGCGCCGACGTCCGCTAGAGTTTGAAACAGGGACACACGTTTGGCTGAAAGTTTCACCGACTCGTGGAGTCAAACGGTTTGGTATCAAGGGAAAGTTAATTCCTCGGTATATTGGACCGTTTGAGATTTTGGAAAAAGTTGGTAAAGTAGCTTATCGTTTAGCATTACCGCCAACAATGGATGGAGTACATCCAGTGTTTCATGTATCACAACTAAGACAGTATCAACCAGATCCGAGCCATGTACTCAGCTATGATGCTATCGAGATAGAGCCTGATCAGACCTATGCCGAGTTCCCTATGGCCGTGTTAGATAGAAAGATAAAGAAGTTAAGGAATAAAGAGATTCCATTAGTGAAAATCCAGTGGTCCTGAAGGGGAATGGAAGAGGCTACATGGGAAACAATTGAGCACATGGAGAGAAATTATCTAGAGGTGTTTAGTTCTTTGATCGGTGATTGAGATAGAGGTATGAATTAGTACCTAACTTTTTCACTAACTAATGTGCTTATATGGTTCTATGTTGATGTGATTTATGTGTGCGTGAATTGTGTTGTGTTTGCTAACATAGGAAGTGATAGACTTCCCTAGTGTGAGCGTGATGACCCCGCTAACGTGATAATAATCTATACTTGCACGAAATGCAAAGATAGGTTAATTATGTGATTGACGGATTCAGTCTTCTGATGAGCTGTGTACTAAAGTTTCGGGACGAAACTTTTTCTTAAGGGGTGTGTGATGTAAAAGCTAGGATTTTCGAATCCTAATAAAGGATGTTTAAGGGTGATTAAGTTAATCATCGATATTAATTGACTCATAACTCGCGAATAGTGTGTAGATGACGAGTATAAATTCCACCATTATGATTTTGGTGTAAATTTGGACTTATGGGGAAATTTTCACTTTTTCCTCCGGGGAATAATTTTTACCCTCTGGTATTATTTGGAGCATTTGGGAGCTTCAATTAATAAAATTGTAGTTGAAAGAAATGATCAGGACATCGGATATGTTCTAGATATGAAATAACATGGAAAGGCAAAATGGCCAAAAGAGTCGCTATTTCGTTTCTTAGCGGCTAAGAAAGTCGGCTTAGGAATACGCGTTTTCCGAGAAAGTTGCGGAATAATTATCCAAACAATATGTCGGATTTATTATTCCAATTTCGAGAAGTTTGGAGAAGGGGCTCAAACCGCCTTCGGATCGATAAACGGATAATTATCGACTTTGCTAAAGGATAATTATCGGCTTCGCTATAAATAGCGGAAATTCATTTATTAATTCATTTCCTTTCACGTTTCCTCGTAAAAGCTCTGATTTCTCTCAACCTTCAAATTCAGATCTACTCTTCGTTTGTAATCCGATTTCAATTCCGTTTGAGTTTTCGGATTCCTCTCTTCGTCCTCTTCATTTTGGTACCGAGTTTCTACGTTTCCGTGGAAGTTAAGGTCAGGTCGAGCCTCCCCTTATATGGCCGGTCCCGTCGCTCAGATTCCGGTGAATCTGATGGTGTCCGAGCGTAGCCTGCGTCGTTGTGATTCCGAATCTTCTTTCGGATCGTCAATCGGGTTAGTAACGAATAAGTTATGAATTTATTCGTTTTCAGTATTGCGATTTGGCCTAAATTGACCTTAGGCTTGTCAAAATGGATAATTGGAAATTCCATTATGTTCGTTACAATATTCTGGTGATTATGGGCTATTTGTTTGATGAGATCTGATGACAGTTGGGTTGAGAAACTGCCTGCGGGCAAAAGGTTATTCTGATGAATTTTAATTAATTAATTAAAGATTAATTAATTAAATTGGGAATCTAGAAAACGCTATAAGCTAATTAAATTCAAAGGAATGAATTTAATTGATGTTTGAAGGAAGAAGTTTAATACGAGGAATATGATTTTCTCGACAGGTGTTGTTGAAGACGGTAGACTAACTATAGCTTAGTTGCTCAGTGAGCGTATCCAGGTAAGTCTTCGGACTTACTTAGCTTCGATCTGCAGAAACTGTGCCTGAGAGATTTATATCTCACTGTGTTGATATGTGTTGTTGTTTTGAAATGCCTTGTTGTGTTGAAATGTGAATGTTGCTGTGCATTGCGATGTGTTATGTGTGAAGCATGCTTGATGTGTTTATGATGAAAATGACGTTATGATGTGTAAAGCATGCTTAATGTTGTTGTGATTATTATCATGTCATAATTATGAGAAATGATTAAATGAACATGTGTTAGCCTATTGAGGCGTGCTATTGAATGACATGATAAGCTTGCTGAGACATGATAATGTATGAGATGATAAGCCTTTTGAGGCATGTGATATGATGATGACCTGTAAAGGTCAATAGTATGTAAAGCGAGTATTTTGCAGTGAATACCGGAGCTCGGCCAAGCCCGGATCACTTGCGGTTGTATAAGAATGACACCGAGTCTGATGGACTTCAGGCTCGGGTCGCACACCTAATGAAAATGGTAAATGTTTGCATTAACATGAATGGCAAAATGTTGCATGTGGTTAGGAGTTAAGACCATAACTCACCACGAGAAAGCCTGGCCCGTAGACTTGATCAGTCTGACTACGACCTAAGAGCAAATGTCTGAATTAACCTAATCTGTGCAATGGTGAGCTCACACCAAAGCCAGAACCGTATAAGCAATGGTTCCGGATTAATGGGTCCGGGATCGAAAATTGTAAATTTCATACTGCATTCACGTGCATCATTCATAAAAGCATGATATCATCTCATGAGCACGGTATATGGTATTTGAATATATTTGTTGTGTTGTGATGTGATGATATAATCTCTCGTGGATAGATTATGATCAGTAGCTAACGGTTTTAAACCGAATCTTTTTAGGTAATGCTGATCATAGGAACGCTTCAGGGATGTCAGCTGCAGGATGTGGACAGCCGGGGCAGTGTTAACCCAAGGGTTGGTTGAACTTGCTTTTGAAAATAATCGCTTGCAAGCGAGTCTTTTGTTGATTGTGTGCAACTGTGTACACATGTTGATTTCAGGCTGAAGTTTTAAGACACCTGTTCAGGTGTCATGCTTTGAAGTGTCGTTTTGGGATATACATACTAACTACATGCATGGTTGTTATGTAAATGTTTTCAAAATGACAGGTTGAATGTTTTCATTATTTCTTCGTGCTTCTTGTTGCAAGGTCCTATTTGTGAAGTTGTTGTCAGGCTAACTGATGGGACCCACTGTGTGGTCCTTAGCCTAGTGGCGTCTTGGGTTACTTAAAACTCGGGTCGTTACAGATTGGTATCAGAGCTTAGGTTGACAACAAGGGCACATGTGACTTGAGATGAGACATGATAGTTCAACCTAAATACAACCCAGTCCGGGTTGGTTTTGAAAGGACATTTAAGTTTTCAAAAGGTTTTGGAAATTACTAACATATGATTTTAATGAATTTAAAATCATATGCATAGTCGGGATTGTGGGTAAAGACACTGCCTTCCACTCCTCAGCGTGACTCCTTGTAAGTGTAGTTCTCTCTCTCTAACTCGTTAAGATTATAGTATTTTGATAGATATCACTATTGCTATAAGTAGTGGATATATATGAAGAGAGAACGATCGTGAATGTTCCGGTTTGTCGAAACCGTGATAAAGGCAACCGTAAGCGTTTTGATTAAGAGACAAGGAAGTTGTAGTTTCATTACGAGTATGTCAATGGGAGCACAATGTGCATGTGTGTCAGTGGAAGTACGACAAGCTAGAAGTACATGAGAGTATAATGTTTAAAGTAAGTGGTCAAGGTCAAGTACCTCTACCCATCGAGCTACATGAGATGAGAAGATGCAAGAATATAGCGGTAGAAAGGGCTACTGCTACGATAGAAATGCAAGGGCAAGCACGAGTTGTTGAACCCCAAACACTAGAAGTTCCATATGAGGAACAAGAAGGTAGTGAACTTCATTAGAGAAGTGGCTAAGGCCATAAAAAAAAAAGAGATGTGTTAGTGTTTGTAGGAGCTTATGTAATGCAATTTGGTTGGCGGTTGAACCACATAAACATGAACTTTGGGGACATTGGAGAGCTAGAAAAGTATAAGATGAAACTTGCAGCAACCTTCATGCAGAACATTGGTGCGTGTTGGTGGATGAGAAATCGTGCAACCAGTGTGGATTACGAGACTTTCAAGAGTCGGATTTGGACTAACTTGTTAAAGTCTTTTCTGGAAGTAACATTTGGAGGTTCTCCTATGATGGAGATGAATTTCACGAGGAGTATACATCGTTGGATGAAAGTGCACCACTTTTTGAGCAATTGATAAGATTGTTTATGATAGGATGAAACGACCTCTTAGTTGGTGTTGTCACCATTTGAAGATATGACGTTATTGGAGTATTAGGAGAGGATAATAAAGCTTGAAGCAAGACAAGGCTTTAGGAAAGAGGTGGATTCCTAAACTAGTGGAGGAAAGAGGCAGAAGTCTACTCCAAGTTTCTTGAACCTGCGAGTACGAGACGTGTGAGTCAAGAAATAAGGCCTTCTCCACAACCATGATCATAAGAGAAATTGGAGGGAAGAACATTTTAAATTGTGGAGACCTAAGTTATTACAAGAAGGACTGATCAAAAAGTCCAACTACATGTTTCAAATGTAGTTAACCTAGAGATATGATAAAATTTGTGAGGCTAGGGGATAATGTTAACTCAAGGATCTTGTCCTAATCTGAGAGGAGGAAAAAGCCAAAGTTTACGTGGAAACTAGGCAAGTAAAGTAGCCAACCGATATCCTTATTACCGGATTGGATAATGACGACGTGATTCTAGGCATCGATTGGATGATCAAGTATATGGATAAGATAGATGCGGAAATGCTAACAAAAAATGATGTTAGCCAAAGATGATACTTATCATGTGTTCAAAGGAAGTGAGCTATAAGACCCGTTAGTGATGATCTCTGCGATGAAAGCAAGTAAGCTGGCAAGGAAAGGATGTGAAGCATATTTATGTTATGCTTTGGAGAAAGAAGGAAAGATTCAATTGAAATACATTCCAGTTGCACGCGAGTTTAAGGATGTTTTTCAAGATGAATTACCTGGATTGCCACCTACTAGGCAAGTTGACTTTAGAATCGATCTAGAGCCTGGAACTAGACCAATTTCTAAAGCTCCGTACAGAATGGCACATGTGGAAATGCTTGAGTTGAAGAAGCAATTGGAAAAATTGGCAGATAAAGGATTTATTCGGCCAAGTGTATCACCATGGGGAGCGCTAGTATTGTTCGTGAAGAAAAATGGATGGTACAATGAGGCCTGAATAAGATGACGATTAAGAACAAGTATCCACTGCCATGAATTGATGATTTGTTAGATCAGTTGCAAGGATCAAAGGTGTTCTCCAAGATAGACCTACGGTAAGGCTATCACCACTTGAAGATTCAAGAAGATGACATCCATAAGACAGCATTCAGGACTCGGTATGGACACTACGAGTTCGTGGTTATGCCATTTAGATTAACCAACGCACCTGATGTGTTTATGGAATTGATGAATCGGATCTTCATTGGATACTTGGATAGGTTTGTTGTGGTCTTTATAGATGATATATTGGTTTATTCACGAAGTAGTGAAGAGCATTTGAAAGTAGTTCTTCAAGTATTGAGGGACGAAAAGCTTTATGCTAAGTTATCCAAGTGTGACTTCTGGATGAAAGAAGTAACATTCTTAGGACACGTGATCACTGCAGATGGAATCAGAGTTGACTCATCCAGGATTCTAATTATGCTAGCATGGGAACCACCCAAGAACGTCAAAGAGATACGTAGTTTCCTAGGATTAGCAGGATACTATAGACGTTTTGTAAAAGGGTTTTCCATCATAGCAAGACCTATGACCAACTTACTTCAGAAGAAGGCAAAGTTTATATGGACTGACAAGTGTCAAGAAAGCTTTGAAGAGATAAAGAAGAGGTTGACTACTGCACCTGTGTTAGCTCAGCCGAATGGAACGCTAGGGTTCATTGTTTACAGTGATGCATCTAAAATGGGCTTGGGATGCGTCTTGATGCAAAATGAAAGAGTCACCGCCTATGCATCAAGACAACTGCGACAATATGAGCAGAACTACCCTACACATGACTTGGAGTTAGCAGCAGTAGTTCATGCACTTAAGATTTGGCGGCATTACCTATTTGGGACGACGTGTAAAATCATGACAGATCATAAGAGCCTGAAGTACATTTTCACTCAAAAAGAGTTGAATATGAGACAAAGAAGGTGGTTGGAGTTGATAAAGGATTATGACTTAGAGATACTATATCATCCTGGTAAAGCTAATGTGGTAGCTGATGCTTTGAGTAGGAAGTCAGCTCAAGAAAAAGCGATTGCTCGATTAACTGTACAAGTTGAAATACAAAAAGATATGATTTGTAGTGGCATTGAAATATGGGTTCAGAAAGAACAAGGGTATCTGTGTACCTTGGAGATAGTGCCCAATTGGTTGAAAGAAATTCAACAAAAACAACTAAGTTGTCCTAGTTTAATCAAAATAAGGTCAGTGATCGGAAATGGTGAATCTTCAGATTTTCATATCGATACTGACAATATAATGAGATATCAGGGAAGAGTATGTGTTCCTCAAGATGAAGAGATTAGAAAAAGGATTCTTGTGGAAGCCCATGCAACACCATATTCCATACATCCAGGATCAAACAAGATGTATCGGGATATTAAACCTTACTTTTGGTGGCAAGGTATGAAGAAAGATATTGCTGAGTTTGTGTCACGGTGTCAAACATGTCAGCAAGTTAAAATTGAACACCAAAGGCCAGGAGGAGAACTTCAATCATTGGAGATACCAGAGTGGAAATGGGAACACATCACCATGGATTTTGTAACCAGTCTACGTAGTAGCAAAGGTTATGACTCCATATGGGTGGTGGTTGATCGATTAACAAAGACTGCAAGATTTATTCCTATCAAGGAAACTTGGACTGTGAACAAGTTAGCAGAGGAATTTGTGAATCAGATAGTCAAATTACATGGAGTTCCTAAGACCATAGTTTCAGATAGAGATGGACGATTTACTTCCCGATTCTGGATCCAGGTACAGACAGTAATGGGAACCAAGCTGAATTTTACAACAGCGTTTCATCCACAGTCAGATGGTCAGTCCGAACGGACTATTCAGACTTTAGAAGACTTGTTGAGGTCATGTGTGCTTGATTGGGGACCGATATGGCCAGATCAATTACCGTTGGTCGAGTTCACCTACAACAACAGTTGGCATGCATCCATTGGGATGGCACCATATGAAGCACTGTACGGAAGGAAATGTCGAACCCCATTATGTTGGGATGAGCCTGCCGATGTCTTTGATACGGCTCCAGACAAAGTTAAAAGTGATATTGAAAAAGTTGCTTTGATTCGAGAAAGGATGTTGGCTACACAGAGTAGACAAAAATCGTATGCTGATAAGCGCCGACGTCCGCTAGAGTTTGAAACAGGGACACACGTTTGGCTGAAAGTTTCACCGACTCGTGGAGTCAAACGGTTTGGTATCAAGGGAAAGTTAATTCCTCGGTATATTGGACCGTTTGAGATTTTGGAAAAAGTTGGTAAAGTAGCTTATCGTTTAGCATTACCGCCAACAATGGATGGAGTACATCCAGTGTTTCATGTATCACAACTAAGACAGTATCAACCAGATCCGAGCCATGTACTCAGCTATGATGCTATCGAGATAGAGCCTGATCAGACCTATGCCGAGTTCCCTATGGCCGTGTTAGATAGAAAGATAAAGAAGTTAAGGAATAAAGAGATTCCATTAGTGAAAATCCAGTGGTCCTGAAGGGGAATGGAAGAGGCTACATGGGAAACAATTGAGCACATGGAGAGAAATTATCTAGAGGTGTTTAGTTCTTTGATCGGTGATTGAGATAGAGGTATGAATTAGTACCTAACTTTTTCACTAACTAATGTGCTTATATGGTTCTATGTTGATGTGATTTATGTGTGCGTGAATTGTGTTGTGTTTGCTAACATAGGAAGTGATAGACTTCCCTAGTGTGAGCGTGATGACCCCGCTAACGTGATAATAATCTATGCTTGCACGAAATGCAAAGATAGGTTAATTATGTGATTGACGGATTCAGTCTTCTGATGAGCTGTGTACTAAAGTTTCGGGACGAAACTTTTTCTTAAGGGGTGTGTGATGTAAAAGCTAGGATTTTCGAATCCTAATAAAGGATGTTTAAGGGTGATTAAGTTAATCATCGATATTAATTGACCCATAAATCGCGAATAGTGTGTAGATGACGAGTATAAATTCCACCATTATGATTTTGGTGTAAATTTGCACTTATGGGGAAATTTTCACTTTTTCCTCCGGGGAATAATTTTTACCCTCTGGTATTATTTGGAGCATTTGGGAGCTTCAATTAATAAAATTGTAGTTGAAAGAAATGATCAGGACATCGGATATGTTCTAGATATGAAATAACATGGAAAGGCAAAATGGCCAAAAGAGTCGCTATTTCGTTTCTTAGCGGCTAAGAAAGTCGGCTTAGGAATACGCGTTTTCCGAGAAAGTTGCGGAATAATTATCCAAACAATATGTCGGATTTATTATTCCAATTTCGAGAAGTTTGGAGAAGGGGCTCAAACCGCCTTCGGATCGATAAACGGATAATTATCGACTTTGCTAAAGGATAATTATCGGCTTCGCTATAAATAGCGGAAATTCATTTATTAATTCATTTCCTTTCACGTTTCCTCGTAAAAGCTCTGATTTCTCTCAACCTTCAAATTCAGATCTACTCTTCGTTTGTAATCCGATTTCAATTCCGTTTGAGTTTTCGGATTCCTCTCTTCGTCCTCTTCATTTCGGTACCGAGTTTGTGTTTTTCCGAGCACATATAGGGCTGGTCGAGCATATTAGTGTTTTGGTCGGTCCCGTCGCTAAGATTCCGGTGAATCTGATGGTGTCCGAGCATAGCCTGCGTCGTTGTGATTCCGAATCTTCTTTCGGATCGTCAATCGGGTTAGTAACGAATAAGTTATGAATTTATTCGTTTTCAGTATTGCGATTTGGCCTAAATTGACCTTAGGCTTGTCAAAATGGATAATTGGAAATTCCATTATGTTCGTTACTTTATTATGGTGATTATGGGATATTTGTTTGATGAAATCTGATGACAGTTGGGTTGAGAAACTGCCTGCGGGCAAAAGGTTATTCTGATGAATTTTAATTAATTAATTAAAGATTAATTAATTAAATTGGGAATCTAGAAAACGCTATAAGCTAATTAAATTCAAAGGAATGAATTTAATTGATGTTTGAAGGAAGAAGTTTAATACGAGGAATATGATTTTCTCGACAGGTGGTGTTGAAGACGGTAGACTAACTATAGCTTAGTTGCTCAGTGAGCGTATCCAGGTAAGTCTTCGGACTTACTTAGCTTCGATCTGCAGAAACCGTGCCTGAGAGATTTATATCTCACTGTGTTGATATGTGTTGTTGTTTTGAAATGCCTTGTTGTGCTGAAATGTGAATGTTGATGTGCATTGAGATGTGTTATGTGTGAAGCATGCTTGATGTGTTTATGATGAAAATGACGTTATGATGTGTAAAGCATGCTTAATGTTGTTGTGATTATTATCATGTCATAATTATGAGAAATGATTAAATGAACATGTGTTAGCCTATTGAGGCGTGCTATTGAATGACATGATAAGCTTGCTGAGACATGATAATGTATGAGATGATAAGCCTTTTGAGGCATGTGATATGATGATGACTTGTAAAAGTCAAGAGTATGTAAAGCGAGTATTTTGCAGTGAATACCGGAGCTCGGCCAAGCCCGGATCACTTGCGGTTGTATAAGAATGACACCGAGTCTGATGGACTTCAGGCTCGGGTCGCACACCTAATGAAAATGGTAAATGTTTGCATTAACATGAATGGCAAAATGTTGCATGTGGTTAGGAGTTAAGACCATAACTCACCACGAGAAAGCCTGGCCCGTAGACTTGATCAGTCTGACTACGACCTAAGAGCAAATGTCTGAATTAACCTAATCTGTGCAATGGTGAGCTCACACCAAAGCCAGAACCGTATAAGCAATGGTTCCGGATTAATGGGTCCGGGATCGAAAATTGTAAATTTCATACTGCATTCACGTGCATCATTCATAAAAGCATGATATCATCTCATGAGCACGGTATATGGTATTTGAATATATTTGTTGTATTGTGATGTGATGATATAATCTCTCGTGGATAGATTATGATCAGTAGCTAACGGTTTTAAACCGAATCTTTTTAGGTAATGCTGATCATAGGAACGCTTCAGGGATGTCAGCTGCAGGATGTGGACAGCCGGGGCAGTGTTAACCCAAGGGTTGGTTGAACTTGCTTTTGAAAATAATCGCTTGCAAGCGAGTCTTTTGTTGATTGTGTGCAACTGTGTACACATGTTGATTTCAGGCTGAAGTTTTAAGACACCTGTTCAGGTGTCATGCTTTGAAGTGTCGTTTTGGGATATACATACTAACTACATGCATGGTTGTTATGTAAATGTTTTCAAAATGACAGGTTGAATGTTTTCATTATTTCTTCGTGCTTCTTGTTGCAAGGTCCTATTTGTGAAGTTGTTGTCAGGCTAACTGATGGGACCCACTGTGTGGTCCTTAGCCTAGTGACGTCTTGGGTTACTTAAAACTCGGGTCGTTACACTCTATGCCTTGTGATGTGGTATGGCGAGAGACGTGATTCCTCTACGCCTTTGGGTAGCGCTATGGCCCTTTTTCGTGGAGATGATGATTCTTCCATGTTTATACTTGAGGTTATAGATTGTTATAGGTTGTGATCTTTTGAACGGAGATGTGATACCTCCGATAGAAAGAGTGAGAGTTATACCTCGGCGTATGGGTCCGAGAGGATTTGGGAATTGTTCAAGTTTCGGGACGAAACTTTTTTTAGGGGTGTGTGATGTAATAGCTAGGATTTCCGAATTCTAATTAATGTTGATTAACTTAATCTTTGATAGTAATTGACATATAACTCGCGTAGATTTCGCAAGTGATGAGTAAGAGTCCCACCGTTATGTTCCTGGCGCAATTTTGGACATTTGGGGAAATTTTTACTTTTTTCCCCGGGTAATTATTTTTACCCTCCGGTGTTATTTGGAGCATTTGGGAGCTCCAATTAATAAAAATGCAGTTGAGAGAAATGATCAGGACATCGGATATGTCATAGATATGAAATAACATGGAGAGGCAAAACGGCCAAAAGAGTTGCTATTTCGTTTCTTAACGGCTAAGAAAGACGGCTTAGGAATACACGTTTTCCGAAACAGTTGTGGAATAATTATCCCTACAATATTCCAGATTTAATGTTCCAATCTCGAGAAGTTTGGAGAAAGAGGTTCGACCCGCCTTTGGATCGGTTAAAGGATAATTATCGACTTTACTAAAGGATAATTATCGTCTTCACTATAAATAGCGGAAAATCCTTTATTAATTCATTTCATTTCACGTTTCCTCGTAAAAGCTCTGATTTCTCTCAACCTTCAAACTCAGATCTACCCTCTGTTTCTAATCCGATTTCAATTCCGTTTGAGTTTCTGGATTCCTCTCTTCATTCTCTTCATATCGGTACCGAGTTTCTGCATTTCCGAGTATATGGAGGGCTGGTCGAGCATATATGTCACCAGGACGGTTCCGTCGCTCAGATTCCGATGAATTTGATGTTGTCCATACGTAGCCTGCGTCGTTGTGATTCCGAATCTTCTTTCAGATCGTCAATCGGGTTAGTAACGAATAAGTTATGAATTTATTCGTTTTCCGTACTGCGATTTGGCCTAAATTGACTTTAGGCTTGTCAAATAGGACTATTAGAAATTCCATTATGGTCGTTATATTATTCTGGTGATTATGGGTTGTTTGTTTGATGAAATCTGATGACAAGGGGTTTAGAAATTGCCTGCGGGCAAAACGTTATTCTGGCAAAATCTAATTAATTAATTAAAGGTTAATTAATTA